>CAWUFW010001234.1:1200000-2400000 GCA_963921515.1 Calotriton arnoldi | reverse complement strand
GTATTGCAGACTGACGCTTCAGAGCATGGTGTGGAAGTGGTGCTCTCACAACTGAACGAAGAGGGCCTAGACCAGCCTGTAGTCTTCCTTAGCAGGAGACTAGTCCCCAGGGAACAGAGGTGGAGCGCCATAGAGCAAGAAGCTTTTGCTGTGGTCTGGGCACTGAAGAAGCTAAGACCCTACCTTTTTGGAACTCACTTTTGAGTTCAGACAGACCATAGGCCCCTCAGATGGTTAATTCAGATGAGGGGTGAGAACCCAAAACTGTTGAGGTGGTTCATCTCCCTACAGGGAATGGACTTTACAGTGCAACACCGCCCTGGCACAGAGCACGCCAACGCTAATGGTCTGTCCAGGTTCTTCCGCCTTAGTGAAGAGAACTCCCAGATGGTTGGATAATTTGCCCTACTTTCACCTGGAGGGGACATGTGTTAGACCTGGCATCTTTTGACATGTTTCACCTGTCTTTTTGCTTTCTGGCCTCCTGTTTTCAATGGTATGTTGGACTTTGTTTTGCTGGTTTTCTGCCTCTGCGCACTTTCTCACTGCTGTTCAGTGTCAAAGTGCAAGTGCTCCTACTGTAAATTGTTTTTATGGATTGATGTTTCCATGTTTGGCTTATTTGATTTACTGTTAAGCCCCTAGTATTGTGCACTGTGTGTGCTCAGGGCCTGTAAATCAAATGCTGCTAGTGGGCCTGCAGCACTGATTGTGCTACCCACACAAGCAGCCTTTCAAAGGTGTCTCAGACCTGCCACCGCAGTGTCTGCATGCAGTTTTTACTGCCATGTTGACCCGGCAAGTGCCTCCACTTGCCAGGCCCTAAACCTCCCTTTTCTTACATGTAAGGCAGGCCTCAGGTAGGCCCAAGGTACAGCCATGGGCAGGGTGCAGTGCATGTGAAAGATAGGACATGTCCTGGTGTGTGTGACATGTCCTGATAGTGAAGTACTGACAATATCGTTTTTCACTAATTACAGGCTATCTGTCCTATAGGGTAACACAGGAGTTGCTTTGTAACATCTTAGAAGCCTAACATTCCATTGGGATAAGATAGAGAAATAGAGTTTAATATGCCTGAACTCTGAATTTAAAAATACATCTTTTAGTAAAGATGGTTTTATAATATGTATGTGAAAATACTACTTTTAGAAAGTGGGTATTTTCTTGCCTAACCATTCTGTGTGCCTCTGCTGGTTTGTGTATTGACTGTCTGTTTTTTGGAGTGACAGAGGCTGGGGATGTGCATTCACTGTAGACAGCCAAAAGGGGGGTTGAGATGTGTCCTGCCTTTCCTGGGTGACTCATAGTTGGGCTGAATAGGCCTGGTCTGCATTTAGAGTGGTGGGAGGAGTTTTCACTAGCACCTGAATAGGCAGTGTGTTCTCTGCACAATACTGTCTCCACCTCCTGTAGTGAAGCTGGGCTAGAGAGGGCAGAACTGGTTTGAACTGGGCTCAGAGACCCTTGCCACAAAGAGAACAAAGAGTTAATGTGGTAAAAATATTGGGGCCCTGACCCCAGGACTCTAGAACTCTTTTAGACCAATGAACCTGCCAAGAAGAAGAACTGGAGAAGCTGTGAGGAGGAACTACCACGTTGCTGTGTCCTTTGCTGTGTGGGCCTGCAGTGGCTGCTTCTGTCTTGGGCAGAGAAAGGACTGTACTGAACTTTATGCAACTTCTTTTGTTTGAGTTTCTCCAAGGGCTTGAGGTAGAGCTTGCCCCCTGTTGAAGAAGTCTCAGAAACAGCAAAGACTTCAAGTTCATCTGCTACCAGCACTGGGGACTGCGTGTTTTGTGCTGTAACAAAAGAAAAAGCAACCCAATGCTGTCAACGATGCTGCTGCCATCTCCGTGTCCTGAAGGCACCGCAGAGGGCACTGCCGCACTTTGAACTGCAACCCTGGTCTCACCAATGATGACGCCCGATGCCACTACCAAGCCGCTGCTTGCACTGTGACCTGTGGGCACCACACTTCGCACCGCCTTGCTTCACACCGCCGCCCTGTTATCCCCGGTCCACGCCGACAGCGACGCCACTGCTTGCACCGTGGTTTGAGGGCACAGCTCGTACGTTACACAACGCACTGCCCCATTCCATACCGCAGCCTTGGCCTACTGACACCGGCACCATCAACTCTGGTTCATCAGCCGATGACAGCTCTTCAGCCACGATGACACCGCTGCTTGCACCGTGACTTGCCAGCACCGCGATGAGCACCGCACAACTTCACACCGCAGCCCCGGTCTCACCGTTGCCGCTGGATGACCGTCACCGAACTGCTGCCTGCACCACAACCTGAGGGCACTGCACGCCACACCGCCACACTTCCCACCGTACCCCCGATGCCCACTGATGCGGCGCCCCTGACTTCAACTTCACGGAGTTCGATCTGCAGCAAGTGTGACTTCAAGGGCCTGCCGACTCCTGCACCCACCTCCAGAACGAATGCCTGCCAACGCTGGCTCTTCAGAGCTCACGGCTAGGTCCCTGACAACCTACACTTCTAAAGGTACTGTTCTGTGGGTCTTCCCGACATCAAAGCTGGACTGCGATGCTGTGGTCAGCCAGAACTGTTTGGATTTGTTGTTCACAATGCTGTGATAGCCCCAGATGGAGCTATTGACTTCAAGGAACTGTATTTTAAGTCTATTTTTGCTTATTGATATTTCTAAGAACTGTATGGTGGATTTGTATTGTTTTGGTCTTGTTTTGCACAGATTAAATATTGGATATTTTTCTAAAACTGGTGTAGTGTTTTCACTGCTGATTACGTGCAAATGCTTTAAACACTGCCTCTGAGATAAGCCTGACTGCTCGTGCCAAGCTACCAAGAGGGTGAGCAGGGGTTATTTTAGAAGCGTATCCCCCTTATCCTGACTAGGAAGAAGGGTCCCTACTTGGGTAACAACCTGCCAACTGAAGACCCCCATTTCTAAAAAGGATTGTTTATCCTCCCAAAATGAGTCAATTTGTGTGAAAATAATAAATGCAAGAACTTGACCTGCTCTTTCATGGTACAAGTTCCTCATTTTTAGATTGAACATGTTCCGTAGGTCAGCACATATTAGCAAATTAGATTTGGTACCAAGATCGCTAATCATTAAAATGCCAGCTCTGGTCGAAATCTCCAGAAATAGTTTTTTCCCTTTAATTTACATTATCTTACTTTACCATAATGATGAAAATATGGATGATTTAGTGCTATGGTCCTCTTTCCTGTCCAGATGTTGTGTAGCCAAACTCATGTTAGCTATGATCTCGTGAGAGTGTACCACTTTTTAAAAAAAAAATTATAAGCCAAATATAAAATATTGGTATAGTGCTCTTGTACCTTATTACATAAAAGAGAAAACGTACTTATTACATCCTCTATTCAGTTTATAATAGTCCAATAGCCAATTCTAACACTTTCTTAATTTCTCCCATTCATCTTCAGTTCAGTTACAAGACCTGATGGAAATATTTTATGATTGAAAAGTTCCCAAGTACATGCATATCTCTTATTTTTTCTTGTTGAGTTCATTTGTTTTTCAAGGGTATAGACATTCAGGCTCCAATTTACAAAAAGTCATGGAACTCAGTGCAGCAGCCCAAAATGGAGAAGGAGAGACCAATATCCACAGAGATATGGCTCTCTCCTCCCCTCTCCCTAGCACCGGTGCTGATTTCAGCTGCCGTGCGCCAGGCACACACCTTAGCGCCATAGTGCTAGGATGCATGCCTGAGTCTACCATATGTTTTGTACTGGAAGGATACCCTTCCAGTACAAAATAGTATACGTAGACACACTTTAAAACTTTTCCTACTTTGCATGTGTGCTGCACAGTGCAGCACACATGTAAAGTTAGAAAAGAAAGGAGAAATAAAAACATTATTAATCTGATAATTGGGTCACTTACCTCCGTTTGTAGGAGCGGGGTAAAGTCAACCGTTTTTTTTTTTCTTTTTAAATTTTTTTTATCACCCGGAACGCTTGTGTTCAATAGCGTTCGGTTAATTTCTTCTTTCACCTTCTGGGAATTACATTTATAGGGGGGGGCTGATCTGGACTAATCGGGTGGCCATACTGGTGTATCTTCTATCGGGGAGGAAGGCAAGGCGGCATACCCACTTCCGCCCTGTTCCACTAGAGCTGCCATCTTGATAGGCTGCGCTGTAGTCTCTAGCATGTCAGGGGCTATATTAATGGTCGATGCACTGAACGCACTGCGGACGTGCGCAGCTGGCGTGCGGCTTGCGCACCCAAGGCACACCAAAAATAAGCATGTCTGAGCCTGGCCGTGCCCGGCTGTGCCCAGCCGCGCCAGGCCCGGACCAGAGGCCACGACCCCTGCCCTTCCGGGGCCAACTCCATCTCCTTTCACCTACCCCAGAGAAGAGCTATACCAGCTCGCACCTGTTTTAATAGAGGGATGCAATTATACGCTTGATGTCTCCAGGGGCATGCTAGGGTGTAATCACTGCAGCTTTGACCTCAGAGGTGAGCCTGCACTGAAGGCGTTCATAGGTGGAAAGGGTCAGACACCCCAAGCTGTGCATTGTTTGGTTGTCAACTACCGCTCGCTACCTAGGCATAAGATAGAGATATTCAACATTCTTTCTACACAATCCCCTGATCTATTGTTTTTAACAGAAACGTGGTTATCCGCCTCTTCGGCACTGGATATTTTGAATGCCATTCCAAATGATTATGGCATAGTGATCCACGATGGCAGTGAGCGGGCGGTATTGCAAGTATTTTTAGACAGACTTTTCAATGTTCTTTCACAGTCTTGGATCTAGCTGATAGTGAAACGGCCTTTTTCACTATTACTCTATCTGGTAAGCCCACCATTGCCGGTCTTTTAATTTATCATCCACCGGGACCAGAAATGAGTTTTATCTCAGCACTATTGGACCTATTGCCATCTTATGCACTGTGCTATAAGTAAATGTTAGTGTTAGGGGATATGAATCTACACTTTGATGATAAAAATTGCTCTGCAGCTAATGCACTGGTGGAGGATTTAAGAATTCTGCAATTGACAAAGTTAATTCAAGGCCCCACTCACCAGCTGGGGAATACTCTAGATCTCATTTTTGCTAAATTTGCTGATATTTCGGTGCAACCTCTCATGCAGGTAATTTGGTCAGATCATGGAATTATCCCCTTCCATATACAGCTAACCACACCAATTACGGGGCCTGGAAATTTTTTATCGGCTGAATCCCGTAAAAGGACAAAAATGCCGCTGGAGGAGTTGTTGAATGCTCTACATCAATCGACCCCACTGGCAGGTGAAGATGTGGACGCAGCCTTTACTGGCATTGAGAAGTGGATTCCAGATGCCTTGGATAAGGTGGTACCTTTAACTCAGATTAACGTGATATGTACCCCACCCAATGCGGAGTGGTTCACTAAAGATATAGCTCTCTCCAGTAAAGTCTTTAAAGCCTGGAGCGGGTATGGTGGAGAGACGATAGTATGGAAAGCAAGATCGCGCACAAGAAGGCATTAAAAATACCATAATTTAATTTGTTGTTCACGTAGGGCTTTCTCTACCCAGAAAACTGAGACCACGGACAATTCTACAAAATATATTTATTTTATAGATAAATCCCCATCCTCCCTAGAACGCGTGGCAGCTTGCAACTCGCTGTCAATGCAAAGTTGCAATAAATTTGCATGTCTCTTTGTCATTAATATCTTGAAAATCTATGAGGCCTTCCCACAGGAGGCTAGAGATTTTTCTGCTGTGGAAAATAACTTTGACAACTTCTAGTTGGGGGCCCATCTCCTTAGTTTTAAGGTACCCCCTTGAGGGTGAGCTTTGCGGGCTTTGGGGTAAAATGTAATCTGGGTCTCTACTGGACCGAGCACCTGTGAAAATCCTTGCTCAAGTACAAGAAGGTATACTGCCCCATCTAAGCAACCTATTGGTTAGGTCCTTTTCATCGTGACAAATGCCCCTAAAATGGAAACAGGCAATGGTTGTCCCTCTACTAAAAAAAACCCTCCTTAAACCCCTCACAACTGGAACATTTAGGACGTATCTCCTTACTCCACTTCTTTGCAAAGGTCGCAGAAAAACTGCTCAATAGTCAATTGACAGAGTTTATATAGGCCAATAATTTACTGCATCCTGCTGAATCTGGCTTCCGTGCGCACCATTCCATGGAATCGGCCTTACTGATGGCCTCTGAATCACTGCAACGCTATGCCGATGGGAGCCAGACGGCAGCGCTGATTATGCTGGATTTAAGTGCCACCTTTGAGACTCTGTCACATGGCCTAATTCTACATTGGTTAGGCGTCTGTGGTATGAGGGGCTCTGCCTGGCAATGGTTGGCATCTTTCCTACAAGATCGCTCCTTCCAAGTGGTGCAAAAAACATACTCCTCAGATCCGATCTCCCTGTCCCAGGGGGTGTCGCTGGGCTCTATTTTGAGCCCTACGTTATTTAACATCTATATGAGCCCCCTGGCTGAAATTGTTGAGTATCACAATGAGACTATTGTGTCCTATGCAGATGACACTCAATTAATAGTCACCTTATATCAGGAGACAGATGGAGATGCTTTACAATTTGAGAGGAGCTTGATAGAGGTGGCTAACTGGATGACCAACAGCTGCCTCAAACTAAATGCCAATAAAACGGAGGTTCTTACTGTTTGGAAAAGCCCCTCCATCTGGACATCGGCCTGGTGGTCTAACGTAATGGGCTCTACAACAGTCCCGAAGAAAAAAGTAAAGAACTTAGGAGTCTGGTTGGACCCGGAGTCTTTAGACCATCAGATAGATGCCATGGCGAGAAAGAGTTTTAACACTTTAAAAATGTTAAAAAAGATCTTTTATGTCCTGCCAGAAAAATCATTGTATAGGCATCAGTTACCTCTCAGTTGGACTACTGTAATGTATTATATCTAGGAGTTACCAAAGCGAAACTTCAGAAATTACAGAGAGCACAAAATGCTGCAACCCCCCTAATACTAAATCTCCCAAGGCGTGCCTCGGCCAGGCCTGCCTTAACCAGTTTGCACTGGTTGCCACTCAAAGAGAGAATTCTAGTTAAAGCCATGGGCTTTTGTCACAGAATCTTTAATGACAAAGGTCCACGATACCTCACCTCTTTGGTGATTTGCCGCAAACCCAAGCATAATCTCAGATCCTCAGAAACCAACCAGGCAGGTAAAGAAAGCTAAATTGGGTGTCCGTTTTTTTGCCTTCCTAGCGGCTAAGACCTGGAATTCTCTGCCTCTTCATCTGAGGATGGAACCATCGGAGCTGTTGTTCTGAAGGAGGCTAAAAACATGGCTATTCCAGCATGTTTTAGCATAGATCTGAACTTAGCTCCTACAATTAGGTGGATTTATTAGCTGATATTCCTCTATTTTTTTTTGGGGGAGTTTTATATAGCGCAAACTAGACCCGAAGATATCAGGTATCAGAGCGCTTTACGTGAGCACCAGTTTCGTTTCACAGGACACATTCATTTTGTTAGGCACGGGAGATTAAGTGATTTGCCCAGAATCACAGGATGTGGAGCATCATTAACGAGACTCGAACCCGGTTCCCCAGCTTCGAGGTCGACCGCTCTAGCCGTAAGGCTGCATCCTCTCCCTGGTCTCTCTCTCGCAGTGCTGGGACGCAAAGTTAGGCGCAGCCATGCACTTTATAAATATCCTTATTATTAGTATTATTTATTTCTCCTCTTATCAACCCTTTTAAATGTCGTTAACCTTTGGCGCTTAATCCTGTTCACTATTGTTTGTAGATAGGGTTTTGTGTTAAAAGGAGTTGGTGGTGTTAGACTTGGCATCTTTGGTGTGTTTTTCCCTTGTCTTTTTGCTTCTGACCTCCTGTTTTTTTACTGTGTGCTGCATTTTGGTTCTGCTGGTTTTAAAACTCTGGGCACTTTACCACTGCTGATCAGTGCTAAAGTGCAAGTGCTCCCTGTGTACAATGTGATTGTAATTGGTTATCAATGATTGACATATTTGATGTACTGGTAAGTCCCTAGTAAAGTGCACTGTGTGTGCCCAGGGCCTGTAAATCAAATGCTACTAGTGGGCCTGCAGCACTGATTGTGCCACCCACATGAGTAGCCCTGCAAATATGTCTCAGACCTGCCCCTGCAGTGTCTGTGATTGCAGTTTTAAACTGCCATGTCTCCTTGGCAAGTGCACCCACTTACCAGGCCCAAACCTTCCCTTTTACTATATGTAAGACACCACTAAGGTAGGCCCAAAGTAGCCCCTTGGGCAAGGTGCAGTGTATGTGAAAGGTAGGACATGTACTGGTGTGTTTCACATGTCCTGGTAGTGAAATACTGCCAGTTTCATTTTTCACTATTGCAAGGACTATTTCTCCCATAGGTTATCATTGGAGCTGCCTTGCAATGTCTTACAAGTGTAACTTTCAATTGGGAATCGATAAAAATATAGAGTTTGGATTCCCTGAACTCAGAATTTAAAAATACATCTTTTAGTGAAGATGGTTTTTAAATTGTGTGTTTTAAAATGGCACTTTTAGAAAGTGGGCATTTTCTTGCTTTACCATTCTGTGCCTCTGCCTGCTTGTGGACTCCACGTCTGGTTTAGACTGACAGTTGGGCTGTTTGTGCATTCACTCTAGACAGTTACACAAAGGGAACTGAGGTGTGCCCTGCACATCCTGATGGCCCATCACCAGGTTGATGGGCCTTCTTCAGCAAGAGTGTTGGGAGGAGGTGTTACAGACACCTAAATAGGGCTGTGCATGGCCTCTCACAATGCTGTTTCTATCCCCATGTAGTGTGTCTGGAGCCAGGACAGGGCAAGGCAGGATATGTGCACTACAAAGACTATCCTTTGAAGTATGCCTACTTTAAAGGCCAAAAGGGGTATAAGTATTGGACCTATATCCCCAGACTTTTAGAACAATTCTGGATCAAGAAGAGATTCTTCCAAGAGGAAGAGCTGGAGAGCTGTAACATGGAGTACTGCCCGTTTGCTGTGTTTTGCTTTGATATCCTGCTTGAACAGATTTTCCAACGGTTTATGTGTGCTTGCCTCCTGTTAGGAAGTCTCAGGGCCATCAACTACTTCACCTGCAGCCCCTGAACTCCTCTGCTGGAAGTTCTGACCTGCCAACTGGTGCCAATTCCAGTTCTAGGCCCTTGGAGGAGGCTTCTGCTGCAAGAAGAGCTGATAATCCACGCATTGACCCTTCAGCGCCGTATTTCCCACTGCAAGCTTGCGTGGGGTTGAAAAACCACTGCATCTCCACAGAAAAGATTGACACAGTGCCTGTCCCCGGCTGAAAGAACCACCAGAGCCTGAGTCCAGAGCACTGTGTTGCCGAGGTCTGAGACCTCTGCTCTGACTCCAACGCAGGCCCTGCTGTGCAGCTGAAGGAATCGACGCATCACCTGTTACCGGCTGGAAGAAATGATGCAGCGCCTATTTCGCCGCAGCCGCATCAATTCCAGTGCATCTGGAATTTCCACGCATCGCACCTGTGCAGCAAGTATATGTCGATGCTGGGCATCAATAAGGAACGTAGGCTTTGTGTCCGGAGAACCGACACATCATCTCCCCACTCAGTAAGAAACCGACACATCACCTACTTTCACACTAAGGAACAGACACATCACCTCCCTTGTGTAGCAGCAAGGAACCGGCACATCACCTCCCCTGCGAGCAAGGAACTGATGCATCTCCTTCCCTTCTTGTAAGGAACCGGCGCATCTCTTTGCTTTCTGGTGCCTCACTTCCCCAGTGCCTGTTTTCGCCTTGTGATTCTGACACATCCCAGGTACATTGTGCTAAAAGTGATGCATCCATAGTTTTACTTAGACTACACTGTTTTAAGCCTTTAAAAGTGATATCTTGATCAATGTAAGTTGATTTTTTGTTAATTTGGTCTTGTTTGGTTTAGATAAAGATTGGTTATTTTTCTAAACTGGTGTGGTGTCCACTTGTAGTGTTTTCACTATTTTACTGTGTGTTTATGTACAAATGCTTTTCCACATTACCTCTGAGATAAGCCTGACTTCTCGTCCCCAGCTACCAAGGGGGTGAGCAGGGGTTATCTTAGCTGTGTAATCCCCTTACCCTTACTAGTAGGAAGGGTCCCTACTTGGACAGGGTGCAAGCCACTGCCAACTAGAAACCCCCATTTCTAACAGGTAGTAACATGGGGACGCCCATGTACCACCCATGTAACGCCCCCTTGGCGCTAAGTGATGCAACACAGTGCTTTGCGCTGCTTTGCGTTACTTTAAGGGTACTTTCCAGCCTAAAACAAGTTGTGCACTGGACAATAAATTATGAAAAAAGATTTTGTGCTGGTTAGCGTCACTTTTGTGATGCTGACCCATTGCAAAATGTTAATAAATCTACCCCTTAATATCTCATGACCCAACCTCTGTATATCTGGACTAGTAAGGTTTTTCCAATGCCTGGCCATAAGTAAACGTGCCATTAATATAGCCAAAATACAAACTTAGATTTAATCATGGATATACATCCCAACATGAACAATTATATATTGTACATAACTATCTGATGATTTACTAATGAAATTCTGTCAATGTCCTCTTCCCTATATGATGCAATCATGTGACAAGTAGCAAATATATGCGTATCACCTTCTTCAGATTTTTGATACCTAGGGCAGAGACCAAGTATTTCCATTTTACATTGATTAGTTGTTTCTACTGTGATATAGAAATTGAATATATTCTGATAGTGATTTAATCTTAGCTTAGTTATGGTAGTAGCCATAAAGCTCATCTGCACAGATTCAATAATCTGCTCAATAATCTGCTCGGCGGTTATTTCAATGGTTAGCAAATTAGTCCATTAATCTGCCCAGTGTTCTATTCAATCTTGTTTGTTAGCCCTAAACGCTTCACACAGCATGCTAATTGAGAGAATAGTTGTTTTAATTAGCTGTAAACATAGATTTTGGAGTGTATATGGTACTGATCGGATACTAATATAATTGAGGCAAGTTCTTATCTGCAGGTATTTGAAAAAATCCCACACCTGGAATATTAGAATCACTTGCCATTTCAGTAAGACATTTCAATGCCCCTTCTGGGTATAGTTGATATGAAAATTTTAGTTTGGAGACAACCATTTCTGAATTTGAGCTCAATTTAGTAGCTTCTTTCAGTAGTGGGCTGTTCCATATAAGTTGATATCCATGGAAAATAGGAATCTTAAGATACTCAGGGTCCCATTAAGGATTAGCGAAATGGAATAAATAAAATGAGGGTTCAGTAGAAAAATGAATATTAATAGGTGAGAATACCTTAGACATATCCTGAAGTAAATTAGTCATTTTTCTTGATAAGGCCTCCCAGTAGTAGAACAAAACATTTGGAAGGGCCCATTCTACCCCAATTAGTGGTAACTGGAAGTAGCAAAATACTTGTCTCGGCCTCTTATGTTACCACATAATCTTTGAGATAGTTGTGTCTAAGCTAGTAAAAGATTTAGCAGATGAAAGGGTAGGGTTTGGAATAGGTGTAATAGTTTGGGAAGTATAATCAGTTTAATAAGATTAACCCACTGTAAAGTAAGAGGGAGATGTTCCCACGTAAGCATGCAATTTCTACCACGAGAGGAGAATAGTTAGTGCTTCCGATGGAATCATAGGTGGATGTATGACTCGCCAATATGATAGAACAACATTGTTGGCGCTAGGTAGTGAGGGTAGGGGCAGGGATTGTATTTGTTTCTCTCCGGATATGCTGCCAGATCTCCTCCCAGAGGCCTGCCCGAAATGCAGAAAGGTACTCCCTAAACTTTTAATGCACCCCATCTCACCAAGGGTTGCTAAGACGGTAAGACTAGTCGAAGGCACTGACCAAAGGCTTAAATGTATAATGCTTAATGCTAGATCATTGGTCAAGCACAGTCTAGAATGCGCAAGGCTAATAGAGGAGGAGGAAATAAAAATTGCCTTCATTACTGAATCCTGGACGGACAATTGTTCTGGGCCAGACATAGTGAAGGCTACCCCTCTGGGGTTTTTATGTTATACATTAGATAGGCCTCATAAGAAAGGTGGAGGATTGGCCGTGATTTACCATAGCCTGATCAAAGCAGTATTTCAGCCTATCATGCTGGAAGCATGCAAAGTATTAGGTTTCAATTTCTATGTATCCCACCAACATACTTTTAAAGGCAGTTTACTGTACAGGCCCCCAGGAAATAGAAACCCTTTTTTAGCCTCTCTTGGCAAGGTAATGGAAGAAGGCTTATGCACAGATGCCTATACGGTTTTGGGGGATTTCAATTTCTATCTAGATGTACTTACGGACCCAGATACTGTGGCTCTGAATGACCTGATGAACGGTGCTGACCTGAGGCAGATGGTTGTGTGGCCTACCCATGCGGCAGGTCATACCTTAGATGGGATCTTTTCCAATTACCCTGGTCTCAAGTTTACGGGACTGCTGCCTATTACTTGGTCAGACCATGTCGCCGTCCGTTTTGAGCTGACGGTGATGGGACTGAGCAGGAAGGGGCAGTGCCCTAAAGGCCCCTTAACCACTAGGCCATGGAATAAAGTGGAAGGGACAGCGGTGCAGGAGCTTCTAAGTGCCACAGCAGTGCAACTGCCAGGGGGAGTGGATGAAGCATCTGTAGTATACACAAAATGGCTGGAACAAGCCTGTAAGACTCTAGCTCCAGTTAAGACTCTCTGCCCTAGGAGATCGCAACCCTCTGCGCCTTGGTTCACAGAGGATTTGAGAGCCCAGAAACTCGTATGCAAAAAGCTTGAACTGAAGTGGAGAAAGGGCTATGGAGAAATAGAAAAAACAGAGTACATACTCAGTCTGCGAAATTACAAAAACTTATTTTTGCGGCTAAACATATTTTGCAGCCCGCATTGATTTGGCTAAGAACTCAGCAAAAGAACTATTTAAAACGGTTTCGAATCTGGCCTTGCCAAGTCCGGCTACCGTTCAGCCTAGCCTGGAACTCTGTGAAGACATTGCCAAGTTCTTCCTGGCCAAAGTAGAGTCCATTTTCGGTGCTTTTAATGGGGGGGGGGTAGTGGAGGATCATCTGTGACAATGGAAGTACCTAAATCTACAACAATGTCCTCTGCTACGTTTGTAAACTTTGCCCCAGTATCCTTTGAAGATACTCAAGAGCTTCTTTCGGCTGTAAACTCAGGGTCACCTTATGACCCATGTCCAGTGGCTGTGGCCAAACTAGCTCCGATGCCTATTGCATCGCAGCTATCGCAAATTCTTTAACGGCATCTATGCTAACGGACAATTCCCTACATGCTGGAAACTAGCTTCTATCCTGCCCCTACTGAAAAAACCCAGTCTGGACCCTAAGGATCCGAACAATTTTCATCCGATTTCTAGGCTTCCACTCCCAGCAAAACTGATAGAAAAAAACATGAATTCACAACTCAGTGCTTTCCTAGCTGAGACATAAGCTCTGGATTCCTCTCAATATGGCTTCAGGGGAGGCCACAGCACTGAGACTGCCCTCATCAAGGCTACCGATGAGATCAGGGGAGCTGTGGACAGGGGGGGCAGGGCAGTGTTGGTGTTGCTGGATCTGTCCGCTGCCTTTGATACGGTCCATCACGGTATTTTGATGGACCGTCTAAGGGCATGCGGGGTCTGGGGGAAAACCTGGGACCTTTTAAGATCCTTTCTTTCAGACAGAAGACAAATTGTGGCACTCGGAGATTACCAGTCTAATCCTTTCACTCTGCCCTGTGGGGTTCCACAGGGCTCTTCTCTTAGCCCCACACTTTTTAATGTTTATGTTTCCTCTCTGGCGCCTATTGTTAGGGCATTTGGATTTGGCTTGACATCATATGCAGATGAGACCCAAATTGTGGTGTCTCTGCTACCCGGAGAGGAGGCAGGGTTAGACAACCGATTTCAAGAGTGTATGTTATTAGTGGGGAATTGGATGGCAGACAACTGCCTAAAACTTAACTCCGGTAAAACCGAAGTTATGCTGTTTGGTAACAACTCTAACTTCTGGACCCCAAATTGGTGGCCACCTTCGATGGGGTCCCTCCCCTCACCCACCAATAAGGTGAAAAACCTTGGGGTGATAATGGACGAGGACCTTACCTTTAGTCAACAGGTCACCTCCGTGACCTCTAAAACTTTTTTTGTGATAAAAACAATTAGGAAAATACTGCCGTTCCTGCCCCCAAATAGCCGGCAAACAGTAGTTGCGACTCTCGTACTGTCGAGGTTGGACTACTGTAATAGTCTGTACCTTAATGCTCAACAAAGGCTTTTGAATAAACTCCAGACGCTGCAGAATGCAGCAGCTAGACTGATTTCTGGAACAGCTCGGTTCGCACCCATTACCAAGGAAATAAATAAATTGCACTGGCTATCGGTGAGGAATCAAGTTCGCTTTAAGGCCCTTTGTCTAGTTTTTAAGGCGCTGCATGGCGCAGGACCTGACTATTTAAAACAGCGTTTCCAATGGTATTTACCGAATAGACCACTTCGTTCATCAGAGGCCAGATTGGTCGCAGTACCACGCATAAATAGAGTTCGTTGGGGAGGCAGGAGTTTCGCCCAGAATGCGGCTAAAGCCTGGAACAACCTGCCATTTCATTTAAGGTGCATTACTAACCCATTGGCCTTCAGGAAGAGCCTTAAGACCTGGCTTTTTGCCCAATACATTTCTCTCATTTTTCATGCACAGGAGATGTAACTAGCGCCAGGACACCTCCGGGTAACAGTCGCGCTGTATAAATGTCAAAAAAATAAAAAAATGTAAGCCATATTCACAAATATTTACAATTTTTTATTGGATGAGTAGTTGATATGGAAGCAGGGCCAGCCAATATTATCTGTGTTTTATCTTTTATTCACAAGCCTCTCTAAGGGACTTAGCAATACTCTCTATATCAGGAGTGGCTAAATTAAAATCAGGAGTAAAGATTAGCACATCATGCACATATGCAATAACTTGCCACAGATGAACAGTGGTACATCATTGGAATAAACTAATTGGAAAAGAAAAGGGTCCATACACAAGGCATAAAAGGTTGAGGACATTAGGCATCTCTGCAGAGTTCCTTGAGATATTTCAAAAAGTTTCAATGACAATATGTTGATTGTTACCACAGCTACTGGATTAGCATATGTTACCTTTATCCATTTAAAAATGAGAGAAGATAATTTGTATCTTGTTAGAGTGGCCCATAAAAATTGCCATTCCACTCGATCAAAAGCCTTTTCAGAATCTAATGTGTTGGCAATTTGCCCTTACTGCAGGGTCACCCCAAGTTTTTGCCTTCTGTTTCTGAACCTGTTTTTGTTCAGGACTCTGTGCACTTCACTCTTGCAAACCAGTTGTGAAATGATTGTGCTCTCCATTCCAAACATGGTAAGACTGGTATACACCTGATTGGTGCATTGGTATACATTCCTAGTATATAGTTCTATATGCACCAAGGGCCTGCAAATGAAATGCTACAAGTGGCCTGTAGCACTTGTGTTGCTACCCACTAAGGTAGCACTGAAAAACATGCCTCAGGCCAACCATTGTAGCCAGTAGAGCAGTTTTAATCTGCCATTTCGACCTTGCAAAATTAACCTTTTGCCAGGCCTAAATCTTCCTAGAGCAGAGTGCATAGTATTTAAAAAGTAGGACATGTGTACTTACGTTTTACATGTCTGGCAGTGAAAAACATCAAAAGTAGTTTGTTGGGGTGTGGCCAAGTTGGTGCCAAAGTAGCAGCAACTTCACAGAGATCCGCATGTGATCTTTATAATAAGCATTTGTGGCAATCTCTGGATGAATTTCTCGCCCCTGCTTGCTGCTGATCTTGCTGGGAGACTGCAGGACCTACAGCAAGCACCCTGACACCTGTGATCCTGCAATTTGGCCGCCTACCAGCCGAATGCCTCCAACGACTGCACTCTTAAGATGACAGATGGGGGCGGGCTGCTGACAGAGCTGCAGAGAGGCAGTGTGGAGCCATAAGCCAGAGCCTGTATTGTGGAATAGGTGGAATGCTGGCCCCAGGCGAGCAGTGTCCCAGAGCTAACTGGAGAATTACTCTCTGTGCACCTTGCCGATTGCCAGTGAGTTGAACGTGCTGCTATTTCCTTTCCCCTCCCTTCGACCCCATGACCTGGTTCCCGCCACCCAAAAGATCACTCCCTACCTGCCTCACTGCCTGTGAGATATATGGACATTGGTAGTGTGTTGGCCCCTCTCCATGAATCACTAATGGACTGTGAACTATGGGAGTTGGCTGACTGTGGGGACCAGATGTGATACTTATGGGCTTGAGGGAGGCGCGCTGCACTGCACAGCCCCCACTTTTACTCTTGGTGGCCTAGCAGGGACTGCTGGAAACAACCTGGGCATAGCTGATTCACACTAGGGTTCCCACGAGGCCCGAAACTACAGGGGCGTTGCCTCGATCTGTGAGGGATAAGTGCAGCACTACCTAACAGGAACTTGACGTGCCTCACCAGGCCCGCGCTGAGATCACTGAGGAGGTCCGCCCGCCACTGTATAAATGCCTCTGGACAAGTAAGTCTGCTTTGACACCTCAGCATTGCCAGACCCCCTCTCCTGCAAAGGTATACCTTGGCACTCGCTACATCAGGAACATACCCAAGATTGCCATGGTCTTCTGCAAGTGAAAGTGGCAGGGATCCCAGCCAGTGACCATCAACAGCACTATATTTCATCCCTGGCTCAAGGCGATGATCATCCCCTGTACTCTTAGTGGCACACAAACAGTTGGGGGCGTCAGTCCATGGTCCTGTAGGTGAGCGCCTGCTCGAGGGACAATTGGGTCGTCCGAGATCCCTCATCTAGCCCCTGGCTCATTGAGTGTGGACACCCTGGTGCCTGGGGCCTCCTGCCCCTGTCAGGTGCTTCTGGCTCAATGTTGGCTTATACCACACGCTGTTGAGCCTGTGAGACTTAGGCGGGCGACCACTATGCACTTTGCTGATTGGGACATGGCTTGTCAGTATTGAAAACCTCAATTGCTCTCCCACATCCCCCTGCAACTCTAACGCCGCAGAAGCATGTTTTCAGCGTCAATTACAGTAGGGGACATTACCATTGCCATTGTGCCACCTTACACAGGATTATACAGCTGCCATTTAGCTGGGTACTGGGCTGGCCCATTTGGACTGGTTATTAGAACAAACTTGCGGCCTGGTGCTTGCAGTGACCTCGGTTCTGCCCCACTATGGATGTTTTGCTGCCACTTAGCGCCTCTAATTTGTCCACCATAATGGCTGCCAACCGCTCAAAGAAGGACATGACTTTGAAATATAAGCTAAGCAAGTCACCTTTCAAAATACCTGAACATCGCCCGACTACCCATCCTGGGACCTCCTCGCTATTATCAGCCAATGACACAGATGCTCCAACATCTAAAGAGCCCATCACTCGCACAGTCCTAGAGACTCTATTTGGGACCCTGAAGGATGACATTGTGGCTCTCAAGAAGGACATGGCGGCAGACATCAAGGGCATTAAACATGATCTGATTGAAATGGGGCATAGACTAGACACATTAGAGAAAACGAGTGACCAACGAGAGGATGAGCTCACTGTTGGAGTTACGTGATAAAAATGAAGATCTCTATTACCACCTGGAAGACTTAGAAAATAGGATGCGACACTCCAAATATACGTATAAAGGGTGTTCCAATGAAGCCAGACTCTGGGATGCTTGAGGATTATGTTGTCTGCCTATCACAAAATGTAGCACCCGAACTGTTAAATAAAGAAATTACTATGGACCACACGCACACATCGGGCTCCCTCGCCTGAAACGCTGGCGCCCCTTAAGATATACTCACCTGCTTTTATTCCTATAAACAAAAAGATATTATCATGGTGGTTGTACTTCTGAGGGGACCAGGATGGGAATTTTTCAAGACTTGTCCTCCATCACTCTCCAAAGACGTAGGACCCGAAGACCAGCTGCAACTTTTCTTCGGGAGAAGGGAGTGCGTTATCGCTGGGGCCACCCCTTCAAGCTTATTTTTATATGGAATAAAGAACCACAGGTAGGGCGCGCCATGGAGAAGGCCCAGTCGATCCTTGGCTTTTCAATCTCGGAAGATGCACGCACTAATGGGACACCAACATTGCTCCACCGATCAACAAATCACTCCATCGTCTGCAATTTGGAACTAAGTCTGCAGGTAAACCCACTGAATCTGAGAACCACAGGGAACAGGAAGCCCTACACAAGCAACTCCTGCAACAAGGGAACAATTATAAACTAGAAACTGATTGCCAACCCGAGGTGCTGTTACTGAATGGCACTTCCATACTCTATGAAATTGCCTGCCCCATAATGAGATTCTCAAGTGTTATGCCACTACATGAGATCTAATTGTGCACCACATGGCAGAGCTCACTCTCCTACAATGTTCGACTACCAAGATGACCCAATGCCACAAATATGGAACCCCATGGTTTGGTATAGTTGGCTCCCAGGCGAGGGAGCACAGGTGTAATGTTATGTTATTGTTTTTCAAGTATTCCTCTTCCCTGCAACGAACTCTAATATGCTCTTACTATAGCCAATGCAGTCGGTCTCCTGAGGCCGGAATGAGAATATCACCTCTTATACTCATTCTGAGCTATCCTATTAGTAGGCCACACATATTGATTAACCTGTCACATGCTTAAAATACCTAGCCTCAATGTCCGAGGCCTTAATGCCCCTGCGAAGCGCTTAGCCCGTCTCACTCCCCTCTGACCCACACAAATGATCTGGGGTTGTAATGTTATTGGCTAAGCATTTCCTGGGCAGGGTGGTACTAACACAACCAGAGATTGCAGGCAGATCACTCTCACTTCGTATATCTCTACACTCCAACACGTTTACAATCACCACATTGTATGCCCCTAATGACCCTAATGACCATTAGGAACCTTTTATTTTAGAAGCAGTGGTTCTAGTCCTGACCTACTCTGACTCGGACATACTGGTAGGTGGGGACTTTAACTTGACGCCCAATGCCATCCTGGATAGATCAGCTCAGAGGGTGGGATACACTGGAGCATTCACAGCGTCAGGTCTCAAATGGTTAAATGATATGGGGCTCATGGATGTTTGGCGCACAACACACCCTTCAGATAAGGCCTACATCTATAACTCTGCTGTCCATCAAACATATAATAGAATAGAATTCTTTCTCATCCCTCCTTGTCTGATGGCATCAGTAACAACTGTGGAAAGAGGACCTGCTGCATTATCTCACCACTCGTCTATCATCATAACCCTAAATATACCATCCAAAATGCCCCACCTTGGCGCCTGGTGCCTTAATCCCAAGCTGCTTCAATATGACTCAACAAGCACTGAAATTGACACAGCAATAACCACATTCCTTGAACTTAATGACACCCCAACATCCACATTGCATTTTTATGGGACACTTTAAAAGCGATGATAAGGGGAACCTTTATAGGCATAGCGGGCAAACACAATAAAGACAGACCAGATAAATGTCAACAATGAGCAGGGTACAAATGCTTGAGGAAGAACACAAACCCTCAGGCTCTCATAGGGTGAGACGGCAACTGACCATAGCCCGCACAGACCTTCAAGCTCTTGATATGGAATACGCACTTCTGCATATTAAAAAGCAATGGTACAAAGGGGGCAACAAGGCAGGGTGCCTTCTGGTGCATCGTCTATGGGACCAAACTCTCAGCAGAGAATTACCAAATTTGACTGACACCAGGGCGAGAGGGTATACCAGGACTCTCAGCTTGCCCAGGAATTTGAATATTTTTATTCTGTACTGTACACCGCAGAAATGCTTGGCCTAGATCTGACCCAGCAGTATCTCAATACCCTACAATTGGAACAAATCCCCCACACAGATTTCACACAAATGGACAAAGATATCCAGATGGGAGAGGTCCTGACAGCGGTATCCCAGTTGTAATCAGGGAAAGCACCTGGCCATGATGGCTATACTGCCAATTTCTACAAATCCTTTGCCCCCAAGTTGGCCCCCATACACACCCACCTCTTTAACTCCTTTAGTGCCTCCGAAACACTCACAGACACAATGAGGGACACCATCATAATGGTCATCCCCAAACCCGTGAAAGACCCCAAATCTTGTGCATCTTATCGCCCCATATTGCTCTTAAACGTAGATGTCAAAATCTTAACTAGCATTTTGGTGGCACGCCCAGGCCCCTACATGCACGGTCTTGTAGACATTGATAAGGCAGGTTTTATATCCGAGCGAGAATACTGTGATAACACTAAACGGATATGCCACCTTATTTACAAGGTGCACCTCTCACACACCAGCCCTCCTTCTCTCGGTTGATGCAGAAAAGGCATTCGACCAAGTCCATTGGCCATATCTTCGCTGGGTCCTAGATAAGCTCGGCTTTGGTGCACTCTTTCAAAAGTGGGTGTGGAGAAGTTACACTGCCATGATGGCGCGAGTTAGGGTGAATGGGATACTTTCCAACCCTTTTGCTGTCGAGCGATGCACTAGATAGGGCTGCCCACTCTCACTGCATTTATTTGCATTGTATATGGAGCCCTTTGCAGAAAAAATACAGGGCAACTCCCAAATAGCATGGGTCCAAATTGGGGCAGAGACCATAAGTTAGCCACGTATGCAGACAATGTGATGATCGCTGTTACACATCCCCTTGTCTCCCTCACACAGATCATGCAGGAGCTGGACATCTTTGACAGGGTATATGAATTTAAAGTTAATCTTCAGAAAACGCAATTGCTGGGTGTTAGAAATGGGGGTCTCTAGTTGGCAGAGGTGGGTACCTTTTTCCATATAGGGATACTTGCTTCTAGTCAGGTTAAGGGGGATACACTTCTAAAATAACCCCTGCTCACCCCCTTGGTAGCTTGGCATGAGCAGACAGGCTTATCTCAGAGGCAGTGTGTAAAGCATTTGTGAGCACATACAGCAATATAGTGAAAACACTACAAATGTACACCACACCAGTTTAGAAAAAGAAGGAATCTCTATCTAAATCAAAACAAGACCAAAAACGACAAATATCCCAATACAGTACTAAAAATATGTTTCTTAAAAGGTAGAAACAGTTCTGTTCCAAGAAAATGTGGGATGCAACACTTTCACACAAAGTACCTTGAATGCGTCGAAAATTCAAGGAAAAAGGGTCACAGGGAAGGTGATGCATCGGTTCCTTACACTCAGGGAAGGCGATGCGTTTGTTCCTTGCTCCGGGGGAGGTGATGCGTCAGTTCCTTACTGCTGCGCAGGGGAGGTGATGCATTGGTACCTTACCGGAGAGGAGGTGATGTGTCGGTTTCATACTGCATGGGGAGGTGATGCGTCGGTTTCTTACTGCGTCCCCTAATGATGCGACAAGCTTGATGCTTTGATGCGAAGCGTGACGATCCGGTACGATGTGTCGGTGCTTCTCCAACTGGGCCTGCGACAGAATTAGTGAGGTGATCTCGGACGTCAGAGATCGGTGCACAGAATTTGTCGCACGGCAGACACTTCAGCTGCAAGCAGGCGCTGCGGCGATTCTTCAGTGGCGACGATGCATCAGAAAATTCTTCTCGCACCGCTGCAATGCCTCGGACACAGGTGATGCATCGATTTTCACAGTTCTTGCAGTTTCCAGTCCCAAAACAACCTCCAGAGGTCTAGGAGGCAAGCTCTATTTCAAGAATTTCTGTGTCAATAACAGATTAAAATATGTCTTCATCATGAAGTATTAATGTTGTAATTTTGAAGACTGTTGAAGTTCATATGTGGTGTTTATACATTGTGTTTTGAAAAAGGATTATATATTAATTCTTTGAGCAATTGAAATTGCCTGCAGCAGAAAAGCTACAGTGCACAGAGGTCAAGTCTATGTACTTGTAGTATGTTGTGTTATGTGTTTGACATGTTCAGACAGCATGTCCGCCTCTGTAGCACGCTGAATTAAATGGGTTCACGTTATTAAAAAAGAGGAAGTAGGGAGTGCTCCACTTTTTCGCAATAGTGTTAATTTACTCATTACACTCAGCCCATGTTTCTTCCATCACCTTGGCTCTTTGCGCTGCTACACAAGCCATTTTGGCCAAATGGGGGATGGACACCATCCCAATAAAATTAGAGTTGTTGTACAAAATTTAGAACCTTTTGAGTATGGAGGAACTGACTCCAGTGCTTGAACATAAACTTACCTCCTTTGACAAAACATGGGTACCCTGCTCACCTTATCTCTCCCAAGAATTTAGGCAATTAACCTGCCCAGCTTACCTGTGCATAGTCCGCCTCACCCAACCTGTGCACGATTCACAGAATGGCGATACCTCCACCTACAAACACTATTCTACTGCAACTTAACAGACTGATTTACATCTATCTTTGAGACATGCTGAGTGTGTTATCTTCCCTTTGTTTGCATTGTTTTCTGTTGTACTGTCTTTTCAATTTTTTTTTTCGTCCATGAAAGCATAGGCAAGCCCCACTGGTTGGTGGTTGTAAGTGCAGGTGGATTGTATTACTTGCCTGTGTGAAAATGCTAGTGAAACAGATTTGAAACCAAAAGTAGTTTGTCACTGTAGCAAGGCCGGTTCTCCCACAGAACAGCACTGGGTTATATTATAACTCCTTTCAATGTATGTATGGGACTGGCTAGAAAAAATATTCAAGGATCCAAATTAATAGTAATTCAAAATCCAACCTAATATTTACATCGGGTTTCCTGCTCTTTAGCTGACCAGACTCAACTGGGCCAGACCTGGTTCCATCTGCTGGCCTCTGTGAGAGTGAGATCTGACCCCTAATGCCGTCCTCAAGGTCCCGGACAATTGACTGCAGTCAGTGTGCACCTCACCCTGCTTCACTCAAGGTTTCACCGGATTCGACACTGAGCAACACAGAGCCTCGCAGAGCCGCACCCCAGAGCACCTCACTGAAGACTTCAGGTGATTCGAATCTGAGCAAACAGTGAGGCCAATCCCACCGAGCTGTGCAGCTCCCTACTAAGGGGCATATCTACAAGGGCTGGCGATAAAATTATCGCCGCTTTAGCGTCCGTTTTCGGATGAAAAGCGGCGATAATTGTAACGCCCTATTAGCAAGGACACGCTAACGCGTGAATCCATGCTTCTTCGCTCTTTCCTTATCGCTTCAGCTTTGCATCTCTAATGAGATGCAAAGTGGGCGTTCCCCCAGAATAATGGGAGAAATGTCGCTATGTGACATTTCTCCTATTATCAAGGGAATCGCTAACAAGCATAGCGATAGAAAGTAGCGATAACCACGGTTATCGCTACTTTCCTTACGCATGCTTTAATTCTGACTTAGCCATGTAATCCAATGGGAGGTGGATTACATGGCTAAGACCACCCTGCCCTATCAGCAAGGTATCGCCGTCACAGTGCGATTATCGCTGGTTTCCCAGCGATAATCACACTGTTTTCCAGCTATCGCTTGCATTTCTATCGCTTTGGAGATAAGCGTTGCTGATAGCACGCTATCTCCGCGATAGAAAGCAGCGATAGCCGGCGATAATTATCCTAGCGCTAAGTGCGCTTAGCGATAATTATCGCCGGCCCTTGCTGATATGCCCCTAAATGTTTCACCTTATCCAAAGCTGAGGTCCGCAGGGCAGGGACTTGCAGACCCCGTACCAAAGTCAGAAGATAAAATATCCAGTGAGACAAACCTGGTCCTGTATTCAATCTGCGCTCCATTGCAGTTGCTCTGAACATGTGACTTTGCACTGGTCCAGCACAACCAGATACCTGCAGTTGGTGCTTCACCCCTTTTGGCACTATGTTTACCTGAAACTTTTAAAATTCATTGCTCTACCATTTGTTTTTTTCATTTTGGTGTCATTTTTTTGATTAACATTTTATTTTCTAAGTTGGTTTGGGATTTCTCTTGTATTTTGTTTTCACTTTGTTACTGTTTGAGGACTGTTTAAATACTTTGCACATTGTTCCTAAATTAGGCCTGACTGCTTTTGTGCCAAGCTACCAAAGCATTAAGCCCAGGTTTATTTAGTTGTTTTGTAGTTCACCCTTACAAGGACTGCGCTTATTATCTGAATTGGGATCTCAACCCCTTCAATAAATAATCCAATTACTTAAACAATCATATTAAATTTATTGGTTATTGGGTATTTTTTCCCAGTCAAGCAATGCTACTGTGGAGTTAATATGTTCAATCGCACCTTTTCTTGGAATAAGTCTATGCTGCCAAGGTGTAACTAGCTGAGTAATTATTTTAATTATTCTTGTTGCAATCAGGTATGTATATATTTTTTAGTTCACAAAAAATAAGGAAATATGATGATAGGAGTTGAGATACTCGGAAGGCTTTCCTTTCTATAAAAATTCTCTAATATGGTCAGAAATCTGAGAAAGAGAGGCTGGCTTACGAGTGAATTTTAGCTGATTCATTGAAAAAAGAAATTAGTAGTTCTTTAAACAATCTTTTATATATTTCTAATGGTAGTACATTTAACCCCATTGCCTTTCCCAGGGAAACAGTTTTAATATCTTCCTGAACCTCTTGAAGTGTTACATGAGATCAAAGTATGGGTATATGGTCAGGCAAGGGATGTTGCAGATTAACTTGGTCTAAGAACTGCTCAACAGCTTGTATTTGAGGTATGGAAAATCATAAATCACCTACATTATTGGTTATTTCTTGGAGACATTGGTGGTAGCTTTATCTCTTGCCTGGCCCGCAAATAGGACCCTTGCTTTATCTCTCAGTTATTATCATCAGAAATCTTTATTCAATTATTTTCAAAAAGTCATAAAAGAATTACAAACATGAATACACCATCATTCAAACAAAATAAAATGGGATGAAAAAATATTGGTAAAAATCTACAAATCAAACAGTCAATGATTTCTGTTTAAAATGGGCTGACTTTAAGAAGATTCCAACATGAAAACAGACTAGGATGATAGGTAACAGGCGTAAAAAGTACAGGGCAGGCTTCCTTTGAAGCAATCCATGCAATTTAAGAACAGGTTTTGAAAACTTTTCAAGGTCAAATAATATTTACAAAAAAATACAAAAATTTCGAGGGTTTAAAATTTCGAGGGATTGCACAAAGGATTTGTCAAATAGGCAGGTGTCGACAAAATTGATTCTCCTCTACCTGCATCATTGCAACATTCTGGTAACTCCAAATGCCTGCGCCTTACATTAGGAACAGCAACCTTTGCGCTGGAAGACCTCTAATAGGGGCAAAACGGGTTTGCTTCCTACTCTTTTGGCAAAGTCAAACAGTGCCCCCACAGAATGGTTAAAGTGCAAGCACAGGTTGGATCTATAGGGCGACCATGTGGATTTCTGTTCAAACACAGCCCCCAAATATGGAAAGTCGGTTACCGTTCAATACTCCTGCTTTTAATCCAAAATGAACCTTCTTTCCCTGTTCTGGGGCAACAAACCATATATTAGATTTTGGCTATATTAGTATCTAAATCTAATTCATCCATAAAGGTTACAGAACTGGTTATTTGGAACCTCAGGCCATTCAGTGTATGGGACATAAGCACAGCATCATCTGCGTAGAGACAATGGTTGACCAAATCATGAGCCTTTCCATTCGCGAAGTTTGCATTCCATTTATATAGAGTAAAAATAAAATGGGAGCCTGGACACAGCCCTGGGGGACACCTCACTGCAGGTCAAGAAGTTCATTGCATTCCCCTCCTAGTCCGTATCTAACTGATGCACATACCCCGGAATGTAGGGCCAGAGAAAAATAAACAGGTCCTCATCAAGCCCTAAATCGGATAGAATTTCCCAGAGCTTACTGGGGTTGAATCTGTCAAACCAGCGGCTTAGGCCCATAAAGGAGAAGAACAGTAAACCCTCTTTGGTCAGAGGATAACTAAATGGAGATTTAGGCATTGCTCAATAGTGCCAAATCCTTCCTTCAACCCGTATTATACGGGGAAAATACACAGTTGGTATTGACCCGCTCCTTAATCCTACTAAGTGAAATATGCCCAATAACTTTGACCATCAAATATAAAAGCAAAATTAGTCTATAGCAACATGGGTCATTTCTACATCCTTTTTTGTAAACAGTGGGGATCACAGCTGTAAGTCATGACTTTGGGAAGCCATTAAGGGCAGTGTTGTTAACCAAATTTGTGACAGCGGGGTCCAAAATTTCATGTTTTCCTTGTAGAGGTCCATCAGGACCCCATCAGGCCCAGGTGCATTCATCGAGGGACTGTCATTAATCACCTCCCATACCTCAGTATTTCAAATCTAATTGATTCTGGGAAAAGCGAACACAGATCTGAAGAGTTATAATCCCTAGGTCCTGTGTAAGAGTATATGGCTTTAAAATGGTTAACTTAATGCTCCACTCTAATGTTGGACCCCAAACCTTCGGTCAGACCTTCAGAGATCATAGGGCGATAACCAATCTCCCATTTAATATCAATAGTGTGTGTTTAAAACTGGTGGGCAATTTTTGTTGTTTATAATGATTTAGTTTGAGATCTGGTGGGGATTGCCAATTCAACCTATATTTCTTTATACAAAGGGTTCTGGTGTAGAAAGTGTTTAATGTATTTTTCTTCCAGTTTGGTTAGTTGCTTTCTTTGGGTTTCTTTTCTGTTTACATTGCTGAGAGACATGTTGTATTGTAAAAATCCAGATTATAGCTTTCATATATCCCAAACTATATGATCAGAGGTTAAATAAATATTTTCTTATAAAAATATCCTTATATACCTCCAACAGATATTGATGAAATGGCCAATTACCGTCTATACCTAATTTCTATAGCAAATTTCAGACCTAATGTTACTGGGAAATTATCTGAAACCAGTATCGGTGTCTCACCATGGAATTTACTAATAATGAGCAGCTGATTAAGAAATTATCTATTTTAGAGTATTGTTGATGAGTAATAGAAAAGAAAGAATAGGCTTTGTCCTAAAAATATGTCATATCCAAGGGTCAGCTATATCTAGTAGTTCGATCATAAGAGAGATAATATTTCAAACTTTAGTCATTTAAGAATACCACCTAGTATTAGTCGTACCGAACTGTGGAGATTTAATGCAATTTAAGTCTCCAGTGATAACAATGCTACTAATGCCAGCGGATAATCCTTTTAGAATCTGTGTTAATAGTTCTGGGATATCTTCATTTGGGCCATATATAGAGCATATATTTAGAAATGAACAGTGCTTTTGAAGCGTAATTATAACCCAACAACCTTGGCTGTCAGCCCTACAATGCATAACCTTAAAAGACGAGTCAAATATCAATATGTGGCTGTCTTTAATGAAGTATTTTGAGAAGTAGTATTAAATGACTTGGTCTTCTAGCCTTTATATGTGTTAGACCGGTCAGCCCTAGGGTGCTCTTCCCCCAAACTTTTTGCTTTAGAACTCTGTGCACTCTACCACAGCTAACCAGTGGCAAAGTGCATGTGCTCACTCCTTAAAACATGGCAACATTGGCTTATCCCCAGTGGTACTAGTGGGCATGCAGCACTTATTGTGCCACCCACTTTAGTAGCCCTTTAAATATGTCTCAGGCCTGCCATTACATCCTGTTTATGCCTTTTTTAACTGCAATTTCGACCTGGCATGACCTGGCAAAATAAACCTTTTTCCAGGTCCAAACCTCCCTTTTCAATACATATAAGTCACCCGTAAGGTAGGCCCTGAACAGCCCAGAGGGCAGGGTGCAGTGTATTTAGAAAGTTGGACATGCACTTTAAAGTTTTACATGTCCTGATAGTGAAAAACTCCTAAAGTCGTTTTTCACTACTGCTAGGCATATCTCTCCCACATCATAACTTGACATTATCTTATTACATTTAATAAGCTGTAATTTCTAAATGAGAACAGGTAACCAGTTCATGTTTGGTGTCTTTGGAACTGTAATGAAAAATCCTCTCTTATGGAAAAGTCGCATTCTTAATCACAATTGTGAAAATGCCACTTTTAGAAAGTCATTACACAACAGCTAAAATGGTTCAGGGAAAAATCTTTAAAAATTATATGTTACAACTATTCAAAGAATGTATTGTGACATTGATAAATTAATTGTCACAATAAAAAGACATCATTGTGAAAAATATGACAATACAAAGGTACCCAAAATAAACTTTTTGTGATTTAAATTATTTTGTTATAAAACATAAAAAATACCCAAACTAATTCAAACATACAATTGGTGCTCATAAGGTGACACATACCAGCCCTTCTCTGCTTGTGCCTGTGACTTCGCCGGGGGCACAACAAGCTCCAGGGATCTTCACGGCTGGAGCCGCTTTGTGTCATCGTTAAGCGCCTGGAGGCGCCTTAAAGCCAGGCATGGGCTCCCGCAGCGTCCGTCCGAGACCGGTTGAGGCTGGGCTGGGCCTATTCTCTTGACCCGTCACTGGAAACTCCCCCAAATTACCTACGGAGCTCAGCTGTTTGGTTATATCGTTGTGTCCCGTTCCTGTCCCAGTCTTGTCCTTCTGAGGTACCAACAGCGGTTGATGAGAAGGTAGGACGGTGTCCGGCTGTATACTGTCTTATATATTGCATCGGTATTTACGCGAACTGTATGGGAGACTGCTTGTAGAGTGTTTTTGTGCTTTGGACATTATAGTGTGGTATTCGGACATACCTCATTTCGGCAACTTTACTCATTATATTCCTGGAGCAATATTGGAGCTACTTCCCGTTATCTAAGCGCCCTAACCCGCTAACTTTGAATTTATTTATCGAATCCATCATAGTTAGGCGTAAGGCGACATTAGCTCCTGGAAGGGCCGCAACTGGTACCACCGCCGCAGCGACTACCATGGATTCCTTCCTCCAGCGAGCGGCAGCAGTACAGGACAAGGAGATTGAGCTGGTTAACCGATGCCTTTCTAGGTCTCCTGTCATTGCTCTATACCCAATGCATGCTGACACACACGTGTCTTTGACTAGCGTTGAAGACGAACCATTGAACTTTCCAAATAACATCGGGCTGCAGGAGGTCGGGCAAGCTTGTATTGGGATATCCAGTCAATCAACAGCCCAACTACCACCCCTTTCCCCTGCAATTATAATTAGCAACAAGGGGGGTAATGAAGCAGCCTCAAATCAAGGGCATGCAGTGACTACCTCCAGCAAGCACCCGGGAACATCTAAAGTAACTAGGCAAGGGAGCTTATTATTGGCTGAGTCGGGTGGTTCAGGGACAGGGATAGGTACCAAAAGGAAATCACCCCCCCCAAAAAAAGGGGGGCAAAGCTAAAAGATCAAAACCTAACCTGATCCCCAAAACCCCAACATCAGCCCAAACACTGTCCAAATCTGACTTGACGGGCACACTGGAATCCTTCCAGGTAACGATGATGAACCTGTTGGACTCTAAATTGGGCCCGATAATCCATCGGCTGACACTGATCGAAAAAAGTTTATTGGATCTTAAATGCTGTGTTTCACCTGCATTTACGGGAGGGATAGCTGTCCAATCAGGACAAAGTACTTTATTGGAGCCCCTTTCTCTGGACAGCATGCCTAAAAATAGTAGGGGACAGCCACAGCCACAGCCACTGGGGGGGGGGGAATTAACTGCAAGCCAGGTAGCGCCAATACAAAGTGAAAGCCACAACAACAGGGACAGATTGCCCATGCAGGCACATGTCCCGGAAGAGAACCGTTCAACAGGTGGACGGCCCCAGGGGGGAAGGGAAGTCCACTTGCAGCGGCTACCAGTAATTCATCTGCCAGCGGAATCTACCCCCTATGTAGTGGTACTGGGGAATGTGCCAACTCTCCACAGGGTATGAAGGAGGACTTTTTCCAGTTAAAGAATAAAGTTCTATACTGGTTATCGCACAACACAACCCTGGGAACAAGGGTGGAGAAAAATATCAACAGGGTGCGAAGAGTTAGCTGGATAGGTAGTTCTCGCAAATCATGTATGGGGGATTGTGTTATTGTAAATTTTAACAGGCCTCACATAGCAGAAAGGATTCTGTCCACGGATTTACACTCTGCTCCTTTTGGTTTAAAGTCGACCATCGTGGCTTTACCACTTGGATATTTTTACAAACCAGAACCACCTGGGTATATTCATATGAACACTACCAATATGGTTCCATTTGATGGTCCGATGCAGAGAACGTCATCTGTTAGAAATGTTCATTGGAATTTGCCTCCATCAATAGTTTATTCAAATCAGAGACCTGTATGCCGGCAGAATTCTGGTCCCCCACCCTTGGAGCTGTTTAATCGGTTTACTCCACTGTCTACGATGGATGCTTGTGATTGACTTAGTAGTTCCCCCCCGACGGACCCAGAGAACTCGTTAACCCAGCAGGACTCCTTAGTGTAAAGTAATGGGGGCCTACGTGTATATGATAATAATGTTATATCCTGGAATGTTGCAGGTTTGGCCAATAAGTTTTCTGATCCCACATGGATGGCATTTGTGAAACAATTTTGTGTGATCTGTCTGCAGGAAACATGGATGGCTGATTGTAGTCTATTTTTGGAGGGTTACAAGTCTTTTTTTGTCCCTGCTTCCCTTCTAGGGCAGGTAGACCGAAGGGTAGTCTTGTTATTTATATCTCCTTGGCGTTAGAATGCCAGATACAGGTTTTGTCTCCGACAAGCCCGTGCATACAGACTTTGGTCTTAAGAAGGGGGTCTAACAAAATGGTTCTTATTAATTTTTATAATTCTGTATCATGCCTTATTGGTGGGTGTATTATTACTCTGTTGGGGTCATTTATAAGGCAACACTGTACAGCTGAACTTCAAAATCTTGAGATCACTGGGGACTTTAATATACACCTATGTGGAGACCCAAGGGTTACAAGACTGGCTGACCTAGGTTGCCCACGTGTGAAGGGGATTCACTTTGAACACTCTACTTTGAACACTCTACTCGGGGATGTTATGAATAATCTCCGTCACGAATTTGACCTAATGTCCCTTATGTCACTAATCGATCCTTGTAGCAAGGCACCCGTCCCTTCCTTTAAAGGGAGAGGTGGTGGCACATTCATAGATTTTATATTATTCTCATCTTTTTTACAATCCTCATTTCGGGGTTTCTCTATACAGGAAAGTGCCTATAGTGACCATAATCCTCTATGTGTTAAACTTTGTGGACCTTTATTGATATGTACAAGAGTAGTTGAGCAAAAAGGTTCAATGAGACCAACAGATGGTAGAAGATGGCTAAAGTGGACACAGATTTCTCCAGATGCATTTTATAAATCGGTAAAAGAATCCTGCGCCAGTGAACTAGCTTTGTGTACCTCGTCGTGCACATCTCCGGGGGAGGTTATCACTGCTTTCAATACTATTTCTGCTAGAGTAGGTGACCTTTTAAGTGCCCCGGCACGCAGAATAGTCATCGCGACCCCTAGATTGTTTGACTCCTCCTGCTCGCTGGCGGCAAGAAAGTTGCGGGAAGCTCTTGACGGGAGTCCGAGAAACCAGACCCTGGTTAGAGCATGCCGTAAAGACTATAAACTGAAATTGGCCAAACGCAAGTCTGTTTTGAAGGAGGAAGCATGGAGGGAGTTGACTGAGGCAAGTACTCTGAGGAACAGCTCTTGATTCTGGAGCATTATTAACAGCCCGTTTTTAGAGCATGACGAAGGTAGCGCAACGGGTGCACATATTACCGAGGATGAATGGGTGCTCCATTTTAAAACTATGTTTGAGTGCCCGCCAGAGTTTATCTGTCAGCCAGGTCGAGAGGTAGATATCCCGAACTAACCTTTGGGTTGGGGGAGGTTGAGGGGGGTATCGCTGGACTAACAAGTAATAAAGCTCCGGGACCCGACGGCATCCCTCCAGACCTTTTTAAATTTGACCCAACTTTTTGGGCACCGGTCCTTGTTGCCGTAATGAACGCGGCGGCAAGGAATGGATGCCCTGAGTCCTGGGCTATCTCGACTATAGTGCCTGTTTTTAAAAAGGGTGACCGTGACAGCACACACTGTTATAGGCCGATCTCGCTGTTGGATTCGGTGGTCAAGGTGGTGGGCCGTGTGCTTTTATATAGGTTGACCACCTGGGCAGAGGAACATGATATACTTTCAGATGTACAGTACGGGTTCCGCCCAGGTCGGTCCACCGTTGCCCAGTGCCTCAATCTTACCATGATTCGCAATAAATACATGGTTGCACGTTCCGGTACCATTTATTTAGCTTTCATGGACCTATCTTTCGCGTTTGATCGCGTGAATAGGGCTAAACTGTAGCAGTCCATGAAAGATATCGGGGTAGACAGTAACATCGTCCACTTTTTTAGAAGATCTTCACCGGGCAACTAAGGCCAATGTTAGATTCTCGCAGGACCTACATGTGTCCTGGAATTTTTATATTAAAAGAGGTGTACGCCAAGGGTTTATCTTGGCCCCCTTTCTGTTTAGTCTTTATATCAATGACTTAGATAAGGCCCTCTTATCAACAGGGGTAGATTACCCGCATGTAGGGCGACGAGGTCTCCCTGTTCTACTCTATGCAGATGACGCAGTTCTTATATCTAGGACTGCCAGGGGGCTTCAAACCCTGCTTGATGCCTTCTCCGACTTTATGTCGGAACGGGACTTATCTATAAATAACTCAAAATCCTACATCATGCAAGTGGGGACACGCCCCAAAAAATGTTTCCAATTTAGGGTAGGTCCTGCTAAGGTACCTCACACAGACGTTTTTTCATATCTGGGGGTCATACTGGATGATCAAATAAAATGGGGGCCTCTCAAACAAAGAAAGAAGGGGGATCGGGTGCGGGTGAATGCGGCCATCTTCAACTTCGCCTCTAAACTAGGAAACAGACCCATTGCAACTTTGCTGAAGATCTACCAAGCCAAGAGTGTAGCGACAGTCTCTTATGGGAGTGAAATATGGGGGCACGCTACCACTGACGTTATCCAGGTGGCCGAGAACACATTTTTGAAGCGCTTGTTGGGTGTTCCGCATGGCCTGTCTAACATGGTGGCACATGAGGAACTGGGGGTACCTTATTTAAGTGACACCTTGGCACTCCGTCCCCTAACGTTCTGGCTAAGTATCTGGTTGAATGAGGGATTAACGCTGAGCCAGTCGATTCTAAAAGAGTGTATGACCCTTGACCACGCACTCAATATACCTTGGCTCCGATACATTAAGAGCAGTTTTGAAAAGTTAGGACGAGTCGAACTGTACACTAACCCAGAACTAATAACAAAAAAGGATGTGGGGATAACAAGGGAGTCCTTTAGCAGTTTGAGGAAATTGGAGAGGGAGGAGCTGGAACTGCGGAAGCCTAGTGTCCGTAAATTTCTTATGTTAAAAACAACATCTTTAGCTGAGCCTTATCTTCTGGGGCTTTTATCTGTTTATGAACGATTTTTACTGACCAGGTTTTGCCTGGATCTTTTCCACCTCCTGCTTGCCATACCTTGAGGGAGCAGTAGAGGCCAGTTGCTAGCACCATGTGGCTACTACGGAGAGTCTCCACAGGATCTGCTACACTTTGTGTTATTTTGTAAATTTTATGAGGTCCCCCGGAAGTTTTTTATTGTTCCGATTTTAAAGAGGATGAATTTTAAGCAGGCTCGCCCAGCTCTTCGGTACCTACAACTGCTGAATGATGATTGTATCTTCTTTGTCCTTGGTTATTTGAAATCTGTGGTGAAGTCTAGGGCTTGCCTTGACTAAATGCTAACAATGGGTCAGGGTTTAAGATCACTTTTAAAACATATTTATCGCAGTGGGACGGGATAATTCTACTGGAGAGCTTTTAATAAAGGGTAAGATTATATGCACCTGAATTTTGCACCTTATGTTACAGATTACCACGGACCGTTGTGGAATGTATTTTAACTGTGACAAATTGTGTTGATATTTTATGAAATTTTGATGTATTGATAAATTTTATGGTTTTATATTTCTGAAACCGAATAAAGTTGATTTGATTTGATTTGATTTGAACACATATCACAGTGTAAACAAAGAACAAACACAATGGCAGAGGGGAAAAGTTATACAAGAATGTTTGTCTGTAATATAAGAGGATCAATAATGCACTAAATGTGTCCTTTTAATTTACCAGAGGGAACCTCGACGGCGTTTCAATTTTATCAATTTGTCAGGTCATCATCAGGACAAGGAACAGTATTCTGGAGCAACCAACAATTACAGTCTGCAATTAAATAATAACATATAATTTGTAGGGATACCAATAAAAATATACATCAAAAAAGCCCAACCAAGGGCTGAATGAATAACAAAAGCTCTTATTACCAAAAGTGCAACATTTAGAACAAATAAATTGTGCAATAGTCAAAGAGTCAATTCCCAATAGAACCAAATTATCTGACTGATAGTGTTAACCAGAAAGCCAATAATTACCCACAAAACAGAAAAGAGCAACACCCAAATTAATGTATATGAAAGAGTCAATCACAGTTTAGGACAACCAAATGAAATTAAATTCGGCCTACTTGTGACAGTAAATGGCCAAATCTGATTTGAGAACAAAACACATCTAAGTGGGGAAAGAATCGCCACGTCATTAAAAAATCTGCACATTTGAAAATACAATTAAATCAAAACATGCCTACTAAGGGGCATAATTATCTAAGCTAATCTAAAGAGTCAAAAACTCACCAGGAAACCACAATTAACGTAACCGAGAATCGCCACATATTAGTCGGTACCAGGGAAATGAGTTTAATGCCCTGCATATAATTAATTGTGGAGCCGCATCCAAAGCGTTAATATTTCGCAAATGGAAATCACTAAAAAGATCAAAAAAAGGGAAAAAGTTGCTGCATATTTCAGAGAAAAACTAATTTAAAATTGTTAGGGGTGCAGCAGTAAATACACCCCCGGTAGCCTCAAAAGATATAGGGTCACAACATCATGAAGTCTTACTGACAAGAAAAGCATCTCCACGAGTGCCTGGTGTTCTCTGAATGTCAGAAAGAGACTGCATGGCAACCCACATCTAAATTAGCACTACTCTTCAAGGGCATAGAAGAAAGACTCCCTGATCGGGGGCCACTTCTCCACAATGGATCCAGCAGATCCGACGCATTTCCTCTGCTCTGCTGTGTGAGCAGAACCAATACATTGCTACTTCTACGAGGGTTCTCCAAACGCAAAGACTCCACATTGACCTTGCAGCCCCATTTGGAACCGCTGCTTTCCCGACCCAGGTCCTAGTTTCTCTAATCGACAGCAGCTTCAATGACGATGCAGGTTCTGTATCTCAGCCTCACAGCTCCTCGGAACCAAAGCATCGCCGTGACTGTGCAACGCATCCTCGACACCGTATTTTGCATCACAAGCCCTCATCAGCAGGATCCTCTGTGATGACGCAGAACCTCGCATCACACCTCCGCCGCACCTAGGAACCAACGCAATCACCTCGAGTGCATGACGCATCCTCAGAGTGGAACCTCACAACACTCCGCAACCGTGACCTAAGGTACTTTGTTCAGCAGGCCTAACTGGGTCCTGTGCGCCATCTCGGTTGGCCTGAACTTGTGACTTTATCGGTGCACCTCCTGACAGCTTCTTTAACTCTCTGCCTGCATCTGTAATATGGCTCAGGGGCAGAGGCAAAGGAATTCCATCATTTTCATGGGGCCACATCCCCATGCAAATAAGAAACGCCCTCTGATGATAGCGCTGATGCTTCATGTGTGCCAGCACTATCAGTATTACAGAAGGGGACACACAAGAATCTGTTTCCCCTTCTGTAATACCAAAGTGCTCCGGGGCGCACAAAGCGGGTGCAAACGCCTGTTGCGTCCTCGGGGTACTCCAGTAATATGGCCCCAGGAGGTTATTTATTCTCCAGCTGCCTCTTTGAGATATTAGGATACCCATTCTGAATTCTAAAGAGGTACAAACATGGTCTGAGATAATAGTTGATTCAATCCTTGGAATCTTGGTTTTGCACAAATTGTCAACATCTGTTAAAATGTAATCAATTCTAGAGAAAGATTGGTGTAAGTTGAATTAGAATGTGTACTCTTTTCTCATTTAGTGTCAGTCGCCATACTACTCTGATGTTGTGTGATGTACTTAAGTTGAGCATTTACATGTGTGATTCAGTAGGATGGTATTCACAAGAGGAGATGCTGTTGAGAGTCTCATGCCATGGTAGATTAAAGTACCTGCCCAGGATAATCCCTATCATAGGGCTCAGTTCTATTAGATTTTTATTAAGTGACAAATTAAACTTTGGGTTATCAGCAGTAGGTGCATATATTCACAACATACTGTTCGATACCATCTTTTTGAAGTCTAATTGTCAAGTTCTGATGAAACTACAGACACATAATAATGCATCTAGAGTAGGATGATTAACTCAGTCATTTTCCTGTATGCATATGAGCAGATGAAGTGTTCAACCCAATGATTCCTCATTTGTAAATCTGCCCTAATGTCATCTCCAGGAGAAGTACCACATCGCCTTTTCGTTTGTGACAATAATCAAATATCTTCATACTTTCAATTGGACAATTAGTCCATTTTAGGTTAAGAGATAAGATTTTCAGATCAGGCAGACTTGAGAAGGGACCTCTTTATGAGATCACTAACAATTGCAGCATTATTTTTCTAATGGAAATTAAGGCACATAGATGTCATGCTCTTGAGTGTCAGCATATAATAGGGGTTTACTACCATTAGCTGACGTTTGGCACAAAGAAGAGAAAAAAGAAAAGAAATAAACAATGCAACTCAAGCAGGAGATATATTCCCACCTACACCCCCAAACCTACTCACAGCCACCTCAGAGAAATAGAAAGAAATAGAAGAGTACTAGCTGGCTACAATAACATTTGACATTGAGCACTGAGGCCAGATTTATCAATACTTTGTGCTGCCACAATATCACATAAAGTGATGCAAAGTGGCACAATTTTAAGAAGGAATTTACTTTCGAAGCAAAACTGTTTCTAGGCTGGAAAAATGCATTTTTAGCACAAGCAGTTTTTTGCGTGCCTTTGCTCCATTTTGCCTCAAGGAGGAGTTACATGGGTGGTAGTTGGGCACTCCAGTGCAAGCACGCATATTTGTGAAGCAAAACCCTGTCTACTGAAATTGTCAGACCAGGTTTTGCATCAACAAATAATGGCAAATATTTCCTTCATACTTTTACGTTTGTTTTTGATGTATGCCACCTTCATAGCTAGAACAGGCATCTGAGGCAAAAAAAGGCTATTTTAAAGAAGAAGAATGTGTAATAGTATGCAGGTAGAATGTAATATTTGTATGCAAGTCCATTAACTTTATGTGTGGTGGCAGCCTTATGAATACAGGGGCATATTTACGTTCCCTGGCGCATCCCTGCAAATCAGCAGGGATGCGCCAGGGAAAATGCGTCACGCAAGTTTACCCTTGCGCCACCTCCGATGCGCCGCATTTACAATGCGGCGCATTGTGGCGCAAGGATAAGCAGATGCGTGACGCATCTGCCGGCGAAAGGTTGGCGCAGTGCTGAAGTTGTGTCGCAAGCGCGACGCAACTCCAGCACTGTGCCAACATTCCCTATCCCTAACATGGTGCGTCAATCCTTACGCCTGCTTCAAGGAGGCGTAAGGATTTGACGCACCAGCGTCAGAAAAGTGACTGCGTGAAATCTCGTAGATTTCACTGCGTCACTTTTCCGAGGCGTCCCTGCGCCGAACGCCCCCCTGCGCAGGAACGCCCACATGAAACCTGACGCAGGTTTCATGTGGCGCAGGGGTTTACTACGTGACGCATCTCCCTAGATGCGTCACGTTGTAAATATTGCGCAACGCGGCGCATGGTTTGCGTCGCCGCTGCGTCACATGCGTGACGCAATGGCGGCGCAAAAGTGGCGCAAAGGGCTTGTAAATATGCCCACAGTGTACATTTAGCTGCAAGTCAGAGAATTAAATGACAAAGTAGGATCAATTTATTTTCCCAGTGCTATACTGTGTATTTAAGTCTCACATTATTTAAGTTTCACAGTGAGAGTCAAATCTCCCATACTTACAATCAGTCATCAGTGGTGAGGTCACTGGGTGTACCTACTCTTTGAACAATACATTTGTTGGCTGGTCTCTTTCGTTATGAGCGACATGCTGCGGTGGTTTAAGATCTGATTACGTCATTTTAACTAGAGCATGTTTTTGAAATGTACTTGTCTACTATTGAGCACTTCCGACGGTTGTCAAAGCTCTGAAGAAGCTAATGTTATTTAGTCCAGACCAACAAAGCTCAGTGACGTATCTCTCCATTCTTTGGGGCAGATTTACAATAACTGGCGCATCCCTGCAGATCAGCAGGGATGCGCCAGTTATTTTGTGCGACGTTAGGAACCCCTTGCACCACCATGGATGCGCTGCATTTACAATGCGGCGCACCATGGCGCAAGGAGAGACAGATGCGTGACGCATCTGTCAGCGTATAGGTGACGCAGTGCTGGAGTTGTGTCGCAAGCGCGACGCAACTACAGCACTGCTCAGGGGCACCCTATACTTGCAACGCTGCGTCACTCCTTACGCCTGCTACAAGCAGGCGTAAGGTTTTGACGCAGCGGGGACGTAAAAGTGACTCAGTGAAATCTTGTAGATTTCACTGCGTCACTTTTACGGGGCTTCCTTGCGACGGAACGCCCACTCTGCATACATTATACCTGACGCAGGTATAATGTAGCGCAGGGCTTTACAACGTGACACATCTCACTAGATGCGTCCGTTGTAAATCTGGCGCATAGTGGCGCATTGTTTACGACGCCACTGCGTCACATAAGTGACGCAACAGTGTCGTAATGATGTCGCAAGGGGCTTGTAAATCTGCCGCTTTGTACGCACCACTCTTTTTCCATTGCTGCACTTCAGTGTCGCATCTCCCCGTGGATGATTTTGCTATCAATGTTGTTTGCCTCCCTCGTCACCATATCTTCATGAAGCTGACCAAGACGCCATTTTACCCAGGTAGCTATTGGAATGCACTCTAAAACTGCTCTTCTTTTGAGCCTTATTGGATGTTATTACTTGCTTATCATGCACTCACTGAGCATCAGCTGCTTTCTTTCGGCCTGTTTCTCAGAGTTATCTCGCTTGCATATCCTCAAGTTAAGGAAAAGAAAGTGAACTTTACCTTTTCAAGAGCAGAACTCTGCTGCTAAGCAACTATTTTCCTCAGGCGCTGACCACACTCCCTAATAGCCATTAGTTTTGCCATAAACTTCAGTTTGGCTATTTTTGTAGATTAGTCTATGCATTAAAACCTATGTGTGCATCAAAACCTATGTGCGTTTGCACTAAACCACCCTGGTAAGGTCCTCTGGATGCAAAGTAGCACAAAACATTGTTTTCAGGAGAAAGAACACCTTTTGACAGCAAAAATGTCTTTGCGCTGATTAATGAATGACTGTTGTTACTTTCCATCCCACTAGCACCCACACAAAGCCTTAGTACATCTGGGCCAAGGTCCTAAATCAACTAAAGTTAATACTGGACAGTACTGCATCCAGATCAGTAGTACTAGGTTGCATAAATGGCAATAAATTGCACAGCAGCAGATTTAGCAAGATTGTCACTGGAATGCCGATAAAAAAGCAATTTTAGTGCAGTCCTTGAAGGTCTGCTACAGTACAATGGGACCGCAGCAGATCCGTATGTGAGATTTGTACTCCAGGTAAACCCTCCAGTACACATTTTACCGTGAGGACAACTGCCCCAGCGTTTGCCAAGCGCAATGTGTAATTTCAATGCATTTACACATCTCATGCTTTGGAATATCAAACACTATTCTGCTTGCTCTTTGTTTGAATGTGGTTTCCTTTGGCGTGAGAATTTCATACAAAGCCAGATCAGGCTACATGAGGTAGCATAGCTTTACATGAAAATCTGTGAATGTTTGTACTGTTACCACCATTTTGAACTGAATTTAAATAAATTATCGGGGTGCTAGTGTTTCGAGACACAAAGGGAATTTGGTGCTGTGCTTCTAAGTCTCAGAAAAGTGAAAATTCGTTTTTGCTTTCTAGTAGATACATTTGCAGTCTTGGGTACCTGGAAACACACAATGGGCCTGGTGTACAAAACTAGTTTGCATTTGAAAATCCTATGATTTGCAACATCTTATGCTGAGCGAATGTAAAAGGGTGCTCTGATATGTACAAACATTCTTCTGTGAGTTGCAAAAGATTTTTCTGACTCAAAGTAACTTTTGTGACTCCTCTCAAATTACAAATAGGAATGAGCCATGATAGAGGCATTCCCCTCCTATTTGTAACTGCAATGGAATGCTATGTAGAACTGGTTTGTGATCGCAATTGCGGTCAAAACCATTGATCACTTATCGACCCCTGAGTTGAGCTGGTAACAGATTCAACGAGGAAGAATCATGTTGGGTGGCCATTGGAGGGGAGCAGGCAGTGCCCAATTGACTACCGAATTGTCCCCCAATATAATTCATTTGAAGTAATATTTTTAAAAGTCTTAACACTTCCTGTTTGCTGTGGAGATGCCAACTGGAGATGCCAGGATCTGCCCCTATTCATTCCCAGTGCCATCCTGGACCTTCTGGCATCAACCCTAGTGGGGGGGGGGGGACGGTTTTGACCATGAAAGAGGAAAGGGTACCTTACCAAAATAGAGATGTGTTTAGGTGAGAACCAGAGCTCCTCTAGGTGGAGGATGGTGCCAACCATTTTAGTTTCTGTGCATCTGTGCAATAAACCAAGAGAAGAAGTACTGAAAAAGGAAAAAGCAAGAGAATACTGAGAATTGGGTATAGGAAATCTTCTAAGCACTGTTTAGTACACAGGAAAAGACCGGGAGACTCTCACCTCCCCAAAAGCCCCTCAAAACACTCCTAACCTAGGAAAACAAAATCTGAAAAGAAAAGGAGTCTATGGAAAGCTTAGAGAAAGAACACCCATGGAATCCTTACTCCTCCTGAAACCCATGGAATCATACTTTTCTTCAGATTTCAAGGGGTTGCCCTCCTGTTTGTCTTTCCTGGGGACACTAAATGAAGAAGGGCTCCTCACTCCAACAAAGTTGACCACACAGGACTGAGCCTTGCAGTAGAATTGGCTAGAGAGACCCGGTATCTAGCCTGGCCTAAGGATCTGAGGGCTGCAGTAGTGATGCAGACAAACTTTTGCAGTAGTCATGACAGTCATTTTTTCTATTTTCAGAGGAACAACATAAGGTGTTGAGGACTGCCCAGGGAGAGTGCATCCTCGGCCTGGAAGAAAACTGGGGCCCTCATTTTTGGGGATTTGGCGTAGGGCAGCGCAGCAAGTCCCCTTGCTGCGCTGCCCTACGCCAAAGTGAAAGGGTAGGAATGCACCATATTTATCCAATATGGTGCATTCCTGTTCTTTCCCCCTGCGCTGATGCCATTTTGGCAGTGTAGCGCCAATGTAAGCACCATGGTGCAAGGGTGCCTGTGTTGTCGGCACAATTGTTTTTGTGCAGAAAGGGGCACCTTCCTAAACAAAAACAATCCTAGGAGGCATGTTCCTCTTTCTATGTGTGGTGCAGAATGCAGCAAACAGAAAAAGAGGAAAAAATGAGGAGAAATAAAGATTTCTCCTCATTATGCCTCACCTTGGGAGGCGTAAGGATTTGGTGCTTCCCTAGGTTTATATGATCATATATATCTGGGGCAGCGTCAAAATCCATGGGTGTTGCGTGGGAAAACCCACAGCAATTGCCATGGAACCCGTCCTGAGCTCAGAGTAAGGCAATGCAGCGATTTTCACTGCCTTTCCTTATTTCAAATATATGAGACCATCCAAAGCCACACATAGTGACTTTGCATGGCCTCATAGATATGTTTTTGTAATATGTGCCAGTGGAGGATCACAAAAAGTGATGTTCCAGTGGAACAGGGGTCTCGGAAATAAGCCCTCAGGTTCCTCAAAGTCGGAGCCTTTTATCTACACTGAAAATTGGTTCTATGCAACCTTGCAGTAAAAGTATGTTGCATCCTGGAGCCCTGCTAGGCTGCAGCTTCCAGCCATGAACCCCTGGTGGATTTTGAGAACCAAAAAGGTGACTCAGCCTGAATGTAAAGCCTTGGATTGGGAAAAGGTGGCAAATCCACCTCAGTGACTATGAAATCCAGTTTTGTCCAGGAAGGGGCACCTTCCTGAACAAAAACAATCCTAGGAGGCATGTTCCTCTTTCTATGTGTGCTGCAGAATGCAGCACACAGAAAAAGAGGAAAAAATGAGGAGAAATAAAGATTTCTCCTCATTACGCCTCACCTTGGGAGGCGTAAGGATTTGCTGCTTCCCTAGGTTTATATGATCATATATATCTGGGGCAGTGTCAAAATCCATGGGTGTTGCGTGGGAAAACCCACCGCAATTGCCATGGAACCCGTCTTTTAGCTCAGAGTAAGGCAACACAGCGATTTTCACTGCCTTGCCTTATTTCAAATATATGAGACCATCCAAAGCCACACATAGTGACTTTGCATGGCCTCATAGATATGTTTTTGTAATATGTGCCGGTGGAGCGTCACAAAAAGTGATGTTCCAGTGGCACAGGGGTCTCAGAAATAAGCCCTCAGGTTCCTCAAAGTCGCAGCCTTTTATCTACACTGAAAATTGGTTCTATGCAACCTTGCAGTAAAAGTATGTTGCATCCTGGAGCCCTGCTAGGCTGCAGCTTCCAGCCATGAACCCCTGGTGGATTTTGAGAACCAAAAAGGTGACTCAGCCTGAACGTAAAGCCTTGGATTGGGAAAAGGTGGCAAATCCACCTCAGTGACTATGGAATCCAGTTTTGTCCTAATTGGAGCTTTTGGCACAAAAACCAAAGGCTTCAGTGGGAACTCAAGGATGATGTATCTGACTTTGAGCAACCCTAACTGGCTTCATCTTTTGACTCTGCTCCACTGGAAGACTTTGAATCCTAAGGAAATCTTTCACTGGGCTATCCTGCGTGGCGTAGCTGACCCCCACTCCTTCACAGTTGGTCTGAAATAGTTCCTAGGTCCCATTCAACTGCTATCTGATAATATTTATTAGTGCTTACCCTTTTTAAGAGCTGTTTGTCCTAAAACAAAATCTCCAATTCCCCTTATCCATTTGCACTCTTTTTTCCCATTATATATTTCTCTGTTTTTCTTAATTGATATGTGATTTGGAAAAATTGTTGTATTGTTTCTTGAATTTAAAACTGCTAGTACTTCTTGAACTAAATAGATATTTCTCTGGGTAAATGCTTTCTGCTTGTACCATAACTATCAGGGGTTAAGCAGAGTTTCACTGAGAACTGTGTTGAGACCTAACATAGGTATGGTTATTGAGTAGGTAAAGGTGCCCTCTTCCTAAATTGATAACACACTTTTTCACAACCACCTAATGTATAAATGAACCTTGAAAATGAGCGCCCTTTGTCATTGCTCAAATATCTTGTCAACCTAACATTCTGGAGAATTCTTTCCAGACTTTTAGGGACATTGAACTGAGCATTATTATTATTATTGTTCAGCATTTGTTGAGCGCATAGCTACCCGGAGGCATCCCAGCGCTAGCAGCATCAGGCAGAACAGCAGGCTAGGAGGTTTATGGGGCAGCGTTTTGAAACAACCAGGTTTTGAGGACCTTCCGTAAGGAGAGATGGTGGGTCACTGAGCAAAGATGTGGAGGAAGGGTATTCCACAGTCTAGCAGTGTTGTATGAGAAGGAACGGCCTCCACATCTTACCCTTCTCATTTTAGGGCTGATGCTAGGAATAAGTCAGCCGATCATAAGCATTTCCTGGGACGATAGAAAGTGATGAGAGAGCGATTAATTGGGGGCCCATTCCCCCAGAGGATCTTGTGGGCTATGAACAGAGATTTGAATTTTATTCTTTCATTAATTGGCAGCTAGTGTAGGGTCTTCAAAGCCGGCTTTGCGGACAGAGTTTTGGGAATATTAAGCAGCATCCCAGCTGCACAGTTCGCACAACTTGCAGTTTCCTTATCGTTGACTTCGGAACCCCAAGATAGAGGGAGTTTCTGTAGTCCAGGCGGGAAAGAATCAAAGTCTGGACCATGATTCTCCTTGCCATCATGGGAAGGAGAGGTAGGACTTTCCAAAGCAATCTGAGAATGCCATAGCAGGTTGCTGCCAGTGTCACTGCTTGGTGTCCAAAGTTAAAGGACTTATCCAGTCAAATGCCCAAACTTTTAATCTTTGTATTAGGGGCCGGAGCAGGGCCGAGACAGTTTGGCCATGCCAATCCGAGATCAGGGATGGAGGGATTGCCCAGGATCATTAACTCTGTTTTATCTCCATTGAGCTTAAGACATCCAATTGGCCACTTTCTCTAGACAGGATTCCAGGACAGATGGGAAGTTCTGGGAGTGGTTAAGGGTGACCACCAGTTGCGTGTCGTCAGCATATGTGACGATGTTAATCCCGTATGACAGGACAATCTCTGCGAGAGGTTTCATATCCACATTAAACAATGTGGGGTTCAGTGATGAGCCCTGGGGCACTCCGCAGTTGAGCGACAGGCTCTTGGAGGTGTTACCTCCTTCGAAAACCTGGAACGTTCTGCCATCTATGAAAGACTGAAGCCAGGTGATAATGCCACCTGAGACTTCGACATTTCTAAGTCTGTTCAGAAGGATGTCATAATTGACAGTATCGAATGCGGTGCTCAGATCAAGGAGGATGATTGCAACTGCTCCTCCTTGGTCGAGTATTCTCTTGGACTCTTCGACTACAGCAAGAAGGGCAGTTTCAGTACCATGTTGTGGCCGGAATCCAGTTTGGAAGCAGTGCAATAGGTTATGAGTTTCTAAAAACTCGGAAAGAATAATATTAACATATTTTTCTAAAATCTTATTTATCCCAGGGAGAAGAGAGATGGGGCGATAATTACCCAGAACGTCAGGATTTAAGCTTGTTTTTTTAAGCAGTGCCCTCACCATCGCATGTTTCCAAGATGGTGGGACTGGGCCGGTGGAGATAGATAAATTTATCACTTCAAGTATGACTGGGAATACTACTTCCTCGGCCTTAAGTAGAAAGTGAGGAGATGCCGGATCGAGAGGCGAGCCAAATTTTACTTGGGAAAAGATTTCTGATAGAGTGTCCAAGTTCATGGTTGGAAGTTCCTCTAGTAGATGTTCAATGTGAGGATGGGGATTGTCACTCGCAAGAAAGTCACTGGGGCAGGGGGTGCTAGGAAATATATTGTATATATCTTGGATTTTTTTGTGAAAGAATTCTGCGAGTTCATTGCAACGGGCTGGGATGACATCAGGTAATATATCTGAAAGGAGAAGTTCCAAAAGATTCTTCGCAATTCGAAAAATTTCCAGAGGAGTATCAGCTGCCAAATTGATTTTTTCTTCGTAATAGAGTGCTTGTGTTTTTTTAATTTCAGTTTGGTAGAGTTTTATAGACTCTCTGTATTTCTGTTTACTTGATTCATTGTAGCCTTTCATCCATTTCCTTTCCAGTCTTTCGCAGGTTTGTTTATATTCCTGAAGCTTAGGTGAATACCATGGTGACACTTTCTCTCTAGCCCTTTTATAGCTAGATTTAATGGGGATGACTGCATCTAAGGAAGACTCTATCCACTGAGTGAATTTTTCCGTGGCTAAAATAGGGTTGGAGTCTAGCGTAGGCTTGGCATTTTTGAGGGCCGAAATCCAAGGTTCTAGAGGTAGTTTAGACCATGAACGTTCCCAGCTACTGATGGTTTTAACAGCGGCGGATTGTGATGATGTATTCCAGAAAATAGGGATCAAAAAGTGGTCCGCCCAGGGCACAGGGATAGGGTCACCCACTAAAAGCTTGTTGTTATTGGAGAAAACAGGGTCTAAAATGTGGCCTTTACTATGAGTAGGGCCACTGCCTTTTTGCATTAACTGAATAGCTAGTAGGTCTTGGGCAAGTTCAGAGGCTTCGGATCTTGATGGGTCATTTAAATGCAGATTGAAATCCACTAGAAGGGTAAAGTTAGGGGAGGAACTAGCTAGAGTGGCAGCAGTTTCAGGGAGAGATTTAAGGAATTGTCCACAAGCACCCGGGGGACGGTAGATTAGGATTCCTGAAAAGGTGTCGGCAGCGGAGAATGTGATTGCGCAAGAGAAGTTTTCGCAGTCTGGTATAAGATTAGGCTCAACCCAACATTTAAAAGAATGGTTAAGAATGATAGTGATGCCTCCACCTTTCCTCTTTTCACGGTCTTTCCGCTGGATATAGTAACCAGGAGGGAGGGTTTGCACAAGATCAGGTTCAGATTCCTTATGAAGCCAAGTTTCGGTGAAAAATAGGGCGTTGGGTTGTTCCTCTTCTAAAAATATATGAAGTTCAGAGGAGTGTTTTGGTGGAGATCTACAATTTAGTAAAAACATTTTATAGGTATGAAGTGTCTGTGGTGCTGGCCAGGTCCTTGGGACGGAATACAGACTAAAAGAGCAGTGAGTGCAGAGGGAATCGTCATTAGTTAGGCAGAAAGAATGACAGCATTTATCTTTACATAAGTTCGGTAGCCTTAGGAGTTGGCTGAAGGAGTATATAATTTTACTTGCAGAAAAAGGGGCAGGGGTTCTGGCCCCTGGCCCCAGACGGATGCGGACGGGCGCAGACGGGCTTGCCTTTGGCGCACCAGTGGCGCGCCTGCTGCCTGCATCTGCTGCGCGACCGCGCTGCCATGCGGCTTAAGTAGTAGGCGAGGGAGTGTTCTCTCCCGTGACCTCCACCACCCAGAAGTTGCTCCGCCCACTCTCGCCGGCTCCCTCCATTCAAACGGAAAATCCGCGGTGGAATGGGGAGCGAGTGCGAGGCAGATATCAGTAACCTGGCGAGAGAGTACGTACAATGGAAAGCTGTGCTTGATTTAAAATGTGTTTAAAATTGGATAAGGCGTCTAAAACATAAAGCTCGCCTTGAGTAAACTAAGGCCAAATGCAAAAAGATTATTATATCAGCGTCTAACCTGTAATGCCGCTGCGCATCCACACTGCCATGCAGCTTAAATAGTAGGCGAGGGAGTGTTCTCTCCCGTGACCTGCACCACCTGGAAGACACTCCGCCCACTCTCACCGGCTCCCTTCATGCAAACGGAAAATCCGCAGTGGAATGGGGAGCGAGCCCGAGGCAGAGAACAGTCACCAGGCGAGACAGTAAGTACAATGGCAAGCTGTGCTTAAATTAAAATATTTAAAAAATTTGCTTAAAATTGAATTCGGCGTCTAAAACATAAATCTCCCCTTGAGTAAACTAAGGCCAAATGCAAAATGATTATTATAGCAGCGTCTAACCTGTAATGCCGCCTATCCATGACAGACTTTTGCAGTGCTAACAAAATATACATTATTTCATTCTGCCAGGTGGGCCTTCTCAACTATCATATTGAGGATGTAATGGCAGCACATCATAGCAGAGCCATAAATGTCTCCGATTGTGGAACATGCACCATGTATCAACCTTTAAATTCAGCCACTATCTGGATGAGTATCACCCTCTGTTTAGGAATAACTATAATTGTCCTTCTCTAATACAGTCTCTTCATCTTTTTCTTGCCTATTTTTACTGCCATATTCTTCAGTTGGCCCGCAGAATGATTCTTTACTAAACCCCAATAAACCTAACTTGCTATTGGAACATTAAGCCTGTTTTTGTACAAAGGGGGATTAGTTTACTTGCTTGTGCTACTTTAATATGTTAGTAACTGTTCACTACTTTTTGAATTCTGTTTGCTGAGAATCCTCAGATCTTGCCTTACCTGTTTTGATTAAGTTGGATATTGGGTTGTAGGTTGACTGGGGAATGAACCCTAATGAAGCGACAACCAAAATTCTAGCCAGGGTAAGAAGGAGGTAAACCCTAAATTAATCTGTGCTCACCTTCTGGTGCCTTAGCACACAGCAGTCAAGCTTAATTTATTGGCAATGTGTAAAGTATTTGTGCAAAGCTTCAAACAGCAAAACAATGAAAACACTACCCAAGAGATTAGAAAAATAGAACTTAATTTAAAAAATAAAACAAGACAAATTGGCAAAAATCCAAAAGTAAGTACTTGAGATTTAAATTTTTAAGGAATATACTGTAAATTAGCGCTTAGAAGCAATAAGTGCTTACTTGGGATATTTGATCGTGCCAAACCGGGACACAGTCAAAAGTTCAAGCCTACCGCTATGTAGTGTGGGCCAGATACAGAACCCAGAGAGGCTTGCTAACAAAAGTACCTTGATCATGGCTGCATCGACGTCTAAGATGCAGGTTGCAGCCGAAGTGATGTGTCAGTGTAGATCCATGCAATAGGTGACAATGCACTGGTCCTGCTCCACAGAGCAGTGATGATGCGTTGGCTACAATGAGTGCAGAGCTGCGATGCAGAGATTCAGAGGCGTCGTTAAAAATGCCGTCAACGGAGATGCAGAGACCTTGTGCAGAGATGGTTCTGAAGGCAATGCGCCGGGCCGATCCATGTAGTAGAAGTGATGCGCTGGTTCTGGTCATGCAACAGGAGCGATGCACTGGTTCCAATCCGTGCAACAGGAGCGATGTGCCAGTTCTGATCCACATAACGGCACTGATGCGCCAGTTCAACAGAGGATGAATGGGTTTTGCTGAAGCAAGCAACTTACACCTTACTTCCAAGGGCCCAGGACTAGGGGTGGCACCACTTGGCAGGTCAGATTCATCAATGGCAGTATTCATATGCAGAACCTGGTAAGTTAAAAGTCTTTTATGTTCCTTAGACTTCAGATCAGGAGGACAGCCAGCTAGCCCTAGGAGTCACTCTGGGTTCAAGTGAAGCAGGTCCAGTCCTTCTCACCCAGGTAGAGGAACAGCAGGCATCAGGGCAGTGCAGTAAGGCAGGAGTCCAGCATAACAGCAGTCCAGCCGAGTGGCAGTCCTTCAGCAGCACACCAGTCCTTCTTCCTGGAAGAGTCTTCAGAGGTCCAGAAACGTACTGCAGTTTTGGTGTATGAGGTGTAGAACACATGCTCAGTTGTGCCTTTGGAGTGGGGGAGACTTTAAAGACAAGTGCCCAAAGGCCATCCCTTCCTGCCCTGGCTCCAGACTCACTATAGGGATATGCAGCCCTTTGTGTGGGGGCAGGAGACAGCCTAATTAGGTGTTAACGAGACTGGGTCCAGCTCCTCCCTCCCATCCTGCCAGGATGGCCCATCAAGTCACACCTAGGTTCACATTGTGTGTGCCTGTCTAGGGGGAACACACAAAGCCCAGCTGTCACCTTACTTAGACGTGAATCAGAGACAGGCAGCAGGCACCAAAGGGCCAAATTAAGAAAATGCCAGTTTTATTTAAAGTAAAAAGAGCAATTGATGGACAGAAGGCAGAACAATGTCATACATTCACCCCAGTACAGAGATCTGGGCCTAAATCCATCGTTTTTTTGCTCCTCATGCCATTTCAGTTTGAACCCAACCATATGCAAATCAGTCTTTACGCTGTGCCGAATGGGAACAGTCCAGCCAGAACTGCCAGGCCAGGTCCTCCCTGGACTGGAAACAAGCATCCTAGGATCGGTTTCGGGGTTTCACCTCTCATCAGCCAGGATAACTTGACTCCAGTGGCATGGAGAGCACAGGACCCACGTCTGGGTATACCCGTCCCACTCGGGGTGACAAATGCACTGGATTCAAGCTAGCCTGGCTGATGATGGGTGTTACCCTGAAACCAGTCCCAGGATGCCTGTTTCTGGTTCAGGGAAGACCTGGCCTGGCAGTGCGGTCTGGACTGTTCCCATGAGGCACAGGGTCAAGACTGATTTGCATATAGCTGGGTCTGAACTGAGGTGGCGAAGTGAGCTAAAGAACGATGATGGATTAACCCAGATCTGTTACTGGGGGTGAGTGTCTGAAAAGTTTCAGTGCTCCGTCCATCATCTCCTTGTGTTTGCTCAGTTTTATAAAAGTGGCATTTTCAGAATTGCAATTTAAAATTCGACTTCACCGTAAATTGTGATTTTACATTGTGATTCCAGAGACATCAAACTTGAAAAGTCTATCTCTATGCAATTGGGAAATACACTTATAAAGATATAATAAGGTAATCCCAATGCTATCCTATGGGCGAGCTAGACCTTGCAGTAGTGAAAAACAAATTTGAGAGATTTTCACTATCAGGACATATAAAACTTGAAAGTTCATATTCTGCCTTTTAAATACATTGCACCCTACCCTGTGGGTTGTCCAGGACTTACTTTAGGGTAATTTATATGTACAAAAAGGGAAGGTTTGGGACTGGCAAGAGGTTTATCTTGCCAGGTCGAAATTGCAGTGTAACTGCACACAGATGCTCCGCAGTGGCAGGCCTCAGTCATGGTTAGAAGGCTACTTAAGAGGGTGGCACAATAAGTGCTTTAGATCCACTAGTAGCATTTAATTCACAGGCCCAGAGCACATGTAGTGCATGTTTCTAGGGACTTATAAGTAAATTAAATATGCCAATTGGAGATGAGCCAATATTGCCATGTTTATGGGAGAAAACACAATCACTTTAGCACTGGTTAAACGTGGTAAATTGCAGAGAGTCATAAAGCCAGCAAAAGCAAGGTCAGAAAAGTAGAGGAGGTAGGCAAAATGTTGGGATGAAGACCACCCTAAGGCTGTCAGGTCTAACACATGTCCCGCAGCTGAAAGCATGGAAAGCTAACCAACACCTTGGGAGTTCTCTTCACTAAGGTGGAAAACACTGGAGAGACCATCAGCATTGGCGTGGTCTGACCACGGACGGTGTTCCACCATAAAGTCCATTCCGTGTCGGGAGATGGACCACCTCAACAGTTTGGGATTTTCACCCCTCATCTGCATGAGCCATGTGAGGGGGCTGTGGTCTATCTGAACCAGGAAGTGAGTCCCAAACAGGTATGGTCTCAACGTCTTCATGGCCCAGACCACAGCAAAAGCTTCTCTTTCAATGGCACTCCACCTCAGTTCCTGTGGAAGTAACCTCCTACCAATGAAGGCTACTGGTTGGTTTAGGCCCTCTTCATTTAGCTGTTCAAAGACTGCCTCTATGCTATGCTCTTAAGCATCTGTTTGCACGATGAATTGCTTGGAGAAATCAGGTGCCTTGAGTATAGGTGCTGCACACATGGCTTCCTTGAGGGTGTCAAAGGCTTCCTGACAAGCCTCTATCCAGATAACCAATCTGAGCTGCTTCTTAGAAGTCATCTCAGTTAAGGGGGGCAACAATGGTGCCATAACTCTTAACAAATCTTCTGTCATACCCTGTGAGGCCTAGGAAGGCACTAACCTCTGTCTGAGTTTTAGGTGGTTGCCAGGCCATGATGATTTCAATCTTGGCCTGGAGGGTCTGCACCTTACCCCTACCTACTAGGTATTATAGGTACACCACGGACCCCTGCCCAATCTGGTACTTGCTGGCCTTGATGGTCAGGCCTGCCTGTTGCAGGGCCTGGACCACCTTGTGGAGGCAATGCAGGTGTTCCTTCCAGCTGGAACTATAGACAGCAATGTTGTCTATGTAGGTGGCACAAAAGGCCTTCTTACCAGCCAGGACCCTGTTAACCAACCTTTGGAAGGTAGCAGGGGCATTTTTTAAGCCAAAGGGCATCACCCGAAATTAGAAGTGGCCTTCCGGGGTTGAAAATGCTGACCTCTCTTTGGCCTCATCAGTCAGAATGACCTGCCAATACTCTGATTTCAAATTAAAGGTACTGAGAAATTTGGCAGCGCCTAGCCTGTCAATGTGCTCATCAGCTCGGGGGATGTGTTATACATCAATCCTGGTGATGGAATTGAATCCTTGGTAGTCCATGCAGATCCAGAATTCTGGTGTGGCTCCTTGGTGGGGCAGCCTTTGGTCTGAACACCACAGGGTTGGACCAGTGACTGTTAGAGAGCTCAATCAACCCTAATTCCAGAATCTCGGAGACTTCCTCCTTGATGCTGGCTCTCACCCTATCTGAAAACCTGTAAATGTTGTTCTTTACCGGTGAACTGTCTCCAGTGTCAATATCATGGATGCACAGATGTGTGAGTCCAGGGATAAGTGGGAACAGGGAGGCAAACTGTCCCAACAACTGGTAGCATACACTCTGCGGTTCTGGGGTAAAGGTGGAAGAGAGGTTGACACTCTCCACTGACCCATCATGTTCCTGTGCAGAGAGGAGGTCAGGGAGAGGTTCACTCTCCTCCTCCACCCCCCATCTGTCACAAGGAGCATGCTCACTTCAGCCCTCTCGAAGTGAGGTTTGAGCCTGTTCACATGGAGCATCCTTAGGGATTCCTAGAGATCTGGAGGTCCACCAAGCAGGTGGCATCCCCATTATGCTGCTTGATTTCATATGGGCTGATCCAGCAGTCCCGGAGACCCCTGAGGTCTACTGGATCAATGACCCACACTTTCTGGTCAGTTTGAAGTTCCACCAGAGTGGCCTTCTGGTCAACAGAGCTTTATGACCTCCTGACTGGCCTCTACATTGCTTTTTGCCTTCTTCTAGAAGAGATGCATCTGGTTGTGGATGGCCAGCATGTAGCTCTTCACATCCTTGGGGGTTTCCTAGGAGCTTGTTCCCACCACTCCTTCACAAATGTCAGAGGTCCCCTAAAAGTGTGGCCATAGAGGAGTTTAAAGAGGCTGAGCCCTACTCTTTTCTGTGGCACCTCCATGTAGGCAAAGAGAAGGCATGGCAAGAGGGTGTCCCACTTATGCCTCATGGGCTCAGGCAGGCCCATAATCATGCCCTTCAAGGTCTTGTTGAATCTCTCCACAAGACTATTGGTTTGGGGGTGATAGGGATCGACACGTGTAAGTTATCCACATGGATGTCAAGTTCGCAGACATGAAGTTAGTGCCTTTGTCAGACACTACCTCCTTGGGGAACCCCACAAGAGGAAAGGTCCCCATCAGGGTTCAGGCCACCACGGGTGCAGTCACTGAGCTCAGAGGGATGGCCTCTAGGTAGTGAATGGCATGGTGCACAAAGGCAAGGATAAAACTGTTGCCTAAGGCTGTCTTTTGGTCCAAGGGTCCAATGATGGTGATGCCTACAGTTTCAAAGGGAGTGTTAAGGACTGGTAATAGGACCAGGACAACCTTTTGCTTTTTCCTTGATTTCTCACCGGCCTGGCTGGTGGGACAAGGCCTACAGAATGCATCTGAGGCTGTCTTCATTCTGTGCCAATAAAAGTCCAAGACAAGCCTGATGAAGGTCTAGTCTTGCCCTAAATGTCCTCCTGACAGGGGGATATCATGAGCTAAACCCTGTAAGAAAGTCTTGTAACACTGGGTGGGGGACCAGCACATGGGCTGCCCCAGCACCAGGAGCCTTAGCCTCGTTATAAAGGAGATCATCCTCCCAGTAGATCAGGTGATCCCCAGAGGCTTCACCAGCTGCATGGGCTGGGGCTTGTCTCCTCAAGTCCTCAAGAGTCGGACACTCTTTCTGCACTCTGCAGAATTTCTGCCTGGTGGACCCACTCTAACTTGCCAGTCAGCAAGCTCAGGTGGGTCACCCAAGGCATCAAAGTCTTCTCCGGTTGGCTCAGGGGCCTCCTCCTCAGGCCCCCCTTCAACCTCCACCACGGGAACTTCAGGGACTGGTTTCTCACAACCCTTGCCCCTCTCCTTGGCAGCTGTCTAGGCCATTGTTCCAAGTGCAAGATGTCCTTGACTCCCTTTGTCTGACGCCATGGACCATGTGGTCATACAGACCCATCCAGGCAATCCCATCATCTCCAAGTGTGACCTGAGCTCTACCTCCGTCTAGGCAGTGTGCTCCAGGTTCCTGCCTAGCAAACAATCAACAGTCACGGCAGGGCTCACAGCAGCTTTCAGAGAACCTGATACCCCGCCACTGAAAGAGAACCAGAGACATCGGTAGGTGGCTCTCTCGATTTTCGGTGACTACGACTTGTTGGAATGTGTTCTGTAGGACCTGCTCTGCAGACACCAGCTGACACTCCTGTGTCTTGCAGAGCCTCAACCCGTTGCCCATTAATGGTGACCCACTGCCTATACTTTAAAGTATTTGCAGGCATGTGGGCTTTAGGCACCATCGCTTTATCCCCCAGGGAAACTAGGGTCACCTCTGTTTGTCCTCCAGAGCTAACTAGGACTACCTCCTCCCGAGCGTTATACTCGCCAACCCAGGTGTGTGCCTACCGGTGGGGGTCTGTGTCCTCTTGGGACATTTGGATTTGCCCTTGGAGTGCCCGTACATTGGGGTACAAAGCTCATCAAGGAACCCATTCTTCTTAGGATCAGACTGGCACTGGACACCATCATTCCTTTGAGAATAAGTTTGTGGGCCTTTTGAGAACTCCTTACTTCTGAGTTTTTCTCCCTCCTCTTTCTTCTGTTGGAAACCCTGACCACCTTTTTGGGAGTCCCCAAAGATACGGTTTTGGACACTCTGGTGCTAGCCCAGAGGTCTGTCTCCTCAGAAAGCTCCCTGGGGTCAGTCATGCAACAGGAGCGATGCACTGGTTCCAGTCCGGGCAACTGGAGCGATCTGCCAGTTCTGATCCACATAACGGTGCAGATGCTCCAGTTCGACAGAGGATGAATGGAAGTAAGGCAACTTATGCCTTACGCCTTACTTCCAAGAGTCCAGGACTGGGGGTGGCACCACTTGTCAGGGAGGATTCACAGATGGCAGTATTCAGATGCAGAACGCGGTAAGTTGAAAGTCTTTTATGTTCCTTAGACTTCAGATCAGGCGGGCAGCCCTAGGAGTCACTTTGGGTTCAAGTGATGCAAGTCCAGTAGGAGTTTTATTTCTGCTAAGGCTCTACTTGCCTCAGCCTTCTGTGTCTCCAAGGCCCTTCCAGCCTTTTTTTCCTCAGCCTCCATTTTTAATTTAGGCATCTGCAGATTGAATTATCATGGTCGTACTAATTTTATTCTGAATTTTTAAATTTTGCTATTTGATTGTGGTTGTTTCGATTGTGTGTAAATTTATGAATTTTGTGCTTTTATGATTGTTAAAGAATGCAGTCGAATAAAGCTTTCCTTGACTCCTTGACTTGAATTCTCTCTCCTCCCTCCTCTCCTTCAGTTTCTCTGGGGATAGGCTGCGGGAAGAGACAATGCTTCCTACTCTGAAAGTGAGCTCAAATTCGGGGATTGCATCCTCAGCCACATCAGGTGGTTTCTTAAAAGAGCCATTCCCAGGCTCCCCAATTCATCATTCTCCTTGGAGTGGGCTTCTGCCCAGGCCCTCAGTGCCTTTTGTAATTCAACCTTCTTGGTGGCACTCTTGGCAAGAAGCCCCATCTCCTTGAAACAGTCTTTAAGCTGAACCACTGTATAGGTTTCAAAGTTAGCCAGCTCAAATTCCATGCTTCCAGTTGTAGAACCAGCTGCCATAGACATGATTTTTAAAGAAAAAATTAAAATATGCCAATCATGGAGAATTAAACATTCGAAATGGTCTTGGATGTGGATTGGCAGTGTACACCATGTCACTGTATGGAAGCACACAAACACAATTTCTGTCCTCTCCGCTGAGCCCCAGTGTTAGAAAATGGGTTATGGACTGACTGGGGTATGAGTCCTAGTCAAGCAACAACCACAATCCTAATTAGGGTAAGTAGCAGGCAAACACTAAATTAACTCATGCTCACCCTTTGTTAGCTTGGCACAGAGCAGTTAGGCTTAACTTAGAGGAAATGTGTAAAGTATTTGTGCAACACTTTGAAAAGTAAAATAGTTGAAACACTACACAAAAATATTCCACACCAGGTTAGAAAAATAGAACTAAAATCTAATAAGTAGAACTTGAGATATTAATTTTAAAAGAAAAAACTGTAAAATAGTTCCTAGAAGCAAGAAGCGCTTACTTGGGATATCTGGTCGTGCCGGACTGGAACAAAGTCAAAAGTTCAGGCCGGCCACGTTGGAGCATGGGCCGGATGAAGGGATCCAGTGAGGCCCGTTGAATAAAAAGTACCTTGATCCGGGATGCATCGATGTCAAAGATGTGGACTGCAGCCGAAGCAATGCATTGGTGGGGATCCATGCAGTGGTGGCAATGTACTGTTCCTGATCCACACAGAAGCGACAATGCATCTGCTTTGATGAGCGCAGGGTTGTGATGCAGAGATTTGTCATCGTCCTCAAAGATGCCATCGACAGAGATGCAGAGACCTTGTGCAGTGGTGGTTCTGAAAGCGAGATGCAGGCCAATCCATGCAATAGAGGTGATGCACCAGTTCTTGTCATGCAACAGGAGTGATGCTCTGGTTCTGATCCACTTAATAGGAGTGATGCACCGGTGCAGATCCACACAATAGGGGTGATGCGCTGGTTATGATCCACACAACGGCGCTGAGACACAAGTTTGAAAGAGGATGAATGGGTTTTACTGAAGCAAGCACCTTAAGCCTCACTTCCAAGGGTCCAGAACTGGAGTGGCACCACTTGGCAGGACAGACTCACAGTTGGCAGACTCCAGGTGCAGACGTTGGAAAGTTGGAAGCCTTTTATGTCCTTGAGACTTCAGATCAGGATGTCAGCCAACTAGCCCTTGGAGTCACTCTGAGTTGAAGTGATGCAGGGCCACTCCTTTTCACCCAGACAAGGGAACAGCAGGCTGCATAGCAAGGCAGGAGTCCAGCAAAGCAGTAGTCCAGCAGAGTGGCAGTCCTTCAGCAGCATAGCAGCCCTTCTTCTGGCTGTCTCCACAGGCTCAGAAGTGTACTGAAGTGGTGATGTCTGAGGTCCTGTACTTAGACCCAGTTGTGCCTTTGAAGTGGGGAGACATAAAAGACAGGTCTTTGAAGTGCACAGAGGTCCCCCCTTCCTGCCCTAGCTCTACTCACTATAGGGGGTATGCAGTCTTTTTTGTGGGGACAGGAGACAGCCTATTCAGATGTAAATGGGCTGGGGCCAGCTCCTCCTTCCCATCCTGCAAGGATGGCCGATCAGGTCACACCTAAGCTCCCATTGTTTGTGGTGTCTAGGGGGAATACACAAAGCCCATCTGTCACCCTTCCCAGACGTGTATCAGAGACAGGCAGCAAGCACCAAATGGCAAAATTAAGAAAATGACAATTTTCTAAAACTGGCACTTTCAGAATTGCGAAAAAAATGCATCGTCACCATAAGTTGTGATTTTAAAATTGTGATTCAAGAGACTCCAATCTTGAAAAGTCGATCCTTTCGCAATTGCAAATCACACTTAAAAGATTTAATAAGGTAATCCCAATGTTATCCTACAGAAGAGATAGGCTTGCAGTAGTGTAAAATGAATTTGAGTGTTTTTGACCACCAGGACATTTAAAACCTAAAAGTGAAAGTCCTGCCTTTTAAATACATTGCACTCTGCCCCGGGGGTTGTCCAGGGCCTACATTAGGGGTGACATATATGTACAAAAAGGGAAGGATTGGAACTGGTTTAGCTTGCCAGTTCAAAATGGCAGTGTAAACTGCACACACAGGCTCTGCAATAGCATTCCTGAGCCATGGTTAGAGGGCTACTTAAGTGGGTTGCACAATAAGTGCTGCAGGCCCACTAGTAGCATTTAGTTTACAGGCCCTGGGCACATGTAGTGCACTTTACTAAGGACTTATAAGTAAATTACATATCTCAATTGGAGAGGAGCCAATATTACCATGTTTAGAGGAGAGAGCCCAAGCACTTTAGGACTGGTTAGCAGTGGTAAACTGCACAGAGTCCTAAAGCCTGCAAAAACAAGGTCAGAAAAGTGGAGGAGGTAGGCAAAACGTTGGTCGGAAAATGATGTGTGCTATTTCCTAGCTCTTCCAACACCTCCAACAAGGTTAAGTCTTTACATTTTTTCAAGCTACAAAAAGGAGAGCCAATGTTAGGGAGCCGCCGAAACTCTTGTTAGTGTGAAATGCTTTTATCTCATTTACATTTTTGTGAAAACTGAATTTTGGATTGGTAGGTGTTTCCTGCACTGCACTGGATTTTCTAGTTTAGTGCATTGAAGCCATTATGTTTTGTTCCACTTCTAGCAGGTCAGTGACCTACTCACAGGATACCATGTACTAAAAGATGACGGTACTAGCTGTTTATGCTCTGTACCTGATGCGCTGTGGTTGTGGATAGTCTAGTTTTCCATAGACAGCATATTATAAGTCATAATCATGGCCACACAGAATTTAGGGCTCTTAATAGTCAAGGGTTTTATAGCACTGGCTTGAAAAGTGCTGACTTGTCAGAGATAACTTCCCAGACATTGAGAGCCTTCCAGTTGATAGTTCACATGATAATCAGTACAACATTTTAATGACTGAATAGTGCTTAAAGATATTTGCCTGCACAACCCCTCATGCTCAGTGGTTACTAACCAAAGATTTCTATTAACTATTTGATAACTTTGCCAGTGTGTGTTAGCACTAACTTAGGTAGATAGCATCGGACGACTCTATGTAGCATAATAGTGGACATCAGAGATTCCTTTCTACCTTTGGTAAAGATAATATTAGCATGTTAGACCTGTCAAAATGTACCTGGAGGAAAATGTGATGGGAGCAGTAATTAAGATACATCACATAATTATGATCCCTGTATGAGCAGGAGTTTGCACAGGGCCTGGAATTTAGCCCTAACCTTGTAATCAGGACCTACTTTTCAGAAAGCACTAACCTAAAATCCAGATTCAGTGGGAATGATGAATGTTTTTGCACTTCACCTTATCCATTGCCAACCTTTCATGATAGCAATGGACCTGAAATAAAGGTCCATTGCTAAAGGGGCGTTGTGTTATCCAGAGACACTGAATAACACAACGCTGACTTGCTACTCTGACAGGTGTTTCTCTCTTCTCGGGTCATACTGACTCATTTGAAAACAAGAATTCACTTCTAAATCATGACTTACTGAAGACTCAGCCAACACTCTAATATTTGATATGCCTGAAGAATATCTCTAAACTTCACATTCTCAGGAATATTGATCAACTCTGGTTATTGTTGTACTAAAATGTAAACAGTACCTATATATGTTTGATGTACGAAGGTTGATTATTGTTTGGGATGGATAAGAGTCCACCTCAAAGGATAAGGCTGTCACCTGCTTGATGTTAAACATATTAAATAAAATAAACCTGTGCTCAATCCCTGGCGAAGTGACATGAAGCTGTCAGGCTGAAATCAAAGGAAATGTGTATATTGCTCAACCCTTTCGCTGCCAGGCCTCCCCCAGTGCCATGCCCTTTTTTTGGCTATTTGGGGTAGTTCACGCTTAGGCCCCCATAACTTTTTGTCCACATAAGGTTGCACGCCAAATTTGTGTCCTTTTCTTCCAACATGCTGGGGATTGTAAAGGTAACCAGGGTTTGTGGATTCCCCCTGGCGGGGACCGAGAACTTAGGCTTAAATACAGCAAAATCGTGGGGTTTGGGGGGAAAATGGGGAAAAAGTGCTGCAGAAGAAAGCGTCTGTTTTTTTCTTGCAAATGGTATCGACAAAGGGTTTGTCGTGCTAAAATCAACATCTTCCCGCTTTCAGGAACAGGCCGACTTAGGTCAGAAAACCAAAATTTTCTACACAGTTTTGGCATTTAACTGGGACAAAGCCTATTTTTCCTATTTTTTGCACTTTCAACCTCTTTCCAGTTAGTGGTAGAAATGGGTATGAAACCAATAAGGGATCCCGGAAACTATACATTTCTGAAAGTTAGATAAAATTCTAAATTCAGCAAGTGGTCATTTGTGTAGATCCTTCAAGGCTTTCCTATAGAAAGTAACAGTTGAAATAAAAAAATAAAGTCATTGAGTTGAAAAAACAGCCATGTGCCTAGATTTTCACCTGATACTTCTTTTAACTATGGCAGATTCTTGAAAGCAATATACCGTTTCGTCCGCCGGACTGTTCTGATTGTGGGGATATATAGGGCTTGTAGGTTCACCAAAGGTGAGAAAGAGGTACCCAGAGCCAATAACTGAGCTGCACCTTGCAATGGTTTTTCATTGTGTATTGGGTATACAGCAATTCATTTGGTAAAATATAAAGAATAAAAAATAAGAATCAAGGAGACCTATGTATTTCTGACATGGGAACAAGATATGGAGTTTAGAAGCAGTGGTTATTTGCACATCTTTGAATTTGTGGTTAGCCACAGTAGCATGTGAATTAGAGGGCATTTTTCAAAAAATCTTCTTTTTCTTAAACACTGTCTTACATTTGGAAGGAAGAAATACATAGAAAGACAATGGGTAATAACACTTGTTCTACTATTCTGTGTTGCCCTAAGTCTCGCAATAAAAACAGTAACTCACTTTTGTGGGTAGGCCAAGTGCCCGCGACAGGGGCGAGTCAATACGGACATGGACACCTCACATTTTTCCACTGAAAACTGACCCTTTTTTTGCAATGTGCCTAGCTGTGGATTTGGAGCCCTAGCTCAGCCGGCATCTAAAGAAACCTAGCAAACCTGTACATTTTTAAAATCTAGACAAGCAAGGAAATACAAGATGGGGTGACTTGTGTGACTCTAACCAGGACATGTTACCCAGAATCCCTTGCAAATTTCAAAATTTGTCAAAAAAACACCTTTTTCTCAAGCTTCAGTGATGGAAAGTTCTGGAATCTGCAGGAAGCCACAAACTTCTACCCACCCAGCATTCCCTCAGGTCTTCAGATAAAAATGGTGCCTCAGTTGTGTGGGTAGGCCTAGTACTCGCAATGGGAAATGGCCCAAAACGCAATGTGGACACATCATATTTTTCCACAGAAAACTGCCCTTTTTTTGCAAAGTGCCTAGCTGCGGATTTTGGGCCTTATCTCAGCTCGCACCTAGGGAAACCTAGCAAACCTGCACATTTTTTTAAACTAGACATCCAGGGGAATCCAGGATGAGTTATTTGTGTGACTCCCACAAGGTTCTGTTACCCAGAATCCTTTGTGAACCTCAAACTTAAAAAAAAAAACATTTTCCACATATTTCTGTGATGGAAAGTACTGAAATCTTCAGGGAGCCATAAACTTTCACCCACTCAGTATTCTCCCAGGTCTTCCGATAAAAATGGTTCCTCACTTGTGTGGGTAGGCCTAATGCTCGCAACGGGGAAATGGCCCAAAACGCAATGTTGACACATCATATTTTTCCATTGAAAACTGCCCCTTTTTTTGCAAAGTGCCTATTTGTGGATTTGGGGCCCTAGCTCAGCCAGCACCTAGGGAAACCTAGTAAATCTGTAAATGTTTGAAAACTAAAGACCCAGGGAAATCCAGCATGGGGTGACCTGTGTGGCTCTCATCAGGTTCTGTTAGCAAGAATCCCTTGCAAACCTCCAACTTTGTCAAGAGAAACGCATTTTTCTCACATTTCTGTGATGGAAAGTTCTGGAATCTGTGGGGAGCAACAAACTTCCACCCACCCAGCATTCCCTCAAGACTCTCGATAAAAATGGTACCTTACTTGTGTGGGTATGCCTAGTGCCCGTGACAGAAAACTGCCCAAAATGTCCAGTGGAGACTTAAAAATTAGTGATCACAAAAAGACCTGGTTTTGCGAGGGAGTCACCTGCGTTTTTGGCCACGTAGGGAAACCTACCAAACCCAGACATTTCTGAAAACTAGACACTAAGGGGAGTCCAGGAAAGTGTGTCTTGCTTGAATCCCTCAACGTTTTCTTACCCAGAATCCCCTGCAAACCTCAAATTTTGCTTAATGAAATCATCAAAAAGCTGCCCTTTTTTACCCACTTTGGTTCCCGCTCAGTTTTTCATTTTATACATTTTTAGGTTCTCTGCTTTGGGCAACGACACAAGTGAGGTATCATTTTTATCAGGAGAACAAGGGGAACGCTGGGTAGTGGGAAATTTGTGCCATCATGGTGATCCCACAACTTTTGCACACATAAATGTGAGGAAAATTTGACTTTTTAGCAAAATTTAAGACTTGCAGTGTATTCTGGGTAATAAAATGCTGGAGGACCCATGCAAGCCACACCGCAAGCCAAGCGCCATCCATGCACACCACCACCCATGCGCCATTCATGCACACCATCAGCCAAACGCCATCTATGCACATCACCAGCCAAGCGACAGTCCACGCACACCGCCAGACATGTGCCATCCACACAGACCGCTAGCCAAGCGAGAGTCCACGCACACTGCCAGCCAAGCGCTTGTCCACACACACTGCCAGCTAAGCACAAGTCCACACACAACACCAGCAAAATGCAGGTTCACACACAGCCAGCCTACAAACGCCAATACACACAGACCATCAGCCAAACTCCAGTTCACACACACACCGAAGCGTTCGCTAGTGTCAAGTGGTTTTCTGCCCCCCTTGGTAGCAGATGTGACTAAAAATATCACTGATCTCCCCAACGGTGGGGGGGCAGAAGCAGCCAAAATATGTTCACCAAAAAGGGGAACAACCCTTGCCTAACGGGCCGCTCCCTGACATGCCCATCAACATATCTCTAGTGCCTAGTAGGCTTTCTGCCCATCCTGGGGCTCAGGTGGGGGCATTAGTCCCCGATATGCCCCTCCCCGAGGGGCATAAAGTCCACTAGGCACCAGGGATTATTGTTTTTTTTATGAAAGCGTGTTGGGTACTGCCCACAATGGGCATGACAATGCCCCCAAACACAAAAGGGACAGTCTTTCTGCCCTCCAGGAGGCAGATGGGGGTTATTACCCATGATCCGTCCCCCCAGAGGGGAGCAGAAAGCCAACTAGAGACCATGCATTTTATTCATTCTAAAAGAGGGTTGGGGGATGCCCAGAATGGGCATGCTAACGCTCCCTCCCCCAAACAAAAGGGCCTGTCTTCCTGCCCCCCGGGGGGGCAGATGGGGTTATTACCCCCGATTTGCCCCCCGCGGGGGCAGAAAGCCCACTAGACACCAGGAACTATTTTTATTATAAAGGAGGGATGGGGCTGCCCACAAGAGGAAAGACCATGCCCCTACCAACAATTATAAAAAGAGAAGTCTTTCTGCCCCCTCTGTGGGGCAGATGGGGTACTAGCTCCCTTTGCCCCCCTGGGGCAGAATGCCCACTAGGCACCATGGATTGTTTGTTTTGAATATGTAAGGATGGGGGCTGCCCCTGATCTGCCCCCCCCAGTGGGACAGAAAGACTGTGGCTATTTTTTGGGGGAGGTTGGGGCATTACCCATTATGGGCAGCCCCCACCACTCTTTTATTAAAAAACAAATCCCTGGTGTCAGGGACAGATCAGGGGTAACAACTCCTAACTGCCCCCTACGGCTGGCAGAAAGACTGTCCCTTTTTTGTTTGGAAGTGGGAGTATTAAAATGCCCAGTTTGGGCGGCCCCTACCCCTACATATTCAAAACAAAAAATCCCTTGTGCCTAGTGGGCATTCTGCCCCCGGGGGAGGCAGATAGACTTCTGTTTTTATAACTATGGGTGGCGGCATGTTCTTGCCTATTGTGAGCAGCCCCCATCCCTCTTTTATAATAAAAAAAATCGCTGGTGTCTAGTATGCTTTCTGCCCCACCTGGTGAGCAGATTGGGGGTAATAACCCCCATCTGCCCCCAGGGGGGCAGGAAGACTCACTTTTGTTTTGGGGGGGTGGGGGCATTAGCATGCCCAATCTGGGCAGCCCTCACCCTTCTTTTAGAATAAAAAAAATACCTGGTGTCTAGTGGACTTTCTTCCCCCCTTGGGGGGCAGATCAAGTGTAATAACCCCCATCTGCCACCTGAGGGGGAAGAAAGACGTCCCTTTTGTGTTGAGGGTGGGGGCATTGGCATGCCAATTGCGGGCAGCTCCCACTCCTCTTTTATTAAAAACAAACAATAATCCCTGGTGCCTAGTGGGCTTTCTGGGGGGGCAGATCGGGGGCTAATGCGCCCATCTGCACCCCTGGATGGGCAGAGATCCCTAAGTATTAAAACAAAAATAATCCCTGGTGTCTAGTGTGCTTTCTGCCCCCCCCCCCCAGGGGGCAGATTAGGGGCTACTGCCTATGAGTATGGCCAAAATTATATGAGGGGAGCGAAGGCCCTTGCCCAAGGGGGTGCTCCCCCCTCCATGGTGTCTAGTGGTTGATCGCTGCTTGGGGATAGCCCTCCTGCAGTGATCCCAAGCAGAGATCCACTAGGGAAGGGTACCATTGGGAAGGGGAGATTCTCCCCTTTCTAATGATACTGCTCCCGTCTGCCTATGTGCAGGGCGGTTGAGATAGCCCTGCAAGCACGTAGGCAGTGAAACTGAAATGACCAGATCGGCTCATTTCACTTTCACTTTCAGTGTAATGACACCATTGCACTGCAAAAAAAATGCTTTGGGCAGCTGGGGAAGGTCTTCCCTAGCTCCAGAGGCTGAACAAAAAAAAGGAAATCCCTCTGCTGTAAACAGCAGAGGGATTTCTGAATGCTGTGCCTTGGACGTAACGGTTACATCCAAGGCACAGGAGCACCACAGCCTAGGACGTGACCGTTACATCCAAGGCATAGGAGAGGTTAAGCAGTGCAGACAGAGTAGAAAAAGTCCCACAAAAGACAATAGAACAACACAATCAATTTTAAAAGAAAGGGGAAAATTTCCAGTGTAAGCAGGTAAATCTAAAAGTTCGAATGAGCTTCTAAGACTCAATGCAGAAAAGGACTTTGTCACTTTATTAGGAGAAAAATCCTCATGGAGAGAGCCACCATTGAAATTGTAGTGAAAACTGTGGAACTGAAGGCCGGATACTGCTTGAGCTTTGGAGAGTTCAAATTTCCAATGACAAAAGATACCTATTTGATTTTTTTAAGGTGCTCGGAGATTTGAGTGGGCTAAAGCTTAAAAGTAATCCTCTGCCCTGACACTCCCAGTTGGATACGTTTTTCACAGGTCCCCCTAAAGCTCAGGAAGAAATATTTTTCAAAGTTTCCAAACTTTCTTCTGGTGCCCAGCTAACCACAGAGCTACACTTTTAAGGCCCAAAGAACCCCTGGTGATGGCACTTAGAGACTCAGAGTGTCAGACAGAGACCAACAGCAAAGTCCAGTCCAGGTCCAGTTTCCACTGGTCAGCTGGGCATTTCCAGAAAAATGTCTCTTGGAGCTTGCACTCTCCTCTAGATACACAGGATGTCAGCCAACTGATCCTTGGAGTCCACTTCTTTGTCCTGGGTACAAGAGGAAGTAAGTTCAGTCCTCTCAAGTCACAGACAACCGGTCCAGGATTCTTCTGATCTTTCACAGGTACAGAAAGCGTTCTGGGGATGAAGCCTTAAGGTGCCAAATTTATTCCTGGCACTAGCTGGTGAGTGGGATCACATCTAGGCACTTCCAAACTAATGGGGTAGAAGTTCCCTGGGGCAACCCTACCCAGTTTTACAGTAGTTCATGTTTGTACTACTGCAAAAATTACCACAGTGCCCCTCACTTGTAAACTCCTAGATGGGGGAAACTCTTCATGTCTTGTGCCAGAGGTGTGGCCAGGGTAAAGAGCAGTTCCCTTCTCTGTGGTAACTAAACACCTGTTCTGGGAGTAGATGGCTCCCATTGGGTTGGTACCAGACTGACTAGGGGGGCATATGTTGGTGCGTTCCAAGTGCTACTTAACATTTTCTTGTGACAGGGCAAATCCCTTTAAAGTTAATTATATACCTGGGCCCACCCCAATTGGGCTTTCTGCCATGGGAAGAAAACACTTCCCCACTCACAAGCCAAGAGCAGCTTTCACACCTGTGTCACGCCTAATGAAGGCAAGTTAGCTTCCAACAGCTTCAGGCAGAAAAAAGGCAACTTTCTAAATGTTACATTTCCAATATATTAAATGAAAAGCAAACATCACCATTAGATTAATTTTTTTTACATTTTAAAGTAAGTATGTGAATGGAGCTTGTAGCTAGTGCATGTTGAAAGTTATAGATTAAAGAGTATAATCTATACTTTGACTTTTCCTATCTGCCAATTATAGCCTGACTAGTGACAATGTCGTTTTGGGCTTAGTCACTGGAGGAACATGTCATCTAATGTCACACATTTTCCTCTCTTAAATATTATGCAACCTGGACTGCGGGCAGCAAGTTGTGGTTAGATGTGACATTTTATATTTAAAAAGAGGTTTTCATACCTATCAAAATGATGATTTTGACATGTCTGGGCAGCAGAGTTTGATCTTCTGCTGTCAGGTTACACATGGTAGGCCTCAAGCTATATTTTTTACAGTGCCACAGTAGTGGATGGCACAATTGGTGCTGCAGTCCAAAAGTGGCATTTAACGTTCAATGCAAAGGGGTATTTCTGCGCCTTATACTAACATCTTATAGGAAGGTTATCAGTGCCAATCAGGTTTTAAGCAATTTCAACATTTTGTAAAGGTCATAGCACATACACTGGGCACTAAATAGAAGTGCCCCAGCGTTAAAGTTCAAGAGTCTAAAAAGAAAAAAATTAAAAACTGGGGATGACCACCAAATAAGATTCACTTTGCAATAGTTCATGTATATATATATTTTCTATTGCAAATTTAACATTGCTACACTCTAACAATACAACTGCCTTATGTTTTAGATTAACGTTCCCTCTGGTTTTCTCGAGTGGTCTCAAATATACATGCATAATGGAGTATGAACAGTCTTTAGATAAGTTGAATGTCCTTTCTGTTCCTCAAGTATCAATATTTTGCCAACATCAATTACATTTATTGGACTACACCTTTGAGTACAGCTTCACCTTCCATTCACACTTTCAAGGAAACAAATAATCCCCAAAACTTTAAACAAGTATCTGGTAACAGAGCCCTGGATGTAGCAACACATTTTCTCTCTTACTTAGAATGGTGCTCTGGACCACACAGAGCATATACTCAATATCTTCAAGATAGCCACCACTATTTCCAAAATGCCATGAGAGTTCTTTGGCCTCATGGGAAATGTAGTTTCTGATTTTGGGTTGAAATATATTTGTTGTCACGAGTAGAAAAACATTCATCAAGTGCACCACCAGCCTTTCCATCCCCACAATCAATTTAACATCCATGAGTTCAGAGTATTACGTTCATTCATCTGGACAGGTACATTTGCATTTTTGACACAGATCAGGACACTAATAAAAGAAGCAATGGGTTCATTCTTACTACTGAGTGGGAAAGAGTGGAGATATCTCTGTTAGCCAAAATATAGAAGATATTGAGTTCCCTATTGATGGTCAAGGAGGTGTGCCTCAAAGAGGTGGGAGAGATGGGACTGACCCAACACATATGGCTGTTACAAGTGTGCATATTTATATATGAATTTCTTGTTAACCTATGCAGTGCAGAGGACGAGATATTCATGTCCTCTTCATTACATAATTAGTGGGAGTATGCAAATGTCTCATCCTCGCACAATAGGGAGAAAATTCCATTTGTGCTTGCACCATAGGAGTTGCCTTTTTTTAATCTCACCTCGAGCTATGGCAGTTCCTCTGAGGGTACTGTAGCTTTCCTGATTGGCCCTGTCATGCTTCATGTGGCTGCTCAGAAACAGTTGTCAAAAATAAACTCCCAAAGAAGCAGTTTGTTTTAGAAGAACAAAATAACTGATATCTCTGACAGGGGTTGCCTGATGTTCCCGGGCCGCGTCACGTACCTGCGATAATCGACCGTGGCTGGGGTGGGGCTACGTCCCCTAACCTGCTTCTTGGCTCAAGGGCACCAGAAGGTGCTTAAAAGCACAGCAGGAGTCCCACAGCAGGGGTTGCCTGCTGTTTTCTGACCGCGTCAAGTACCTGCCACAATCGACCTCGGCTGGGGTGGGACTATGTCCCCCAGCCTGTTCCAGGGCTACAGGACACCAGAAGGCACTTAAAAGCGAGACGGGAGTCCAACGGTGGAGGTTGGCTGCTGTTCCCTGCCCGCATCATGTACCTGCCATAATCGACCTTGGCTGGGGTGGGACTATGTTGCCTAACCTGCTCCAGGACACCAGAAGGTACTTAAAATCACAACGGAAGTCCCGCAGTGTGGGATGCCAGCGGGAAGTGCCCAGACTTGCAGCCAGGCGAAGACTGGGCCAAGACGGCCCATCCTAGCCCATCCTAGCCCATCATAGCCCAGAAGAGACTGGGCTGGGCCACACTCCTTGGCCTTTAATTCAGGTACTGTTTAGTTATCATTAGTTATCTCACTTCTTGTATGGATGTGAGTTTCTCCCTAGATGACTAGAAATGGGCAAAAGGAAAACTCCATCCCAGACAAAGGTCTGTGATTCCATGCTCAATGGATGTATCAAGAAAGCTGCAGGGGCTCTTAACAAGGAGATAGAGTGTGTGGAACGCCGTCTTTCAGCCACAGCAGAGCTACAGCAATTTTGGCTAGTGATAATTTAGCAAACTCTGAATCATCTGTAGCTACCACACAACCAGCCAACTTGAGTACCCTCCAACCAGAGAAAAACAGCAGTAGAATATTACCGGTAGTTGAAGATAACAAGAAATGGAGTTGGGTGGCAGGGACCCTGAACACAAATAGTACAGTAGGTCTAAGGTTTGGGAACTCCTCCTAGCAAGGGCCTCAAACTGGTCTCCTGGAACGCAGCCGGCCTAAGCACAAGTAAAAATAAATGGCTGTTCTTGAAAGAACAGAACGCCGATATAATATGCATCCAAGAGTCCTGGATTACTACGAATTGGTCCATGGAAGATTATTATGTGCTGAGCCGCCCTGCGTTTCCAGTGAGCAGGGGACATGCGAAAGGTGGTATTGCCATTCTGCTTAGTTCACGATTTAAGTGGTCCTATAAAACAATTCCACATTCATCTAAATTATTTCAGGCAATTAAGCTAGAGACCAAAGTCAATTCTACGAACTCTGAGTCCCTTTTAATTGTGAATGCATATATCCCTCCAGGCGCTTCTAATATATATTTATTGAAAGACCTGTTTTCCTTTATTTTATCCATTTTCGAAAATTCAGAATGTAAGAACTTATTGTTGGTTGGAGACTTGAATGCTAAAGTCTCCACCCATAGTTTGGGGCTTTTGCAAACTCCACTAAGGAGGAAGCATTAAAAATACCATCAGCTCAATTCCCAAATCATAGTCGAACGGATAAAAGAGGAACAATTTTATTAGAAGGCTTAAGAAACTTGGAGGTTTTAGTAGTCAATGGGAGACTAGGAAAAGACATCCCAGCGAAAAATACACATAAGGGACCGAAGGGTGGTTCCATCATTGATTAAGTAATTTCCTCCGTTGATTTCTTTAATAGATTATCAAATATGGAAATTTTGGAAAACCAATTTAGTGACCATATGGTGATTAGTTTGAAAATAGATTTGTCCAGTACTGGGGAGAGCTCATGGAATTTTATGGATAAAGAGGTAGCTTTCAGCAAAACAAATAGCAGAATTTACTGGAATTCTTTGGCCGTTTCAAAACTAAAAGAGTCATTAACTATCTTAATAGGTGAAAAGCAGCTTAGAGTAGCGGAACTGCAAGATTACCCCCAAAATAATTTGCTAGAATTTTATAGTCACAGTATAAATTCTATGGTTGTGTCTTGTAAATCTTCTCACCCAAATATCAAGCAGAGAGTATGTTTTAATCCATTGCTTCAAATAAATAGGGTCTTAAACAAATTAGTAAGGGCTCAGTTTGGGAATTACTCTCCTGAACGAAAGAAATTAATAGATTTACTAAGGAGGAAAAGACAACGGAAAAAACGCTCATTAAAACAAAAAAGGAGGATTATGAATGGGTTCAATTAAAAGAAGCTGCGGCTAAAAATAACTCAAAACGATATTGGGAAATAATTGCGGAAAGTTGTGGTACCAGAATTAAATCTCTTCCTATTCTAATAAATGAAGAAGAATGGAAATTCCACTTAGTAGAACTCTATTCCGCGAATTTAAATTCCCTTTTTCCCGACTTCTTTAGAATTACCTCCTCAGAAATTTTAATCGATCCCCCTACTAAGGAAGAAATTGTTAGATTGATTAAAAAAATGAGAGCTTCAGGAGCAATGGGTCCAGACGAAATTCCCATGTCCATTATAAAAAAGAGCCTGTATTATGGGCAACATATCTTACCCCCTTGTTCGAATACTGCTATCGCTATGGGCGAACTCCTCGTCATGGTCTGGTAGTATCCTAATTCCGCTGCATAAAAAAGGCGAAAGACATCTACCAGGTAACTACCGCCAAATTGCCTTATTAGACGCAGTAGGGAAAATCTTCGCCCGCAGTATTCTCGAGAACCTCACTGACTGGGTAGTAGAGGAGAAAATCCTCCCCATTGAGCAAGCAGGGTTTAGGAAAAATCACTCTACCTTAGATAACATCTGCTTGTTGAAATTAATTGAAGAGAAATATACGGTCTTTCGCAAAATAAATGTCTATGTAGCATTCATAGACTTTTCTACTGCGTTCGATAAAGTAGATCGGCCACTTCTCTGGAAAACGTTATATAAAATGGGGATGCCTCCTATTTTGTTATCTTTAGTTATTGCTTTATATTCGCAAACATGGTGTCGGGTTTTAATGGGGGAACACAGGGCCTATCTTCAGTTATTAATACGGAAAATGGATTGAAGCAAGGTTGCTTATTAGCACCTTTATTGTTCTCTTTATATGTAAGAGATCTTCCGGATTGTTTTTCCTTAACGGAAGGAGATGCGCCAAAGATAGGTGGCCGCTCCTTTTCCTGTCTCATGTATGCAGACGATATTGTAATTATGGACCTGACCCCTATAGGTTTGAATAAAAATTGTCACGACTCCAGAGTTATACGTCTGCACAATTTTTGAAAATAAATGTATCCAAAAGCAAGGTCTTGGTTTTAAAACAAGGAAAAAACAGAAAATTATGTAATTTTAATTGGAGAATTGGTCCTGAAAAATTGGAGAGTGTTGATTCCTATCTATACCTGGGGAAAGTTATTTCAAGTAGTATGAAGATAAATTACCATATTGCTCATAGCTCTTCTAAAGCAATGTCGCATGCAAATGGCCTACGTCTATTTTATACTACGATGGGTCGAAGACATTTTTCACATTTGCTGTTAGTTTTTAAAACTAAAATTCCTCCTACCCTGTTATATGCAATTGAATCTTTACCACTAAGGGAATGGAGCTTTTTGGATAAAATCGAAGGCCAAATTTTCCGAAAACTATGTAATTTTAATACACTGGTTCCAATAGCTGCTATTAGGGTAGAATTTGGCTTGGTAAGCTCCTTTTCACAAGGTCTAGCTAGGGTAATTCGTTGGGGGTATCAACTAAAGAATAGTGAACCTTTCTCTTTGAGGAGTTTTATCCAACAGGAAATTTTTGAAGGACAAATGTACACATACTCTTTTTATAATGATTTCCGCCTGGCACTGCAACATTTTAATGTGCAAGAGGATTTTGTCTTATCCTTATCTCCTATAGAATTAAAATCCTTTTTAAAGATTTCTAGTGGCCTAATTAGCTATCAGAAAGATATTAGTATTTGTAGAACGAGGGCCAGACTGGAAACAATAGTTAAGAATGCTTCCCGAGAGTTTCTCAGAAATATCTCTCGTGGCACTTAGGCCACGGTATCCGCAGATGGATTACTCTTTTCCGTATGAACCTCTTACCCTTAAATGATTTAATCGAAAATTGGTCATCTAATAGGGAAGGTGGAAAAAACTGTAACTTTTGTATTCAGGCCACTCAGAATCTTGATCATGTCTTGTTTGTATGCCCGGCGCTGATTGTATTCCGCTATAGGTGGCTACGTCCTATGTTTATCCAGAATGGCATTAAAAATGTTACAGCTGCTAGAGAATTTTTGCTTTGTCCAAAAATGAAATTGTATGCACTAAACTTTTAACTTTTTTAGGGAGTTTATGAATATATTTTAAATGGTTTTATTAGACCCTGAGTATGGTTGGTTATACAACTTATTAATTTGTGCATGTGCATTGATTTTTTCCATTTGTGGAAAATTACAAATATATGACTGTTGCTAATTCTCTGCTGTTTGCATTAATTAGGTATTTCTTCCCACCATAAAAAAGTTTTAAGGGAAATATCTTCGCTGCTTTTTTGATGCACTTTAGATAAAAATATATGATCCTGTAATGATAGGATTCTTTTCCTAATTGCAGTTAAAATTAACAGGACCTGATCTTTTATTGTTTTAGTACAGGAGATAATAGTTTGATTGCTGCTACCCTATTGCCATTGTAAGATGCACTTTACATAATGAATTGTTATTATTGTTGCAACATGAAGTACTTTATTCTATAATATGCCATCAGTTGAAATTGCTTTTTAATGTTAATCCATCTTTTGTACAGGTCCTTTAATTCATCAAGGAGTGATTATTTTAGCTCTCCTATATTGTTGGGTTTTATTGATGTTTAAATAATATCCTAGTGGTCATTTTGGAAAATGTTTATGCTGTATGACTACCTTTGTATAAATTGATATCGAGGTGTAGATGGAATGGTTTTAGTGAAGTATTGTTTTAACGGTTGCTGGGTTTATGATATGATTATCCATGTATGTTTTAAGTGGACCTCATTAGAGATCCAAATGCTTAATAAATATATTGAATTGATTGCATAAAGAGTTGGGATTATCTTATCTAGAGGGCCTTCTTTTAATGAAACCATTGCTACTCTGGCTCTCTTTATGATCTAAAGAAACCACTTATACAAAATCGATTAGACTTGATTGTCTATAATTGAATTATGTTTCTCGTATCCAATGGCAGGCTTATATAGTTTCTGTGTTTAGCTCCATATTTAATTTGTCAGTAGGGGTGGAGCCATCGCAGGTCTTATCACTAACTAAGAATCTTATGAAGGCTATTTTTTAAAACATAGGTCTGAACTTAGATTAAGTGATGAGATGAGATGAAGAAAACAACAGTTGCTTTCTATTTGTCTTCGATGGAAAGGGAGGGCTGCCAGGAGTATTTGATGTATGTTAACAATACCCAACATCGGAATGTCCTAACCAGATTTAGACGTGGTATTGCTCACCATTTTGTTGCATTTCTGAAGCTAAAATGCATGCCCTCTGATAAGATCCCTTGCTCTTGTGACTGAGCGAGTTAACAAAGCACACAGCACTGTATCTTGTTATGCAAGTTTAATAAGGAATTGCAATGCCAACATTTGAAACCCCTTTTCATTGCACAGAACATAAGAAATTATAAAGGTGCACTGCCCTGTTTGCACTAAATGATCATTTTGTGTGTCCTAATGTTGCCCTTTTTATTTTAAAAGATATTTACCTAAGGAAATGTATTGTGTTAGATACTATATAGGGCATATGATTGTTTATTTAAATGATGTGATGAACTATTGAGCTGATATCATGGAAGGGTTTTATTGATTGTACTTTATTCGAATCGTATTTTACTATGAATGATAACTTTTATTGTACTTTTATGGCAGTTTTTTACTTGCCTAATAAAGTTTTCAATGAACTACTCTGACAGCCAGAGAATTGTCTCCCAATGTGTAAAGCGTATCTATTAATTTTTCATCTTCAGGCTGTCAGGAAAAAGATTGGAAAAACATGATATCAGAACGTTCACCCTCAATAGGGCAGATGCCTGACTTCTATTGCCTGACAGCCCAATATTCAGCGAGCCACAGGTCAATGATTTCCACTGGTAGGTCAGAGGAAACATGGCGGTTCTTCCGACTCCTAATAAAGTGTGTGAACCAGCACTTTGGCGGACATTCCGTCACATTTGTTGCATAATACCCTGTCAACAAACTCTAAATGAAGCCTCTATTTCTAAGATCTTTGTACTCAAATGTATTGTATTTCCTCAGAGCCCATTCATTTCATAATCAATGGTAACATTTCCAGCAGCATCTGGCACAAAACATAATAGGACTAACTTGAAAATATGTTATTATGCCATATGCATTATGCATATAGTGAGAACATGACTCTCATGTCAGAGCACTTTAATGTAAGTTATGGGGTGAGTAATTAATATACATGAATGAAATAAGCATCATTGGTGGACAACAGAAAATATTGCACATAGTTAACATGTAGGTATGGTATAGTTGGGTCTGAGTTAGAGACCATAAAATGGCACCAAGCGGTGGTGTCAATTGGCATATATACATTTTAGATTTTGGAGCAGGGGTTGTACGACTAATCAATGTAGATGCATGGTATGGTGTTATCCTGCGAGACACAGTTCTGTTGGGCAGCATTCTTTTTACAGAGTACTCATTTGATGCGAGGTAGGCCTTCGTAAATCAGGATTTAGGTCAAGTTAACAACTGTTGTTTGATAGTACACACTCAATGTTCAGTTATTAAATGTCCTAATACAAGAGCCAATGAAAAAAACATTATAGGGGCATATTCACAAGGAGCTATCGCTGAATTAACGGCACTTTATCGCAGCCAAAGTCGTGATGAATTTACCTCCCCATTCACAAGCCGGTGTAAACAGCCCACAGCACCAGTTTACCCGCGATAGCAGCTGCAAAAAACATCGCCACAGAGGACCCGCGCAACTTTCGCTAATGAGATGCAGAGTGGGCGTTCCCGTGCCAAAAGGCGCGACAACATCACACCTCAGCATTCACAACGACCAGCCACATCGGCGATAAAAACACAAAACAGGCGATAAGGCGCGTTAGCACCAGGAAATCTACACCTGCTCTGACCTGCTGTAAAGTCAGACGGCAGCCTGCAAACCAAAAGGGAGCACAGCCCAGGGCTACATCGGAAGGGCAACAGATGCCATGGAGCCACCCATCATGCGGCCCGGACACCCAAGAGGGCCACAACACCCACCGCCACCACCCCCAGGACCACCCCTCCTTGGCACCCCCCGACCAAAGACATGCCACATCAGCCACACCTAAACATGTACAAAATATTCCGCTTGATGCCGCACAATCAGAACTGGTGACATGCATGTGTCGTCACAGAAATGAGCAGCACACATTCACTTTCGAAGCAACAAATGAAACTTTATTAAAATGAACGAAATGAAATGAAGACACATGGCCGCTCCCTACGGGACAATACGTAGGTCACAGCCTGTAAGACAAAAAACATGATGAGAAGGTGTGTCCTGCGCACATCAGAGGACAGAGAGAGAGCGAAGGAGAGAGAGAGGAAGAGAGGGAGGGAGAGAGAGAGAGAGAGAAGATGAGAGAGAGAGGACGAGAGGGAGGGAGAGAGAGAGAGAAGAGGAGAGAGAGAGGAAGAGAGGGAGAGAGAGAAGAGGAGAGAGAGAGGAAGAGAGGGAGAGAGAGAAGAGGAGAGAGAGAGGAAGAGAGGGAGAGAGAGAGAGAACGGGCTGCCCCTGCGCACCCAGGCCACACAGCTCACCTGCTGCCATTAGTGTGTCTCCAACCACGTGCCGGTATGTATAGCAGGACACCAGGTCACACATCTGAGTCAGAGCCATCAGCTGAAACAGAGCCCAGATACATGACTGGCACAGTACACACACTTGCACAAGACAACATCGCCTGCCCGCCCATGCACACCCAGGCAGAGGCACCCCAACCCCTCCCGCCGCACATCGGAGCATGCCCGCCCATGCACACCCAGGCCTCAATGCTCACCTTCCGCCACCGGCGCGTAGACAGGAGGTCCCACAACGTGCCACTGCAAGCCAAAAGCCCGGGGCCCACGGACATGGCACCCTCCACATCATGCAGCCCCGCTCCGCAAGCCACCAGGTCTCACGTTTGGTGCTGGGTCTTGATTACTCCATGGCAGAGGACATACCAGTGCACCCGGCACCATTGCAGGCTGCACACCCGCTCAGCCCAATGGGTGCCACCAACTCTGGGATCCTGGAAGCGACACCACGTGGTGGTAGGCCCGCGCTGCCCGCTGGCTCTGGCCTACACTGCGGTCCAGCAGGGCACACAAAATCTGAGATGTCCGGACTGCCGGGACGGGGCATCATCGCAGGCTGCACACCCGCTCAGCAGCTCAAGGTGCCACTGACTCAGTGCACCCAAAGTCACCATCCCGTGGCGGGGTGCCTGTGCCGTCCGCAAGGCCTCGGATGCCACTAACCCTGTGCAACCCCAGTCTGCGCCACGTGGTGGTAGGCCCTTGCCGTACTCAAGGCCTCGGATGCCACTAACCCTGTGCGCAACAACTCATGGGCCCTATATGAGTGCGAACCTTGGAGCGTCCGTCATCCAGTCACCACCGGAAAAGGGGAATGTGACGTCATCGGCCCCTTATGTTGGCGGAGTCACATGGCCTGTGACGCCTGTGCCGGATGGGTGTGGTGTGTGTGAAAACCTGCCCTCAGTGAGTGACTGTGACATGCTGACAACTAGACCAGTGACCTGCACACCACCAGCGAGTACGGCTGCGACGGGTAGCAATGAGGGCCCCCCCTCGGGGCATAAGCGGAGTGGTCTGGCCTGCCGTACGCTGGACCAGCGCAGGGCTTGCAACAATGACTCGTGGGATCTGGGCGTGGTCCAGTCCATGTCCGGACAAGGAAGTGACTGATGCGTGTGTCCCTGTCATAGTGTTCACGGGACCCGGTACACAAAATGCAATGTCGCACCCTCTGACTGACATCCCACAGGATGAACATCATTGACGCAAGGGAAGGCACTGTCCCCACATTCATCCACACATCCATACATGAATGACGTAAGACATTACACAGCAGTGCGTCACTGGATGTTTATTTGCACATCCAGTGCAGTCATGCAGCTGGAGCGGTACAGGGCAATGCCGAGCACACTACACAATATGGGCCCATGGAGGGCCAGCCAGTGTACATCCGGGGATGACCTGTACTGCGGGAGGGGAAGGGTACAGTCCGCAGTCTGTCCGCCGTGTCAATGGTCGTCAAACAGGATGTGGCAGTCCATGTCGCTGTCCAAGGTGAGTGCATCGGAGTGTATCGGGGTCAGTGGTAGGTCTTGAGGCCATGTGCGGCACCAAGCAGAAACAGGCAAGGTGGCGGAAATGAATGCTAGTACCTCCTTCTGATCTCAATCCCATCCATGTCCTCGTCCCCGGATGTGTGCTCTGCCCCACCTGTGGGTGTTGCAGTACCGGCTGCGGCACTGTGTGCCACTGACACATCAGGGGCCGGAGGTGGATTGTCGGCCGCACTGTGTGCCACTGACACATCAGGGGCCGGAGGAGGATTGTCGGCCGCACTGTGTGCCACTGACACATCAGGGGCCGGAGGAGGATTGTCGGCCGCACTGTGTGCCACTGACACATCAGGGGCCGGAGGAGGATTGTCGGCCGCACTGTGTGGCAGTGACACATCAGGTGCCGGAGTGGATACGCCTGCAGCACTGGGAGGCACTGACACACCAGGGGGCAGAGATGTGGATGGTGTGGGGGCAGCAGCATTCATCATCGTCACGCCTTGTGGCAGCAATGCCATGATGAAGACACGCAGGGCCTGGTAGATCCCAGCTACATTTCGCTGATGTGCAGCAGTGGCTGCCATCCTTTCCGCCTCCATCCACACCATGTCCTCCATGAGCCTCCGCATGTGTGCCAGCTCACGGCTGGCATCGCTGGGGCCACTCTGAGTGGACAGGTATTCCTCCCTCCGCGTCATGACTCCAGCGATGTCAGTCAGGGCTCGTTGGAGACCATGGGGCGGACATAGACACCCAAGGATGGCTTCCAGTTTGGTAGCCATGAGGTCGAACCCCACCCACACCTGCTCGCCCGTCTCCCTCTGGCCCTCCAGCACACGGCGTTGGAAGGCCATTTGTTGTTCCTGGGGGTCTTGGGAGAGTGCTGTGGGTGCCTCCTGCTGGGTGGTTTGTGTGGTGGGTGGGGTCTCATCGATGTAGCTGGGCTGCCCTGATCCTGGAGGTGGCTGGCGGATGAGGTCAATGATGTCTTGGATGGTTTGGGTGTCGATGCTGGTGTTGTCCTCCTCCTCGTCATCAGTGAAGAGTGGCTGTGACTGCTCTGCAGGAGGTGTTGACGATGCCCCTGCGATGTGAAGGGGAGATGGTGTATTACAATGTGTCCACATGTATGTAGCCGCATGGTACAGGTTGACATTCAGACAGCATGGCATTGTACATTGTGACAGTCTGTGGGTCTGGGCGAGGACCCAGGGTCATTGTGGGTGTGCACTGTGCCCTGCTTGCTTGTGCATGTGTGCCATTGTGGCCATCTCCCCTGTCCCCCAGTACCTGGTGGTCACTCACCCTGTTGCGGTTGTGTTGTGTCCTGTCGAGCAGTGTCCGGTCCCCCGACTCCGGCCACAGTATCCATACTGATGACTGTCAACACCAGCTCCTCCATGTCATCCAGCTCCAGCTGTGGCGCTGGGTCCCCACCTACGGTCTGCGTTGCTGCCTTCTGGTTGGCGCTGAGTTTCTCCTTGGTCTTCCGCTTGATGTCATTCCATTGCCTCTTGACCTCGTCCATTGTCCGCTTGTGCTCTCCGACGGCATTCACCTTGTCAACGATGTCTCGCCATATTCCATTTTTGGTGCCCAATGACACGTTGGAGGTGACGAAGAGTTGTTGATGGTGTTCCATCACCTCCGTGACTATGATCCTGTTCGCCTGCGGACTGAACTTGGTCTTCCTGGTCTTCTTGTCCTTGCCCTTCCCTGTCCCCGAGGTCCCAGGCTGGTCGTCCGGGGTGCTTGTGGGGTTGCGCTCGTCCTCTGCGCCTGCTCCGGCTGCCTCCATGGTGCTTGGGTGTTGGTCAGTTTGTGTGTGGGTGTTTTTTCTATTTTTATGGTGATTTTTGATGCCTGCCAGGTGTGTGTTGCAGGCCTGGCGCTGCTTGTCGCTGATTTCCTCATCGCGCTTTGGCCCATCACGTGTTTTTTGGTGTTGTGGTTTGTGTTTTTATCTCCATCGTGGTGGTTGTATCGCGGACATTGTCCGCGGTTTCGGCAGACTATCACATGCTACCGCCTTGTTGTGAATTCCACGTTGACACAGGGTTATTTTCCCACGCTAGGCTGTGATATTGAAAGTTGCGTTACGCTACTCTTGCGGTAGTTATCACACGTTCTTGTGAATATACCCCATAGTTTTCAAAGATCAAGGCCATCTGAAATACACTCCCCCACTGTTCAAAACTTTTAATAGAACAAAAGAAGCATTCCGCCTGTCACCCGGAAAGCCTTTTTTGACCTGAGGGAAGAAAAAATTAAAATGTCATTGAGAGATACCCACCCTTCTAGCCAAACCTGTTTGTACCTTGCCATTCTGCTTGTGTTACCCTCCTAATATAACCAAAACTGCAAGTGTAACCCATTAGCTTGCAATTTAACATTCTTGACCATGTTTTCCCTCAGACATAGTAGCATAGTAACACTTACTTATTATTTTTATTGTTTTTAAACTGCTGCATAAAATGCCTTTGGATGACGTTGAAAAAAATAAGTACACAAAAATATTTACTAGACTTTGCAGAGTAGTGTCTGTCTCATATTCCAGAAGCTATACAATTTAGATTTTTTTATATAGAAACATTGGACCCGGTTTAGAGTTTGGAGGATCAAGTAAAGGCCGCCAGGGTAGGGGAGGACTCTAAGTCCACCACCTTGCCAATTTTTTCTCTGCGGGGTAACTCTATCTATGGCTTTGTATGAACCACCATCACAGCAGTTTATACAAAACCACTTAAAGTTTGGTGTGCACCTGTCACTGGAGACTGACGCTTACACCAAACTTTTAAAAGTTTGCACTATTCATGGCGACATTGGCATCACTTTTGGGGGCACATCGTCTTTCTGGCCCCAAGGACATCTGGGGACACACTCGCCAACACACATCGCACCAGGAGGTGCAGGTGCTGCTGCAAGACAGAGGGGGCGGGGCATTCCTTCATCTTGTTGAGAAGCGCTCTGCATTCCCACAGTGCAGGTGACTTTGGCAGCACTTTTGGGGCACATCAACTTTCTGGCCCCCAAGGCCCTCAGGGGACTCACTCCCCCAATGCACATTGCTCTAGGAGGCGCTGGTGCTGCCTCTTGACAGAGGTGGTTGTGCATCCCTTCATCGTGCTAAGAAGCGCTCTGCATTTCCACTGCACTGGTGACTTTGGCAGCACTTTTGGGGGCACGTCACCATTCTGGGCCTCAGTGACCTCGGGGGACTCACTCCCACAACGTACATCACGCCAGGAGGCACAGATGCTGCTACTTGACAGAGGGGGCAGGGCCTCCCTTCATCGAGCTAAGAAGCGCTCTGCATTCCCTCAGCATGGGCTGCACAAGGGTCACGCCCGGGCGAAGCCCAGGCTGAGGGCAGGTCCGTCCATGCCCGTAGGAGTGCAGAGGCAGCCAGACTTGGCCATCCCTCTAATGTTTACTGTTTTAAGGTACTTTTTGGCCCTCATTCTCCCGTGGCATTTGTAATGAGTTCTTCTGGACAGGCCATAACCTTTTTTTTTTTTGTTTAATAAGCTTTATTGATGAAGACAATTACAAAGAGTAAGCCAAGAATTTAACGTATTTATATTAAAATGGCAAAAAGGGAAAGTAGGCAGTAAAACAAAGTAGAAAGCTATTTTAATTTCAACAATATCATAGGGAAAGGGGGACAGGGAACAGAGTATAAGTCAACATCTGAAGATCGAGTGTCAATATCAATATAAGCTACTGAAGAATAAGGAAATAATCAAAACACCTACAAAACAATTCAATGATGGAAAATAGTATAAAGAAGAAAAAAAAGCAGCGAATAATAATATATGGAGGTTGAAAATTCTCAGAACTAGTACGTAATACAGAAATTGTTGTAAGTTTATTTAAATAACTAGTTAAAGCTGACCAAAATATATCCTTGTTTACAACTGGTTTAAAAGAGGATAAAAATTTATTTGCATGAGTAGTAAAAATCATTGCAACAATTTACATTAAAAAAACATAGGTAAATAGGCAGGGAATCGGATTATCCAATATTACGTGCGCTTTAGTTCACATATAAGTTAAAAAAAAGGTTGATTAAAATTTTCAGAGTAACGTCACTAGTGTATAATGGTTCCAAGTCCCTGACTGGAGGGAGATCAAATGCCAGTCCTGTGGGCAAAGTTGCAGATCCGGATGGGAATAAAGTGCAAGTTCTGTGTTTTAGGATCGCAGATGGAAGGGTTTCCAGCGCAATTGAGACCCAGAGATTGAAGTAGTTTTTTTGATTTATGGCTTGATCGGGTCCAAATTCCTGGCTGGGGGAAGGTAAAGTGCAGGTTCTATGTGCCAGATAGAATAAAGTGCAAGCTCTGTGTGCAAAAATGACAGATAGAGGAATTTCCAGTGTAATTAAAACCCGTAGATCATTGGTTGCAATGTTATTAGAGACCTCGTCCGCCCAAGATCGCTTTTGAGGTCATTCAATTCGGAGAATCCGAAGTGGGCATGGTTCTATTGTGGGCACCACATTGGGGCTTCCAGGGGCCTTCTAGTGCAACTCGAGATCGACAGTTGCTGTTAAAGCTCATGTGGGCATGGTTCTATTGTGGGCACCACATTGGGCCTTCCAGGGGCCTTCTAGTGCAGCTAGAGATCGACAGTTGCTGTTAAAGCTCAGCTATTGCATTTTTTATGATTGCCCCTTCCGTGCGAGATCACTTTTAGGATTATTTGATCATGCTGTTTAAGCAACCATTTGTGGACTAGTTTGTCTTTTAATTCTTGTGTCGACAGCGGTTAGAAATTTTACCAAGCGTCAGCTCAATTGGATGTCCTCGCCAGAGAAGCTTGCTAGCACTGCTTGTCTGCAGGTCCGTATGTTTTTCTTATTGAAGAGTGGTCTGAGTAGGGTCCAGCGCTCTTATAGTAGTTCCCTGCAGATGGTTAGGAGGTGCAGAATATCCTCCTCCCCTGCCCCACAGAGATGAGAGGTTGCAGGCTTCGGTGGGCGTAGCCATGGCGGCAGGTGGTGGGCAGATTGTAATATACATAGGCAGAGTCTCAGGAACATCTCTTTGGTGGTTTTGAAAAAGCCGGTGTGGAGGTATGTTTGGGGTGAGGCTTTGCTGTATGACTGTATGGTGAACCGGCCGTGTGCTCGCTCTGACAACGTAGCTTTGTCTTGTATGAGGGATTCTTTGTTAACAGTGTTGTTAGCTATTTTTTTTAAACTGGCGTAGGTCCACAATGTCTCCCAGAGATGTCGTAGGTCTAGTTGGTCGAGTGAGCTTTCCAGATAACGTCTGGCTGGACATGCCTCCTTAGCTTGCTCTTCTTTCCATAAGTAGTTGTTTAGTGTTTCTGGCTCCCCCTTTCTGATTTTGTACCAACTTTTGATATATGCTCTTTTACGGTCCAGCTCTTGTCTCTGTATCCCGAACTCTAATCTCAATTGTGCTGGGGATGTGTATCTTGGTAGCCCATAAATCATTCGCAATGCTCTTGCTGTGGTGCTGTCCAATGTTTCAGCATCTCTCCCTCTCATGGCTTCACTTCCATAGGTTATAGATGGTATGAGTTTCGCCTGGATCACCCTGGTTAGTGGGGAGAAGCTTGAGCCAGAGATCTTATTTTTTAAGTTTCTTAGTGCCACGGCTGTCATTATCCCCCTTTTTTTTATGGCTTCGCGTTGAGCGGCGAAGTTCCCTTTGTTATCGATGATAACTCCCAGGTATTTATACTCTTGTACAGTTTCCAGCTTGCTTGTTGCCAGATCCAGTGATGGTATGACTTTGTTTTGTGAGTGTTCACGCTCATGACTTTTTTTTTTCTTGATTAATGCTAAGTTTATTGACCTCTGAATGTCGGGATGTGATGTCGAGCAAGCGCTGTAGGCCAATGGGTGTCCGGCTAATGAGCACAAGGTCATCCGCATAGAATAGATTTGATAGATGCAAGCCACCAAGCTTCGGGGCGTGCGAGTTGCTTTCGTTCAGCATGGCTGATAGCTCTGCAATAAAGAGATTAAAAAGTATTGGGACTAACACGCAGCCCTGTTTCAGACCGGAGGTCGTGGGGATCTTCTTTGTTAGGTGATCTCCTGTGCCCAGTTTTACTTGCACCCAGGTGTTGCTGTGTAGGAGGATTAGCTGTTTTAAAAGTAAAGATGGGATGTTCAGCTTTTTTAGTTTTTGCCACAGTAAGTTTCTATTTATATGATTAAACGCTGTGCTATAATCAATAAAGCACAAGTACAGTGGCTGTATTAGTGCAAGTGCGGCATCTATTATTAATGAGAGGGTTAAGATGTTGGTAGAGGTCCTCATGTTCTTGCAGAAGGCTGTTTGATTTAGTGGTATTGCTGCAGTTTCTGTAGCCCAAGACGTTAGTTCTTGTAATATAATCCTGCATAGTATTTAGCTTCATTATCCAATAGGGCTACCAGCCGGTAGCTTTTTGGGTCGTTCCTGTTGCCTTTTTTATAAATCGGTGAGATAATCGAGCCCCTTCACGATGACGGTATCATTGATGTTTGCAGGATTGATTCAAAAATCAGTTTCAGTGCTTTGGCCCAGTATTCTGGACCATGTTTGAACAATATTGGCGGGATCCCATTTGGACCCGGAGCTCCCTCTCACCTGCCCTTAGAAATTCTTTTGCAGATTTGGTTATTCGTGATTGTGAAAAGCTTTTCCGATGCAGCGATGGAGTCGTTTTGGGGTGATGATACTTCCAATTTGAATGGGGGGATGTTTGTGCAAGTTTGGGTTTCTAGGTCTCTATTGAAGTGGGATTGAAGGAAAATTGTCCAAAACTCTTCTGTCACATGTGAGTTAATACCTTGGCTCAGCGGATTAGCCAGAGTATTGATCCTTTGCCAAAATCGCAAGCTGTTGTTAGTTTTAATATCATGGAGAAGTTTTGCCCAGAGAGACTCTTCTGCTTCTTTTTTGAGGCGCCAGATTAGTTTACTGCGAGTAGCTTTTAACTGCCTCTGTTCGTGCAAGGCCGTGAGGTCTGGACCGCCTTTCTTTAATTTCTGTAGAGCGCGGTTTATGGATACTTAAAGCTGTTTTACTTGTGCGTTGTTTCCAATGTTGAGATTGAGGCATCTGTTTTGAGGACGAGCTGTTCTCCTGTTTTGGTGGTTTTCCTTTTTGGCCCCATATTTATTTCCTAGGTTTTTTGTGAATGTCTCCCAGCTTTCTATTATATCAAGATCTGCAGCTTGGGCTTCTCCGAGCAGTTGCTTCGCAAGAGGGAAGAGGCCTTCTGGGTCATCTGTTTTGCATTTTACTCTTTTCTCGTTGGTTGTGCGCTCTAAGCAGTGTGCATTTGCTAGCTGTAGTTGAGTTGTCGATGACGCTTCTATCGTGATTTCTTGTGGCAAGTGATCACTGTAGTCTAAGGTTCCAATATGATAATCCTCTACTTTTGAAAACATGTAACAGGAGACAAAAGTATAATCTATTGTTGTGCTTGCTACTGCATTGTGGAATGTTGCTACCTGAGGGCTATCTCCTGGAAATCTGCTATTTAATGCGCGAAAGCCCAGCTGCTCTAAGGTCGCAAGAAGCTTCTGAGCTATTTTTGAGTGTCTTCCATGAGAATTGTTTTCTTGTGGTATTATGTCCCATGCGAATGGGCCCTCATCCATGTTGTTGTCTTCGACTGTTTTACAGAACATGTATAGATTGGAGTTCCCAGTAATAATCAAACCGTTTGTTTGCTCCTCCGTTAGTATTTTCATCAGTTCTTCCTCCAGCTGCTGGCTGCCTTTGGTTTTATCGCGAGGGTGTAAGTATACATTTATTAATATCATCTGTTCATTTTTGTCCACCCCCTGTGTCGTAATTCTAAGTGCTTGCATTGCATTGGGGGCACTAAATTATGCGTCATCGGCTCCACTGCGTAGGTGCTCCTTATAGAGCTGTATGTGGCAAGACCTCCCTTGCTATGGCCAAATTTGGCGCTCTTTGTGGCTGGTAAATGGTGTGAGTTAAATCCTTGCAGTACTATTGGTGAATTGCACCATGTTTCTTGGAGTGAAATAATGTTGAATTTTGGAAAATAAGATTGCAGTTCCGGGTCCGAGGTTATATCACCCATGCCATTAATGTTCCAGGAGCAAAGTTTCAAAGTGCTTTTTATATTTGATGTCGTGGACCTGGTATGTCAAAGGTTTTGACTTTTGATGTTTATGGTCCTGGATAGCCAACCCCACTCTTGTGTGGCTATGCTTTCGGTTTTATTTATCCTGGGGATCTGTTGTTCACTGGATTCTTTGCTCTTGGGTGTTTTACTGCGGGCTCCTCGCAGTACTGAGTGCTGGATTGGTCCTGACGGGGTTCTATTTGATTTTTTATGTCAGCTATTAGGGGCTCCGGATATCTTGGTTTAGTAAAGGGCTGTAGCTTGATGCCCCAGGCGTTGAGTTTGGCATGCTCTTTTAGGACTTTCTCAGCTAAGTCTGGTGAAGCCCAGACTGTTTTAGTTGCTTCAACTCCCGGTTGATCTTGTGCCTCCACGAATTCAATTGACTCCAGGTCATTGGATTTTAAATTCTTCAGGATGTTGATGGACTTTAGAAGGCGTAAAATGTTTCCCCTATTTAATATGTCGACCCATCCCTTTGATTTGTACTCAGGATGGAACATAATTATTGTGAAGTCCTGATGAACTGTTTGTTCGCTAAATGTGCCCTGTTGGGCTATTTGTTCGCCCACTGACTCTGTAAGTTCATTTGTTGTTTGCGGGCGAATTTCACGTGCCAGGTCTGTCTCTGTGCGAGGGGCTTTTGTTGTAAACATGTCTCCTTGTATGCGTCCTCTTCCTTTTCGGGGTTCGTTCTTGTAGTCAGTGCCATCGCTTGTTGTTTTATTTAGGGAAATGCTTCCTTTTGCCTCAATCCACCCTTCCTGAGTGGAGTTCTGTGCTGACTCATGATTTAGCTTGGTCAGTTCTCCCACCGGGATTGAGATGTCATGTGGGTCTTCTTTTGGTTGGTTTCTAGAGCTATGGCTCTTACCCCTGATGGGAGATATTGTTTGTGTCGGTTTTTGATTTCGACCCTTCCTCTTCTGGTTCCTCCGCTGTTTGGAGGATTGTGCACTTGGTAGAGAGTCTTCTTCCTGATGAGGTTTCCTTATGAGTGCAGAGTTTCTCTTTGGGGATGTTGAGGCTCTTTGGCTCAGTGGCATGTTCAAATCTTTTCTTTTTGAGTCCGCAGCCTCGTGGGGTGGTCTTACTTCTGATGTCAGATTCTGAGTTGCCAGGCCCTGTTCCTGGGTTATTGAGTTCGTCACTAGTTGGTCAATGTTTCTTGAGGCGGCTGAACTTTTCGCTGGTTTGTTTGTCACGGCCTCTCTTATGTCAGATAGAAGATTGTCCACTACTGTTGGTAGTGTTGCCAATTTGTCCACAATTGTTACGCAAGTGCAGCTAGCCTGAGCGATCTGTGTCTTTGATTGGGCCCTCCTAATCAAGTTGTTGAGATCTGCCAGTTTATCATCGATGTTTGCAACAAAGATGGAAAGTGAGTTGAGAACTGACAATTGAATATCCATCTTGTCAGATTGGTATTGCATAGCATTTACAGACATTTGCATTGTATGCAGCAGTGTGGTCCAGATGTCTTATTTTTGCTGCAGTTTGTCTTGTTTGATGTTGTATTCTAGAGAGCTCTTGTTTTTTCCTTGTAGTTCTTCTTGAGGGGCATGCAAGTATGAAGCTACCAGTTCCTCCCATTCCTCTGGTGTGAGGTATGATGACTCTGGGTCCAAATCCTGGGTTGTTAATGCATGAGGCCCTTGCATTTTTTTATTAGTTTGGGCTTGGACAATGCTGTGCAAAAATTGGCAGTGCTGTTGTTCCTGGATTGGTTGGCCTGGTGGCTCTGTCGTTGTTGTTTGAGGTGTGTCTGGTAATTTTCCAGCTGTCAAATTGATTGGCATGTTGTATGAGTCTTTGTTGCCATCTGTGACCTCCGTGTCCTCATGCATGGTTGGAGGAATGCATTGCCTTTCTTGTTTGAGTTCCGCCTCTGTCTGCGCCTCATGTTGTTGGAGGATTTCGGCGGGTCCTGTCTCTCCCCTTGAAGCAGTGTTGTTATGAGGGAGTTGTCTGCATGCTCCTCCTCTTTTTCCATCTGGTGTAATAGCCACTTATCCGGGCTTCCTTCCTGGGTGAGCCTGTAAGGGATAAGATTGTTGCATCTTTCTTTCCCTTTTTTTTTCATGGCCGCTGCATAGCTCATCGCTTGTTCTGGGCCATCTTCCTCACTCCCGATGAGTTTTTCTATGTTTTGGGGCGCTATCAGCTCTAGTTGATCCCAGCTTACTTCATAAGTAAGCTGGTTCCATGAGTTGAGGTGACACAGCAGACGTAGCCAGGTGGTTTCTTTCAAGTTATTTATTCAAGACAATAACATCCAAGGTAATAAGGATAACAGGTAAAGCAGCCCCACCAGGAGCAGCCTGCCAGCTGCTCAGCCCATCTTCCCAACTGTCTCACACACACCCAGGCACCCAAACATTCCACTCATGTCAACATTGCAAACAGAACACTCACACTGGCTGAGCAGCTAGTTACAAGGTAAAGGGGAACACTATAAATATAACATGAAGATATTACACAATTTCAGAGCAGCACCTGTAAAAGAGGAGGTAAAAGCAATATCCAATCTGTGATAGTGACAAACAGTATTCCACCAAGACTTAACTGAGAGATTAGTGGAACATTTCCAGTTTAGTGAAATTTTCTGAAAGGCTAAAGCTAACATCAGGTCAAATAATCCCTTTTCATGTAGAAGTAATCCCAATGACTCCGATAATTTTCCTATAAATAGAATAACATTCGATAGAGGGTTATGCAAATTAAAGATAATTGAAATACGAGACCAAATATTCTTCCAAAAGGAGGCTACTGCAGGGTAGGAGAACAGGTGATGCATCAAATCAACCAAGGGAGAGTCACAAGACCAACAAGTCTTACTACTAGTGTTCGTAAAGTTAGCTTTGGATAGTGGAGAAAAATATAGGGGCATATTAGCAAGGCGATTATCGCCACTTTAGCAGGACTTTTCCCGCTAAAGCGGCGATAATATTATCGCCTTATCAACAAGCTGTCGCTAACTGCTGTTAGCGACAGCTTGTAAGCGATAGCGACCGGGTTGGGTGCCGCTTTGCATGCCAGCGATATTTATCGCTAATGGCATGCAAAGTAGGCGTTCCCCACCTAACAGCGACTGGAAACAGTCGCTGAGGTCGCTAACGCCTATCAGCGAGGCAGGGCGGTGATTAGCGAACCAGCGCTAAACACGTTTAGCGCTGGTTTGCTAACACCTGGTCCCACCCTGACTTAGCCATGTAATCCAATGAGAGGTGGATTACATGGCTAAGTCCCCTCTGCACTATCAGCAAGCAGAACTGGGGAACAGTGTGAATATCGCCTGTTTTCAGGCGATATTCACACTGTTCTCAAGGTTTCTATCGCTTTGGGATTAGCATTGCTGATTGCACGCTAACTCCGCGATAGAAACCGGCGATGCCTGGCGATAATTATCCAAGCGCTAATTGCGCTTTGCGATAATTATTGCCAGGCATTGCGAATATGCCCCATAATCTATGATATAAGAAAAACATGTATTGAGTGGTGGATGCGGATCTAGAGATCTTCAAAGATCTAGCCCAGATCTTATTCCAGAAATCGGTGCTCCAAACACAACCGAAATACGTCTCCCAGGTAAGTTTCAATTTAGATTTACGACAATCAGAGGGTGGGGTAAGAAGATGTTTATAGATCAGGGATGTTTTGGGAAGTACCATTAAAATTCTTAGAAGCATATTCTCTGCAGGTGTAAAAACATTTGAAGGAAGAATATGCAAAACATCTAGAATTATTCCCATAAGGATTGAGAATTTGTGACAAAATGAGCAAAGACACATAAAGGTAGCCTGAAACTGAGGGAAAGAACAAGGAATCATGCAATCGAACACATCTTGGGCCCAAATAATTCCCCTAGATCTCCAGGATTTCCAATAAAGAGGTCTATTGTTAATGGTAATGAGATGACTGTACCAAAGAGGAGACTGTGAGAAGGAGACTCTAGAAGTGATCTTCAATTGGCAATGAGGCCTTAATATTGAACAAGTATGTTTGAACAGTGGGAGGGAAGTGATATTTACCTTTGTAGTAAAGGCAAGAACTTCCTTTACAGAGAAAGGTGTGAGTAGGGACCGTTCAACAGTGACCCATAAGGGTGCAAAGGGAGAGGAGTGAGTGAGAAGCCACTTAGAAGCTAGCCTAAGACAAAAAGCTTTGTGATAGAGCCGAAAGTTGGGAAAATACACTCCTCCATTAGATTTAGGTTTCCCAAGCTGTGACAAGGAAAAGCTAGATTTCTAATTATTCCATAAAAATGTAGAGAGGATGGAATCAATTTCCTTAAAATAAATAGACGGAATATGAATGGGAATCATAGAGGAGATATACAGCAGAAGGGGAGTAATCATTATTTTAATAGAATCAAGATGACCCCACCATGAAAGGACTAGAGGATTCCAGGAAGAAAGGAGCTTTGAAATACAATCTAGTCCTTCCTTCATGCTAATTTTAACTGAATCCGATATGGAATTGTTGAACCAAATGCCTAAGTACTTGATTCTAGAACTATTCCATCAGAAATTAGTTGAATCAAAGTGATGTTTAAAACAAAATTTGGTAATGGGAAGAATTTCTGTCTTGTCAGAATTGATTTTATAACCCGAAACTAGGGAAAAATCTGAAATTTCTCACACTAAAGGAGGAATAGAAGTTTCAGGATTAGATATAAAAAGCAAAGTATCGTCCGCATAAGAGGAAATTTTCAAATTTTTATCGCTGTGAAGAAATCCAGAAATAGAAGTGTTCTGCCGGATATGAGATAGAAATGGCTCAAGCGATAAAATAAATAAAAGGGGAGATAAAGGGCAACCTTGACACACACCATGTTTCAATGGAAAGAATTGAGAGAGAAAGCCATTAACTGTTACAGAAGCTCTAGGAATTGTATATAGTAAATAGATAGGAGAAATACATTTAGGACCAAAACCGTGCCAATGAAGAGCTTTAAATAAGAAGGACCAATCCACTTTATCAAAAGTCTTTCTGCATCGATAGAAATTGCAGCTAAAGAGTAAGAAATGGTTGGAGCCTTATTCAAAACATTAAGTAGTAACCAGGAATTATCTGATGTTAGTCTACCTATGACAAAGCCACACTGTTCTAGACCAATTAAATTTGGCAGGAGAGGTTTAAGATGTAGAGCGATTAATTTTGCTAAAATTTTATAATCAACATTTACAAGGGATATAGGGCAATAGTTCTTACATTGTTTAGAATCACGGTCATCTTTATGAATTAGACATATTGTAGCTTCCAAAAAAGTGCCATCCCCCTTGCCAGTACAACTCAAGTATTGAAAAAGATTCAAGAGGTTCGGAAGTAGTCGGTTTGAAAAATGAAGCTAATACTCTACCGCAAACCCATCTGGGCCCGGAGTTTTATTTTTTTTAAGGAGAGTTAAAGATTTAGACAATTCCAGAATCGATATATCAGATTCTAGAGATGCAAAGTCAAGATTAGCATGAGAAGGAGGATAAACGCAACCAAATAAGAATCAATTGAGGAGATGGAAGTAGGAGATTCTGGAGTGTATAGATTTTTATAGAATTTCGTAAATTCATCTAGGGTGTCCTGGTCTTTGAAAAGATGTTTCCCATCCAATGAGTGAAAGGAGTCAATTAGTACCCGTTCTTTCTGAGATTTGAGATAATTAGCCAAATGTTTCCCAACTTTATTGCATCCACCATAATAACAAACTCTATTACGAAGTAGAATTGATGAGGCTTTATCCGTAGTGACTTTGTTAAAATCTAAGTTCGTGCAAACAGGATTCTGTAAGGTGGAATCAGATGAAGAAGTGTAAAACTGATGTTCTAGGCATTTAATCTTAGCTAATAAAGTTTTGTGATGATTAAGTGATTGATTTTTTTTTTTGGGAAACAAAGACTATGATAAAGCCAAGAGCAGTAGCCTTAAATGCATCGCATATCAATGCAGGGGAGGTGTCTGGATTTATTTTCAAAGAAAAAAATTCCTCAGCAAAGAAGGTAAAAGAAGAAGAAAAAAATGGGTCAAGCAGAAGAGAGTTATTAAATCTCCATCTAGAGGATTTGGGTTGCGGAGGAATCAAATCGAAATCGGCAATAACCGGGGCATGATCAGAGATCACTATCGGTTCAATTGAGGAAGAAATGAGATTCTGAGATAAAGATTTAGATAGAAAGATGTAATCTAATTGGGACAGGGAATCATGTGGGGGAGAGAAAAAGAAAATTCTGTTATATCTGGATTACATAGTCTCCAGGCATCCACCAAGTGAGTCTGCATGAGTGTACTATAGAATTGCTTATGAGTCTTCTGAGGGATAAAGCGAATTTGGTATTTGCGTTCAATAAATGGATCAATAATCTGGTTACAATCACCTCCTAGAACGAAAAATTCATCTTTATGCTGTATACACTTTTTTGTAACATTAGGCCAAAAGGAATAATCCAGTTGAGTTGGACCATAAACATTGAATATAGTTAAAGATATATTATTAATAAGTAACTTAACCAATAACCATCTACCCTCCGAGTTCATATCTTGAGAGATAACAGAACATTTCAGCTTTTTATGACAGAAAATAATTACACCATTTGTCTTAGTAGTCGTAGGGGACACTAAGACTAAACCGACCCAATTTCTTTGAGTTTCAAAGCTTCTGTTTCCAACAAATGGGTTTCTTGTAATAGAACTAAGTCAGGATTATATGAGGCTAAATTGGGATAATATTCTCTGCCTCTTTATAGGGTTAATAAAACCTTTCACATTCCATGAAATAACTCTGAATGTAGAAATTACAAATTAGATATGAAATGACTCGATCAACAGTAATGAAGAGATAGGGATAAAATAGTGAGGTTAAGGATGTATAGGAGAAAAAATACAGTAAGAAAAATGAGAGAAAAATTAGAGAAGAGGAATAGGAGGGAGAGAAAGAAAACGGGTAAGATAAAGAGAGAAGACAGTACTTGTCAAAAGAAGAACTGACGACTGAGATACGTACCTTCAAAGGGGAACAAGCAAAGAACAAGGACTGACGACAGACAATAAAGACGGCACAGCCAACAGAGGGAAGAGCGCACCACGTCGGGAAAGTTAGATGAAACAGGAGATGGATATGTGTGAAATCCAGAAGATCTGTAATGGTGATAAGAAAAGAGAAAACAAATGAAGATGACTTAATACATAAATAACCATCAACAAAAAATCTGTAAAGAAAGCATAAATGTGAATCAGGAGAAAAACTAATTATTCAAGGCAATTACATAAAAGTCAAGTTATAAAGGAAGGACCAGTAGTATCCATGGAAGCCGTAGAATGTGAATGAAGAAATTTCCAAAGGTCTGCAGGATTTATAAATGTAGAGGTGCGGTACTGGAAAGTCACTTTAAACAAGCATAGATGAAACAACTCATATCGCGCACCCATGTTACAGAAGGCTGGTCGAAGCTCAAGGAATTCTTTCCACCGTTTGTCAGTTACTGTGGAGACATCTTGAGATAAATACAATTTAGCTCCTGACCAAATTAATTGTTTTTTAGCTTTAGCTTCATTTAGGACTTGTAGAAGATCAGTAAACATCAAAAATAGGAGGATTACACCAGAGGGTTTTGAAGGAGCAGATGAAGAAGACAAGAGGGGCCCAGTCTATGAGCGCATTGAATATTCAAAACTGCTGACATGGGAAGGTCTAGAAATTTTGGAAAAAAAAGCAGTGAAGTAGGTCACAGGGTCATCTCCATGAGTTCCTTCTGGAAGGCCGTACAAGCAAAGGTTATTGCGCTTGTTTCTATTTTCAAGATCTTCAGCTGACTTTTTTAAGATCAAAACATCCTTTTCTGGAGATAAAACCTTTGCAAAGACATCAAGTATATCACTTACATGTTGTTCCACTGCGGATACTCTTGAATCAAGTGAGGACCACTTTGTATCTAGGACCTGTAGACGAGTATTGGGTTCCTCAATAAATGGTCTCAAAGCATGTATCTCCTCAAAACAGTGTCCAAAGAAACAGGCAAAACAGATTTCAGCAGAGAAGGGGGGTCTTGCTTAAGCCTTTTGCTAGCAGCTGAGGGTGATTGCATTTGTGATGGTGCAATGGACACAGACGATGATCTAGAAGAACCAGATTGACAGAATTATGCAAATCAACCAAGGAGGGCTCAAGGGAGGGATAGTCTGACACACGCAAACCAACAGTAGGTCTCCTACTTGAATGTAGTAACTGTTTACTTCTGCCCAAGTGTTAAATAAACATTCAATCCAGCGTGCGCACAAAAATCAATAAAAAGTCTCCTCCCAATAAAAATAAGATAGCCCAGTGACATGAATTTTCAGTTTTAAGTGAAAAAGGAATCCAAAAATTACTGAGAAGGATCCCAGCATTAATAGAAGAGGCGTGTATAAACAGTAGCTTAGCAGAGAGGAATTCCTTCTCTCAGAAAGGAATTCAAAATGGCGTCCAGTCAGCAGCAGCCAGTGTCCCACACTGTTATAAGGAGCCAGAAACATGAGGGAAAAAGTAAAACATAGCCTCATGCGCAGATGCTGTTCCGCTACATGAATTTACCTATTTAAAAGAAAAAACAGCTCGGGAACCATTAGAACAGACGCGACATTTCGCGAAGTGATGCGGAGCTCTGATATCAGACTGCCATCTTGGAAGGCGCCGCATGCACGTCCCCCTGGCCTTAACATTTTTATTGGCATGATTGAACTTGTGGTCATATTGACTTTGTTCCGTGGTGCCGTAAGGGAACTAATTATTTGCTGTTTTCCTTTCCTATAAACTTGGTTATATTTGTTTCAAGTGTATGTAGCAACTGGGGAGCCACTACCTGTGCATAGGAAGTTCCTTTTGTTTATTTATTTTTTCCTTCTTCTTTAACCATGGGTAAAAGAAAGGCAGTGGATGGGACTAGTGGCTCTACTAAAACTAAGTAGTACAGAACCTCTATACCGACCTATATACTTTAAGAAGACCAAATTAAGTTCAAACTAGCATGTATCCCAGAAGAGTCTATGTATTGACACTAGACAGGATTATTTCTTATTACTTTTTATTTATTCAAAGATTATTTTCTTTTATAGAAATTTTAAAAAAAATTATCTTTTTTTCTATATGCTATATGCTTCCCTCAGGGAATCTAGATCAGTAACTGGCCGCAGCTATATACAAAGCCAGAAAGAACATCCTATGATGTCGCAATACTAAAGAAGAACTACAACATATTGGACACCCCCAGCCCCATTTGAAATTTGAAATTCGTAACATCTTGGTCCTGAGAAAGGTGGTCTATCCACCGAAACGCGCGTAGACCAGACTTTTTTCCACTACTGAGGAGTGTTTGTTTTTTAAGAACTCACCACAACTCCTTGCCTTTCTGGGAATGCCACGTATGGCCCTCATAACATAGCTCAAGGGCATCCAACTGGGTCGAACTTCTGTTTTTATTTGTATGTGTCAGTGTGTTTATATGGTATGAATGAGAGAGTACGTTAGTATATATGAGTAGCTTGAGGCTGGTGGGATGTGTCTAGAAATCTAATGTGAATATCTTTTTTGTCTGTTTGTATAAAGTTTTATCAATGCAATGTATTTAAAATGAGAAAAAAGATAAAAAATGTTTTCAATTTCTATAAAAGAAAATAATCTTTGAATAAATAAAAAAGTAATAAGAAATAATCCTGTCTAGTGTCAATACATAGACTCTTCTGGGATACATGCTAGTTTGAACTTAATTTGGTCTTCTTAAAGTATATAGGTCGGTATAGAGGTTCTGTACTAGTTTGTTTTTCTTTCCCCCTCCTCTTAGACCTCAAAGTACCCTAGGGGGGCCTTCTTGCCTTATAGTTGTCTACTAAAACTAAGAAAACCAAAAAAAGTAAAAAATTGCTAGGGGAAATTGTGTCATCGACTGGATACATGATCTGGTCAAGTGTGAGTAACTGCTCAGTCCTGATCCAACCCTGCTCCCCTTGGTTTACCAACCCCTGGTTCTCCCCCCTCAAATCGACAGCAAATGCACATTTCAAGCATGTTTGAAAAATTCTAAGAATTGGCCTACACTAGCACCATCATCTTGGGCCAGAGATAGACCCCTTGATTCAACTGCTATTGTCAAATCTCACTGGTTCCCTCTTGAAGATGCTCTTCCTTGCAGCAATTGGTTGTTGCCACTTCTCGAGTTGCCTGAGGAACAGCCGTCTTCCCATGCCCAGTTAACTCTGCCCCTATATCTGCTCCACTCATTTTTCCTTGTGCTGACACAGCCAGCTGCACTCTGTTAATTATGGGGCCAAGGGCTGAGGTAGGGGAGCAAAAATATATGATTCTTCATGTGTCCAGGATATTAAAACAACTCCTAATGGTCAAGGATACCAGTTTACTCATTGCCCAGGCTAATACAGAGTTTCAAGCTAACAGGTACCCTGCCCAGAAACCCAGCCTACTATCAGATCACACCAATTTAAGTTCCGCAAGAAGTATAGGCCAGGGTCATCATAAAGATTCTAGCGGATGCCAGCTGAGCTCTGGATCTTTGCCAGACCCTAGCCAGACTAGTCAACTAAATAATAATCACCTATTACAGATGCCTAGTAGCTTTGACAGATGCAATCGAGCACAAAGTTTTACAAGCAAATGGGCTTCAAGTGGCTGTAGTCAAAGTCTTTCTCAAATCCAGATAGTAGATGTAATCCTCTTAAAAAATGAATTGCAATGATTACTGTTCCAAAACTTCCAACTCACATAAGATATGAAGGGGAGGATTCCTTCAAGAATAAAGTAACACAATGGATTAGACATGTCATGGACTGTTGCTTAGTCCTTCATGATGATGCTATTAGTGCACAGAGGAACTCCACAACTAACTCAAAGTTTGATATGATCGGGTTAACATTTAAGAACGAGGTCATGGGCGACAACCTGGTGGCCCTTGATATTAGGTCTTGCCCCCCGAATAATTTCTGTATACAGTTTAACTACCACCACCCAGGAAATGACTGGCACACCACTATTCACCTTCATCAACTTTGGGCGATGTGGATTGACTCATGGGCCCCACACAAATATTCATGCAGCACACTTGCCCAGCCCCAATGATCACTAACCACCTGTCTATGTTAGAGTCTAATAGTGTGACAACATTTTTACCTTGCTCTCTTTCTTTAGAGGCTTTGTTAACCATTAATATATCTGATAGCCCTGGATCACCTTTCAAATCTAGTACTTCTACTAGTTTAACAGTCACCAATGTTATTCTGCGGTTGAAATTTCTTTTGCCCAGGTGTGTACTTCAAACAATGTCCCCATTGTCTAGAGGCCTTCTCTGACAAAAAGTATGTCATGAAACATGGATGGTCTCAGGTCTAAAATGGTCCAACCAGACTGGAACAAACTAATTGAGGAAACCAATATTTGTCTGTTCGAAGAGACGTCGAGCATTGATCCCATGTTTAAACCTGGTTACTTTAATTTTCATATTCCAGCAAAATTGAGTTTAGTTGGGAGAGCCTAGGGGGGTTTATCCACTTGGGTCAGAGCATGCCCTAATTGTAAAATGTGCCAACTAGACATAGACTGTCCAGATATCCTGGGCATTCAACTATCGATCAACAAGAATTTCTGTGTTGCTATTTTTCATATTTATGCTAGAGGGCAAAAGGGTGGTTTAGCCTCAAAAACATTGCAAACCTTGAAGATTATCTGGAAGGGTGCCATTTACAACATTACCTCATTTTGACAGGGGAATTCAATACTACCTTTGAGCCCCTCGCCTATGATGATATCCAGCTAACATATGATGAACATGAAACATGAGCTGTTCCCCATTTGGATATTGCCCCCATAAAAAGATGGACCTAGGCTGCCCTTCAGTTAAATGCTCTCTCCACGGAACTTGGGGTCAGGGCCACTAATGGCCGCACAATATCGGACTCCATTTGGGCCATCACATTTAATAAACCCAACCATACCTTTCGTATCGACTATATTTTGGTTGACCCGGGGCTGTGGTCACTTGACAACAATATGGTTATTTTGCATAGGGCAGAGAGCGACCACAATCTGTTGTACCTTTCCATGTCAGTCATCTGTGCTAGCCACCAATCTGACTGCTTTCCCACCTCTTTTACAAGGGAGTTTTTAGCACATAACTGATATGAGTCAGCTGAAATGGTGCCAAATAGTAGTCCACCCAGACTCTTTGTCCGCCATAAGTCAGGACCTGCAAGTGATGCTTCCTAAAATGCATGATGGCCCCTTCTGCGATGATGGCCACAATGCTATTAGTGTTCTACATAGCCACTTTTATTTAACACATCCTCGCATACGTCACAAATCCGGTTGCCCATACTAAAAATGTGCCCACAAATCCTCCTCCTGGCATAACAGGGAATGTCATCAGACCAAAAGTACTCTTGGGCAGGCTATTAAAACTCAGGATTCTGCTTGAATACCTGTTATTAGGAAGGCCTATATTAAGTGTCTGGATAAAGCAAAACGTGATTGGGATGAACAAAGGAGGCAAGACCTTAAGGATGCCTCCTCTGTTAGGGATCCTACTTAATTTTGGGCATTGGTCGCGTGGGGGGGGGGTAATGCTGCAGCACCGGAACCTACCAATTATGCCTCCCCATCTGAGTAGTCTGATCATTTTAAGAACCTATACCATGATGGTACTCCGGTTCCAACAGAGAGCCTTTCACTGCCTATTACTTCCCCGAGCAGCGCCATGGCAATGTTTGACTTATCTGAGATTCTAGAATCTTTTACCGCTATTACAAGAAGTAGGTCTGCTGGCCTGGATGGCATACCAGCTGACATATTTCTCCGTAATACTGAAGTTTGGTCTAAATATGTACTTATCCTTGTTAATGACATCGCTAAGGGGGCATCCATCTCTGACTCCTGAAAGGGTGCAGCAGTGCTCCCAATTTGCATAAAGGGTGACAGGAAGTAGCCGGTACACTGTGGGCCAATAAGCCAAATTGACCACATACAAAGGGTTTTTAACCACTGCGTACTATTCAAAATTTAGTATTGGATTGATGAAAATGATGTTCTAAGCCTCTTTCAGTCTGGGTTTCGGAAAAAAGTATCTACCATTGATCAAGTCCTCCTCTTCCTGTTAATCTATTAAAGGACAGTAGTAATCAGCAGTGGTAACTTATATGTTGCCTTTGTCAATCTAAAATCTGCTATTGACTTGGTCCCTCGCCCAAAATTATGGCAAGTTCTTAGTTAAATGGGCATGCCCCATGAAATTCTGTCCACAGTAATAAGCCTTCATGAAAATACTATGCCAGAATCCGCTAGGGTACCCAGGATCAGCTGACTGAGAAGATCCTAGAGTCAAAAGGCGTACATCAGGGCTGCGTATTGGCCCTAACTCTGTTCTCGCTGTACTTAAATGATATTGTAAACTTTCTATCCCAGCCTCACGCAGACACCCACTCATTAACTAATGTGAAAATCTCAATTCTCCTCTTTGCTAATAATACTTTGCTGATCTCCAAGACCTCGAGTGAGCTCCAAAACGTTTGACTCAGTTTGATGAGTTTTGCCACACTCGAGGTCTGGAAATCAACACTGTAAAAACCAAACTTATGTTTTTTAACCAGCATAAATCGCACAAAGGGAGATTATTATCTGGGGAAATTCTCTTAGAGAAGGTGGATTCTTTTGCCTTCCTGGGCATTACTCTTTCAGTTAATATGTCATGGTAGCAACACATTAGTAAGTTGTTAGAAATGGGGTTTCTGGTTGGCTAGGGTATGCACCTAAGCCAGGCAGAACCCACCACTCTAGTCAGGGTAAGGGAGTTACACACCCAAGATAACCCCTGCTCACCCCCCTTGTAGCGTGGCAGAGCAGTCAGTCTTATCCCAGAGACAATGCGTAAAGCATTTGCGCAACACACACACACCAGTGACACACTAGGCACACCACAAAAGAGACTGCACATAAGGTTATATCAAAAATATCCTTTGTATTGTACATGAAAACGCATTAGACTGTAAATCACTTCGTAGTATGTAAAGCACATTAGAACACATCACAAAAATCACTGCACATCTAGGCGCTTTTCACGAAGATGCATATAAATCACATAAGACCGCAATTACATGAATTACTGTACCACTAGTCACTGGTCATAAGAATGCATGAATCATAAACTATCATCACTTTGCCATAAGGCAATTGTCATAATACATGTAGTGCACTAAGGCAATACCTGTAAGTTGCACATGTCATGCCAACAATATGAAGACATCAGTCCTGCATCATAGGCAGTTCCTGCACATAATACTTGGGGCATTGGCCAGATAAATGCCTACATCATAACGTTAGGGTCCAAAACAGTAGCCATTACTCCACACCTACTCCACAGATACTGTTGTGCACAAGTTGCAACTTCCCACAAGACAAATGCCCCTGTTGGCGGAGAGACCTTAACTGGCCATCCCTGTATACCTGTATGAGCTGATATGCATCTGCCCGCAATGGGACATGCTGCCGTGAGGGGCTTTTCAACAAAAACTACAAGGAGGGGGAGGGCACAAGCCCGGTCCCCAGTCAGGGCAAAGTGGTGTGAGTCAGTGTGGCATGGGGCATGAAGGCTCCCACAGCCAGGGGAGAAGTGCACCCACCCGATCCCCCAGCCAAGACCAGCTGACTCCTGATGTCGGTGCCTCCAGCAGCATGGAGCTGGAGGCGTCAGGGGTGTTTCTTCGCCGCAGCGTGGCTGTGAGGCTCCTGGTTGCTGGCATGGCATCCTGCTGGGCGGGGCTGCCTCACCATCAGCAGGCGTCACCTCGGTGATACCTAGCAATGGCACGTTGGCTCCCTCTGGAATAGGGGGCCTCACGAGGGGGGTGATTAGTGGCCGATTACTGGCCCTAGGGGAACCTGGCTCCAGACAGTTTCCCACACTGCTGCACATTGCGGTCTCCCTTCTCGAAAGGGAGGGGGCCATGCTAGGCTGAGTGACACGGCTGCTGGGCTGCAAGGTTCCTGCTTCCGGTTACTTCGGGCTGGTTGCCAGGCAACGCCTGATGGTTGTGCAGTGCTCACTCAGCAGACGGCCAGCCGCATTCAGAATTAACCTCTCGGGCTTCTCATGAAGCAAGCGGGAGCTCAGCCCAACTCAGGCCCATGGGCATCTCAGCGGCAGTGCCCATGCCGGTCCCAATGAAGGGAGCACCAGGCAGCCTCCTCAGGGATGAAAAACACAGGCAGGCTTATCAGGAAATAAAGCAAAACGAATTTCCAGCAGCACAAAGAACTTCCGGTAAGCACAAGAAGCTCCAGATAGTTTAAGCACCAGGAAGACTTTGAAATCCCTGAGCCTTCTAAAACAGGATGCAAGCGCACACAAGCCCTTGGATACCACAGCAGGGCAAAAAGAGTCAGTCCTTTTTCTCCACCATAGACAGAAGCAGCAACTGCAGGCCAACCCCACACAGCACACAGCATTCTTATAGAAACTGCAAAAATGGTAGAATGCACTTCAAACATTCTCTTGATGTTGCAACATACTTAAGGTTTTCAAATAGTTGTGGCGTGTAACCCCAGAGTGCGTTCCATCCATGCACTGCCAAAATCACACTTCCCATTGGGTGAATTTAAATTTTTTATTTCAATTATTCCAATAAGTTTTCAAGTCTCAATCCGTTATCAATATTACGTTATCAATTCATACCAAGCAGTGCATCCATTGTAGGCGGTCATCAAATAACTCTCTTAGGTAGGGAAAGACCAGGACCTTAACGAGAATATGATCGCCAGCTTTAAAGCTTTTCGTACGGAGTCCCTGGGGACCAGCAACTAATACATAGGACTTGGTAAAATTAACAAACAAGTCCAGCCTGTCCATAAAGGCGACAAAGTTGTCTATTAAATCCTGCAAGCCCCGGGTCGTGCGGGCCTTAAGGACCACATCATCTGCATGAAGTAAAACTGGTAGGGCTCTCCTACCCACTCTATGGGAATCCGACTGAAGTGCCAATAGGGCCGCCTAAAGACCATTAATGCAAACCGAGAATAAAAATGGAGCTAAAATACAACCTTGGCGCACACCCCCTGTACAATTAAAATGACTTGTAAGGGCCCCCTCATGTGAATATCTCACTGCCGCTGTCGTCTGGGCGTGAAGTGATGTAAGTAAATGAACGATGCAAGGATCCACCCCCAAAGAAATTAAAATGTCCCATAACTTGGTCCGATTAACTCGATCAAAAGCGGACGTAAGGTCCATGAAGGCCAAATACAAGGCGCCCGGTTGTGCCAGTGTAAATTTAGCTGTCACAAGATAAAGATTGAGACATTGGTCGGTGGTTGACATGCCTTCGCGGAAACCAAATTGGACATCCGATAAAATCTGGTTGTCTGTGGCCCACAAAGACAATCTAGATGAAAGAACCCGCCCCAAGACCTTCACTACAGCATTGATAAGGGAAATCGGGCGATAAGATTGCGGGTTACCCTTATCCCTTTTTTAAAAAATTGGTACTATTGTAGTGGTGGACCAGGAGGGCAATGTCCACTTTGAGGCTGCCGCATTTAAGACTTGGGTCAATATAGGGGCCCAGACCTCAACGTTATCACGGAAGAGGTCTGGAGGTATTCTGTTCGGGCCCGGGGCCTTATTTAGCGAAAGCATCTCGATACTTGAATATACCTCTTCCAGAGAGAAGCTAATGGGAGTGACAGCCAGACTGAAGGTTGTATCTACACACGGCTCCACCAGAAAGTCTGCATTATATACCTTTTCCTAAAATGAGAGACCCACTGGTCTGACATAATGTGATGGCACACGGTTGGTCAACTTGATCAGCAAAGCAAGGGCTATTAATAATCTTCCAAAATAGGGCTGAGTCCCTCAAGTATTCCGCTTTAATTAGGTCCTCCCATGCCTGCTTTTGTAACTGGTGCCTGCGCTCTTTCAACGTCTCTTTATAAAGGCGCCGGCACAAAGTCCCTCTCCCAGGGCACCTCTTTCAGGGCTACCTTTAACCTTCTCGATGCCTGCGAGCACTTGCGGTCGAACCATGAGGGGGAAGCCTGGCCACGCTTCGCTATCTGTGTGGTTAAAAGGCCAGAAACAACCTGGGCGAGGGAGGAAAACGAGCTTAAAATTTCCTCGCTCGATGTATGGGAATCCAAACATAAACCTATCTCATGCTGGAAGGAAGAGAAGAGGTAATGATTGAAGGCCTTTGCATCTATACTCGCCCAGCGTAGCCGCTTGCCCTGATCCGTTGGGGTTAGGAGTGCCTGAGACTTTCAGGGACCCATTGAATGATTACCCACCCCCATCAACAAGAGTGTCAGTGGATTATGATCGCTAAATGGGTTGTGTTCTATATTAAATAACCGGAAACCATGCCCAAGGGATCTGACACAAAAAAAAAATCTATGATAGTAGCAGAACCCCTGCCTTTATGGGACGGTGGCAATTGTGAGATAGGCCTGGTGTACCAGTGGTCTAAAGTGTGTACCTAATTGTGAGTGAGTAAAAAATTGTTTAACTCCTCCCCTTCCTTGGTATGCTCCATGTGCAGATCCTCTAAACATGGGCAAGGCTGTACGATGGATTGATTCTTTACAAAAGACGAACACAAGTGACAGTTAAAATCCCCTACTAAAATAAGGTTCGTGTGGCCAAAACCCTCCTCCTTTAGGGAGTCTAAGGCACAATTTAGGGCATTTAATTTGGACAGCCAGCCCTTCCCCTCTTCGCGTTGTAAAAGTTAATTATAACAATTGGTGGCGCTCTCCCAATGTGCAATTTTATACCCTGAAACACCTGGGACTACCACTTTAAAATCTGTAACTCCTTACATAATTCTAGTTCAACAAACGTGATGAGGCCCCAACTAGCTCTTCCCATAATGGACTCTTCCGCAAGGGCAGAAAATAGTTTTGTACCCTTCCTAAAAAAAGTTATTCTTTGTATCCCAGGTTTGCTGTAAACATATGATTTTGTATGACCTGATGTACGATAGCTATCTGTCATCAGAAAACTTGGAGGACAGACCTGCCACATTCCAGGAGATAAGATTAAGTTCTCTACCAGGATTGTGGTTAGTCCTGTGATTATGACCTAAGATAGGGGGAGACATATGGGGCCTCACCTGGGGATTGGGTTTGGCCCTGGGATGTGCATGAGGAAGAGGGTCTCATAAAATCTCATTTGGGCTTGATACTGGCGGGGCACTGACTACCTCTACTCCCTGACGCGAAGAGCCTAGTTGTTGGGGCGACTGAATATGTGTCACTTTATTCTCACAAAGTCAATCCAGCTCATTTAGGTCCACTAAGGGAGCATAGGAATTTGTGAGTAGCAAGGGCCACCCCATACCTCCTTCATTAAGCCTGCCCCCCCCCTACAAGTGTCCTCATCCAGGTTGCTCAGCGGAGGTCTATAAAAAAAAATCCAGCTGGAGTAATTTAATACATGAACCTGGGGAAAATAATTTAGATGCTCCAAAGAGGATTTTCGTGCTAATTCTGGGTATCGTGCTGAGATGATGATGCAATTACCCTCAAAGATTTTCCTCGAGGGGCCTATCCAGGCCACCCTCCCCGTCATCAATATGTCATGGTAATCCCTGGCAGAAAACCCAGAGTGCTGTGCTAGCCAGTGCGAGGCTTTATTAATCAATTGGGTGGTGGATTCCTCTTTGTGAATAGCTAAGCCAGGTACCCAAGACAGGACCACAGTGTAAGTAGCGCATGCCTGGGGGAGGTCAATCACTGGGAGCTGTGAGTCCTTGGGTGGTGGACACCCCCCAAGGTGGGGGGTGTCTACCGTGCCTTAGGCCCAGGTTGAACGGGTAACAAGGGGCACGCTGCCTCCCTCAGAGCACAATCTATTGGGCTCCTGAATTGTATCCTGGGCCAGTACACCCTTGGGCTTTGGGGAGGCGTTAGCATGCAGGGTGCCACTGCTATTTGGGGGCTTACATAAAGGTACAGAATCAACTAACAGGGGGTACACTAGCAATTGGTTAGATGGAAGTTTAGCCAAGGCAGTTAAAACAATGTCCACTTTGTTTCCCAAGTCCCTGGAGGCTGACTCCAACCTGTCCAGTCTGATCAGGAGCGGGGATAAAAGGTCAGTTAGAGTCGCCAGTAAAGCTGGGGCCAGCAGGTTCAGCAATTCCTCCACATTGGGCCTGGTTGCAGTGCTTGCCTGTTCCTGACATGTGGCCGCAGAAGCTTCCTTCACCCTCTTAGTCTTCTGATGCCTTTTGGGAGCCGGAGGGCTCATCACATTAGTAGGTGGGGTAGACAGGAGGGGGGAGGGCACAGCCCTGGAGGCTAAAGGCTCTGGAGAGGTTGACCCAACTGATGCCGGGATTAAGGGCAATAGAGAAGGGTCTAGGGGTGGGGCAGCCGGGGGGGACTTAGGAATCAATGGTGAGGTAGGTGAAAGACACAACCCCAAACTTCCTATGTCAACTGAGAGCTGCCTCTCTGCCTGGTCTATCTCCTTATTGATAACTCCCACAGCCTTAGCCAGGAATTTGTCAATAGTGAGGCGCAGCTGCCCTGAAGGAATCACTGGCTGGGACTTCCTTTTTCCCATTGGACTGAATAAATCCGGGCCCAAGGCATTAAATCTAAGTGCCCAAGGCGACTCAAAGGGAAGCAACAATAATTTGCTCAGATTGCATGAGTTCCCAAGATAACTTGCCAAACAAAAAGGTACTCACTGGTATTCCTGTGTCTTGAGTCTGCCCTTCAATTTGGTGGGGTTGGAAAAGGCTGTTCAGGGATCCAAACTCTGTCACCGGGAGCCAACTAACATAGTAGGCCCAGCCCAACCTCGTCCAGGCGCGGACGGGCGCAGATGGACCCGCTCTTGGCCCTGTCTTTGCCCGGGCACGCACCCGAACGGGTCCCTTACCGCAGGAAGCGAAGCGGTGTTTTGAGTGAGTTTTGCTCCCCCAATTAGCAGCAGCAGCTTCGCGGCAGTCCGGTGAGCCATAGGACAGGTAGTCCCACCAGGTCAGGAAGCGGACAGGAGCAGGAGCGGCAAACAACAAATGATCTCACGCCGCGGGAAGTGAAGCGGTGTTTTGAGCGAGTTTTGCTCCCCCAATTAGCAGCAGCAGCTGCGCGGCAGTCCGGTGAGCCCTAGGACAGGTAGTCCCTCCAGGGCAGGAAGCAGACAGAAGCAGGAGCAGCAAAGAAGAAAGGATTCCGCACCGCGGGAAGCACAGCAGTGTTTTGTGCGAGTTTCGCTCCCCCATTTAGCAGCAACAGCTGCGCAGCAGTCTGGTGAGCCCTGGGACAGGTAGTCCCACCAGGGCAGGAAGCCGACAGGAGCAGGAGCGGCAAACAACAAAGGATCCCACACACTAGTACATGTCCTACCTTTCACATAAACTGCACCCTGCCCATGGGGGTACCTTGGGCCTACCTTAGGGGTGACTTACATGTAAGGAAAGGGAAGGTTTGGGCCTGGCAAGTGGGTGCACTTGACAGGACAACATGGCAGTTTACAACTGCGTGAGCGCACACTACAGTGGCAGGTCTGAGATACATTTACAGGGCTACTCGTGTGGGTGGCACAACCAATGCTGCAATCCCACTAGTAGCATTTGATTTACAGGCCCTGGCACACAACGTGCACTTTACTAGGGACTTACCAGTAAATCAAATATGCCAATCATGGATAACCAATAATATCACAATTTATACAGAGAGCATATGCACTTTAGCACTGATCAGCAGTGGTAAAGTGCCCAGAATCCAATAGCCAACAAAAACAGGGTGAGAAAAATAGGAGGCAAAAGTCAAAATGTTTGGGGATAAACCTGTTAACAGGGCCAGGTCTAACATAAGTCGATTGTTTGGCACAGACAGATAGTTGGGGTCATCTCCAAAGAGCATTGAGCCTCCTTCAGTAAACCTGTAGTACCTGCCCTTCAGATCTCTGATTCAAAGGCACTGGGATCTGCTCTCTACAGGGAGGAGCTCTGGGACTTTACTAACATCAATTAACTAATTAGATCTGAAAATAAATTTTTTAGAACTATTGCCCTCCTACCCCCAGCACTCCATCCTACCCCTTGTCACTGGAAAAGGGTGTAAAAGGATAGAAGGTAAAACTAGATTGCGTCCAGAGCTATATTGGAGGAGATTATGGGCTACCCCAGAGTTAGCTCATTATGCCACTGCCCTACAGGACGTAGGTAAGTCAGACTGCTTTAACAAAATCTCCTGGCTTGAACACATCAAAAAGACACTAATCTCCATTGGTTTGGTCAACTTATGGGAGAACCCATTGGGTGGCCCCATTCCTTTAAAGGAGTCTCTGAAAAAGCTCTACTGGGCAAAAACAATGTCCGATGATGCCCGTAAAGCTGCCCGTGCTACCTTGTCAGGCGAGTTTCTTGATTTTAAGTCCTCCTGTGTCTTTGAGCAATTTTGGGACATTATCACTGTGCCAATAGACAGGAAGTTGTACTTCCACTTTACCATTGAAATCATTCACCTCTAGATGGCTGGGACAGGAATCTCCGGTTTGTCCAGCTTAAGGAAACTGTTCCCCACGTCCTTTTTGCTTGCCCTGCTTATGCCCGAGTTTGTTCACATTGGCTATCACCTATTTGTAGGGAGCTAGGCACACAAAGGCATAGTGTTGCCCTTCGCATACTTAAAACTGACTGCCGGCCATAATACGCCAATGCAGTTGCCAAATATCTGGGCGTAATGTGGCAGGTCCAAAGGAAGGCCATTTTCCTTCACTCGTGACAGCTTGATCCTTTATATCCACTTTATAGCACTGTTCATTATATCTTGCTACTATTTCTTGGGATTGAATTGCCTTTCCGTAACCATATTCTCAATTTTATTTCGATTAATATTTTTATGAAAAACTGTATTTATATTACAAGCTGTGTTTTAATGCAATTACGCTTTGTTTTAATTATTTATAATGAATGTTAATGTATCTCGTGTATACTTTTATGACCTTGGCTGCTGAAATATAGTTGTTTTGATTGAGTGAATGATTGATTGATTGATTGATTTTTCCAAAAACAAACTCCCAAAGATGAAGTTTGTTTGTGGAAAAGTAAAAGTAATGGTATCAACACCATGGGAGTTTTCGCCCCTAGTGTAGGGGTAATATTTTTATTTTTACTGTCCCTCACCACCACACCTGGTGGTGAGTGACAGTAAAAAAAAAAGCCATCCAACTGCCCATTCTAAATAGAGCAGATGGTCAGTTGGCTTTCTTCCTATGGCCTGTATGCCCTCCGGCCATCAGAAAAAGGTTAAGTTTATGGCGTAAATTTTACTCCATTATCATAAATCTGGCAGTCTGCCCAACTCAAAATTGCGTGGGCGGACCGAAAGTTTCATGGATAGGGTACTTTGTAACTTGTCCATCAAACTCTAAATCAGGCCCATTGTATTCAAGCCAATCTGAATGAGAAACACTTCATTAATTAAAAAAAACAAAAAAACATTCAGAACACATTTTAAAATGAATGCCAAGTGTCATATAGGAATTCCTACAATCAGTTAAAGAATTTCGACCTGTTTGATAACTATACCATTGTCTGTCTTTTTCATTTTGAAGATGAGAGAGAAGTAGTTTTTGTTGTTTTTCGCTAAAACACTGAAAGTACTTTCTGTAAAATGACTTGACCTTTCAAAGGCGCTGAATTCTCTAAAATCTCAAATTATATAAATAATTGCCTGTCCTGGATTTCCAGATTTTGACTTTCTGACGTACATATTTTCTGTCGAGAAGGACATCATTAATTAGAAGCCATTTAGGTCTGTAATTGGCATTTATGCTGTTGGAAGGCTGACAATTAGATTACTGTGATAGCAGCAGGGTGTAAAAATGTCCTTCTGAATATTCATGCAGGCGAATGGAAACCTCTAATCGATTGAATCATCTCCATTTGAGCGCACTGCAAATCATGGCATGAGGTGTACTCTTTGAATAACTGCTATAAAATAGAATACTCCAGCCCTTCCATAGCAGGAATATGCTAAAAAGAACAGGGTGTGAAAAGGGTGTTTCTCCAAAAGAAGGCAATTCATTAGGATCACATGATGCCATTCTTTATTATTCTTTATTTGGATCAAATAACACTCCATAAAAGATACAATAAATAAACAGTTAAATAAAGTACATGAATGAAAAATGCATACAATGTGTGCAATTAGTTTACAATAACATGTACTGAGCTACAAATAGGACTTAGAATACAATACATAAAACCTGAAAAAAACCTTAAAGCTAAAAAGGCTGGCACACCACATCTCTGTCACGCATTATCAGGGAAGATCTCAGGTAGCCATTTCCTTATTTTTAGAACACGCTTTAGAAAGTTAACTACAGAGAAGCATACAAAGTGCGAGTGCAACAACGTAGTATAAAGCAGGTGTACATTGTACAAAACATAAATCCTTCAAAAGGGGAAAAATATACTTTCTCCTCTGTATATGATAAAAATGACAAAAAAATACAGATGCAATGTCGATTGTTCAGAGAAGTCATCAATCAGATAGACATACTGGTAACTGTAACTAGCAGTTGGCCCGATCCCTAAAAGTTACATGCAAATTAACCAAATTTAATCGAAATCTTGTCAACAGAAAGCGATTTTGTGTATTGATGACCAAGCCTCGATATAGTCGAATCCCGGGCTGAGTGAAACTGTGCCAGTAGAAACTCTTTTTTAAATTCGACATCAACACGCTCATTCTCCCTATTCTCTATTAATGAAATTTTGAAATCTTGAAATGTAATTTACACATCTTTGTACATAACCTCTTGATATAGCTGACACAGGAAATACATAGGACACCATTCAAAAGCAAAACAATCACTAATTAATTCCCAATTCATCATCATCATCATCAAAAATTCTTTATTCAGCTAATAAAAGCCATAAAAGCACAAAGATAAAATAAATGTACCAACAACAATTATTTAGACAAGACATGAGGGGGCCATAAATACATAACAAATACAAATTTGCTGGTATAAGTTTTCCTAAAACCATATTTACAAAAAGAGTAAAAATATTATTAGAAACACATACAATGGCAGTTCAGCTTGTAAAAGTCATCAGATAAAGTACTTGTAGAGTTCATCAGATAAAGTCCAAATACAGCTAGACAGAAAGCATCTTTCTCCTGGTTCTTGTGGCACCTGAAAGGAAACTAGCAACCCCAAAGCAGACCATGGGCGAGGAAAGCATCTATGGATATAATATTGCTGGCCTTGCTTGAACAAAATGACATGAATTTAAAAGCGAAAGAATGTATATTGTCTGCAGAGTGACATAAAGTTCACAAAAAAGAGTAAAGTGCAAAGTGTCCTGATCGGAAAAGTTGTCACATGGACATGGCTTTAGATCCCCTGGCTTTTCAAAGCCTTTTGGAAAGGCTAGTAACCAGTGTGTAAGATTCAGTCTGAATCTGGTTAGCAAAAAGCGGTGATGAATGTTATTAACAAGAGACAGGTAGGGGTGCGCCTGTGGGCGTAGACTGAGTGTGATGTAATTTCTCACCGAGGGAGTTGCAATTTCTGTACCATCCCTGTCCTCTTGCCCAAAAACTGGTACTTAATGTTCTGATGTCAGTTGGCCGTAAAGATTTAAGATTAATATACAAATCGGAGAGGGGTCATGGCTTGATCCGCCCACAAGATGGCCACGACTCAGTGAAGCTCCGCGCCTTGACCGGTACCATTGTGTACTCAGGGCGGCAGTACACGTCTTTCTGCAACATGGAATGGAGGCTTTGAACCCACGGACTAGGGGGCACAGGTAGTTTTCTTTTTTGGCTTCAACTAAGTAGTTTTTCGACTCTGTTTCCCCCACGCCGCGTTCTCCTCAGTTTTGCCGGTTGCGGACGCCATTTTCTCTACCGCGGAATGCGGCGGTGAATGGCTCCTGCATGCGCTGATGCGCTATCTTGCTTAAGCTCATGGCATGCCTTAAACATATTTAGAGTAGGGTTATCCTACCTTTTGGCAGCGCACTGGTTAAATTAACCCTCTTTGCTGGCTCAAAAGCCTTTCAGATTGATTGGTTTACCAGTGGTGATTTTATATGGGCTTCTTTTGCTTTTTTCTGCCTCTCATTTGTTTTTAATTCACAGTTTTACCAAAAGAGTTGTTAATCTGGTTCCCAGCTGAATTCACATCGGATTTTGGATTTCCTCTCATACTTTTTGAATTAAGGTGCACTCCTGATATCTGGGTGATATTTGTGGCTGTGGTGCATTAAGTGGCTTATCTTCTCTTTTCTTTACATGGAGCCTCCTTCCTCTTCCAGTCAAAAGGTTGCTTCTGCGAACATGTCCTCTCTCCGCAAAGACTCCACTATGGCTGCCTCAAAATGCCAAAAGAAGGAGCCTTGTTCTCCCACAAAATCTCCATTACCCATAACGCTGGATGACCTTATGGAGGAAATAAAACCTTTGAAACATTTTGTTATCGACACTAATGCTACTCTTTAGAGACTAAAGGAGAAATTATCTAGTTTAGAGTCTAGAGTGTCGGTGGTGGAGCAAAAGATCAGCGATGTTCAGGATGTGACCCCTGAAGTTGATGCTATGACCAAAGAAATAGTTCTTCTTAATCAAAAAACAGAGGACTTGGAGAATCGCAACAGATGCAATAACCTTAGAATTTATGGTATTCCTGAAGGGGCGGAGGGATCTGATATGGTTGCCTTTCTTAGAATTCATATTCCCAAAATAGTTAGCCTTAAGGAAGGTACAAATCTTAACCAGCAATGTGCGCACTGCATTGGTCCCAAATTTGGAGGGTCATCCTCTGCATCATCAGCCAGTCACTCCAGAGGGATAAATGTCCTTTTTTTTTATATACTGAATTGTTAATGGGTCTGTCTGCGGCTAAGCAGAGACAGCAAATGTTATGGTCTTGCCAGAGAGTTTTCTTCTCTCAGGATGTGGCTCGTGCTACTGCTACTCGTTGTAAGGAGTTCCTTTCCTTTCATCCTGCTCTTCGTTCCATGAATGCCAGATATGGTCTAGTGCATCCTTGTTTTTTTAAAGTCCCTTACAAGGAAAGGACCTACTCATTTGACTGCCCAAAGGTTTTAAGACAGTTTATTTTTTGCCACAAAGTTGAAGAGATGGACTTCAGGAAATCCTGAATATGGACTTTCTTAATATGTTTCAGTTCTTATTCTCATAACATATCTTTAATATACAGGAACTGATAGTTATTGCCTTAATTCTCATGTTTAATCTGTGGTTGTTGCATGTTTGCCTTCTCAGGCTGCTTCTACCTAATAACTCTGCGGTTTCTCTTTTACAGATGTCTCTTGTCTAGCGCAGATACCCTTCCTTGATGTTCCCTCCTCCCTGTGCCTCCCTTCCTAGTCCTAGTGTTTATAGTTCCTCTTCATTTGTTGCTAAGTGTTACTCCCTTCATTAAATATGCACGTTTCTTATGTTTGTTGTTTGTACCATTTATTTATTCGGCTTAACTCCACTCATTATCTCTTTCTAACTGCTGCTCCTTATTCTATTCATATTCATTGACTTTTTTAGTAGTCTCTTCGTCGTTTCTCTTTGACTTCGCTGACTCTGCTGTCTGTCTTCCTTTATGGTTTCCCCGCCTCTTCATGTTGTTTCCTTCACATTGGAAGTGTACTTTGTCTACTTTGACTGAGGTCTCTCGGCCTCCTGTCAACTTCTCTTTTTCTATTATTCACACCTTCTTCTTTTTCCTCTTTCTTTTACTACTCTAAACTTGGTCTTTTTTTCTCATTCTTTATACTTTGAATTGTAGTTCTTCTCTCTCTCTCTTTTTTTTCTATTTATCTTTATCAAATCATTTTCATCTATTTTTCTTACCTTGTTTTTTACATTTTAAACATTTGTTTCTCATACTTATTTTTATTGCACACTTTTTTCCATGTTTGCTTAATATTTTTGCATGCTGAATTCATATTGTTATCAATTTTAGGACTGCTCATGGTTACTCCTAATGCTCTTCCCTTCTCATTATGACTGATAATGTTCGTATTGTGTCTTGGAATGTGAAGGGTCTGCGTAATCCCATTAAGAAACAAAGAGTGCTTACTCATTTATGTAGATTACAATGTAAGATCGCAATGCTACAGGAAACCCATCTTAATGAAAATGATATTAGCTCTCTTAAAAAGCATTGGGTGGGGCATGTGTATTGCTCCCCGGCTAGGGAAAGAAAGAACGGAGTGGTGACACTATTTCACAAGTCTCTTTCCTTAATGTTTGAAAAGGAGGAGAGGGATGCTGATGGTAGATGGCTTCGTCTTCACCTCGTTTTTAATGGTACCCCTCTTTCCCTCCTTAACATTTACGGTCCCACTGGCATAGATGCACAGTTTTGGCAGTCCATGTCGCACATCCTTCATTCCTGTTCTAACTCTAATCTCCTGGTGGGTGGAGACTGTAATCAGGTTGTGGACCCTTTCATTGACAGGAAATCCACATCTAGATATTTCCCTGATAAAATGCAATAAACCTTCACAAACACTGTCCATTCAAGAGGTTTGGTAGTTGCATGGAGGATATATATTCAGGATACTTTGGAATTCACCTTTTACTCTCCCGCACACAATTCCAAATCTAGAATTGATTAAATTTTTTTGACTCCTCATCTTCTCACTAACCTAACTCATGGCGAAATTGGATCCATACTTATATCTGACCACGCGCCAGTTTTTATTGATTTAGATCTCTCATCTGAACCCTCTAAACCCCGTAGATGGCACTTTAATAATTACCTACTTAAAGATCCTATTTTTATAAAACGCTTCAAAGGTTTTCTATCAGAATTTTTTCTTATCAACACTAGCCCAGACATACCATTCCACACCGTTTGGGACGCTTTTAATGCGACTGCTAGAGGTTTTATCAATGAGTACGTGGCTGTCAAGAGGAAAAACTTCTTAAGGAATCTCTTCCCTATTGTCTTCTATTAAGCAACTCGAGCATGCATACTATTCCTCTAACAATGAAGATACTTTTAAACAGCTAGTTCAGGCTAAATTGAAATTTAATAGGAAATCGACCGAGGAAGCCTCTGGGACGTTACTAAGGATCAATTCTACATTTTACAGTGGACACAACAGAGCTGCAAAATTGCTAGCAAACTACTTGAAAGCCAAATCTCAAAAACCCAAAATAGTTAATGTCATCGATGATAACGGTATTAATCATTTTAAAGATGAAGAGATATTACAATGTTTCACAGATTTTTACAAAAATGTATGTACCCCTGAGTCCTCTCCTTTGGACATCGCCTTGGCTTCGTTTTTGATTCTCTACCTCCTCGTTCTTCCCCTTCTCCTGATTGTTCCTTTTTGGATCAAGACCTGTCCCTTTCCGAGATTAAGTTAGCTTTAGCTCAGTTGCCTAAAGATAAGGCTCCTGGCCCTGATGCCTTTACTGCCGAAATTTATTCTTGCTTTTCACAGATTCTTCTCCCACATCTCCTATATCTCTTTCAGCACTTTATTTCCCATAACGAGACCTGTGGCACTTTTCTAGAAGCTATGATCTGTTTAATCCCAAAGAAGGATAAAGATGTTTCCTCTTGTGCCAATTATCTCTCTAATAAATCTAGATTGCAACATTTTTGCTAAAGTGTTGGCCCTTCGCCTTAATCGGGTAATTCCAGACCTGATCAGTTTCGAACAGACCGGATTTGTTAGGGGTAGAACTTTGGATGATAATTCCAGAACCTTTTTGAATACTATACATCTTGCTTCTAAGAGTTCCATGCCTTTAGAAGCCATTACCCTAGATGCTGGAAAAGCCTTTGATCGCCTTCACTGGCTTTTTATGATGCAGGCCCTTAAATGGCATGGTTTTGGCCCTGTTATTATGTCTTTTATAAGTTTGCTCTATTCCTCCCCAACTACCTCGGTTTTTGTTAATGGATCCCAATCCTCATATTTTACTCTTCAAAGGGGCACTCGTCAAGGTTGCCCTCTTTCTCCTTTGCTTTTTATATTATCCCTTGAACCTTTTCTTCACTCTTTACGATACTCTTCCTTATTCCGGGGTTTTATTCACAAAACCACTGAAATCAAATTCACAGCTTATGCTGATGACATTTTGTTATATGTCTCTGATCCCCATGTTTCTCTACCTGCTTTCACTGATATCTTATCTTCCTACGCCATCTTGTTGGGTTATGTTAAACTTTACAAAATCTGAAGTTCTCCCACTAAACAAATATTGCTTAAAAAACATGTTCGCAGAGGAGGGTTTCAAATGGGACGCTAATTACATTACTTGTTTGGGGGTCAAAAACTCTTCTTCAATCGCCAAAATGGTTCAACTTAACTTGGAGGATGTTCTATTGAAAGTGCTTCATATGTCAGGGAAATGGTCACCCTTATATCTATCTTGGTGGGGTAGGTTGGACACAATCAAAATAATGATGCTCCCTGTTATTAATTTATATCTGTCCATGTTACCAGTGAAGCTTCCTTTAATGTTCTTTAAAACTCTTAATAGCACTCTAAGTAAATTCCTATGGAACAATCGGAAAGCCAGCATCTCTTTGGAATATATACCTCTACATCGCATGCGTTTACAATGCATGCGATTACAATGCGGTAGTTACAACGACCGCGTTGTTACATCGCAGTACCATTACAACGCAAGTTGTTACAACGACTTGCTGTAGGGGGCGCTGGATGTTGTAATAGTATAATTTACTATTCCAACTCCAGTGTCTGCAACAGTAGGGAAGATGTTAGAATAGTAAATTATACTATTCCCTATCTTAGAGCGCCCCCTACAGCAAGTCTTTCTAACGACTTGCGTTGTAATGGTACTGCGATGTAACAATGCGGTCGTTGTAATGACCGCGTTTAATCTCATGCGTTGCTACGCATGCGATGTAATGGCTGTTTCCCTCTCTTTGTCTTTATCTGCATCTAAGGATAGGGCTGGTGTTAATTTTCCGAACTTCCGACAGTATCACTCTTCTTTTCTAATACGTCAAGTTTTACCATATCTTTCTCCCTCAGAAGCACCCTCTATCTCGACTTGGCGTAGACTGGAGGACTCCTTGTTTCACCCCTTTCCTTTTTCTTCGCTAGCTAATTTTTCGCATCCATCTCGTTCATTTAAGTCCCCAACTATTTCACAATTTATATCGACCTTCTACCCGGTCCTTACCAAATCTCTGTCATCTCTGCAAGTGATCCTTGATTCTTCTTTATGGCATAATAAATCCATTAAACTTTCAAACCGTACTATTTTCTGGAAGGGTTGGATTGCTAAAGGGATAGTCCAAATTAAACATTGGTTTAAAAATACTCACCGTTTTTCTTCTCAGGAAGTCCAATCCAAATTTGGCCTGCCCGCTATCTCCCTTCTTAAGTACGATTCTTTAAGAACTCTCTTAGCTCAACAATATTCTCTTCTTTCTCGATCTTCTTTTACTTCATTAGATCTCCCATTAGAACCGTTATCTACCTCCCCGTCAGTTCGGGCCTCCCATATCCACAAATATCTTCATTTTTCTCATTCTAATCGCCCTAAGAGTAAGGTCGAACTTTTATGAGAATCGGATTTGCGGCACACTTTTTCTGTACACACTTGGAACTCTATCTGGACAGGAATGCTACACACTTCCTGTAATGCTAGCACTACTCAAACTCTATATTACTTCTATCAGAGGTTGTATTGCAACCCATTGTCTATCTCCAAATAAAGTCCTGATCTATCCCCTGATTGTTGGACCTGCACAAACACACCTGGCACATATTTACATTCCTTTTTCTTTGTCCTAACATTACCTCTTTTTGGATAAAGGTTTGTAAATCAATATCCTCCATGTGTTCTATTACTTTTCCTTTTGAGATTAACTCTATATTTTTGGATAGTAACTCTGCAAATGGGTTTGGTGCACATAAGTTGGATTAATTTGTGGATTTGTTACTTGCCGTTGGCTTTCAGGTTATTACCTCTAATTGGAAGTATGCCACTAAGGTCACCTTTTATGGCTGGTGGAACCTTCTCTGTTATCATCATAGGCTGGATAGAGCTTCTGCCACTAACTCTCACCAACTTCTTCGAAAGGAAGCCTTTTGGTCTCCACTCACTAACTATTTATCCTCACCTTTAATGTGTAACAAGGACAGTACTTTTTTTTTCCAGCCGCCATGAGTATTGTGATTTACTCTTTTTATATTTTTAATATCTGGATATTATACTATTACCACTTTGTTGTCTGAACATTTATGGTGCCAGTTATCGGATTTTCCTATTGAGTATATTTGGTACGGAAGTTGAGTTTTTTTCTTTCTTTTCTCCTCTCTTTTTCTTTTCTCTCTTTATTGATAAAACGTAAAATGCTGTTTCACTAAGGTACCTAATCCTGTATTACTGTTCCTAGTTTTTTTGTTTGATAATAGTAATTATATCAGGTATTTATTTTACTGTGGACATAAATATTTTATACAATTTCTTCAGTTTTCTTATAATCGTTGTTGTAAGTTGTACCTTCTGTTCTTATTTACTTCAATAAAGCTCTCTTAAACTAAAAAAATATACAAAATGGAGCAGCCTAGCCATCTCATCTGCTCCGATATATACCTTAGCCATGGGATACACAAGGCCTTCTTGAGTGCCATCTAGTCCGCTATGACAAGTTGATTCAAAGTTGGGACTGGGGAAGACCAAATTCACAACCAGCGTACTAAAGGCGCAACTGCAGTGTAATCAGAAATGTATCCAATGCCAAGCTCCTCATCAGCGTAAAGGTGGGGATAAAACAGGGGACAGGGAGGAACCTATGGAAAAATATATTTTCCACCACCTGCAGGTTTTTCACATCCTTTCACCCCCACACATTGCAACCGTAGATGGCCATAGGAATACATTTTTCTCTGTACACTTTTAATAGTGTAGGAACAGGCTTAGTTCCCAGTGTTTTTGCAAAGTGCAAAGTAGCCCTCACTGCCCTTGCCATGATTTTCTTTTTGTGAGCTCTTTGCGCAACCCATGAACCATTCTCGTCAAACAACACAGCTAGATAGGGAAAGGTTGGAAGTTTGGTTAATTCTACCCCCCTACAGAAAAACTTACACCTAACAGCCTTCTTAGTGCCGATTGTCATAGTATGTGATTTGGAAAAATTGGTTGAAAGGTCAAGCGAGTCCATAAAATCTATAAAAGCGTTGAGAAGTTTTTGAAGACCTACACCTGTCCTGGCAAACAACACTGCGTCGTCTGCATACAGAAGTGCGGGTATAAGTTTAGAGCCAGCTCTCGGGATGTCTTTGCTAATTGCCGAGAGAATGTCCCCCAGCTTGTTGATATACAGCGTGAACAACAGAGGAGCCAGAATACACCCCTGCCTGACACCTCTCTTGACATCCCAGGAAGCTGACACACAACCATCCCCGTTATATCTCACTGTGGCCTGGTATTGTTATGGGCAAAATGTAAAAAAGCCACTAGGTCTACCTCCAAACCCAGCTCCAGGAGAATCGACCATAGCTTGGATCTATGGACACGGTTGAATTCAGATGCTAGATCCATAAATGCCCTTTTCAGGGATCCCTTCTTAACTATTGTGTATTTCCGCACCAACAGATGTAGGTTAATACACTGATCTAGCGTCCCTTTGCCCTGCCTAAAGCCGTATTGGAGGTCTGAGATAATCATATACTTATCTAACCAGGAGGTTAGCCGGTCCAGGAACACTTTCCCCATGAGTTTTACAGCCGAGACTGGGAGGGAAATTGGTCGATAACACGCTGGGTCGTCCTTTGAACCCTTTAAAAAAAAAGGTATTATAATGGCCATTGACCGGGAAGAGGGGAGGTCACAAGAACAGGCCGCATTAAATACTTGTGTCAGTATCCTGGCCCAGGACAGAGGGTCTGCTCTATACAAATCTGCCGGGGCCCCATCCTGGCGCGGCGCTTTCCCCCGGCTGTCACCAGGATAGCTTTATGTACCTCTTCGATATTAAAATGCAATGGGACACTATCTGTACCAATGTCCCACTGTGAGTCAGACCCCCTACATCCTCGCCACTATACATCCCTTCAAAGTGGAGAACCCATCTTTTGGCGGCTATAGTGCAGTCTGTTCTGGCATTGGCTGTATCTGAAAAAAAGGGCCATTAACCACCTCCCTGAACTTTCTGCTGTCTGTCAACACAATTGCCTGATCAAGGTCCTCCCATGCCTGGGCCCTAATAGTCCTCTTCCACTGTTGGATTGCGAGTTTCTATGCCCTCCTAGAGGACCTAACCGATGCCTCATCCCTCTGGCATTGCTTAAGGGAATATATTAAATTCCTGTGGGCCCTAGAGTATATACCATCAAACCACCTTCTCTCCTTCGTACCCTTGGGCCTGCTATTAATAATTAAGCCATTAAGTATATACTTTGTTAGCTTATCAAAAGCAACCTTGATTGATGTTTTAGAGACATGCATAAGAGTACTCTCAACAAAAGCTTTGGCATATGCGGGATGACGTACATTATTTACTACACAGTCCCCCGACACATTTTCCCTCACCCTGTGTCCCACCCATCTCACCCTTCTGGCCATAATGATGTGAGGAGAAAAACAATGTCCATTCACTACATTTCTGTCACACCAATGAGTGACCTTATGTATGAGGTTCAATGTGGACTCTTGCAATCCTTGGGTAATTGGGGGAACTCCTAATAATATTGCCACTAAGGGTGCTGATTCAGGGGGCAGCTCTAAAGATGTCAAAAGACCTGCGCTAGGCATTGAGGGTAAGTTTGTAATCGATGAATGAGATTGTGTCCCCTTTGATTATGGTACCCCTGTCACATTGGGATCCTGAGTAATGGTATCCAATTTATTAGAGGCCTGGGTGTTTCCAGCCGCTTGGGTCCCCCTCTGGATTAAATATTTATTCCGATAATTTGCCCGGTTTGAACTACAAGATGCATCCATAGGAGTCTGTGTACTGTTCAAACCCACAAGTGTATGCGTATCCACACAGCTGACCCCCACAGCCGCAGAGTTCATGACAAGGGTTTGTAGCACAGATGCAGACATAGAGAAAGGCTCCAGCTTCGCCTCAATACCTTCCAGCTGTAAAAAAGATGGGGGCTATCAGCACGTTGAACAAGGATTCCGGCCGAGGGAGTAAAATGTCTAAAAATTGCTCCGAATCTATATTAACAGGTAAGGAGGCCTTGTTCTGTAATTGGGGCCAGATTGCTCTTTTGCCCCCGTTCTTTTTCCTTTTTGTGGGAGGCCCATTCAGGGTGGTGTCATCTGCTACTGGTAACTGCCCCTCCTTGCTGTTAGTGGCCATTGTGCGTAGTGTTGATTCAGATGAGGGTCCGGACCCAGATGGTGCCCTTGCTTCCTCAGAAATGCCATGATTGTCCGATGACAACAGATCCTGGCTAATCTAATCCGTTTTCCAGGGAAAGTCTCCTCTCAGTCAGGGCTATCTCTTTAGAGATAACGTTGGCTGCCCTGATTAAAAAAGAGTCTATGGTTGTAGCAGTGTCGCCCCCTGTAACCCCAGCTGGTAATTTCCTTTTACCCATTGTTGACAGCCTACAGCAGAGGCTAGGGTATCACAAAAAGATGGTGAAAATGTACAGCCTTGTGATAGGCCTTTAAAATGTTTACACCTACTGAATATCTTAGGGCTGAATGACCACTACCAACAACAGTTTTACTGGGCTCTTATAGCAGACAGATAGGGGAAAAACAGTTGCACAGCTTGCAATTGAGTGCCAACAAGAAGCTACAAGTCGCTGCCAGCTGCCAGGTACCAGAAGTATGTGTACAAAAAAAAAGAGACAGTTTCTTGGTCCTTACGTCAAGACAAGAGAGTAAGCCCAGACCAGCCTCATTCGGCCGCGGATGGGCGCAGACAGGCCCGCTCTTGGCCCGATCTTCCCAATTCAACTCAGCAGCTGGTTTCGACTAAACCGCAGTCCATAGCAATAATGGGGCCATAGAAATTGAGTCCTTAATAAAATGCATACACAATGCCGGCTGGCAGACATAATTCATGCATCTTGATAAGACAGCTAATAATCTTTTAGGAAACCTGTTTTCCTCTACCTGTAACAAAGGCAGCAATGGTGTGTCCCCACACCCCTGCCCAATAGCATTCACCAGACCAGCTTTACTCTTGTATAAATTCAAGATGTCCTTTACCTACTTCGCCCTAACGTTCCTGCGAACTTATCCACCACAACTATTGATTTCTCAAAATTCCGTTTTTTATTGGCCACATGCTTAGACAATGAGTTAGAAGAATTAAATCTGAAACCAAGATAATTAATTTTTTTTGTTGTTGTTTTGATTACTTGTGACAAGTTGTCATGGCAGATACATTGCAAATAAAATATCCAAATTCTGTGAAGTCTTCATGCAAAATGAAAGAAGACAGGAAAAACACAGGTCATAACACTACATTATACAGAACCGAAAACAATGCTCGGGGGAAAAAGAAAAAGAAGAGGAAAAAAAATAAAGGGAAGAAGGGAAAAGGGGAGGAAGAAAGAGGAGCACCTGGACAAAGAACCCAGATAACTTATTCTACTCCAACCATCTAGTAATTGGTGCCCAGATTTTCCTCCCCAATTCTAGCCTCCTTTGTCCTCTTTGCTTATACACAGCTGATTCCATATTATATAATGCCAATAATCTGGCCCACCAATTGATAAACGTAGGAGAATCAGAGCTAATCCACTGGGAAGTTATACATAGTCTCACGATAGCCATTGCTGTAAATACAAATCCAATCTCAGAACTGGTCCGAGCATTGCCCTCCAGATTCCCTTCTAAACCCAAAATGATTAAATCAGATGTTAATGTAACCGGGATATCAAGAATCAGGTTCAGAAAGGATTCAATATCCTGTAAATATTTTGCTAGATTAGGACAAGCGAAGAACATGTGTATGGAATCAGCAGCCCATGTCCCACACAGCTACATGAGCTGCCCCGTGAACCCCCCCACTTGGAGACCTTTCCAGGAGTGTAATATAAGTCGAAGACAGACATAAAATGTTGGGTCCTCAAGCTACCCGTTATTACAATCTTATTAGCTAACTCCAATGACCCCTCAAGATCTACACGTTCCTTTCCAAACTTTCTCTCCCATCTAGCATTCTGAATGCTCATGTCATCCGGAAGACTTTCCAATAATAATTGATATATTTTCCCTATCCGAGATCTATTCCCTATTGTGTCCACCAGAGCTGTTTTCCCCAGATTTACGCCCGGACGTTGCATAATTTTGCCCAAGAAACTCCTAATCTGCAAAAAATTTAAAAAATCTCTCCTAGATAGACCAAACTTCTCTTGTAAGTTGCTAAAAGAAACAAGTTGACCTTCACAACAAACATCCCCCAAAACATTAATCCCTAAGTTTCCCCAGCTAAAAGTGATTAGGTCTTGAAATATTGGTGGTAAAAGACCATGCGACAAAAAGGGAGTATATGCATTGATATTAGAGAGCCTAAATCTGTGTCGTATCTTTCTCCAAATCGAGTAGGCTGATTGAATTATTTTGAATTTAGTCTTCTTGTAATATCTCGGCTCTAAGATTTTGACTAAGCATTGCCTAGCATCATCCCCAAGTGCTATTTCATAGATGGTTGGTCTAGTACATTTGCCTTAGCACCTATCAGCAATATCCCCATATGTTGTAAAAGTGCTGCCCAATGATACAGCAGAAGACCGGGTACACCCCAGCCCCCCCTCAATCTTGGTAGCCTCATCCATTTGCTTGCCCTTCTGGCTCTGCGGTACCCCCATAAAAATGTAAAGCATGCTCTTTCTGCTTTGGCTATACAAAATGCCGGAATTTCCAGGGGTATAGCCCGAAACAAATATAAAAACTTTGGAAAGATCAGCATTTTGATAACATTGCAGCGGCCATGCATTGATAAATGTAGATGATCTAATCTCTCCAATGTTTTGTTCACATTACCGATCACTGGCAGAATATTTAGCTCTGGTATACACTCAACTGAAGCTGTAATCTTCACCCCCAGGTAGGTAGCTACAGAAACTATTGGAATATCTGCCGGGAACATTGTATCTGCATGCAAGATCTGGGTTTTCTCAATATTTAATTTATATCCTGAGACAAAACCAAATTGTTCAGCCAGGTCCTTCACTACCGGGAGAGCGGATCTTATATCGGTCGTAAATATAGCGATATCATCAGCGTACGCCAATGATTTATACTCTACATTGTTAACCTTTGCTGGTTTTATGTTCACATTCGCATCCAATTTATTAAGGAAATGATCAATATATAACGAGAATAACAACGGAGAGCAGGGGCATCCCTGCCTAGTACCTCTGCTTATGCCAAATGCTTTAGATTCTTGTCCAGATATCCGGAATCGAGCTTCGGGTAATGCATAAAGTGCCTGAATTGCTTGGATAAAATCAATAGATAGTCCCTTCCATTGTAGGACAGCCCACAGAAAGCTCCAGGAGACCCAGTCGAACGCTTTCTCTGCGTCCAACAGGATCATCCCGAGGGGTGACTTCGTGACCTGAGCCCAATTAAAAAGGGCAATGGCTCTCCTAACGTGATCCGTGGTGTCCCGGCCGGGAATGAACCCATGTTGGCGAATAGAGACCAATGGAGTAATGACCTTACCCAACCTTAAAGCTAAAATTTTAGAAAAAATCTTAGTGTCAGCACTAATAAGCGAAATAGGCCTATATGATGAAGGACTAAGTGCAGGTTTGTCTTTTTTTTTAAAGACTACTATAGTAGTCTTCCGCCAAGAATCAGGTGTCTGACCCATTTGAGCTAGTAGAAACAGAGACTCGAGCTTAGTACGGAGTACGTGCCGAAATGTTTGATAAAATTCTAGGGGTAGCGCATCTGGGCCCACAGCCTTGCCAGCGGCTAATGAGGTTATTGCAAACTCAACCTCTTCCCCGGTGATCGGGGCAGCAAGAGTCTCATTTTGTTCTGGCGTGGCCTTCACCGTCTCATGATCCCTAAAAAATTCTTCTAAAGGTGCCGCTGCCACATCCCCATCCTCCGTATATAATTGTTGATAGAAATTCTGAAATACCTTCAGAACTCCCACCAATGAGTCCTGAATTTGACCCAGATGATCTTTAATTCTACAGATCCTGTTCGCGACTCCCCTCTGTTGTATACGTTTGGCCAAAAGTCTCCCCGTGTTTTCCCCGTATTCATAAATATCCACCCGGCGCTGTGCATATATAATGGCAAGTTCTTCGCCAAAATGTTGATGAATCCTGGCTTTTATTACCGCAATACGCTGCAGACACTCATCAATATTTAGAGCCTCCCTTATTACCCTCATGAGCTCTGCTTCAGCCATCCTGAGCTGTTCCACCCACCCTCTAATCTTTTCCTGTATCCCCCTCTGCCGATACAGAGAGAAGCTGAGAGTCTCTCCCCGCACAGCCGCATGGAAGGCATCCCATTCTATAATTTCTGATGCAGTACCTCTATTTATATTAAAAAATTCCGTTATCCATTTGGCCATGTGCACACAATATGCCTGGTCTAATAATAGCTTCCTTTCAAACGTCCATGTAGTCTGGGGTCGAGTGGAACTACTGACGGGAAATTCAAGGACTAACGGATTATGATTAGACATTATCCTAGGGTGTAGCTCAATACTGACCTTCTCGGCGATTTGATTTGAGATAAAAAAAATAATCCAAACGAACAAATTTATTATGAGGGGCCAAAAAAAAGGTACACCCTGGATCTCCCAGCCTATGCCTATGCCAAACATCAGCCAGTCCATGTTCTCTAATGAGTCCCTGCAGTGCCTTAAAAGTCGTACCCTTTCTACCCTGATACAGAATGTTGCTGAAAAAATCAAAACTGCTGTCAAGGTGAATGTTGAAATCCCCACAAAGAACTAACGGAGATGGCCAAAAGGCCAGTTCTATGCTTAAAAAGTTCAACATTTCTGGATCATCCAAATTCGGTCCATACAGAGAGCAGACTGAAAACAAGGTACCATTAATTCCTGCTTCCAGAATCACCCACCGTCCTAATTTATCCTCCTTGATTCGGTTGCATGATATCACCCCATGCTTTGCTAAAATAGCTACACCCCGAGTGGTAATACCTTGACGAGTACTAGCCAATAAATCAAGACCCAAATCCTTCAACCAGCCACGATTGTTCCAGGGTATGTGGGTTTCTTGCAAACACAGCACATCTATCTGCATATATCTAATGAGCTTAGCCAACAAACCTCTTTTCTTCCTATCATTAAGACCACAGATGTTTAAGGAGCAGATTCGGATTTTGCCCTTTCTATCCACCATCCTTATAAGTTACGAGCACTTTGACAGAACTCCCAAGACAATACAAAAAAAAAAAAAATCTTTTCCTTTTGTCTTTTCTCCCCTCCAGGTAGCCTATCCAAAAGACATTGTTAAATACATCCAATTTAACATAGAAGTGACTGCCATGGCAATGCATAAAAACGACAATAGTATACCCCTACCCACCACCCACACCCACACCCCCATGCCCCAACCCCGACCCTCCAACCTGGAGCCCCCCACCCACCCCCCACCACAAGAGGCATAAGGACCAACGGTCCCTGGTGATGAAGAGCTGAGCCACTACCCCTTCCACAAAGCTAACCCCCCCTTCCAGTAAAGTATCCTGCATACTGTAACTTCACAAGTCTGAAACTAACAGGGCCATAATAAAAAAAAAAGGGGGACCAAGAGCCGATAAGACCAAGAGCCGATAAAGAGAAAAAGGCAAAGAAAAAAAGGAGCTGAGAAGAAGGAAATGCCACCTCAGGGGCCCGGAGGCCATAACTTGACAATCCTACTCAGCCCCACACTGGAGAAGCAAAAAAAAAAAAAAACTTTTCATTTCCCATATCATTTCCATCACCTACAGTGATGCCAAAAATTCTTTTGCCTGAACTTCAGACTGAAAGAAGTGCATTTGCCCCTGAGACACCACCTTTAATTTGGCCGGGTTAAGGAAAAAAGCCTGAGCCCCCTTTGCCTGAAACAGAGGGATTAGTTGGCGCGGCAGCCACCTTTTCTCGACAGTCGCCTGGCAGAAGTCCGGCCTCACAAAAAAATCACACCCCTTGCCCACCCTTTTCCGATCAGGTCTAGCCAAATCATATAGGGCCTCCCGGGACAAAAAATTATTGAGGGAGATAAGAATTGCCCGTGGCCGATTATCAACTTGACCCCCTTTCCTGCGTTGATTAAAAGGGAATCAGTGGGCCCTCTGCAATTCCGTTTTCCAATCCCAATGCTTAAGTTCTGGGAGTGCTTCCTCAAAGAGTTCAATGACAAACTGCCGGGCATTTGTACCCCCCTTCCCCTCGGGTATACCCAAAATTCGCAGGTTATTTCTTCTTGCCCGGTTTTCAAGATCAGACAATTTCCACAATGTATCATCTTTCAAAGTTTTCATAGACTCGGTCAACGTTTTATGTACGGCCACCTCGTCTTCCAACAGAGAAATTCTGGCCTCCACTTCACCAATTCTCACTGCAAAATTAGAGCAAGTCTTTGCTACCCTGCGTATGGAATTTTGAAGTTTGCAACACGCACCTTGGGTGCGGGAGCTCTCTGCTCTAGTCTCCTCCCGATGAGCCATAATACTCTGATATATTGTGGAGAGCGTAATTTCCTCGGGACCACTTATATTTGCGCTGGCCGTTCCTGAAGGAGCTGCTCCATCCGTAGCTACCTTACCGTCCAAATTTGGTGAAAAAGAGTAGTCCCATATCATTGAGCCACCCACACCCAGGACCTGCTCAGAGAGAGTGACTCTCTCCAGATTATACGGAAACTTTTCACCATCATCTTCCCCATGCAGACTACTGATGTCGCTCTCTTCCCCTGCCCAGTCTTTCCCACGACTATCGTCGCCTGAGGAGTTAGACCGATCGGACAGAGACAAAAATGTATCAGCTGAGTCCTCCTCTTTCGTTATTCCTGAGGCAGCAACAGCCTCAACGTGGGGTATCTGAAGATTAACTTCCGCTCGACCAGCCCCTTTATCAGTGCTATTCCGGTCCACTACCACATTTGCCAGTCCAATTCTCGTAGAAATGTTCGTCAAAACTCCACTTCCCACAATACATTGAGCTTGCTGATTAATCACTGATCCATCCGAGGCACCCAGGGAACTGCCATTGACCAACAGAGCTTCTTGGTTACCGGCCTCCCTGCTGCTACCAGGAAGGCGTTCTGTGTCCTCAGGTGCGCAATCACCCCCACGGCCAGATGTCTCCCCATTTACTTCTTTCGCTGTTAATTCATCAAAAAGTGCTTCCCTACCTTGGGTTGCATCTTCCACAGGTATGGGTATGGACGCCGAGATCGACAAATGCGGTCCGGATCTCAAAACCGCTGTTGCGCCGGCTGCTGGATAGCGCAGTAACCGGCTCTTCCCGCTTTGTGCTTTAAAAAGGGCAGGGACCGTCTGCCGCCCTCGAACAGCGACACTGCTTTTCCCAATTTGGTCCCCCGCCCCTGAAAGTCCTGCTTGTGCACCTACAGCAGACCGGCGTCCTCCGGTATCGGCAGTCACCGCATCACCATCCGGGGCACCCTTTGCTGGACTTCCTGAACCCGAGCCCGTCACCAGCCCGCGGGTCTTGCCGCCCCTGGCGGACGACTTCGGCGGCATTGGAAAAATTGAGCAGGTAAGCAGGGCAGGAGGGGCTGTAAAGGTAGTGGTGCACACAGAAGCCTGTCTTGAAGGCAATGGCAGCCCCCACAGCCAAAACCACGAGCGCCAAATCATTTAGGAATGCCGAGAAATGTAGACCTTACTTGCCGCACTACATAGCTCCAGTCGGGAATCATGAAAGAGGAGGTTAGCAGGGAATGAGTCTTTCGGCCAGCTCACTCGACCGCCGCTGCAGCCGCCATCTTGCCTCTCGAAACCAAGATAAGTAAAATATCCTGTATACAGGATATTTTTCCAAATGTATAAAAAATGTACGTGCCTTTTTATTGCTTCAGCCCATAATCATAGATTATGTTTTTCCCCTATCAACTTTTAACTCCAAACCCTAAATAAACATTAGAAAGTTGCCTAAAAGAAATTGTACTGCATTGCCTGCACGAGCCATCAACATGGCATCAAAAACAGAGCATTGTAGAAACAGGGCGAGAACCTATGTGTACCACATCTATGGCCCTGTCAACCAGAAAATTATCAATACCATTTACATGAAGAGTAAAAAAGATATGGGGGCAAAATACACCCTTGTCTGAGCCCGCTTCCAAGTGCTCTGTGTATTTACCTCTAAGGCCATAACGGGCAGAAGCCTCTGTATTAGAATAAAATTGCAGAAGGAAATAAATTATACCTGCATCCATTCCCAATCTAATAAAGGATCTAACATCAGGGATCAGTTAACAGAATCAAATGCACAGGAGGGGTACATAAAGGACAGCTATAGTGTCTCCTCTTTGGCCAGGGTATACTTTCTCATAAGAAGTGCAAAGTTGAGGTATTGTTCCACAGTACCAATGCCCTTTCTCTTGCCATATTAAACGTTGCTCACTACTCTGTTTTCCATTGCCCAATCTTCTAGTCAAGACAAAAGTATCATTCCTTAAGGGAAGAATCTAGGAGCTAAATTAGTCTATAACAGGACAAGTCGGCTTTATTCCCTTTATTACATATAGGGACGATGACCGACTTCTTCCAAGACAAAAGAGGACCCACTTTCGAGACAGCATTTAAAACATTAGTAATCAGGGGGTCCCATAAGTCAATAGAGACCAAAAACAGATCTAATGGCATCTCATCTGGCCCAGGCCTTTGCCCCTACGACACTCTTAAATTGTAGCAATAACTTTATCAAGTTCAAAGGCAATACCCCCTATCTTTGTACCCCTCACAGCCCTCAAGATCGATACAAGCCAAATTGTCCAGCTCTGAAGAAAATGTAGCAGAAAAATAAGTCACCAACTCCTAGGGTGGAATAATAGATTCTAGTGTAGCAATTGATGCTTCTCCCCAAAAAAAGATTGTTTATAATTTTCGAAAATGTGACATTATGAGATTGCCTACTTGTTTCTATTAGAGCCTCCCATGCCTCATCTCTAAGCTGCAGTTTCGTTCATGCCAGCATTTTATTATAATGATGCCTGAACTCTTTAATGCCCCCTTTATCCCTCAGGACCATAAGTATTTGCCTGAAGGCTTTATATGCTTTACTACATGCTTGGTTAAACCAGCCCAAATTCCTTGCCTCCTGTAAGGTTCTCATTAGACCTGCCTTTAGATTCGATGAGAGGCAAAAGACTGCACTATAGCACTCCCTGGACCATTTTCATACAACCACACCTCTATCAATTTTCTAGGCGAGCTCAACAAGCCATTAAAATAAATCTCTGTATTGATCGTTTTCCATTTCATGGTAACACCATCCCTTTTGTTCACTACTGGATTCTCCCTCAATTTTCACACCCCGTCCTTCTCAACCGTAATGCCAAAGTCCACAATAAGGGGAATATGATCGCTCAAACAGGATGAGGGAACCTGAAAATCTGTGATATGGGAGTTTAAGTTATATGACCCCATTATAAAACCAATAGACCTACCTTTACTATTTCCCACAAATGAGGGATACCTCATCTCAGTGGAGCTGGAAAAATCCAAAGCAAAAAAAATTGTACTTGATTCAAAGATTATTTGAGCTTTCACATATCTTGGTTGAGACAAGGGTGATGTCTCCTCATTGTCGGTGCCAAACATGCCGCTGATCCCCAGTGGGTGCACAAGTGTCTGAGTGGGTCTGTGAGTGGGTGCATGAGCCTCTGACTGGGTCTGTGAGAGGCAGCATGAGTGTCTGAGGGGGTCTGTGAGTGGGTGCATGGGTCTCTGAATGGGTCTGTGACTGGATACATGAGTGTCAGACCTGGCTTTTTCGGTGGGTTTATCCCTAGACCTTTTGCTTTTTGGCCTCCTGTTTCTGACCTGTTTTTGTTGGTTTAATGACTCTGGTCACTTTACCACTGCTAATCAGTACTAAAGTGCATATGCTCTCTGTGTAAATTGCTATTATGGATTGGTGTTTCCATGATTGGCTTGTTTGACTTACTACTAAGTCCCTAGTACCATACACTGTGTATGCCCTGTGCCTGTCAGTCAAATGCTGCTAGTGGGCCTGCAGCACTGATTGTGCCACCCACACAAGCAGCCTTTCAAAGGGTTCTCAGACCTGCCACTGCAGTGTCTGCGCGCAGTCTCTACTGCCATGTCGACTTGGCAAGTGCACCCACTTGCCAGGCCCTAACCTTCCCTTTGATTGCATTTGAGTCACCCCTAAGGTAGGCCCAAGGTACCCCTGTGGGCACGGTGCAGTGTATGTGAAAGGTAGGATAGGTACTGATGTGTGTGACATGTCCTGATAGTGAAATACAATGTATTTCGTTTTTCACTATTGAAAGGCTATCTGTCCCATAGAATAGAATGGGAGTTTATTTTTAACATCTTATAAGTATAACTTCCCATTGAGACAAGGTAGAAAGATGGAGTTTATTATGCCTGAACTCAGAATATAAAAATGCATCTTTTAGTAAAGATGATTTTTATATTATATGTTTGAAAATACAACTTTTAGATAGTGGGTATTTTCTTGTTTAGCTATCCTGTGTGCCTCTACTGGTTTGTGGATTGACTGTCTGGCTTTGGAGTGACAGGGGCTGGGGATGGGCATTCACTGTGGACAGCCACTGGGGGGTTGAGCTGTGTCCTGCCTTTCCTGGATGAGTCAGGGCTGAGCTGAATAGACCTGGGCTGCATTTAGAGTAGGGGAGGAGATTTTCTTGCACCTTAATGGGCCTGGTCTGCCTTACACAATGCTTTCTCCACCTCCTGCCAGGAAGCTGGACCAGAGAGGACAGAACTGGTTTTTACTCTGCACAGAGCCTCTTTGCCACAAGTGAACAAAGAGAAATTGAACATAAATAGTGGGGCCCAGACCCCAGAACTTTAGATTACTTCTGGACTCAAGAGGAACCTCTGCCAAGGAGAAGAGCTGCGAAAGCTGAAGGAGAAGTATTGCCCCTTTGCTGTGGTCTGTCTAGGGTTGGCTTGCAGTGGCTGTTTCTGCCAAGGAGAGGATAAAGACTTTGCTGTGTGCTGTGTATCCTGCATGAAAAAGATCTTCAAGGGCTTGAAGTAGAGCTTGCCTCCTGTTCTGAAGTCTCAGGGACACAAAGACTTTACCACCAGCTCCCCTGAACTTCCTTGCTGGGAGTTCTGACCTGCCAAGAGGTGCCTGTTGCTGTGCTGGGCCTCTGGAGGTTGTTCCTGCTGTTGGGAGCTGGAAAAGAGACGCAACAAAGAGAAGCACGATGCATCCGCACCCGTTTCCGACGCATCACCACTGTGCCACTGAAGAAACCGATGCAGCGCCTGCCCGCGGCTGGAGAAATCGCTGCACCCTGAATCCTGTGCACCGGTCTCCGAAGTCCGAGATCACCTCACCGATTCCAACACAGGCCCTGCTGTGCAGTTGCAAGAACCAAGGCATTGTGGGACTGCTTCTGGAGAGACCAATGCAGCGCTGTTTCTACCACCGCCGCCGCATCGAGAATTGACAAATCGCTGATCCCTACGCATCACACCTGGGTACCAAGTATACAAGAATGCCAGGGCCACAGTAAGAAACTGACGCATCACCTCCCCGCACAGTAAGGAACTGACGCATCACCTTCCCTGTGTGGCAGTAAGGAACTAATGCATCACCTCCCCTGAAGTAAGGAACCGATGCATCACCTTCCCTGTGCATAAGAAACCGATGCATTACCTTCTCTGCGGCTGTTTTTGTTTATGATTGTGATGCATCCAAGGTACTTTGTGTTGAAAAAGTGTTGCATCTATAGTTTGCCATGGACAGAACTGCTTTTGCCTTCTATGGATTACATTTTAAGTACTGTATTGTGGAGTTTTTGTTGTTTTGGTCTTGTTTGGTTTAGATAATGATTACTTATTTTTCTAAACTGGTGTGGTGTCTATTTGTAGTGTTTTCACTGTATTACTGTATGTGTTCACAAATGCTTTACACACTGCCTCTGAGATAAGCATGTCTGCTCGTGCCAAGCTACCAAGAGGGTAAGCAGGTGTTATTTTAGAAGGGTATCCCCCTTACACTTACTAGGTAGAAGGGTCCCTACTTGGACAAAGGTACAAACCATTGCCAACTAGACCCCCATTTCTAACAATGAGTCTCTGAGTATGTCTGTGAGTGGATGCGTGAGTCTGTGAATAGGTCTGTGAGTGGGTGCAGGACTGACAGAGTGGGTCTCTGAGTGGGTGTGTGAGTGTCTGAGTGTGTCTCTGAGAGGGAGCATCAATGTCTTAGTGGGTCTGTAAGTGGGTGCATGAATCTTTAAGTTGGTCTGTGAGTGGGTGCATGCATCTCTGAGTGGGTCTGCAAGTGGGTGCATGAGTGTCTGAGTAGGTCTGTGAGTAAATGCATAGGTCTCTGAATTGGTCTGTGAGTAGCTGCATGCAACTCTGAGAGGGTCTGTGAGTGGGAGAATGAGTTTTTAAGGGGGTCTGTGAGTGGGTGCATGAGTGTCTGAGTGAGTCTCTGAGTGGGTGTGTTACTGTCTCTGAGTGGGATTGTGATTGCGTGCATGAATCTCTATGTGGGTGTGTGATTGGGTGCGTAAGTCTTCCAGTAGGTCTGCGAGAGGATGCATGACTGAATGAGTCTATGAGTGGGTACATGAGTCTCTGAGTGGGTGAGTGAGTGGGTGCATGGCTATCTGAGTGGATCTGTGAGTGCATGCATGAGTTACTGAGTGGGTCTGTGAATTGGTGTGTAAGAGTCTGAGTGGGTCTATGAGTTGGTACGTGAGTGTCTGAGGGACTCTGTGAGTGGGTGTATGAGTGTCTCAATGAGTCTGTGAGTGAGAGTATAAGTCTCTGAGAGTTTGCATGAGTGTCTGAGTGGGTCTGTGACTTGGAGGGTGAGTGTCTGGGTGGGTCTGTGAGTGGATACATGAGCCTTGAGTGGGTGAGTGAGTGGGTGCATGTATAACTGAGTGAGTTTGTGAGTAGGTGTGTGACTTTCTGAGTGGATCAGTGAGTGACTGAGTTCATAAGTCTCTGAGAGAGTCAGTGACTGAGAGTGAGAGTGAATGTATGGGTATGTGTGGGTGTATGAGTGTCTCAATGGGTCTGTGAGTATATATGTGAGTATGTGGGTGGGTCTGTGAGTTGTTGTGTGAGTCTTTGAGTGGGTCTGTACATGGGTACATGACTCTCTGAGTGAATGTGTAAGTGGGTGCATGAGTATCTGAGTGGGTCTGTGAGTGGGTGCATGAGTGCCCAGGTGGTTCTGTGAGTGGGTGTAAGAGTCTCTAAGTAGGTATGAAACTGTATGCATGAGTCTATGACTGAGTCTCTAAGTAGGTGCATGAGTCTCCGTGTTGGTCTGTACATGGGTGTATCACTCTCCAAGCGAGTCTGTAAGTGGATGTATAAGTACCTGAATGGGTGTGTGAGTGAGTGCATGAGTACCTGAGTGGGTATGTGACTGGATAAATAAGTGTGTGAGTGGGTATGTGAATGGGTTTATAAGTGACCTAGTGAGTTTGTGAGTGCGTACATGAGTGTGTGACAGTGACCAGAGGGTGTGTACAAAGATATATTTTTTTTATGTTTCCACCAATATTTGTGATGTTGCAGTGATATTTGTAATGTCCCCGCAACGGTACACAGAGGGCCACGCTGGTGGTCGCAGCATCATCGTGACTATCGTGCACAATCAATAATATCAATTTTAGACACATAACTTGTGTCACTAACACACCCATTTCTCAAACATGGGGTCAGAGTATCTCCACTCTGACCCCTTATGTTAGCTTTCATACAAATTTTCAGCCCCAGGAACTGTTCCCGAATGATAAAATGGAAGCCACAACTATCTGCTCAGGTTGTGTCCAGCCAATCAGAGAATTTCCGTTGGCGCATGCATTCACAATTAATCGCGAAACCACCGTGAAATATCCATGGGCAGTGATATATCTACAAAAAGCATAATCTGCAATATATATATATATATATATATATATATATATATATATATATATATATATACACTGAAAAAACCATAGGTTTTAGGGACAGTTATAGTTAGTTGGACATTTCACTCGTACAAAACCATAGAAATTCCCCCGTTATAGTTAGTTCAGCTAACTATAACTCGCGCCCCGCAATGCACTGCTGATGACGTCACATATTACATCACTCATGACATGGTCAGTGACATCACTGATGACATCACTGATGACATCTCAAATGACATCACTGATGACATCACTGATGACATCATCCAGTGACTGTGTGTTTCTGTAAAGTTTAAATATGTTTAATATTTATAGGGAAAGGCGTTTTGAAGAATGAGTGGGTGTATAAGTGTCTGAATGGATGATTTAGTACGTGAGTGACTGACTCTACAAGTGAGTGATTAAATGTATCTTACTGAATGCATGGGTTAGTGACTAAACTGTGTGAATGTCTGTATCCGTCTGTCTGTTGGTTTGTAAGCGGCTGCATGGCTTTCTGAATAGCAACATGAGTGTCTACATGGGTTATTGATTGATTGTCTGAGTATCTGTATGGGTGCCTGAGTGTTTGTGTGGGTGGGGTGTGTGTGACTCTGTGCATAGAAGTGTGAGTTGGTGATTCACTGGGTGCATGGTTTCAAGAGTGCATCTGTGATGGACTGTATGGGTGGGTGAGTGTGTGTATGGGTGTGTTAGTGATTGAATGTATATCTCAGTGGTACATGTGTGAGTAACTACATATGTGAAAGGCAGTATTTATGTGTGTTGGAGTATATAAATGGCTATAATTGAGAGTGTGTGATTGTGAGAGTGGCTGTATGGATGAGTGTGTACTTGTATCAGTGATTGTATAAGAGCGTAAGAATGTGCTAGTATTTGTATGAGTAAGTGAGCTGGTGTGTGTATAACTGTATAGGTGAGTAAATGGGTGTGTGATTAAGTTTTTTGCATGACTGACTAGGTGTGTGAGTACCTCTATGGATGAGTGGCGGTGTGTGAGTGTTTATATAGGTGTATGAGTGCATATGATAGTCCTGTACTGAGTGACTAAGTATGAGTAACTGTACGGGTGAGTGAGTGGATGTGTGTGTAGACCTAAGAATCAGTGAGTGGGTATGTAGTTTTTGGTGTTGGAGTGTCTATGGTTTTGAGAATGGCAGTCTGTAATTTAGAGTGGGTGTATCAAAAGTTATATTAGGGTGTGAGAAGATGCATGAAATTATCACATGGATGATGTCATCAGTGATGTCATTTGAGATGTCATCAGTTATGTCATCAGTGATGTCACTGACCATGTCATGAGTGATGTAATATGTGACGTCATCAGCAGTGCATTGCGGGCGCGAGTTATAGTTAGCTGAACTAACTATAACGAGGGAATTTCTATGGTTTTGTACGAGTGAAATGTCCAACTAACTATAACTGTCCCTAAAACCTATGGTTTTTCAGTGAATTTCAAAGGTTTTTAAATGCTAATTTCTAACTATAACGTGTCTGAAACCTATGGTTTTTTCAGTGAATTTCAAAGGTTTTTTAAATGCTAATTTCTAACTATAACGTGCCTGAAACCTATGATTTTTAAGTGAATTTCAAAGGTTTTTTTAAATGCTAGTTTCTAACTATGCCTACAGAGGTAGGACATGTGAAGAAAGAAGAAAAAACGCACAGAAAGAAGCAAAAGATGTGCAGAAAGAACCAACAGAGGAGCAGAAAGAGGCCTTGTTGCAAAATCATCCTGTGCCCACAACTCTTTCAGACGGGTACTGGTGGTAACTGATTCTGACTAACCAGAGCCAGTGCTATGCTAAAAGACACTTAGAATACAGTGAAAACACCTACATACACTAGGGAACACTATGCGTTGAGGTACCCCTGTGATTAGCATGACCTCCTCTGCAAGTCCCTAGTACATAATAGGGCAGGGGGATTAAAACTACCTCTTAAAACGCGCTACAGGGCGCGTTTGCACAGTGGTGAAGGGAGGGGGGCCTGAGGTGACATGTGTGCAAATGCACCCCGTGGCGCGTTTTAAGTTGTGGGATTAAGTCCCCTTGAATTCTGATGGTCCCTGGGGCCCAACTAGCCCCCCAGGTACCTACAGTTAGGACCACAGAGCTGAGTTGCAGAGAGGCGTTTACGAGGCCACGCACCTTTTTCACCTCTCTGCAACGCAACTCTGTTGTGCTTACTGAAGGTACCTGGTGGGCTAGTTGGCCCCAGGGTCCCTCAGGATTCAAAGGGAATTAATTCCCCAACTTAAAACGCACCACAGGGCGTGTTTGCGCACATGTCACCTGAGGCCCCGCCCCCTTCACCACTGTGCAAACGCTCCCCGTGGTGCGTTTTAAGTTGGGGGATTAGGTCACCTTGAATCCTGAGGGTCCCTGGGGCCCAACTAGCCCACTAGGTACTTCCAGTAAGCACCACAGGCCTGCGTTGCAACGCCTGTAACAAATTGTGCAGTTGCGTTTAGGTAGTGAAGAGGGTCGTGCTGGGGGTAGTGTTTTAGGGTTTAGGGTAGTGCAGTGGTATTTGTGTAGTGTAGGGGGTCATGCTGGGGGTAGATTTAGGGTTTAGGGTAGTGCAGTGGTGTTTGGGTAGTGTAGGGAGTCGTGCTGGGGGGAGTGTTTTAGGGTTTAGGGTAGTGCAGTGGTGTTTGGGTAGTGTAGAGGGTCGTGCTGGGGGTAGTGTTTTAGGGTTTAGGGTAGTGCAGTGGTGTTTGGGGAGTGTAGGGGTACTGCTGGGGGTAGTGTTTTAGGGTTTAGGTTAGTGCAGTGGTGTTTGGGTAGTGTAGGGGTACTGCTGGGGGTAGTGTTTTAGGGTTTAGGGTAGTGCAGTGGTGTTTGTGTAGTGTAGGGGGTAGTGTTTTAGGGTAGTGCAGTGGTGTTTGTGTAGTGTAGGAGGTCGTGTTTTAGGGTTTAGGGTAGTGCAGTGGTCTTTGGGTAGTGTAGGGAGTCGTGCGGGGGTAGTGTTTTAGGGTTTAGGGTAGTGTAGGGGTCATGCGGGGGTAGTGTTTTAGGGATTAGGGTAGTGCATTGGGATTTGGGTAGTGTAGGGGGTCATGCGGGGGTAGTGTTTTAGTATTTAGGGCAGTGCAGTGGTGTTTGGGTAGTGTAGGGGGTCGTGCTGGGGGAGTGTTTTAGGGTTTAGGGCAGTGCAGTGGTGTTTGGGTAGTGTAGGGGGTCGTGCTGGGGGAGTGTTTTAGGGTTTAGGGCAGTGCAGTGGTGTTCGGGTAGTGAAGGGGGTTGTGCTGGGGGAGTGTTTGAGGGTTTAGGGCAGTGCAGTCGTGTTCGGGTAGTGTAGGGGTTGTGCTGGGGGTAGTATTTTAGGGTTTAGGGTAGTGCAGTGGTGTTCGGGTAGTGTAGGGGGTCGTGCTGGGGGTAGTGTTCTAGGGTTTAGGGCAGTGCAGTGGTGTTTGGGCAGTGTAGGGGGTAATGCTGGGGGTAGTGTTTTAGGGTTTAGGGCAGTGCAGTGGTGTTCGGGCAGTGTAGGGGGTCGTGCTGGGGGTGGTGTTTCAGGGTTTAGGGCAGTGCAGTGGTGTTCGGGCAGTGTAGGGGGTGGTGTTTCAGGGTTTAGGGCAGTGCAGTGGTGTTCGGGCAGTGTAGAGGGTCGTGCAGGGGTGGTGTTTCAGGGTTTAGGGCAGTGGTGTTCGGGCAGTGTAGGGCGTCGTGCTGGGGGTGGTGTTTCAGGGTTTGGGGCAGTGCAGTGGTGTTCGAGCAGTAAAGGGGGTCATGCTGGGGGTGGTGTTTCAGGGTTTAGGGCAGTGCAGTGGTGTTCGGGCAGTGTAGGGGGCGGTGCAGGGGGTGGTGTTTCAGGGTTTAGGGCAGTGCAGTGGTGTTCGGGCAGTGTATGGGGTGCTGCAGGGGGTGGTGTTTCAGGGTTTAGGGCAGTGCAGTGGTGTTCGGGCAATGTAGGGGGTCATGCAGGGGGTGGTGTTTCAGGGTTTAGGGCAGTGCAGTGGTGTTCGGGCAGTGTAGGTGGTCATGCTGGGGCTGGTGTTTCAGGGTTTAGGCAGTACAGTGGTGTTCGGGCAGTGTAGGGGTCGTGCTGGGGCTGGTGTTTCAGGGTTTAGGGCAGTGCAGTGGTGTTCGGGCAGTGTAGGGGGTTGTGCTGCGGCTGGTGTTTCAGGGTTTAGGGCAGTGCAGTGGTGTTCGGGCAGTGTAGGTGGTCGTGCTGGGGCTGGTGTTTCAGGGTTTAGGGCAGTGCAGTGGTGTTCGGGCAGTGTAGGGGGTCATGCTGGGGCTGGTGTTTCAGGGTTTAGGGCAGTGCAGTGGTGTTCGGGCAGTGTAGGGGGTCTTGCTGGGGCTGGTGTTTCAGAGTCTAGGGCAGTGCAGTGGTGTTCGGGCAGTGTAGGGGGTCTTGCTGGGGCTGGTGTTTCAGGGTTTAGGGCAGTGCAGTGGTGTTCGGGCAGTGTAGGGGGTCGTGCTGGGGGTGGTGTTTCAGGGTTTAGGGCAGTGCAGTGGTGTTTCGGCAGTGTAGGGGTCCTGCTGGGGCTAGTGTTTCAGGATTTAGGGCAGAGCAATGGTGTTCAGGCAGTGTAGGGGTTTTGCTGGAGGTGGTGTTTCAGGGTTTAGGGCAGTGCAGTGGTGTTCGTGCAGTGTAGGGGGTGTTGTTTCAGGGTTTAGGGCAGTGGTGTTCAGGCAGTGTAGGGGGTCTTGCTGGGGTTGATGTTTCAGGGTTTAGGGCAGTGCAGTGGTGTTCGGGCAGTGTAGGGGGTCGTGCTGGGGGTGGTGTTTCAGGGTTTAGGGCAGTGCAGTGGTGTTCCGGCAGTGTAGGAGGTCGTGCAGGGGGTGGTGTTTCAGGGTTTAGGGCAGTGCAGTGGTGTTTGGGCAGTGTAGGGGGTCATGCTGGGGGTGGTGTTTCAGGGTTTAGGGCAGTGCAGTGGTGTTCGGGCAGTGTAGGGTGTCGTGCTGAGGGGTGGTGTTTCAGGGTTTAGGGCAGTGCAGTGATGTTCGGGCAGTGTAGGGGGTGGTGCAGAGGGTGGTGTTTCAGGGTTTAGGGCAGTGCAGTGGTGTTTGGGCAGTGTAGGGGGTCGTGCAGGGGGTGGTGTTTCAGGGTTTAGGGCAGTGCAGTGGTGTTCGGCCAGTGTAGGTGGTCTTGCTGGGGGTGGTGTTTCAGGCTTTAGTGCAGTAGTGTTTGGGCAGTGTAGGGGGTCTTGCTGGGGGTGGTGTTTCAGAGTTTAGGGCAGTGCAGTGGTGTTCGGGCAGTGAAGGGGGTCTTGCTGGGGCTGGTGTTTCAGGGTTTAGGGCAGTGCAGTGGTGTTCGGGCAGTGTAGGGGGTCGTGCTGGGGCTGGTGTTTGAGGGTTTAGGGTAGTGCAGTGGTGTTCGGGCAGTGTAGGGGGTCGTGCTGGGGCTGGTGTTTCAGGGTTTAGGGCAGTGCAGTGGTTTTCGGGCAGTGTAAGCGGTCGTGCTGGGTCTGGTGTTTCAGGGTTTAGGGCAGTGCAGTGGTGTTCGGGCAGTGTACGGGGTTGTGCTGGGGCTGGTGTTTCAGGGTTTAGGGCAGTGCAGTGGTGTTCAGGCAGTGTAGGGGGTCATGCTGGGGGTGGTGTTTCAGTGTTTAGGGCAGTGCAGTGGTGTTCGGGCAGTGTAGGGGGTCGTGCTGGGGCTGGTGTTTCATGGTTTAGGGCAGTGCAGTGGTGTTCGGGCAGTGTAGGGGGTCGTGCTGGTGGTGGTGTTTCAGGGTTTAGGGCAGTGCAGTGGTGTTCGGGCAGTGTAGGGGGTCATGCTGGGGGTGGTGTTTCAGGGTTTAGGGCAGTGCAGTGGTGTACGGGCAGTGTAGGGGGTCTTGCTGGGGGTGGTGTTTCAGGGTTTAGGGCAGTGGTGTTCGGGCAGTGTAGGGGGTCTTGCTGGGGGTAGTGTTTCAGGGTTTAGGGCAGTGCAGTGGTGTTCGTGCAGTGTAGGGGGTCGTGCTGGGGGTGGTGTTTCAGGGTTTAGGGCAGTGCAGTGGTGTTCGGGCAGTGTAGGGGGTCTTGCTGGGGGTAGTGTTTCAGGGTTTAGGGCAGTGCAGTGGTGTTCGGGCAGTGTAGGGGGTCTTGCTGGGGATGGTGTTTCATGGTTTAGGGCAGTGCAGTGGTGTTCGGGCAGTGTAGGGGGTTGTGCTGGGGCTTGTGTTTCAGGGTTTAGGGCAGTGCAGTGGTGTTCGGGCAGTGTAGGTTGTCGTGCTGGGGCTGGTGTTTCAGGGTTTAGGGCAGTGCAGTGGTGTTCGGGCAGTGTAGGGGTCATGCTGGGGCTGGTGTTTCAGGGTTTAGGGCAGTGCAGTGGTGTTCGGGCAGTGTAGGGGTCCTGCTGGGGCTGGTGTTTCAGAGTCTAGGGCAGTGCAGTGGTGTTCGGGCAGTGTAGGGGTCTTGCTGGGGCTGGTGTTTCAGGGTTTAGGGCAGTGCAGTGGTGTTCGGGCAGTGTAGGGGGTCGTGCTGGGGGTGGTGTTTCAGGGTTTAGGGCAGTGCAGTGGTGTTTGGGCAGTGTAGGGGGTCCTGCTGGGGCTAGTGTTTCAGGATTTAGGGCAGAGCAATGGTGTTCAGGCAGTGTAGGGGGTTTTGCTGGAGGTGGTGTTTCAGGGTTTAGGGCAGTGCAGTGGTGTTCGTGCAGTGTAGGGGGTGTTGTTTCAGGGTTTAGGGCAGTGGTGTTCAGGCAGTGTAGGGGGTCTTGCTGGGGTTGATGTTTCAGGGTTTAGGGCAGTGCAGTGGTGTTCGGGCAGTGTAGGGGGTCGTGCTGGGGGTGGTGTTTCAGGGTTTAGGGCAGTGCAGTGGTGTTCCGGCAGTGTAGGAGGTCGTGCAGGGGGTGGTGTTTCAGGGTTTAGGGCAGTGCAGTGGTGTTCGGGCAGTGTAGGGGGTCATGCTGGGGGTGGTGTTTCAGGGTTTAGGGCAGTGCAGTGGTGTTCGGGCAGTGTAGGGTGTCGTGCTGAGGGGTGGTGTTTCAGGGTTTAGGGCAGTGCAGTGATGTTCGGGCAGTGTAGGGGGTGGTGCAGGGGTGGTGTTTCAGGGTTTAGGGCAGTGCAGTGGTGTTTGGGCAGTGTAGGGGGTCGTGCAGGGGGTGGTGTTTCAGGGTTTAGGGCAGTGCAGTGGTGTTCGGCCAGTGTAGGTGGTCTTGCTGGGGGTGGTGTTTCAGGCTTTAGTGCAGTAGTGTTTGGGCAGTGTAGGGGGTCTTGCTGGGGGTGGTGTTTCAGAGTTTAGGGCAGTGCAGTGGTGTTCGGGCAGTGAAGGGGGTCTTGCTGGGGCTGGTGTTTCAGGGTTTAGGGCAGTGCAGTGGTGTTCGGGCAGTGTAGGGGGTCGTGCTGGGGCTGGTGTTTGAGGGTTTAGGGTAGTGCAGTGGTGTTCGGGCAGTGTAGGGGTCGTGCTGGGGCTGGTGTTTCAGGGTTTAGGGCAGTGCAGTGGTTTTCGGGCAGTGTAAGCGGTCGTGCTGGGTCTGGTGTTTCAGGGTTTAGGGCAGTGCAGTGGTGTTCGGGCAGTGTACGGGGTTGTGCTGGGGCTGGTGTTTCAGGGTTTAGGGCAGTGCAGTGGTGTTCAGGCAGTGTAGGGGGTCATGCTGGGGGTGGTGTTTCAGGGTTTAGGGCAGTGCAGTGGTGTTCGGGCAGTGTAGGGGGTCGTGCTGGGGCTGGTGTTTCATGGTTTAGGGCAGTGCAGTGGTGTTCGGGCAGTGTAGGGGGTCGTGCTGGTGGTGGTGTTTCAGGGTTTAGGGCAGTGCAGTGGTGTTCGGGCAGTGTAGGGGGTCATGCTGGGGGTGGTGTTTCAGGGTTTAGGGCAGTGCAGTGGTGTACGGGCAGTGTAGGGGGTCTTGCTGGGGGTGGTGTTTCAGGGTTTAGGGCAGTGGTGTTCGGGCAGTGTAGGGGTCTTGCTGGGGGTAGTGTTTCAGGGTTTAGGGCAGTGCAGTGGTGTTCGTGCAGTGTAGGGGTTCGTGCTGGGGGTGGTGTTTCAGGGTTTAGGGCAGTGCAGTGGTGTTCGGGCAGTGTAGGGGGTCGTGCAGGGGTGGTGTTTCAGGGTTTAGGGCAGTGCAGTGGTGTTCGGGCAGTGTAGGGGTCGTGCTGGGGCTGGTGTTTCAGGGTTTAGGGCAGTGCAGTGGTGTTCGGGCAGTGTAGGGGGTCTTGCTGGGGGTGGTGTTTCAGGGTTTAGGGCAGTGCAGTGGTGTTTGGGCAGTGTAGGGGGTCTTGCTGGGGGTAGTGTTTCAGGGTTTAGGGCAGTGCAGTGGTGTTCGGGCAGTGTAGGGGGTCTTGCTGGGGGTAGTGTTTCAGGGTTTAGGGCAGTGCAGTGGTGTTCGTGCAGTGTAGGGGGTCGTGCTGGGGATGGTGTTTCAGGGTTTAGGGCAGTGCAGTAGTGTTCGGGCAGTGTAGGGAGTCATGCAGGGGGTGGTGTTTCAGGGTTTAGGGCAGTGCAGTGTTGTTCGGGCAGTGTAGGGGTCGTGCTGGGGGTGGTGTTTCAGGGTTTAGGGCAGTGGTGTTCGGGCAGTGTAGGGGGTCTTGCTGTGGGTGATGTTTCAGGGTTTAGGGCAGTGCAGTGGTGTTCGGGCAGTGTAGGAGGTCTTGCTGGGGGTAGTGTTTCAGGGTTTAGGGCAGTGCAGTGGTGTTCGGGCAGTGTAGGGGTCATGCTGGGGGTGGTGTTTCAGGGTTTAGGGCAGTGCAGTGGTGTTCGGGCAGTGTAGGGGGTCGTGAAGGGGGTGGTGTTTCAGGGTTTAGGGCAGTGCATTGGTGTTCGGGCAGTGTAGGGGGCCGTGCTAGGGTATGTGTTTCAGGGTTTAGGGCAGTGCAGTGGTGTTCGGGCAGTGTAGGGGGTCGTGCAGGGGCTGGTGTTTCAGGGTTTAGGGCAGTGCAGTGGTGTTCGGGCAGTGTAGGGGGTCATGCTGGGGGTAGTGTTTTAGGGTTTAGGGTAGTGCAGTGGTGCTTGTGTAGTGTAGGGGGTCGTGCTGGGGGTAGTGTTTTATGGTTTAGGGTAGTGCAGTGGTGTTTGTGTAGTGTAGGGGGTCATGTTTTAGGGTAGTGCAGTGGTGTTTGGGTAGTGTAGGGGGTCGTGCTGGGGGTAGTGTTTTAGGATTTAGGTTAGTGCAGTGGTGTTTGGGTAGTATAGGGGGTCGTGCTGGGGGTAGTGTTTTAGGGTTTAAGGTAGTGCAGTGGTGTTTGTGTAGTGTAGGGGGTCATGCTGGGGGTAGTGTTTTAGGTTTTAGGGTAGTGCAGTGGTGCTTGTGTAGTATAGGGGGTCGTGCTGGGGGTAGTGTTTTAGGGTTTAGGGTAGTGCAGTGGTGTTTGGGTAGTGTAGGGGGTCATGTTTTAGGGTAGTGCAGTGGTGTTTGGGTAGTGTAGGGGGTCGTGCTGGGGGTAGTGTTTTAGGATTTAGGTTAGTGCAGTGGTGTTGGGGTAGTGTTTTAGGGTTTAGGGTAGTGCAGTGGTGTTTGTGTAGTGTAGGGGGTCATGCTGGGGGTAGTGTTTTAGGGTTTAGGATAGTGCAGTGGTGCTTGTGTAGTGTAGGGGTCGTGCTGGGGTAGTGTTTTAGGGTTTAGGGTAGTGCAGTGGTGTTTTTGTAGTGTAGGGGGTCATGTTTTAAGATGCAACGCTCCAATACCTGACCAGTCTGCACTACATAAAACTGCAAAAAAACTAAAAATAAAAAGTGTTTTGCACACTTTTGTAATTGGACTATATGTGGGCTACATCTGGGTAATATTTGTGCTACATTTGGGCTCTTTTTTCACTGGTGGCCATCTTGGAAGACTTCTTTGTTATGAAGTTTCCTAATTTCCTCATTTACTGCAGTCTCCTCAGTAGGAAATGCTTTCAGTTTTTTACTTTGATTCCATCAAGAAGGCATTCAGATGTGTCACACATTTGCCATAAATTCAGAATGTTATTACTCTAGTTGTTCATTAGATCACTGTAGTAAAGCTACTGCTCACCAAGGAGTTAACTGGAAGTCTACTGCTGGTATTGAAAGTGATTGTTTCAGTCTGCATGTCAGAATTTTCTAATGAAATAGAAGAGGATTTGAGATCTCACTTAAAACATGCACTAAATTTTCTTTTTGCAGCACTAACCATAATTTCTATGGCAAAATGAACCCCCTCATTTTGTTCCTTTTTAAATTAAATGTTTTAAGTGTTACCAGTTTATTCCAATCAAGATGGCTTCAGGTGTGCCATACTTTTGTCATAAGTAAGGCTGTTAGCACTCTAGTTGTTCTTTAGAACACTCTGGGAAGCTGCAGTAGAACACAAAGGCATCAACTGACAGGCTGCTCCTGTTGAAATATAACAGGAAGATATTTGAGATCACACTTGAAACATGTCCTAATTTTTCTTTCTACAGCACTAACCATAATTTCTATGACAAAATGAACCCCATCATTTTGTTCCTTTTTAAATTAAATGTTTTAAGTGTTACCAGTTTATTCCAATCAAGATGGCTTCAGGTGTGCCATACTTTTGTCATAAGTAAGGCTGTTAGCACTCTAGTTGTTCTTTAGAACACTCTGGGAAGCTGCAGTAGAACACAAAGGCATCAACTGACAGGCTGCTCCTGTTGAAATATAACAGGAAGATATTTGAGATCACACTTGAAACATGTCCTAATTTTTCTTTCCAGAGCACTAACCATAATTTCTATGACAAGATGAACCCCATCATTTTGTTCCTTTTTAAATTAAATGTTTTAAGTGTTACCAGTTTATTCCAATCAAGATGGCTTCAGGTGTGCCATACTTTTGTCATAAGTAAGGCTGTTAGCACTCTAGTTGTTCTTTAGAACGTTCTGGGAAGCTGCAGTAGAACACAAAGGAATCAACTGACAGTCTCTGCCCTTGTTGGATGTACATGTTTTACTGAGAATGTCAGACTTCATTCTCACATGACTGAGAAAGATAATGTGAATTTACAGAAAATATGCTCTCATTTTAGCTTCTGGGGCACCTTCCAAAACTGTATGGGACAAGCATGTGAAAATAGTTTTCTCTCAAACATGATTCATGATATCCCAGCAGAAGGTTTTTCACAGGGTAAAATCACCTTAGAACACAACACAATTCCTGAAATTAGTATGGTACCATCAACAAATGAATTCTAATGTAACTAAAGTCTGTTATCACCCTTTATAGTTCTCCTTTTGGTAACCCTCAAAATCTTCGATTCACTACAATGCATTTCAATGGTACTATCATTTATATTGGTCCCAAGATGGCTGCCAGCAATTCCAGGATGAAGTGCTGACAGCCAATCAGATCTCACGATGACATGTGTGGTTAGGCTCCGCCCAGATATATATGTGTTTTTACTTTTGATTTTCTCAGCAACTACTGAACGGATTTACACCATTTAACAAAAAGGGTTCTTTTTGAACCAAGAACTACCTCTTTGCCAAATTTGGTGTAATTCCGTTCAGCAGTTCGGGCTGTAGCCTTGCATAAAGTTTCCTATGGGAAATTGATTTTTTGACTCTTATTTTTTTAATTTCTCCGCAACTACTGACCGGATTTACACCATTTAACAAAAAGGGTTCCTTCTGAACCAAGAACTACATCTTTGCCAAATTTGGTGTAATTCCGTTCAGCAGTTCGGGCTGTAGCCGTGTCTAAAGTTTCCTATGGGAAAATGAATGGGGAAAACACGTTTTGGGACCCCCTTTTTCTCGGCCCCCGCTTGACGAATCACCCTGAGACTTTCAGGGTAGGAGCGGACCGGAGCAGGCCATAAAGTTTGAAAATTTCGCGAAGATTCGTCAACCGACGCAAGAGTTATTTCAAATAGAATGTCGCGGATTTCCTATGGAAAATAGGTCCTAACTATAACTATCTACTGGCGACCGCCAGTAGATAATATATATATATATATATATATATACACACATGTATACATATACACACACACACACACACATAGTTAGGAATTAGCATTTAATAAAACTTAGAAATTCACTGAAAAAAACAAAGGTTACAGGGATGTTATAATTAGGCTCAGGTTTCACTCATACAAAACCAGTGAAATTCAGCAGTTATAGTTAGCTGAACTAACTATAACTCACCCCCTGCAATGCACTGCCTATGACCTCACATATCAATCAATCAGCATTTGGCATTTGTAAAGCGAAACTCTGTCACCTCTAGTGGTATCTGGGTGCTGTGTCTCCATTGAAGAGCCAGGTCTTGAGTCTCTTTCTGAAGTCTCCCAGTGAAGGGGCTGTACAGAGCTGGAGGGGGGGTTGTTTCAGGTCTTTACTGTGATATAGGAAAAAGAACAGCCGTCCCTGTGGGTGCTGCAGATGTGGGGAGTGTATTCAAGGGTGAGTGAAGAGGATCATAGGTGTCTAGCAGGTTGGTTCAGTCGATGGTTGAGGTAGGCAGGTCTTAGGTCATGGAGGGCTCTGTGTACGTATGTGAGGATTTTGAACTGGCATCTTTTCTGGATGGGGAGCCAGTATAGGTTTCTCAGGTGGGGAGCAATGTGGGTTCATTTGAGGAGGTCCAGGATGAGTTTGGCTGCAGCATACTGTATGGTCGGGAGTCTTCTGAGGAGCTGGATGGAGATGCCGGCATAGAGAGCGTTGCCATAGTTGAAGCAGCTGGGGATGAGGGCCTGAGTCATGGCCTTTCTGGTGTTGGTTGGGATCCAACTGAAGATTCTGCAGAGCATGCGCATTGTGTGGAAGCAAGAGGAGGCAACTGCGTTAACTTGTTGTTTCATGGTCCGTTGGCTTTTGAGGATGACTCTGAGGTTGTGTGCGTGGACGATTGGTGTGGGTGTGGGTCCGAGTTCTAAAGGCCACAATCTGTGGTCACATGCGGAGGTGTTCTTCCCAAAGATCAGTACTTCAGTTTTGTCAGAGTTGAGTGGGAGGAAGTTGTTTCTCATAAATTCGGCTACGTTGGTTATGGCATTGCAGAAGTTGGTTTTGGCACTATGTCTATGTAGGAGATTATGTTGAGTCAATGGGATTTGATGACATCTGCGAGAGGGGTCATGTAGATGCTGAATAGGGTGGGCTTAGGGATGATCCTTGTGGTATGCCCATATGATGCTTTTGGGTGCGGAGGTGAAGGGAGGCAGTCGGATGTTCTGTGTGTGTCCTGACTATGTTTTGGAGTCTGTTGATGAGGGTGTTTTAAGAGACTGTGTGAAACACCATGGAGAGGTCAAGAAGGATCAGGGCTGCCATTTCTCCAAGGTCGAGGAGTGTTCTGATGTTGTCAGTGGCAGCAATCAGCGCGGTCTCAGTGCTATGGTTGGCACAAAATCCTGACTGAGAGGTGTCCAGTAGGTGGTTTTGTTCCAGGAATTCGGTGAACTGCTGGTTGATGTCTTTCTCAAAAACTTTTGACAGGTCGGGGAGCAGGGAGATTGGACAATAATTTTTGAGGTCATTAGGGTCAGCGGAGGCTTTCTTTAGGAGGGGTCGGATGTCTGTGTGTTGGATGTGTTGAGGATACCAGTGAGTTGCATGCTGATTGGGTTCCTTGTGAGGTTGAAGAGGTGGTGGGGGCAAGTGTTGGTGGGCACACCAGAGTAGATGGAAGACATGATGGCTGAGGTGGTCAGGGTGGTGATCGGTGACCAGGTGGCAATGGTTTGGCTGGTGTTCGCTGGTTAGTTGAGCTTGTTGGGGTTGATGGTGGTGGGTTGGATGTTGAGATTGTTGTAGATGTTGGTGATCTTGCTGTGGATGTGGTTTGAGATTGTGCCGCAGAGTTCTTGAGAGGGGTGGATGGTGTTCTCTATTGACGAATTGTTTGAGGATTTTGAAGAGTTCCTCTGTGTGGTTGGCAGAGGAGTAGATGCAGGTGGTGATGGGTGATTTCTTGACTTCTTTGATGTGCCGATGATAGTTGCTGAGGGCTGTTTTATGAGCTGCTCTGTTGGCGGGGTTCTTGGTGGTACGCCATCCTTTCTCCAGTTGGTGGCAGTTGCGCTGGTGGTCTTGGGTGCTGGGGTGTACCAGCTGGCATGCTTGGGGCTCTTGTTGTTGTTAGTAGGTTTCAGAGGGATGACTCTGTAGGCACAGCTGGTGATCCAGGTGGCAAAGTTCTAGAGGGCACGGTTGAGGTCTGTTGAGGCCTTAGGTTGGGAGGTGGTGAGGGTCTGAGACCACTGAGTCTCAGTGACCTTGCTCCAGCTGCAGTGGGATGAGATCTGCAGGCTGTTGATGGAGTGCTGGGCATCGGTGATGGTGAAGTGTACGATGGTGTGGTCAGTCTTGGTGAGTTCTGTGGTGTGGCTGAATTTGATTCTGTCACTGGAGGTGAAGAGAGGGTTGATTGTGTGTCTGGCTTTGTGCGTGGGTTCGGTGACCAGTTGGGTGATGCCGAGGATGTTCAGGTTCTCCAGGAGGGTGATGGAGTTGGCGTTGTTTGAGTTGTTGATGTGGAAGTTGAGGTCACCGAGTAGGATATAGTGTGTGAGTCGATTGCTAGAGGGACGATGAGGTTGGGGATGTCATTACAGAATGTTGCTCAGGGTCCCGGGGGTCTGTAGGCGAGGGTGCCCCTTATCGTGGTCTTTGCATCTGTTTGTAGTAGGAAGTTGATGTGTTCCATTAGAGGTGTGGGATCGTCGTTGGTGATGGTGCATCTGATGATTTCCTTGAAGATGATGGCAATGCCTCCACCTTGTATATTGGCGCGGTCATGGTGTATCATCTTCTACCCTTTGGGAATAGCGGTGGTGATGTCTGGATTATAGGAGGGGTTGAGCCACATTTCAGTAATGAAGGCAACGTCCATAGACAGGGTGGTAATGGTGTCCCAGATTTCCATGGCATGTTTGCAGAGTGAGCGGCATTGAGCAGGATGCAATGGAGCGGTCACGGGCTGGTCTTGTGGGCAGGAGTGATGCAGGATCTTCCATAGGTTGTGTTGCAGGAGAAATGGCAGTGTCAGCAGGAAACGGATTCTTTGCTGGATCGTGGGGAGGAGGAGAAGCAGCTATTTTGATATCTGGGGTCCAGGAGTTCCTTGGTGGTGTACCGTGGGGTGGCAGGAGGGCCAAACTATAACATCCCTGTAACCTTTGTTTTTTCATTAATTTTTTAAAGGTCTTTTTAATTACATTTCCTAACTATAACGTCCCTGTAACTTTTGATTTTTATCAGTGAATATATATATGCATATATATATATATATATATATATATATATATATATATATATATATATATATATATATTCAGCAGCATTGGCTTCAACACACCGCACGGGGAGAGAGGCTGCAGTATTGACTGCAGGGGCCACGTCAGGTTCCAGTAATAACATCTTTGTTATTGAGATCGGATAACTGTGGGTCTGCGAGGCACACCACTTGGTGTTTGGCAAGCCCTTCACTGTATGGGCTGTCACATTGGACTCAATTGACCAGCATGCCTTTGGTCTCAATGAAACATCGGATGCACTACAGCTGCTAGCAGAGGCAGGGTGGAAACATCGAGCTAATGGGAGTGGCCTGAGATCACCATAGGACTTTATAATGACCCCCAGGTGAGAGGCTCTGCTTGGAAACTGGAACCGGCACTCATGAAAGCATATTTGCTGAAACGCGTCTGCCTGGCGTTTCCGAATTTTTGAACTTCTGCATGTCTCGTGCTTCAATTGTGGAATAAATCCTGGTGTGTGTCCCAGCAATATGTCGGGCTCATTCTTTTGTTTTGAGTGGGCATTGGACTTTCATATATATATATATATATATATATATATATATATATATATATATATATATATATATATATATATATATATATATATATATATATATATACATATATATATACATAGATGTATACATGTGTATATATATTCACTGAAAAAAACAGGTTACAGGGATGTAATAGTTAGGCTCACATTTTACTCGTACAAAACCAGTGAAATTCAGCAGTTGTACTTATGTGAGCTAACTATAACTTACGCCCCTGCAATGCACTGCTTATGACCTCACATATTACATCCCTCATGACATGGTCAGTGACCACACCTAACTATAACCTCCCTGTAACCTTTGTTTTTTAAAGTGAATTTCTAAGGTTTTTTAACTAGTAGTCGTGTTTGCAGAGTGGTGGAGAAAGGGGGCGGGGCCTCTGACCAGCTCTCAGGAATCCTTCTGTGTCGGACTTACTGGAGGTAACAGGAGGGCTTCTGGGCCTCCAAGAACCCTGAGCATCCAAGAGGACTTCATCCCCCAACCAGGAGGCACATTTGCAGAGTGGTGGAGAAAGGGGGTGTGGCCTCCTAACACCTCTCAGCAATTCCGCTGTGTGGGACTTACTGTAGGTAGCAGAAGGGCTTTTTGGCCCCAAAGACACACTAGAGCCAAGGGGACTTCATCCCACAACTAGCAGTGTCCCAGGAGGCGCATTTGCAGAGTGGTGGAGAAAGGGGTCGTGGCCTCTGAAGTCCTCTCAGCAATCGTACTCTGGGATGCTCTGCATGTAACAGGAGGGCTAGTTGGCCCCAAGGACCCTTTGGAGCCAAGGGGACTTCATCCCACAACCAGCAGTGCGCCAGGGGGTACAGTTGCAGATTGGTGGAGAAAGGGGGTGTGGCCTCCGAAGATCTCCCATCAATCCTGCTGTGTGTGACTTACTGGAGGTAACAGGAGGGCTTGTTGGCCCCCATGGACCCTCTGGAGCCAAGGGGACTTCATCCCCCAACCAGTTTTGCACCAGGTGGAGCGTTTGCAGAGTGGTGCAGAAAATGGATGGGGCCTCCGGTGACTTGCTCGTCAATTTATTTTTTTATTTTTTATGTTTATAATGGGAGGGGGCTGCATGGTCCCCCTTCTCTGGGCCTATTTTGGCCTAGGGGACCCCATTCCCTGGGGCCAGGCTATTTTGAATGGGGGAGGGGGCCACATGGCCCTTCTCCCCAGGCTGATTTCAGCCCCAGGAATCCCATCCCCCTGGGCCGAGCCTTTTTAAAAAAAAATTAATTTAAGGGAGTTAATCAAGCAGCCCCCCTCCCAATGCTGTTTTCTGCCCCGGGACCCCATATCCCAGCACCTAGCCATTTACAGATGGGGAGGGGGGCAGCCTGTCCCACCCAACCTGACTGAAGTGGACACTGGGGACCCCATTACATGTGGCCTGTCCATTTAAAGTGGGTGCCTCCAGGGTACCCACTCACTACTGGGATCAAGGGGGTAGCCTCAAGGCTCCAGCGGTCCCTGCCAGCTCCCGGCCTCCTGCGGGAACCGGCATTGCTTTGACACAAAGGGAGCTGCTAACATGCAGCTCCCTCTCTGTCAAAGCAATTGTGCTCGTTTCAGCAAGCAAGAGCATTTCAGTGCTCAAGGCTTGCTGAAAGCAAGCACAGTTTGCAATGGCTTGGCAGAAGCAGCAAAGCTCTCACCAAGCCAAAGCAAACAACTATTTCCCAGGATGGGCACCCCAAGACATAGCAGGAGCCGGTCCTGGGGGGGTGATGGTCCCCGGGGCCATGTATGGCTCCAGGAGTGGGGTCCACGCTGCCCCCTCCCATTTCTGAAAAAGAAGTTTGACCCCAGGGAGGTTGTGGTCCCCAGGGCCCGGGGGGGTTCGTGAGGCCCCAGGCAAAATATAAAATGCCTGGGTACGTGGTGGTCCCCTGGGATTTTGGGGTGGCCATATGGGCCTCCCCCACACTTATTAAATAAATAGCCCCGGGGAGTTGGCGGCCCCAGGGCAATTTATTCCGAGTGGGACCTTTCCATCATATCTTTTGGAGTAAGGGTATTCCTGCCGGACCCCCTTTTCGTTATTTTTACTAATTTTGTGGGACTCGGTTTAAAGCCAAGTACCAAGATGGCTGCCAACACTTCCTGATTGAAGAGTTGTCAGCCAATCATATTTCATTAGGATCCTAAAGTCCACTGCAAGGACTTAAACTTAAATATCTCTAAAACTACTGAACAGATTTACACCAAATCACAAAAAGCACGCTTTCTGGTCCAGCATCTAGCTTTCTGCTAAATTTGGTGTATTTCCGTTCAGTGATTTGGGCAGTAGACGTGTTAAAAAAATTAAAAATCTCTATAGCCATAACATGGGGAAAATGCGTTTTGGGACCCCCCTTTTTTCTCAGCCCTTGCTTGATGCATCATCCTGAAACTAGGCCTGGGCGGTGAGCTTCGCTCCGTTCGCGGAGTTTGTGGAGTTTTATGCACTCTGCGGAGCTCGCAGAGTACTGAAAACTCCGCTTCGCGATGTGCAGCGGAGTTTTTTCCCCGCTCGCGATCGCGAACGGTAAGTTCGCGATCGCGAACAGTAAGTTTGCCGCTCGGGTAGAATTTCCACCCGAGCAGCAGGAATACCATCACAAACTGCAGTTCGCACTGCACTCCGCCACTCGCGGAACTTCGCAGAGGTTTTTTGTAACTTCGCGGAGTTCCGCGTAGCAAAACTCCGCGAACTACACCCAGGCCTACCTGAAAATTTCAACACAGCAGATGAACCAAAATGGGGAAGTTTTTCTGAAATTTTGTGAAGATTCTTCAAGCGGCGCCAAAGTTATTGGCAAAACAAAAATGCTTTTCCTATGGAAACTTTGGTCCTTACTGTAACTACCTACTGGCTATCACCATTAGGTGATACAAATTCATTGAAAAACCTAATGGTTACTGGGATGTTATAGTTCGGAATTAGCATTTAAAAAACCTTAGAAATTCACTGAAAAAAACAAAGATTACAGGGACATTATAGTTAGGAAATGGAGTAAAAAAATCCTTAGAAATCCACTGAAAAAAACAAAGGTTACAAGGACATTATAGTTAGGTTCAGGTTTCACTCGTACAAAAACAGTGAAATTCAGCTGCTATAGTTAGTGAGCTAACTATAACTCGCACCACTTCATTTCACTGCTTTTGACCTCCATAATACATCACTCATGACATGGTCAGTGACATCACTGATGATATCTCAATTGACATCACTGATGACATCATCCAGTGACTGTCAGTGTTTTTAAAACGTTTATGAGTGTTAAATATATATACAAAGGTGTATTGGTGAATCAGTTGGTGTATAAGTGCCTGTTTAGACGATTCAGTGGGTGTGTGACTGACTGTATAAGTGAGTCAGGGAATGTATGGGTGATTGTGTGAATGTCTGTATCAGTCTGTCTAAGTGGATGTATGGGTGTGTGAGTGGGTACATGAGTTTTTTTATGGGTAAGTGATTGGTTGTATGAGTACCTCTGTGGGTATCTGAGTGTCTTTGTGGGTGGGTGAGGGTATGTGTGACTGCCTGAATGGCTGAGTGAGTAGGTGAGTCAGTGGCTGTATGGGTTAGTGAGTACATGTGTGAGGGTCTGTATGGGTGAGTGAGTGTGTGTATGGCTGTGTTGGTGAGTGAGTATATGTGTCAATGGTATATGGGTGAATACCTGGGTATGTGAAAGGCAGTATAGGTGAGTGATGGGGTATGTGAGTGACTGGATGGGTAAGTGAGTGAATGTGAGAGTGGCTTTATGGATGAGTGTGTGCTTGTGTCAGTGACTGTATAGGTGAGTGAGTATGGAGCCAATGTGAGGAGAAACTTTCTAAACTGCTGAGGCACTGCTACTCTCCTAGTGGCACCAGGTTTGGGCTCTCTGACCTCAGTGAAAAGGAGTCCCTCCTCCCAGGAGGTCCTGTGGGATCCACTGACATCTCCCTTTTACAGATCAGCAGCTTACTGTCTCAAGCCTTTAAGAGTGGGACAGATTCCCCTGGCGTGAATCTTCCCAGGAGGGTCCCCCTGGGCCTAAGAGGTCTGCGGTGTAAGGCCCAAGCTCCTGGGGCTCAGTTCTCTCTGGGGCTGACAGTTCTTCTCCCTGAGGAGAGGGGACCTGGTCTGGGGTCTGTAGGGAAGATGGTTTCCCAGTCTTCTTGCCTTTTCTCTTGGAAGGTTGGGCCATAATTTCATACTTCAACACTTCTTGTTCACCCTGGGTTCTACTCTCTGCTCTGGTTTTCACACCCATCCACTAAGTTTTACCCAGCAATGCCATGGGTTTTTCTTTCTACCTCAGCCAAGGCTGAGGACTCCAGATCATTGCCTAGGAGACACTGTTCAGGAATTGCAGAATATACCACCACCTTTGGTGGCCAGTAATTCCACCCCACTCTGAGGACACTAACACCATTGGATGTACCTTAGCCTTTTTATCAGCACTTAGGACTGTATAGGTCTCACCAGTGAAGTACTGTTCTGAGGACACCAGTTGCTCAGTCAACATAGCGACACTGGTACCAGTGTCTCTCAGGGCTTCAACTCTAACTCCATTAATATGTAGCTGTTGTCTGTATTTTTCCAGTTTACTGGGCCTGACAGCCAGGGTAGCTACACCCACCCCACCCTCTGAGACTAGAGTTGCCTCGGCGAGCACCCTGACATGGTCAAGGCTCACCTGTGATCCCATATGGAGACTTGCCACTGCAATTACTGCAGGCGCGCTAGAGGCATTCTTTTTGTGTTTACAACTAAGGTCTCCAGTTTGGTGTCCAAGAGCCTGACAGTCATGACACCAAGCCTTTTTGGGATCCCAGTTTTTACCCTGGTACCCACCCATAAACTGTGTAGAGTTTTGGGCCCATCCTCCTGAACAGGTTTTTGGGGGCCTTTAGAAGGCTCCTTGTTTTTAACTTTTTGGTCACCATCTTTCCCTTGGGGGGGTCTCTTTTGGCCTCCTTCTTTTGGTCACCCCCACCAGTGGTAGTTGTTGTCACACTTTTTTTGATCCAGTTGTCTGCCTGCTTCCCCAACTCTTGAGGAGAAAGTGAGCCTAGGTCTACCAGGAACTGATGTAATTTATCTTGATAACAATTACTCAACGGATGCTCTTTCATGATTAAATTGTAAAGCCCATCATAGTCATTCACATTGTTACCTTTCAACCAGCCACCTAGTGTCTTAACTCAAAAGTCTACAAAATCAACCCAGGAATGACTCTAGGTTTTTACAAGTCTCCCTGAATTTGATTCTATATTCTTCAGTGGTGAGTCCAAAGCCCTCAATCAGGGTATCCTTCATGAGGCCATAAGACTCAGCATCTGTCTCGTTCAATGTCAGGAGTCTATCCCCGCAACTACCAGAGAACAGTTCCCAAAGGAGGGAGTCCCAATGCCTCCCTCCCAATGTTTACCTTTCTATTGATGCAAGCTCTCTCGAAAGCAGTAAACCATGTTATGATATCATCACCATCTGTATATTTGGGGACAATCCCTTTGGGACTTTTAGAGTCAAAGACTTCCTCCCTGTCCCTAGTTATGAAATTGCTGCCACCAGAGATGGGTCCTAGGCCCAACTCTTTTCTCTGTTTCTCTATGTCCAGGAGTCGAGTTTCTATAGCTGCTCTCCTGGCTTTCTCGTAAATCTGGAAATGCGTCAGAAGCCATGGGTGTTGCGTGGGAAAACCCACAGCAACACCCATGGCATTCCCCTTTCACGCAAAGTGTTGCGTGTAAAGGGGCCATATTTGCAAGGACACGAAAAGGCACGCAGGGTGGCTTTACATATTCTTGTAAATATGGGGCAACAGGTTGCACCGCCGGTGCGTCACAAAAAGTGATGCACTGGCGGCACAAGGGGCTTGTAAATATGCCCCTTAGTATAGCAGGCAATGGGGAAAATCAGGTGACAGGCTGGAACGTCAACCAAAAGACCATCGCGGTCAGGAGAAGAAAATGCTAAAACACCGTCAAGTATTTACCATGATGGTCAATTTATTTATTTTTTATTTATTTATTTATTTATTTATAGAGCGCAACATTCATCCGTAAGGATATCAGGGCGCTAAGGAAAGCACATCCTAAATGAGGGGGTTCCAGTGAGGGTTCCTAGGTGATGAGTCAGTCCTTGGGAAGAAGATGCGTTTTTAGTTTTTAGTCCTTGGGAAAAAGATGCGTTTTTAGTTTTTTTCTAAACGTCGTGTGGTTGTCCGTGAGTCAAAGTTAAAGAGGAAGTTCATTCCAAAGTGTTGCCGCAAGATTAGAGAAGGATCGACCCCCCACTCTGGACTTCCTGATACGTTTGGTTACTGCCCGCGCCTGATGGCGTGACCTCAGATTTCAAGTGGGTGCATAGAATTCAACTCCGTCTTGGAGAATTCTGGGTCCAAGATGATGTAAGACCTTATATGCATGACTCAGCAGCTTGAATTTGGCCCTTTGTCTAACTGGGAGCCAGTGGGGTGCCCTCATACACTCAGATGTTGAGCTGTACTTACTCTTGTTGCATACCAATGTGGCAGCCGCGTTCTGGACCAGCTGTAGTCGAGAGAAAAGGTAGTCCGCCATGCCAACAAAAGAGCATTCCCATAATCCATCCTACTTATAAGCAGGGCTTGGACAAGGGTTCTTCTACACTCTATAGGGATCCATTGGAAGAGTCTTTTAACAACTTAAGTGTTGCAAAGATCTTCCCGCAGAGTGCACGTACATGATCCTGCATAGTAAGTGCACTGTCAACAAGAATGCCCAGATTTTTTGCAACTTGTTTGGGGTCAGGGGCATTGCCCAATGAGGAGGGCCACCAGGTTGCATTCCAAAGTAAATGTGCTCTTCCGAAAAGAAGAATCTCTGACTTGTCTGCATTTAACTTCAGACAGTGGTCAGACATCCAGGATGCCATTTCTGAAAGACAGCTAGTCAGTCTGATCCTTGTGTCATTGTGTCCATCAAGAGCAATCATCAATTGAGTGTCGTCTGCATAAGAGCAGATACTGATGCCCCATTTTTCGCTGATTTTAGCTAGTGAGGACACGTAAACATTAAAGAGGGTAGGGCTCAAGGAAGCTCCCTGTGGTACACCATACTTGATTGGTACTGGAGTTGAAGAAAAGGCGCCCAAACTGTATGGTTTGTGTTCGGTTGTTTAGAAAGGAGCAGAGCCACTGACGGGCTTTAGAATGTACACCTTTCTCATATAGGATTTTCAGCAGGCGGTTGTGTGGGACGGTATCGAAAGCTGCCGACAAGTCCGCAGGATCAGGGCGGCGGCTCTACCCTGGTCGACCACACACCTGATGTTGTCTAGTACTGCCAGAAGAGTTGTCTCGGTGCTATTATTAGCTCGATAGCCGGTTTGGGTGATGTCCAGGAGTTTATTAGACTCAAGGTAGTTGAATAATTACTTATTTACCAGCTTCTCCATCACTTTGGATAGGTATGGAAGCTGAGATATGGGTCGATAGTTTGCCGGATTTTGAACATCGGTGCCCACTTTTTTTAGTAGGGGAACTACCGTGGCTTTTTTCCAAATCTCTGGAAATACTGCGGTGTGTAGAGATCGGTTGAGTATTTGGGTGACATAGGGGCATATGGTTAGGGCGATCCGGGAAAAGACAAAGTGGGGGCAGGGGTCTAATGGGTACCCTGATTTGACTTCCACCATTGCTTTCTCCACCTCCTTTTCTGTAAAGGGGTCAAAATTGCTGAGATGGACTTGGGCATCAGGATGTGGGTTTAAAGTTCCCCACTCTAAGTCATCCGGTGAATGCTGCTCCTTAAATGAGGAATAAATCTCCGCAATTTTATAGTCAAAAAATGTGCTGATAGCCTCGCATCCCTCGAGGGAGGGTGCCAGGGCTTGGGACAAGCTGGCGGGATTACAGAGCTCTTTAACTATTTTGTAGAGTTCTTTCGGTGAACTCCTATTGTCACTCACGCGTTTTGCAAAATAGATCTTTTTGGCGTTTTTAATGGTAGTGTTATAGTGTCTCATCTTCGCCTTATATAACTGTCTATCCATGTATAGTTTGGATAGTCGCCACTTATGCTCAAGAGTTTTCCACTTTCTTTTCAGAATTTTGAGATCAATTGAATACCATTTTTCCGATTTCGTTCTACCTTGGCATTTTTTCCCTAATTTAGGGGCACAGAGGTTGAAGGTGTTAGAAATTTCTGCAAGGAATTTTTCTATGCTAATCTGTAAAAGTAATGACGTCAGAGCATCTTGATCTTTCAGAGAAAAATGGTGCTTAAACGTGTCAGGGGTTACAAGCCTCCAGGCTCTTTTTGCCACTGCTGATGACATTTGGGGGCGGATTAATTTCGCCTGGAGGCTAAGAGTGAATAAGATCAGGAAATGGTCTGCCATTGTTGGGGTCTTATTTCTGATATGTTGGTAGGTTCTATATTAGAAAACACAAGGTCCAGGGTGTGCCCGGCAATATGTGTAGGTTCCCCAATCCACTGTTTTAATTGCAAGATTTTCATGTCACTATCAAGATGTTTAGCCACATGGTCATTAACATCCTCAAAGTGAACATTAAAATCTCCTATTAATAAATAGTTGTTGTGCTTCAGACATAAGGGGAATAACTGAGTAAGGAGCTGTGCGCTAAAGTCTGGTTTGTATCCGGGTGGGTTGTAGATAATTGCACCCCCAAGTATGTTATGAGTACCATTTAGTATTTGGAAAGCAAGGATTTCATGCTTCCCCAACTGAGCCACTGGTTCAGGGAGACACGCAAAACAGTCCTTGAAAAGTATGGCTATACCACTTCCTTTCCTGCCTATTCTATCCTGTTTCAATAGTTTATAGCCGGTTGGCAGGGCAATGGCGATGTCTGGAGAGTTGTTAGCATCTAACCAGTTCTCCGTGATAAAAGCCAAATCGGGCTTTATTTCTGCTAGCAAATCCCAGATTTCAGTCGAATGTTTATGTACGGATCTAGCATTAAAATAGATACATTTCAAGTGAGGGCCAATCTGGGCAGTTGTGTTTCGAGACCAGTTAAGAGAAATGTTACTACACCATTTACAGCATAGACAAGAGAAGGGACCCATTGTGTCCTCTGGGGCGGATTTAATGCACTGTGTTTTGGTGTAAGGGAGACGGTCTGCTGGGTCTAATAATATCTCCCTTGAATAACAGAACCTAGTATTTAGCTCTGGGTTAGGAGATACAGGGGGTCTAGCGTCTGGCCCCGGTCAGGCGCGGATGGACGCAGACGGGCTTGCCTTTGGCACGCCGGCGGCGCACCCGCTGCACGCGTCCGCTGCGCGTCCGCGTCCCCATGAGGGTTAAGTAGTGGTCGTGTCTAAAACCACTAGACCGCTACCTTTGTCCTGGCCCCGGCAACCGGAAGTGTGTGAGAACCGGCCTGAAGGTATCTGCCCCCCTCTGCATCAAACGAACAAGCAGCTTGCAGCAGAATGAGGGGGCAGCGCTTCCACACACCCCCCACAACAGGAGCTCCAGTAAGTGCAAGTGCACCATGAAATAAAAAGTAGCAATAAAAACAGTTAAAATAGCCGCAAACAGGCAATAAAAACAATTAGGATAGCCCCCAGCAAGAAGGAGCTGTACGTGAGTCCTGAGAATCATGACAGCACCATCTCCGGGCGCGTCCGCGTCCCCATGAGGGTTAAGTAGTGGTCGTGTCTAAAACCACTAGACCTCTACCTTTGTCCTGGCCCCTCCTCCCGGCAACTGGAAGTGTGTGAGAACCGGCAGAAGTCTTCTGCCCCCCTCCACATCAAACGAGCAAGCAGCTCGCGGTGGAACGAGGGGGCAGCTCTTCCACTCGCCGTGAAATAAAAAGTAGCAATAAAAACAGTTAAAATAGCCGCAAACAGGCAATAAAAACAATTAGGATAGCCCCCAGATAGAAGGACCTGTATGTGAGTCCTGAGAATCAGGACGGCACCATCTGTAGAATACACAGTGGTAACCTGCGTCACCATCAAACAATTTAGTATTGTAAGCAATGGGGGAAATCGGGTGACAGTCAGGATCATCAATTAAAGACTGTCGCGGTCGGGGGTAAAGGCACACAGGCTTTTGCAAATCTTGGGCCAATGGGCACTTGGGGTTGGATTTGGTTTCTATTCTTTCAGAGCAGAGGTCTTTGGGGTCCCAGGACCCGAGAGGAACAGGCAGTTCTCGATTACCTTGCCCAGGGATGCTGGATGCAGGGACATGTGGAAATGCTCATCACCGGGGGCGGGTGTGCCAAAGATGCACCTCAGTCGGTCCGTAAATGAATAGAGGTTGTGCCAAAATGGTTTCTGCCACACAGTCGACGCCACCAAACAGGAGATGCAAAATCACAGTTAGTTCCTCAGTTAGTAGTATTGCTACTCACTGGTGTTCTATTTTATTGATAGCTTTAATTTCCAGAATATCTTCTTTCTCCAGCTTCAGTAATTGTTCGTCGAAGTTAGAGCAGTCTTGAAGTGAAGGCATTAAACAGACTATGGATTTGTTTGTACATTAGTTGGGCTTCTGTGTTGTCAGATGAAAATAGATTCTTGGTAAGTTGACTTTCCAAAGCGCTTTTTTTTCCTCCTTTGTCAGAACTCCTACTCTAATGTCCATTAGGATATCTTCATATTCTTCATCAGATGCTTGCCGCATATTCTTCACTAGTTCCTTATATTCAAACTTTAACCAGATATTTAAATTGCCAATACTGCCCAAAGAATTTTGTGTTTCATCATGGAGAAGTGTCTTGAAAACAGGCTTCCCTTTCATGGGGGGTGAGTTGCAGTAGATCACCGAAGACAATTAAATTCTCTCCTCCAAACAGCTAGTCATACTCTGTTTTTAAAATCTGCTTCATTTTTAAGTGTACGAAGACAAGCATTAAGTTCAAAACCATGCTCACCTCAACGATGATCACAAGCTTCAGCTTCTTCAAAATGCTTGATACCTCATGACAAGCTTCACCAGATAACTACTGGTATACCAGCTTATTGTCATGTTCAGCAGGTAGCATTAGAGTAAAGTAATTCCTTTAATGTTGTGGGCAGCTAGTCCAGTTGGTGCTGGTAATACACATGATAAATTTGATTCTGTAGCTAAGCGGCAGGTACTTTAATTAGGAAGCTTTTCCCAGTGTCAGCTTGACATCTAATGTATAGTAGAATTGTCTTAAATGAAGAGCATTCACATACTTTCTTCTTGGGCAAAAATCCATACTTTATCTTTTAATTTGATATACATTTCTTTCTGTTCGTTATTCAGTTGTTCCACTAAGGGGCCGATTCCGATCTCGGTCGGAGGCGCACCCAATACCATTCGGTCGGGAAAAAAGCCATGCGAAAGCCTGTTTCCCGACCGAACCGTACGCGGGTCCGGCCGAGCGAGTACGATGCGAATTCGCCGACCGACTCGTCCGGGCGACCCGACCGCTCCGACCGACTCGCTCGGACTCGAACCGCTCCGACCGACTCGCTCGGACCCGATTCGCACCGCGCAATGGAGACGTTTCCCGGCCGGGTAAGTACGATGCGCGCCGCGAGCAGTCCGACCGAGCCGCGCACTCCGGCTCGTAAGAGCTGTCGGAGCCGTACTTTGGGGGTCCGTGTCGGACCCCCTGTACGCGTACCCGTGCGAGGCGCACACAGGGGGACCCAAGGGTCCCCCTACCTGTGCGTGTACGCCGCGGAGCGCTCGCGGCGTACTCGCTGTAGGGCGCCCTTGTCCGCCTCGCACCCATTGGAGGCAATGGGAGCCCGCGTACGCGTTGTACGACCGGCTCCCATTGAGTTCAATGGGAGTCCGACCGACTACGTGTCCGATAACATACGGCCGCATCGTACTCGTTCGGTCGGACTGCACGGGTCCGATTCGGTCGGAAATCTCTCCGGGTCCGGCTCGGTCGGAGAGATTTCCGGCCCGAATCGGAATCGACCCCTAAGTGTTCGAAATCCACACTTTACTCTCTTGCTTGTTGCATTTCAGTTTCCAGCTCACTCATGGCTATGGCTGCTTCATTTTGACCAAATGGTTGTCCAAGTGGATCTTTACTCAACTTTCAACATTTGCAAATAGTTTGAAAAGACTGGGCACTGAATGTTGTCTTTTATAGCATTTAAATTGTATTTGTATCAGTCATAATCTCCAAGTAGTTCTGATTCAGCGCTCCAAGGCTTGAACAATTGCAGAAGTGCTAAATAGCAAAAACCTCTTAAATCTGCGTTTTGGCAACTCAATTTTTTGTGGTTAATTAGATTTCCTATGCTATGTCTAACCAAACAACCGTCACATCCAACTACCGCATATTTTCCTTCTTCTATGTGTTCTGTCACATTCCTTTTGTATCTGTAGTGTTAAAGTACTTCATAAAGGCACATGTCATCTAGATGTTGACTCCTTCTTGAATAGTATATATGCAACCTATTTGTCTTCTCAATGTCTGTACTTTCCGGGTCAAACTCTGCTAGATACTGAATTTTTGGGAAAGTCTTTAACACTCAATAATGTGTACGTGCTAGGCCTAGACTTACTCAAACAATTCCCATTTTCTTTGAGAACAAATTGGGTGACCTCAGCTGGTCACAGCACTGATAGGAGCCCATCTGTCAATGGGAAAGCATTTTCAAGCTGAAGCTGTACAATTTCTTAGATAGACTGTTTTCTGCAGAAATCTACTCCCACATATCCTTCTTCTCTGTCTTCGCTGATTTTGTAATGTATGAAGTGATATACCGAGCAACAGCAATGGGGTTGTCTGGAACAAATTGCAGATTGATATTTGCATTCCACATCTTCAGAATCACAGGGTTGTAGTCATTTATATATTTGGAGGCCTCTGTTCTTCTCAGATTGTATGTGTCTTTCTGTGATTTCCTTGTCAATGTATGTCTGACTGCAGACATACAGCTGTTCACTCTTCCTTGTGAAATCACAGATTATGGGAATCAAATCAACATCTCATGTAAACGTTTCCTTTGCATCTGTATTTTTCACGATAGTACTTCCCACATCTATGAGTCTGATACTGCAGAACTTGTTTTCGTAAGCCCTTGTCACCAGCATCTCTTGGGATAGCGCATGTTACATACTGTTCTATATAAGACAAGACAGACACATCCCTGCCTGTTCCGAACTTTGGTGCATCTTTTATCCATAACATCATGTGATTAAGAGGAGCACCTCTTGCTTGGTACTCTGCACCAAAAGAAATCATTAACTTCACCAAGAGGTAGCCATGATGCAGATAAAAGACATCATGGTATGAAACCTGTGACTAAAATATCTGAAAATATTTACAGGATCCAAGGAGCAAAGTTCTCCTGCTGTCTTCACTTCAATGTCCTTTATGTTTGAGGTTGCTTCTTGCAAAAATTCAGACAGGTCATCCCAGGCGTACTCAGCACAACTGAGTGTGAGAAACTAAGTAGGGGAACCTAGATATCTCAACATACATTTCAATTCTCCATGATGGCGATACCAATATTCGTTGGTGCCACTTTGGCACACCATCAAATTAATCAAGTTGTATGCGTATTTTTCATCCTTTCCATGAACTTTTTCAATAAATTCCTTTGCAGACAGATTTTGAAGATTAACTCCTGTTTTCAGTATATGGTTAACAGTGTATGAAAGTCCAGATTAGTCACTCTAAAACAGAAGATGGAATATGTAGGGAATTCACTGTTGAAATCTTGGATTCTCTGAATATAATCTGGTTGACTGGTATTCAGCTGCTGGTATCTGTACAGAGAGGTCATCAAAGCAGTCACCTTCACCAGTGAGAAACAGCTGAGGAAAACACAGAGCTACTAAACTTTTCTCCCTCACACTCATAGGAGCTCCTTTTGCTTGCTTCATTTGAAAGTGATCAATAGCATCACCAATAATCTCTCTAGAATTTAGAGGGTGGATACTGTACTGTTGATTAAATTTCTTCTGATCGGGATCGATCCACCTTTTCAACCTGACAACTTGATGGCAATGTGTCACCTACCATATGTGTTATATCTTGTAGAGCATCTACATTTTTATAATAAATATTATTTTTTATCAGATATAATGTTGCTTTCTTTACTTTACCAACATCCACTAACCCTGTCATAGTTTTTTACCCTTGGTAGAGACACCATTGACTAGAATAATACGTGCTTCTTCAAAATCTCTCTCCACCCCTACAGTTTCAATATTCTGCTTGAATTCTAGTGGTAATTACACAACTCTACCTTTAATACCTTTCTGTAACTCTTTTGAAGTAACCTCCCTGTTTTTGGTCAATAGCATCACCGATGACTTCTTTAGAATGCAGCAAATGGATTAGCAAGTGTTCCCAAATGTCTTCAGATTTGGTTCGATCCACTTTTTCAATCTGTCCACTTGATGGTGATGTTCCAACCTCTGCATATGTCATATCTCAAAGAACATTAACATTTTTATAATAAGCATTATTTTCTACCAGGTAAAATGTCACTTTTCTTTACTTGACTATCATCCACTAACTCTTGCTAGATTTTTCTTACCCTTTGTAGGCACACCATTTACTAGAATAGCAACTGGTTCATGATCTTCTCCCTGTCCACCAGCTGTTCCAATATTCTGTATACAATCTAAAGGTAAGTAGACAACTCTTCCTTTAAGGCCTTTCTGAAGGTCATTTGCTGGCAGCTTCCCTGTCTTAGGCTCCATACGAACTATAGCCCTAAATGGGTGTACACATTGTATCAGAATGGATTAATAAACATTCAAGTCGTGTAGTTCTTGTGGAATAGATACTAATTCTAACTTGTTATGTATTTCTCTAGCTGGCATCTTGTTTTCCTCTAATTTATCGTAGCAGTATATATATATAATTTGCCGTGTGGACAAGTCAAACCATTCCTCTACACATAAATAAACAGCTAATTCTTGCCACTTATCTCTATTCTCCTGCTCAGTTTTTGAGAATACAACTACATTGCGAATTTGGCTTTTGTAGTGAGTGCATCGAACAAATACAAACACAGTTTGGTTTCTCAGAAGAAACTGTGTTAAATGTCCTAATCTCTTCTATAAAGTTATCAGCAACACTTCAACCTGTCTTCTGTTCCTGTACATACCAACTTCTCGCTTTCCCTACTCTCTTGTCCAGGACCAAAGAAGCAAAATTGAACATCTTCACAAACGTTTTCTACATCAGCTACTGTGCCATGTAAAACAGCTCTATTAATTTCTCCTAAACACAGGGCAAGAGTTTTAACATAGTAAAGCCTCCTAACTAAATTTCGCATTTTAGAGTGGTGAACTGCTAACATTCTAAAGTGATAAAAGGTGGTCTGGTACCTTTTCTTGGATGGACATGCTAATGAATGTCGCTGTAAATTTGTATACCCCCTTACTTTGCATGGATCCAATCCCTAGTTTATTTTTCAGACTCCTGCATGAAAACTTACGTTGAAAAGTCCTCAATATATCGATTGATTCCTGCCGAACACTGCAAATACTGCTACAGTTCCATTTTTATACAGGGGCCTTCCTTGTACCTTTTCAGCTATCACTTCCTCTACATTCCTAGGACGTATATCCTCTTTTGCAATAGGAATACCATATTTTACCTCATAACAACGACCAGTTGTTTCCACTGCATGAACTATTGTGTTCTCTTGTAAATAGCTTTCCTCATTAAAGAAAGGCTCAGTACTGGAAGTATGCTTCCATTCACCACTGAAAATTTTGCAAAAGTTACTTCTATTCACAAATCTTTTCTTTTGGCTTCCTTTCCTCTTAGACAATGCTATTTTATCCAGTGTTCTCATTCTACTCAGAAACAAAATAAATAGCTCTCTCTTTAGAGCAAACACCTTATCCACTAGAGCTTCAACATATTCATTTTGTTTCACTGTGTCTCTTCTTCTTTTATACTGTTTCATAGTTTGTATCAGATTCTGAGTTACCCTACTGCGGAATATTCGGCCTCTAATTTCTTTAAATTGCCTCTATCTCCTTGTTCAAATATCTCCTTTCTTATACTATTTATTAGTTTTGCTGTCAGTAACTTTATCTCCTTTGCGAGCTAATTTGAGACTTCCCATTTTGTTTTACTTGGTTTTGCTTACTTTCTAGTTTACCACATACTATTTTAAGAAACTTATCAATTTTCTTACTAGTAAGTCTTTTCTCTTTAACCACATCGTGTAAATTCTGTCCCTTTTCTTTCTCTGTTGTAAGGAGACAGTATTCTTTTCTCTGTCTCTTTCTTCTTTCTGTTTTATTTGGCGTTTTATTTTTTTATTTTTTTATTTTTTTATTAAACAGTTCCAGAATATACATATACGTGAATTAGTAAATAATGATAAAACCAGCAATAAATTACATAACAGATTAGCAATAAAAAGGCAGTAATTATATAAAAAGAAAGGAGTCTTATGAATAATATAGTACATCAAATATTTAAAAAAAATAATAATAGTTAAATCCAATAAACGGGTAGTTTAGCCACAAATATACAGTACTTTTTTGGAAATATTTACAAACAGATCGATCAATTCATTGGAGCCTATACCCAATAGTGCTAACCATTATTTCTATTAATTCCTATCTATGGCCCCCTTACGTTTCTAGTCCAGGCGGCGATAAATGCCCAAACCTTCTGACCCCGGATTCTAGCCTGTCTGCCCCTGCTGGCATAAATAGCCTTTTCTTGATTATAGATTCCCAGGAGCCGGGCGAGCCACATTTGGAAAGTTGGGGGATCAGAATCTTTCCATCTTGCAGCGAGTAAAATCCTGTATACCGCTGCCCCCAAAAAAGACAATATTCCTCCTCTACGCTTAGCCCCAATGAGCCATCATAACCAAGAATCAGCAAAGTTCGTGATAAATCTACTCTATGTCCCAGTACTTCTTCCCAGTATCCTGATAAGCCCCTTTTTAACAGAGTTAATTCGTCACAATCGTAAAACATATGAGTCAGAGTAGCTGGCCCTAGCCCACATCTAGGACAGTGGTCATCTATCCTTTTCCCCCATGTAAACAATTTAGCTGGTGTAAAATATAAGTTAAAAATAGTTTTATATAATTGGGCTTTTAAGCTTGAGGATAAGAGTGTTTTGGATGTTAAAGAAAGGCTCATATAAATATCAACTTCAGGATTAGCGAGCTTCAATGCCCAGGATGATTCCGTTTTTTCCAAATCATCTGGGATCTTATCAAGAAGCAGGCTATACAAATTCCTAATTCTAGTGGATTTCCTAGATATGGTATGTAAAAGTGGTATCTTATCAAGTGTAATCTTAGGTGTTTTTAAGGCCAGAATGTTTTTGATCTGAGCAAATTTAAAATACTGATTATTAGGAATATCAAAAACCCTTTGTAGTACTGAGAAATAGAAATCTTGTTCTCCCCCAGAAAAATCCCCGATTGTTCTTACGCCCATCCTTTCCCATTTCTTTGCCATATCATCATTAACCTGGGGTGATAATAGTGATGAATGCCACAGGGGGTATATCTATTAAACTTCGGGATTGCCATAAAGCTGGAGACCTGCTTCCAAATTTTCCATGCACTACGGATTACCTTAAATTTGACCTTTTTATAATAACTTGGTTCTAATTGTTTCAATAAGAGCCCTGGAGCTTTCTTCCCAATAGAGAGTTCATATATAGTAGGTATTTTTAAACCTTGCTCTGTTCTGTTATCATTCCCTAGAATAAACAAAGAAGTCATTTGATGGAGAAGGGCCGCCCAATAATATAAAGTGATATTAGGAATTGCTAAGCCACCCCTGTCTTGTGGTAGAGCTAAATATTTCATTGATCTTCTAATTTTCCCATATTGCCATATAAAATTGGAAAGTAATGATTCTAATGTTTTCAAAATGTTATCTTCTATAGCCAGGGGTATAGCCCGAAACAGGTGCAGTAGCTTTGGAAGCATGGTCATTTTAACAAAATTGCCCCTCCCAATAATAGACAAATGTAAACAGTTAATTCTTCTTAGATCATTCCCCATATTTTTAATCAAGGGTTCGAAATTACATTTGTTAATTTCTTCTATTTTAGCGCTTATACAGACCCCCAGATAGGTAGCCGTGTCTACTTTCCTTGGATCATTATACTTAATATTGTCTGTACAGAGAATAACAGTTTTCCCCTTGTTCAATGCGTACCCCGAGAAAAGCCCAAAATGCTCTGCGATTTTATTTATTTCTAAAATGGCCTCAGCTGGGTTTGGTGTTACTACCGCCACGTCATCAGCATAAGCCAATACTTTAGTCTGATAACCCCCTGTAACAATTGGCTTAATATTCTGGCTCTGTAGAAGTTTAACAACCAAGGGGTTGATATATAGAGCGAATAAAATCGGAGAACAGGGACAGCCCTGCCTCGTCCCTCTTGATATATTAATAATATTAGACTCCTTCCCCATAAGTTGTAATCGGGCCCTCGGTTGAGAGTACATGGCTCTGATTGCTTTTATAAGTTGGGGTCCAAACTTATTTATTTCAAGTATCTCCCATAAAAACTCCCAGGACACCCGATCAAAAGCTTTCTCAGCATCGAGGAGGATCATAGCCATCCGGCCCCCCGTCCCGGACATGATATCAAAGAGCGAGATTACTCTACGGTATGGTCAGTCGTTCCCTTGCCCGGGATAAAACCATGTTGCCAGGGGGAGACCAGACGTCCAATGACCCCCCTGAGCCTGTTAGCCAAGATTTTAGAATATAGTTTAGAGTCAGAATTGATCAGGGAGATTGGTCGGTATGAAGATGGGTTGTCCACAGGCTTACCTTTCTTAGGAAATATTATTATATCAGTCTCTTTCCAAGACTCAGGGGGGGTTCCACTAAATTGCACTCCCTTGAACAGGTCCAGTAAGAGAGGTATTATTATTGTTCCTAGGATTTTATAAAACTCTAGCGGGATTTTGTCGGGTCCTGCGGCTTTCCCCGAAGCCATATCTAACAAGGCTAAATGAACTTCTTCTATAGTAATTTCCTTTTCTAGTTCATCTCTTGTTAGCAAATCCAAACCCCTCCTGATTCAGTACCTGCAGTCAGTTCTATTAGGGCTTGCCTAACTTCAGCCGTGTCCTTCTTGATATCATCTTGGTACAAAATTTGATAATACCGTTGAAACTCTTTAATGATATCATCCGGATCTGTATATTCTTGTCCATCTATTTTAATAGAGGGTATTGCATTAAAAGAGATCTTTTGCCGGGTACGTAAGGCTAGCCTCTTTCCTACCATCTCTCCGTTTTCATATGACCCATTCCGATGTGATTGAAATGTTTCAGCTGATCTCTGGGTTAGCCAGCTATTTAGTTCTGTTTTTAGAGTGATTATTCGGTGTAGAATGTGGAGCCCATCTTGTCCCTGTATTATTGCTAAAACATGTTCTTCTTCAGCTATAGCCAGCTCCTGTAAAATTTTCTGATTTTTACTTGCCTGTTCCTTCTTTGCCCTGGCCGTGTAGCTAATAGTTTCCCCTCTAATAGTGGCCTTAAAACAGTCCCAGACAACCCCTCTGGCCGCGCTGAAGCGATTCATATCAAAATACTTTTGTGCCCAATCTTTAATGAATTCAATATAATCTTTATTCACAAGGAGCTTTCTGTCAAACGTCCACTTAGTGCGGCATCTTATAAAGTTGGTTAGTTCTATTTCTAAAATCAGAGGGTTATGGTCCGATATTAATTTAGGGAGCTTCATAATCTTAGCCTGTGCAAGCAAGTCTCTTGTTCCAAGGAAATAGTCAATCCTGACATATTTATTATGCGGGCAGGAGAAGTATGTGTAGCCAGGGTCGGGCGAATTTTTAACTCCCAGATATCCACCAGGCCATGGCTACTTTTAAGATAGCTTAGGGCCCTATAAACTCTAGGCTTCCGCCCAGAATATCCCCCCTGCCTTTGTTTCCTAGAATCTATATCTAGGGAGATGTTTAGATCTCCGCAGAAGATTAAAGAGTTTGGCCAAGTGGCAAGCTCTATTTCAAGATCCTCAAATATTTGAGGGTCATCTTGATTTGATCCGTACACTGAACATATCGTAATTCCAGATGTAAGTTCTACAATGACCCATCTCCCCAAAGTGTCCACTGCCTTACGCTTAGCTAACCCTAATGGATATTTGGCTAGGATGGCCACACCGCGGATATTAGAGGTCTGAGTTGTACAGGCAAGAGTGTTATAGCCCCGACCTTTAATAATTCTCTTTTCTCCCAAGGAATATGTGTCTCCTGTAGACAGACTACATCCAAAGAGTTAAGCCTAATTATTTCAGCATAGCGAACCCTCTTAGCCCTATCGTTCAGCCCAGCCACATTCCATGAACAAATCGTTATCTTCCCCATTGAGATTTAGTTCCAAGTTCCAGGAGTCCTTTTATTAATAACCTGATGCCCCCATATTCCTCCAAAATATAGCTTGCCTTCTGTCTTTCATTAATCTCTTTTGATTGTTCCTTTATTTCATTACTAAGTCTGGAAATGCATTTTTTATCTTGTTTTTTACCCCCGCCTCCCCCCCTCCTCCCCCCTCCCACCTTCCCAACACGCCCACCTCCCCTCCTGAGGCGTACAGACTCAATCTAGAGTCTGTTCGTGATGAAAGTGCGCCACATAGCCAGAGCTCTAGTGTTAGAACCTTCCGCTAATACTTAACAGATGCTGGTCATAAATTTCCAGGTCACGCGGTTGTTCTTTAAAGTTGTGTTTAATTTTCCGAATATTTCTTCTTTTTTTTTTCCCCTTTCTTTTTTTTTCCCCCCTTCTTTTTTTTTTTTTTTTTTTTTCCCCCCGCCTTAAAGACCTTTCAAACACGTCAATTATACCAAAAACACACCAAACACAAAAACAGAAAACCTTCTAAATATCCAGTGCCACCTTATCCCTACGTATTTGATTAACTCCCCATTGTAATAGTTATTCTCCGGCAACCCTTATTATTTTCTATGAATCAGGGTCTAAACCTAGCCAGATAGACCCTCCAGATATTCTCTAGCCTTTATTTCGGACAAGAAGAATTTGGTTTGCCCTCCCCAGATCACTTTAAGCCGAGCTGGATTGTTCAAATAGGCCTGGGCTTTTTTATCTTGGAATGGCTTAATTAACTGGCGCAACCTCCACCGCCTTTCGACGGTGGAGTGACAAAAATCTGGGCGAACAAAATAGGAGATCTCATTCCTAGTTCTCTTTGATTCCGGTCTGGCCATCTCAAAAACCGCTTGGCGTAGTAAGAAATTACCGAAATACACCAAGATGGCACGGGGAAAGGCCCCAGCCTTTGCTGGTTGTTTCAAAGCAAAGGGGACGCGATGAGCACGTTGCACTTCCAAGGCCCAGTTCCACTCAGTAAGTTCTGGCAAAGAGTCTCGAAATAAGTCTACCACATATGAGCGAACATCCCCCCCCTCGACCCCTTCGGGAACCCCCAGCACACGTAGATTGTTCCTCCGCTGGCGATTCTCGAATTCTTCTAGTTTCCATTTGACATCAGCCAGCTGTGCCTCATGGGAGTCCACACGCGTTTGATTTGAGGCCAGCTCAGACTCATTAGAAACAGTCCTAGATTCTAACTCCGTCAGCCGCTCCCCAAATGCGCTGCATGTCTTAGTTAGCTTCCGGACAACCCCTTGCACCTTACGCATGGTAGCTTGAGCCTTGCACCCATCTTGGCGCGTTTCTTCCCGGTGCATCGAGATGGCCTGAAAAATAGCATCTAGTGTTGGGGCGGTTGTTCCTGGATGCTCTGAGCTAAGCGGATCGGGGTGTGAGATGTGAGAGGGATTGATGAGCTGATTCGTGGGAGTATAGTCCCAGGCCAGATCCTTTGCCCCCTGCCTTTTTTTCTTTTTCTTTAGAATAGTTTTTAATTTAGAGCCAGGATCATCTCCCTGATCGCTGCAGCTCTCATCCGTCGTAGATGAGATGTCATCCGACCACTCACCCCCGTCTGATAAAGAAAAAAAGTCACTAGGCTCTTTTTCTGGCTCCGTATCGACTATATTAGTTTTGTTGATTTTAAGGACTGGTTGGGGCTGAGATTGATAAGTTTGGTCAGTTTCATATAGTAGTGTCTGGGATGACTGTGGTGGGATAGATGATATGTTCCCTCCCCCTATTTCCCCAGCCATATCCAGTGGATCCCCGGGATCGTGAATACTGGGGGGGGGGTCCTAGTCACTATATCTCCATCAGGTCTCCTCAAGCTCTCTACCCCTCCATTATCCATCATAGTCACATACTCGGGGGGAGAGCCTGACATACCTGCACTCGGCTCCGGGTTAGGAAAGCCCTCTGTCTCTATTTCGCTCCGTGTTTCTGGTGTAGCCTGAGTCGCTCTCTGGACCTCACCGACAGCCACTTCCCTCGCGTTCACGCTCTCGTTGGGACCAGCCTTGCGCTTCCCATCCTGGCCCGGAACTGCTTTCCCGGCCGACCCTCGCAGCAGATCAGCCACAGTAGGGCCGGCCGGACGCCCCTTCTGCACTGCCCTGCCTCTTCCTCGTCTTGGAGTTTGCGCAGGCGATCCCAGTGCTACCGGCGCTGCAGCTTTCTCCCCTCGGGCATCACCCGCCTCGGACGCTTCCCGTAGCGCCAGCCTGGCCGTCCTAGCCTTGGCAGCCGCCGCAGCTACAGCCGTCTTGGGAGCCATCCCTTCAAATTCAGCGGTGCACCCAGCGCGCTTCGTTCTATCCGTGAACGACAGGTGAGAGTTCCCGTGTTGATTTCCGTCTGCTTTGTGAATTGCTCTGCCCAGGTATCGTAATACAGCCAGACCAATAATAGTTCCAATCAAATGTAGATATCGCCCATTCAGCTTTAGCTCTTCCTCGCAGATCACCGCGTTCATTTCCTGTACAGGTTCTTCTTAATCAGCATCTTCCGATAATTGTCTCGAGCTCTCTAGGCTCTGTGCGCACAGCAGTCTCAAGCGACTGCCATCTTGCCTCTCTTATTTGGCGTTTTAAGTATCTGTTTGTAAGTAGGAGTTGAACTCTGCAAAAAAAAAAAAAAAAAATACATTAGCTTATTATTATGTATCACAAGATTACAAAATTTAGCTATTTAATTTCCTTTTTAAATATCCAAGGGCTACCTTAAGAGTTACTTAAATGTAGAAGAAGAATACTTTAAGACATGACAAAGACTTTTAAATGTCAAGTTAACATAGCGATAAAAGTGGACACACAGACTCCACACTAGCAGGCCTCACAGCCATATACATAACTTCTTGTCTGAATGGGTGAGTCGCTTGTCTCAGTGCTTGGGTACAATTCTGAGTGACTGTATCAGTCCCTGTATGGGTTAGTGAGTGTTTCTGTAATAAGAATGCCAGTATAAGCGTCACTCTCTTATTAACTCTATGGATATGTAAATATATATGCAAGTGGCTGTATGGATAGGTTACTGTCTGTGTTATTGTTTGAGTATTTAACTGTGTCTACAACTAGCTCCATTACTACTGGATACATAGGAGCTGTGTGTGTGTGAGTGAATGTTTAAGTGCATCTGCCACTATGTGACTAGGTGTATTAGTGGCTCTATTCTTTTACACATAGGTATGTCACTTCTAGTATGGGTAGGAGACTGGATCTATAACTGTACATATTGGTCTGCAACTTCGCATGTAAGTCAACCAGACTTAAAACAACATGTCTTATCTTTTAAGTTCATAGCTCCATGCCCTATGGCCTACCTACAGCCTATCTCACTAGTGGCATATTTGTAGTAGAAGAGGAGTTTAACAACATGTATGGAATGACAACACGGCCTAGCAGGAAAGCTGCATAAACATTTTCTACTATAGCAGGTCTGACATATGTGTAAAGGTTTAGTTCGCTGGATGGATAACTTGTTAGTGTCAGTTCTTCAGTACATGCCTATATGAGTGTCTCAGTGCCTACATGAGTATGTAAATAGATATGTGACTAAGTAGATTGATATCTGTCTGGATCTCTGAATTACTCTATGGGATTCTCAATCTCGATGTCTAATTCCAACTACATGACTCTGTACGTAACTATATTTGTTACTGACTGTTTCATTTTCCAAATGTCTATGTGACAGACTGTTTACATGTATAAACCAGTTGTTGTTCAAATGGTTGACTAGTTGCATAGGCACTTCACTTCATATTTAATCAATTATTTCAGGCTGCTTTCTGTAAGTGACAGGCTATGCAACTTATATTCAAATGTAATTACATTTAGCACAAACTTATAACTCACTTTATTTTTCTATATATACATCATTAATATCCCTATTTTTAACATACCTCTGAATTTGCTCTGCTGATCCTCAAAGTTTAACACACTTTCACTTCAAATTTCTTCTCACGGAAAATTATAAGTACCACTCTCTGTAAGAAAGAACCAGCAATGGCAATTTCCACTCTCTTTTTCCAGTGATACTGACGTAGTTAGTAAATCATAACGTTACCTTCAGTTCTTCCTATTCTCACTCCAGTTTTCATTGGTCATATTTGTTTAACCCTGTCATATCCCTGATAAGAAGCCCATATGGTAGTGCCTGTGGGTGAACTCCATTGCGACTCCCACTGTGCCCCCCTTTTAACTTCATGACAGAGTTGCGAATGCATATGGGAGTCCGCAAAAGTATTTACAATTATACTACTACAATTTTTCAACTACATTTGATATCCTATCATAGTACTGAATTGAAACTTTTTATTTCATCACATATACAATATACAGTATATAGTACTCTGCTTTGTGGTTTCAAACTACATTTTATTTAGCACCCTTCCACCACACTATTTTACCTCAGTTACCATAGCAACCTCCTTTGAAACCCTCTACTGTACCAGTAAGCCAAAAGTTCACACCTCTTTCGAACAGGAGCATACCAGCTTCAAGTTCAACAGTAGCAGATGCAGTTGACTGGTTGAAAATGTAAGCATATCCACAATAGCGTAACTTCTCTGACATTTATTCAGAGCCAAATCAGAGATCTATTTACTTTGCCTATTAAATCGTTACCTATTTTTAGCTACCAAATTATTTAGACCATCCAATCAAATTTGTCCATTTCTGAAACCAGGTCCACTCTTCCATTTTAACTGCCTTTCATTCTACCAACTGTCACATTCAACTGCAGCCTTCTCCTGTGTGCTACTGTTCCTTCCTTTAAAATGGTTGGAGTGTGTATTGTGGGTCATAGCTATGTTTTTTGGGCCAGAGAATGTGCAAGAAAGAGTGGCATTGACAGGGACTTGGGTTTGCCTAATGTCAATATTACATAGATTGGCCAGAGAGGGTTAAAGTGGCAGGAATTGCTGTCTTTAGTTGAGAGCATTGCAGATTGCCAACATCCGGACTTCTTAATTGTGTACTATAGTGGAAATGACCTAGGCCCTCTTACTGGGGTAGGATTGGAAATCGCAATGAAGGAGACCATTGGCCAATAAAGGCATTTTTCCCTCACATTGTCTTGGTGTACTCCAACATTTGCCAAAGGCAGAAATGAAAATGGTCAATCTAATTCTGTCCACAAATATACAAAGCCGGGAAACATGTGAATAAAAATGTTTCTGCATTCCTTAGAGGCCACAACATGGGCTCCATCTACAACAACTTGCGCTTTGACATGGAACATATATATAGAAGTGATAGATTACTTTTCTCTGAGAAAGGCATCAGAATATTCCTTAACAACTTGAAAGACTGCATCCTCTTTTATGTGTAGTTATCGTCTACACAAAATAAACATAAAGGCTGTTCTAAGTTCTACCCTATTACCAAACAGTAAATAATTTTCATATTTAATCCTTTTTTCAAATAAAGTTTTTGGATTCGCCACTCCATCGTGACTCCGCAAAGCAAAAGCATGAATTCAATGCACAAGAGCACATTTAAGATTTATAACTTTCATTTTGACTCCATGCATGTGACAGTGACTCTGTGAATAGTTTGTGAGTGTCTAAGTGTGTGTGTAAGAGGGTGCATACATTTCTCAGTGGGTCTGTAAGTACATACATCAGGTTATGAGTGGGTGTGAGAGTGGGTACGTGAGTGTCTCACTGGGTCTCATAATGGGTGCATCAGTGTATGAGTGGATCTGGGAGTAGGTGCATAAATATGTGAGTGAGTTTACAACTTAGTGCATAAGTGTCGGAGCGGGTCTGTGACTGGGTGCATGAGTGTCTCAGTGGGTCTGTGAGTGGATGCATCAGTGCATTAGTGGATCCCTAAATAGGAACGTGACTGTCTCAGTGGGTGTATAACTGTCTCAGTGGGTCTGTGAGTGGGTCATGAGTCTCTTAGTAGGTATATGAGTGGGTGCATGAGTCTGTGACTGGATCTATGACTGGGTGCATACATGTCTCAGAAAATCTGTGAGTGAGTACATGAGTGTCTGAGTAGGTCTGTGAATGGGTACATCAGTGTCTGAGTGGGTTTGAGAGTGGGTGTCTGAGTCTCTGAGTTGGTCTGTGAATAGATGCATGAGTCTCTGATTGGGTATGTGAGAGGGTGCATCAGTGTCTGAGTGGGTATGTAAGTGGGTGCATGAGTTTTCTGAGTGCATCTGAGAGTGAGTGTGTGAGAATATCATTAGTTCCATGAGTGAGTGTGTGAGTGGGTCTGTGAGTGGGTACATAAGTTTCTGAATGGGTCTGTGAGTGGGTGCATGAGTATCTTAGTGGGTCTGAGTGTGAATGCATGAGAATATGGTTGGTTCCGTGAGTGAGTGTCTGAGCGGATCTGTGAATGGGTGCATTAGTCTCTGAGTAGTGCATAAGTCTCTGAGTGGGTCTCTGGGTGAGTGCATAAGAATGTGAGTTGGTCTCTAAGTGAGGGCATGAGTGCCTGAGTGGGTTTGTGAGTGGGTGCATTAGTGTCTGAGTGGGTCTGTGAATGGGTGTTGGAGTCTCTGAGTAGGTCTGAGAGTGGGGGAAGAGTCTCTGAGTGGGTATCTGAGAGGGTCCATCAGTGTCTGAGTGAGTATGTGAGTGGTTGCATGAGTGTCTGAGTGGGTATGTGAGTGAGCGCATGAGTGTCTGAGTGGGTCCGTGAGTGAGTGAGTGCATAAGAATATTATTGGTTCCATGAGTGCATGCGTGAGTGTCTGAGTGGGACTGTGTGTGGGTGCATGGGACTCTGAATGAGTCTGTGAGTGGGTGTGTGTGTGAGTTTCTCAGTGGGTCTGGCAGTAGGTGCATGAGTCTCTGAGTGGGTCTCTTAGTGAGTGCATAAGAATATGAGTGGGCCTCTAAGTGAGTGCAAGAGTGTCTGAGTGGGTCTGTGAGTGGGTGCATCAGTGTCTGAGTGGGTCTGTAAGTAGGGGTTGGAGTCTCTGAGTGGGACTGTGTGTGGGTGCATGAATCTTTGATTTGGTATGTAAGAGTGTGCATCAGTGTCTGAGTGAGTATGTGAGTGGGCACATGAGTGTCTGGGTATGTGAGTGGGTGTATAACTGTCTGAATGGGTCAGTGAATGGGTACATGAGTGTCTGAGTGGGTCTGAAAGTGAGTGCATGAGAATATGATTGGTTCCTTGAGTGACTGCATGAGTCTCTCAGTGAGTGGGGGCATTAGCCTCTGAGTGGGTCCTAACTATAAAATATAGTTAGGACCATGTGTCCATAGGAAAAGTGTTTTTTTACTTGCCCTATATCTTTGGTGCCATTTTACAAAACTTCACCAAATTAAATTTTTTTTTTATAGTAAGTCTTGTTGTGCATGGAAAGTTTTGGGGTGATCCATCAAGTGGGTGCCAGGACAAATGGGATGGAAATAAAGTGGATTTACCATGTTAATTCCCATAGGAGATTTGAACCGAACTATGGCCCAAACTGTTGGATGGAATTGCACCGAATTATTTGGTGTAAATCTGTTCAGTAGTTGTTGATAAATTTAAGGAAATTCAAATTTGCATATCTGTGATTGTGGCTAATTCACAATGATTTCACGATTAATCTCAAATGCCCACTCAGACGCTCACAGACCAACTCAGACACTCACATACCCACTCACAGACCTACTCTGACACTCACACACCTACTCACAGACCCAATGAGACAGTTATGCACCCACTCACAGACCCACTCAGATTCTATTGCACCCAATCACAGACCCACTCAGATACTCAGGCACCTACTCACAGACTCACTTTGAAACTCGCCCCAACTCATAGACTCATGCACCCATTCACACATTCACTCAGAGACTTTTGCCCAGTCACAGACCCAGTCATGGACTCATATACCCACTCACAATCCCACTCAGACACTCATGCACCCACCCACAGACCACTCAACCCATGCACCCATTCAGAGACCTACTCAGAGAGTCATGCACCCACTCATAGTCTCAGTCAGAGACCCATGCACCATCACACAGACTCACTCAGAGGTCTACGTACCCACTCACAGACCCACTCATAGACATGTACCAACTCACACACCCTCTCATGGACTCACCCAGCCACTTACAGACCAACTCAAACACTCACACACCTACTCACAGACCCATTCAGAGAATCTTACACCCACTCAAAGACCCTCTCAGAGACTCACAGACCCACTAAGACACTCAAGCACCCACTCACAAACCCACTCAGAGACTCACACACCCACTCATAGACTCATTTAGACACCCACTCACAGAGCTACTGAGACAGTTATACACCCACTCACAGACCCACTCAGACACTCTCACACCCACTGACAGACTGATTCAGAAACTCATGCATCCACTCACAGACTCACTTAGAAACTCACGCACCAACTCACAGACCCACTCACAGACTCATGCACCCACTCACACACTCTCTCAGAGACTCTCGCCCAGTCATAGACCCACTCAGAACTCATTGTAGGATGCTGGCTCTCTATATAGTGTACTAAAATTAAGTACATTGTGCAGAGTCCAGTGGTTTCCCTTTTGTTATACATAGGTAAAAGTAAATAATACTAACACACTATTTGTGGTAGTTTGGGTGAGAAGTTAGGCTTATCAGAGGGTAGTACTAAACATTTGTTGTACTCACAGAGGCAATAAATGAGACACACACTCGAGAATAAATCCAAGATCAATTTGTAAAAATAACATTGATTTTTACGACATTTTTCAGACCAAGAACTTTGTTCTAAGGTAAGTACTTTTTAAGTTAAAAATGTTCAAAGTTTGCAAAACAAATCACTGGTGTGTGCAATTACACACAATAGAAGTCAATGGGAGAAAGTAGGAAAAAGCATAGAAAATCACACAGTGGGTTCTTGAGCTTCACCTTCTGGTTTGGGGTAAATAGTAAGACCAGGTCCAGTGTTCCAGTAGTAGTTTGGGACTGTCCTGGTTTCGGCCTGGAGCAGGGTGCTGAGTTCGTTGGTAGCAGGTGCGCTATGAAGAAAGGGGCCACCAGAAAACACACTGCACAGGAGGACTTAAAGATAAGTCTGAGTCTCAAGGAAGCAGGTCGTAAGGTTCTCGGGACCATGGGAGCATAGTTGGTTGGTTGTTACCCCATCCGAGTGGCTGGATGCAGAGCAGATAGCACAGCCAAGCGTTGTGCTTCGAGACAGTCCTTGCAGCCAGGTGCAGGCAGGTTGCAGAGGTGATTCTGGGACAGATGGGCTACTCCCGGAGCGGGTCTCAGGGGTCTAGATGTCCCTTGACATGTATCTGCATCCTGTGTCATTGGAGTCCTGAATGTACTCTTTCTTCTTAGTCTTCGGTGTAGGGGGTCTGATAGCTTGGGTATTGGTACAGCATCGCTCCGGTAGGTCCTGTTGTCCTCCCACTTGGTGGAGGGATGGATCTGACCCTTCGGAGTGGAGGTACCTCTTCTTGCTTGGATGATGAGCCAGAGTGCCGGGTAGCAGCAGTTTGGTAAACCAGACTTCGCGGCACAGTGCCTGCAGGCTGCAGGGGAGTAGCTCCACTACTCCAAGGGAGGTTATTTGCAATTTGTCAAAGGCTGGAGGTACTCCAGGTTTCTTAGAGGCCTCACAGTTGCGGGACAAAACAGCAGGCCATTATTGTTGAGTCCTAGAAGCAGCTGGCGGGTTTGGTGCCAATATTCTGCAGCAAATCTTCGGTTCTCAGGTCAGCAGCCCTTCTTTTTCCATTGCTCTTCTTCGGTCTGTCACATATAAGTTCAGGGTCCAGGGATGCCACCTGAATACTAAATTTAGGGGCGTTAAAGGGGGAGACAGGTCGTAGCCAATTGGCTACCTACCTTTAGGGTGTCTACACCCTCTAAGTGACCACTTTCTGAGGGAAGTAACACTAACCTAGCCCTAATAGGCTGTTTCCTACCATCTCAAAATGGAAGATTTGCAAAATTAATGTCCACATTGGCTCTCACACTCTAGGGATGGTGCTGGCTGGAAGTGGGCTCACCTCCTCATCTAACTAATTTTTCTGCCTTTCCTCCCACCAAACGTGGAGCAGGAAAGGGGTGTTGGCATCCTCCACTATCTGGAGCTGCCTGGGTTGCATTTCAAGGGTGGCATCGCCTTTGAAGATACCCGCCTCACAAGGCCATCCTGTCTTGGAGGATGTGTGAAGCACCTCCGCCTACAGCAGGCTTTGTTCCTGGCTTCTGAGGGTGCTGATCCTCACCCCACAAGGTCAGAAACATGTCTGGTGGTGGCAGGCTGGCTAAGACTAGCGAGAGACCACACCAGTGCTTGTTAGGTTTTCAGGGGACCTTCTAAAGGGTCTCCAGCATGCATTTATTAATAAATCTAACATCATCAGTGAGGATTTATTAAGATCAGATGTTTGGTACCAAACATCTTAGGGTACAGTGAAGCCATCATGGAGCTAAGAAACTCGTAATGACAAGTATCCATCCCATGCCCTCTCGACAGCTTCCTTGTGCACTTACAATATACAAGAATGGACGTGATATTGTAGGGTCATATCTGTTCATGCAGATATGTCCACACATGAAATAAAGTGCACCCTGCCAATAGTGGTATAGTTTTGGGAAAGAGATCTTGCACTCGGAACCTGGTTAGCAGGGACATAGTGCACCTTCAATTTAAAATCACATCAGGCATCAGGCAAACAGTGGGAGCTAATCATGTCATGAGGCACTTTCCTACATGAGAGTCGACGGACACAGGAAGAGCAACAGACAAGGAAGACCTGCTGACCTGAGAATCAAAGACTTGCTGCAGAAAATTGGCGCCAAACCCTTCCGGCTGCTTCCAGGACTCAACAACCGTGGCTTGCTGTCTTGTCCAGCAGGGCATGCCCCTTTTTTATTTATTTATTTATTTTTTAAATAGGGAGGGGGACACAAGGCCCCCCTCCCAAGCCGATTTCGGCCACAGGGACCCCATCCCCCCGGGGCCCGACCTTCCTTTTTTTAATTTATGATTATTTATTGAAGGGAAAGGTGCCGTGCAGCCCCCCTCCCAGACCCTTTTTTATTTCTTTTTTAAAAAAATAGGGAGGGGCCACACAGCACACCTCCAGGGCCAGGCCTCTACTGTGGGTACCCTGGTCCCACCTAGGTCACCAAAGCTTATCTGTTGGAGACCACGAGGGGAGCCTCAAGGCACCCGTGGTCCCTGCCGTCTCCCCACGTCCTTCAGGAGCCGTCATTGCTTTTGGACAGAGGGAGCTGCTGATCATACAGCTCCCTCTGTCCAAAAGCAATTCTGCTCTGCTTTGAGTAAGCAAGAGCATTTTACATGCTGTGTTGTGGGTGGGACGAGGGCACCCACAACAGAGGCCAGGCCCCATGGAATGGCGCCCCCAGGACCGAAATCAGCCCGGGAGGGGGGCTGCGCAGCTCTCTTCCCTTTATCCTTTTTTTAAACAAATGCAAAGGCCGGGGCCTGGGACTGGGAAATGGAGTATGAGGAGCTAAAATTTGTCCCCTCCCCTATTCAGAATAGGCCTGGTCCCGGAGGATGGGCCCTCTCCCCCAAAACAATAAAAAAAGACTGGCAAGTCACCAAAGGCCCCGCCCCTTTCTTCACCACTCTGTAAATGTGCCTCCTGACGTACTGCTGGTTAGAGGATGAAGTTCCCTTAGGTCCAGAAGGTCCTTGGGACAACACGCCCTCTGCTAACCTCCAGTAAGTCTCACATAGTGGGATTGCCGAGAGGTCCTCGGAGGCCAAGGACCCTTTCTCCCCCACTCTGCAAACGCACCTTTTGGTGCATTGCTGGTTGGGGGATTAAGTCCCCTTGGATGCTGAGGGTCCTTGGGGGTCAACGAGCCTCCCTCTTACCTCCAATAAGTTCCACACATCCTGATTGCTGAGAGGTCTTCGGAGGCCATGCCCCCTTCCTCCTCCACTCTGCAAATGCGACTCCTGGTTTGCTGCTGTTTGGAAGATGCAGTCCCCTTGGATGCTGAGGATCCTTGGAGGCCAACAAGCACTCCTGTTACCTCTAGTAAGTCCCACAGATTGTGAATGCTGTGAGGACTTTGGAGGCCATGCCCTCTTTCTCCAACACTCTGCAAATGTGCCTCCTGGTACACTGCAGGTTCGGGGATGAAGTCCCCTTGGATGCTGAGGGTGCTTGGGGGCCAATAAGCCCTCCTGTAAGTCCCATACTGTGGAATTGCTGAGAGATCTTTGGAGGCCATGCCCCTTTCTCTGCCACTCAGCAAATGTGCCTCCTGGTGCACTGCTAGTGGGGGGATGAAATCCCCTTGGCTGTTGAGGTTTCTTTGGGGCCAACTACCTCTCCTGTTACCTCCAGTAAGTCCCACACAGCGGGATTGCTGAGAGGTAGTCAAGGCCACGCCCCTTTTCCCAACTACTCTGCAAATGCACCTCTTGGCACACTGCTGGTTGGGGATGAAGTCGCCTTGGCTGCAGAGTGTCCTTGGGGGCTAACTATCCCTCCTGTTACCTCCGGTCAGTTTCACTGAGCGCAATTGGTGTGAGGACTTCGGAGGCCACGCCCCCTTTCTCCACCACTCTACAAGCGCGCCTCCAAGCGCAATACTGGTTGGGGGATAAAGACCTTTTGGGTGCTGAGGACCTTTGGGGCCAAGAAGCCCTCCTTTTACTTTCAGTAAATCCCTTACAGCAGGATTCCTGGGAGCTGGTTGGAGGACTAGCGCCCTCTCTCCACCACTCTGCAAGTGCGACTACCAGTTAAAAAAACATAGAAATTCACTTAAAAAACCAAAGGTTACAGGGGCGTTATAGTTAGGAAATAAAATCAAAGAACCTTAGAAATTCACTGAAAAAAACAAAGGTTACAGGGATGTTATATTTAGACTCAGATTTCCCTCCTACAAAACCAGTGAAATTCAGCAGTTATAGTTACCTAAGCTAACTATAGGTTATGCCCCCGCAATGCACTGCTTATGACCTCACATATTACATCACTCATGACATGGTCAGTGACATCATTTTGATGACATCACTGATGACAGCTTAAATGATATCACTAATGACAGCACTGATGACATCATCCCCAGAACCACTTACACACACCACTCACACCCCATACAACCTCTCGTACACCCACTCACACACCAATACAACCACTCACATACCCATAGCAGTGCTCTCACACCCAGTCAATCCTCCACAATCACTCACACATCCACTCACTCATACACCCACTGACACAACCATTTACTCACCCATAAAGCCACACATATAACCAGTCACTCACCCGTACAGCCACTCACATAGCTACATACTCACCCATACAGCTACTCATACACCCACTTACTTTCAAATTTGAAATTTCAAAAAGAGAGTTTTAGCTAATTGTGGGTACATTTAATCAAAAAAAAATGCAAAACTTGGTGTCGATTTAAAAGACAGGAATTTTATGGTAAGTCTTCGCATTGTGGGGAGCGCTAGTGAGCCCACGGCAAGATGGCCGCACAATAGTGCAGCTCTGCCGGCCGGCGCAAGAATCAGTCCAATTTCCGGGCCTCATGAAGCCATAGACAGCCCAAATGGCAGGGTAAATAGTCGCAACACGATCGCTGCACATAAGGAGAACAGAAACGCTGTACACCCACCCCGAAGGCCAAAAAGCAAGAGCGAGAGTCCGGAGCTCCCCTTTGAAAATGGTGGACAGCTGTGGCTGATCAGAGGACGGAGCCTCGCTGCCCCCCTCCCAGAGGGCGGACAAAGCAGAGTTGTGGTGCGGTGTCACTAAAGCAACCCGTAAGCAGGGAAAAACCCAGGGGGAGGTATGACTCCTGTCCCTCTGGTAAACGGAGACCGATAATCAGCATTGGACAGGTACGGCCACGCAACATATGGGTGCCGATGCAGGTGCTGGGCGAAGAGAGGACCAGTGCTGGGGAGAGCGAAGCACTGCAAGCCGCTGCACCCGTACCCAGAGAGACCAGTGTTAACGAACAGCTGCAGGCGATCCGTGCTGTGAGGGAGGAGTCGAAGCCCTGAACGTATGTGAGCAGGAGAGGCAATCGGGGGCAGTGCAGAGACAGTCGCGGGCCCACCGGCATCTGCCAGACATGCACGAGGCGCGAGTTGATAGAGCAGCAGGGATCTCGGCATGGCCGCTCCCGCCTCACACAGATTAGGCCCGCAGCGTTTCACCAGCGAGCAGGGAACAAGTGAACTTTATCTGGGGAAAGTCAGACTGCCGTCATAATACGGCGCATGGGCCAGGAGGCAGGTACCATGCAGGGAACAGCACTACATTATCAGTGCTTAGCGCTAGCAAGATGACACACCCTGCCCCCCCACACTCTACAATTGCAGCACGCCGCCTATGCCTTGAGAGGTGCATAACGGGACGGGCCCCCCTCCACAGTGCATGATATGCCGTGTGAGGCTAGCGGGTAGTGCAGAAGTATCATTGCAGAGTGCCTCGGGGTGGGGGGCCACTGTCTTGGTGCACAACCTACCTCCCCAAGACGCAGTGGCAACAGGCCGGGAGGCAAGCCACAAATGCAGCGAAGCAGGGAGTGAACTATGCGCACATTGACCATCACAGTGTGGGGGAAACCAACAGGAATAAGCGAACACCGAAGGGTGCCGGATTGGTTTGGCCCCCCTCCCTCTCCCCTGCGCAGTGAAAGGGTGAAGAAGTACAACCCTCAGGCACTGGAGTGGCATAGTCTGTCCCACAAGATGGGGAAAACGGATAGACAGCAGTCGCGCCTCACCTTAGAGGCAAAGAAGACGTCAAAAACCACGCATCATGCACACTTGGACTCTGAGCAGGACCTACCTTTGCGGCCAAGCGGCTCTCTAGAGGCCACATTGCAAGCCATGCAGCAAAGTCTACAATCAATAGACGGTAAAATAGACGCTCTCAACTTATGTATGGATAACGTGGCCTACAAGCTGGAAAAGCAAGATAGCAGACTCACCACAGCGGAGCAGCGCATTTCGGGAACCGAAGATGGCCAAAAACAATTAAATATGGACAAGATCCTAGCAGTCATACAAGTAAAGAATGAAGACCTGGAGGCGAGATCGCGTCATAATAACCTGCACATAATAAGGGTCCTGGAATCTACGAACACTGGCCGCCTGGAAAATTACGTGGAAGAAATGCTGAGAAGTATCTTCGGAAGCAAAGAGCTATCGGCCCTACTTATTGTGGAACTGGCACATAGATCATTGCAGACGCGGTCACCCTCTGGAGCACCGCCGCGCCCGATCATCACCAAACTCCTAAATTATAGAGATCGGAACGTGGTGCTGCGAATGTCACGAGAAAAAGGCTCCATTAAATTTGACGGGAATGATATTTCATTTTACCCTGACTTTACAGTTGCAGTTCAGGCAGCCCGGCGTGAATTTGGCCCAGCAAAAAAAAAGCTGCAGACACTGGGACCTAAATACGCCATGCTGTATCCGGCTCGATTGAGAGTGGACTATGAAGGTCGTCTTGTTCTACTCAATAAGCCAAAAGCAGCAAAGGAGTTTATCAAAAAAGCAGGAAGACCACGGACTAGGCCACCGAGTACCAAAACAGATGACGGAGAAACCCATCTCACAAGTCTGGACGTGCACTAATGAACTCTCGATAAAGATAAGTAACCTCATGGGGTGTTCGGATCACTAGGGATAGTCTGTGAGGGTGTTACACCCAATGAGGCAAAATGGAGGGAGAATGCACAAAGGCATGGTTAATGTGCACTGGGGTCACAGCCCTCACTGGGACTTTGGCGTAACTTGAGAGACAATGTGGTGTGGCTGGGAGGGGGGACGCTCTCTCCTCATGGGCTGGAAGTTGGTAGACATGGTCACATGAACAGAACTCCCGGCCCCCTTCATACCATAGAAGGGTAAAGCGCTCTTGTGCCCCCAACAAGGGTACACCCCACCTACTGCGAATGTATGCTTTTCATTACGGGCCTATATGGCCGATGGTTATTACATTGTCTAATCGCAAATGTTTTGTTTTTTGATTGGGTATGGCTTTGGCAGGTTACTAGAGCCAAAGTGGGTGGGGGGAAGGGTTGTTGTTGTTGCCATGTTATGGATACCCCGAGTGCATGCATCTCACACTGTATCTCGTCCGAACACACCACTACTTGGAGCACTCCCTCTCACACAGACCTTAACTCTGCACTCCCTGAATGAACACTAGAACAAATGCACTTAACCTGATCACGTGGAATGTACTTGGGTTAAATAATCCTAAAAATGTTAGGCAGGTTTTCGCGTATCTTGATAGGCACAACGTGGATATCGCATTTATCCAAGAGACGCACCTCACACCGCAAGCAGAGACACATATTGGTACACGATGGGCACACGCAAAAGTCGCGTCCTCATACTCCTCCTATTCCAGAGGAGTACTCATTCTGGTCCGCAAGGGAATCCCCTTCACTACGGTACATAGCGAAACAGATGACCAGGGGAGATTCGTTATATGGCAGGGGAACTGCAGGGGCACAACACTAACGCTAATAAATATCTACAGGCCTAATATAGACAACCCCAACCTATTTTCCACAATATATAGCCAAATCTTTAAACTGCAACCATCCACCATCATTTGGGGCGGGGATTTCAACTTCCCAATGGACCCGGCAATAGACAGGTATGGGGCCCCTTCAGGTCTGGTCAAACAAGCGAGCAAGGTCCTGAAAGAGGGAATGGCGGATCAGGAACTCAGTGACATTTGGTGAATTTGGAACCCGGGGAAGACCGAGGGCACCTACATTTCGTCCGTGCATAACATGTGGTCTAGATTGGACTATTGGTTGGTAACTCGTAAAGTGAACAACTGGACGCATACTGTGAGGCATCTGCCTAAAACGCTATCGGACCACTCCCCAGTACTACTGTCACTGACCATGCCAACCGACGCCCCGACCATTTCAATGGAGACTGCAGGCCTCGGCCCTCACGGACGCGGGCTTTAGGGATGGGATGAAGACAGCTAGTATCCAGTATTGCGGCAAAAATAAGGGATCAGTAGAGTCAGCGGGTGTGCTTTGGGAGGCCTTCAGGGCCACAATTCAAGGCACATACACAGGGCTCAGGGCGGGTGTCCTGTCATCACTACGAACTAGAATGTCCACACTTGAAAAAAAGTTACAGACGCTCGAGAGAGCATTTGAAGCTGACTCTGACCAACAAACGTTGGCAGACATCAGAATACACCTGAACGAGTATACAGAGATGGCGGACCAGGAAATCCGCTTTTTATCCAAAAGATGGTGGCGAGATCATATGGGGAGGGGGGAAGACGGGGACGAAGTCTTGCTGGCAAAATAAATAGACCTCGAGATATACCCCAGGTGCTGACTCTTAACCCCTTGCATGCGGCGCAAATTTACGCGCTGTGCGGGCGATTTGAATAGTGGGCGGGATTCGGACGGCCCCCGGCCGTCCTCCGCACACGCCCACCATGACGCATGACGGCCGGGGGCCGTCCCGAGCATGCAAGGGGTTAATTCACAGGGAGGAACAAGTCAGCACGACTCCCAAGAGATCCTAAAAAGCTTTGTGGATTTTTACGCGGAACTCTATGGAGGACGACAGTCTGCCACACCAAGCGAAACAAATGCATATTTAGATGATATAGCGCTTGCGTGGCTCTCGCAAGGGCGGAGAGAATACCTGGTGCAGCCGATAATGGAGGAGGAGGTGAGTGACGCGATTCGCTCCTTGCCTAATGGTAAGTCACCTGGAAGCGATGGGATTCCCGGAGAATTCTATAAAACCTTCTCCGACTTACTAACTCCTCACTTGTTAGCAATGTTCCAGGAGGTGTACGACCAAACAATTACTTCCCCCCTCTCTTCGTGAGGCACTGCTAATAACACTGCTGAAACCCGGGAAACCACCTGAGAAGGTAGACTCATATCGCCCGCTGTCACTAATCAATGCAGATATAAAATTTTAGCAAAGATTATAGCAGCATGACTCCAACCGCTAATGCAGGCCTTGGTGCTGCCAGACCAAGCCGGTTTCATACCCTCGAGGTCTACCACGCACAATCTCCGGACGTTATTTGCGGTCATGCATTACCTCAGCCCCTCGATGCCGGCGGCAACTGTTTTTTTAGACGCCGCCAAGGCATTCAACTCTATACAGTGGCCCTACATGTTTACGGTCCTTGCCAGGATGGGTATGCCACAAGCCTTCCTGAAATGGATTAGGTTGCTATACACGGACCCAGTAGCCCGGGTTCGGGAAAATGGCATAATATCGGAACCAATAAAAATAGGTAGGGGAACAAGGCAGGGATGCCCGTTGTCCCCGATCTTATTTGCCCTTGCACTAGAGCCCTTGGCCTGTATCATAAGGCAAAAACACTTGTCCGCAGCTCTACGATTTCGCCAATGGCCTTTGGCGATATCGCTCTACGCGAATGATATGGTGATCTATATGAGAGACCCGGGTAAAAATGTAGAACCCGCGGTGAGGGAGTATATCAAATTCGAATGGTACTCTGGACTATCCATCAACTGGAATAAATCCTTGGTATTTCCCCTTACGCCGGCCACTATGCCCCACACAATAGAATTCCCTCTGGAGTGGTGCGCGGAGCCATTGAAATACCTGGGTGTATGGATACACAGAGGCCCCGAAGTAGTTATCCGCCAAAACTACGGTACTGCCATCACAAAATTGCGCGACCAAATAACGCGCTGGATCAGACTTCCCCTATCACTCGTTGACAGACTGGCAATAATGAAGATGGTTATTCTGCTCACATTTTTATACCTATTTGTAAACATCCCACTCACACAAGAATTTTTTAACACACTACGATCCTGCATGATAACTCTTGCCTGGGCAGGCAAACAACCCAGGATAAGCTGGCAGACACTCACACACCCTCACATGCAAGGAGGGTTTGATGCCCCGGATCTTTACATGTACTACCTGTGTGCCCAAGCACACTTTGCTCATTACTGGCACCACCCCCAAAGATACATCGCACATACAGCCATAGAACATGACGACATATATCCGATTCCCCTCAACGCAATACTAACACATGACAGCCCGATGACTAATCTTAAATCCATGAGCCCATTAGAATGTACGATTAGAGCATGGAAAATGCTCACCGAACGAGCGAATAAGACCCCAGTATATGCTTCCAGTCTTCCCCTACTGCATCACCCCTCCATATCGGTCACTAGAGAAACTGGGGCATTGACATTGCTGCAAGAGGGCTGGCTTAGAACTATGGGGGATGCCTTCCCTGCAGGATCTTTTATCTCGCTATCCGAATTCATTGGCAACCGGAGTGGTAATCTAATGCAGAGATTTGTATACCACAGATTGAGTTCGGCAGTGAAAGCACTGTACCCTTGCTTACCTCATGAACCACCTGAACTGCTGGCCCTACAGACCTTATTAGCTGGTACTGACAGGGGAAAACTGATCACTAAACTGTACAAGGCCTCTCAGAGGGAACGCAGGGACTCGATAGATGCAGCTAGGTATCGCTGGAAAACAAACCTTGACACGACTATAACAATAGCGGACTGGGAGTTTTGTTGCGGGATAACAGATAAACTTACTTCAAATAGTAACCTCAAAATCGTTCATTTTAAATACCTACAGCAAGCGTACTATACCCCCCAGCAACTTATAAACATGGGCTGAACCCAGACTTGTCATGCAAGAGGTGCCGGGAGGTAAACGCTGATTTCCTACATTTGGCCTGGACTTGTAACCAAATAACGCAATATTGGATACAAATAACAGAAACAATAACGGCAATGGTGGGAATTAGATTTCAGTGCTCCCCTGATATATGCCTGCTGGGCCTCATCAAAAACATCCCAAATGCACATCGTAAATTTGTAGCTGTTGCTTTGGTACTGGCAAAGTGTAGAGTGTCTATATGTTGGGAGGGGGGAAGGTGCCAAAACAGGCGGAATGGATGCGAGATATGGCCTACTGCAAAACACAGCTCGAGACATACGCAGAAGAACTACCTACGGCATCAAAACCCAAAGATTTCTGGGCACCAAATGTGACATACTTTTTGTCCGCAAACAGGGAACACGAGAACTGTTCAGAATCTTTCAATGTGGGGGTGAGATGACTTCGGGGAGATAAATGTGTCACTAAACATGTCATGATTGTTTTTAATATGGCGAATGCAATATATTGGCGTTCTAGGGGGATGTTATTTTTTCTTTCTTTGTTTGTTTTAATTCCCTAAACCATTAAGGAATTTTTCTGCAATGTAGACTGAGTGATATTAGTGTTTTAAAAACTGTCTGTATTATATGAACATTTAACTGGTCAGTACATGACGCTCGTCTCTGTTATATGAAAATACCAAAAATAAAATAATTAAAAAAGTCTTACCATTGTACCATCTAGTGTGGCCTTGTTCAAGATAAAGGTCCAATAAATGCACTTTAGCTCATTTTTTGAATTTACGGTCAGCGAGCTAGGATCTTTCCAGAATCTATTCAGACCCAACTTAAAAAAACTGTTTTGCAAGTGGCTAAACCAAGGAAAAGTAAGTTGGCCATCAAGTTCCAGTAGCTCTCTCAAACATTGTCTATATGATTTTAAATCTTCCGTAACCCAAATTCTGGGCCAGTATAGTAGAGCTCTCAGTGTGGCTAAGTGCTGCATCTCTTGATGCCAATATCATAAAACAAGGGGATCAAATGAGTATTTTGGGGAAGAGATGTAAAAATCCGCTTCACTTTGTTTTCCCGTAAGATTAATAAATTCAAGTTTTCCCTACCCCATATTTCCGACCCGTAAAGGGCTGCTGCTTGGGCTCTATATCTATAGACCTCCAACACCAAGGAAATTGCCTTGGTCTCAGTGGCTTGTTGTTTCTTGAGAATTGGTATGGTGTTTTGAGGTAGGACTGCCATAGCCTTATTTGTATGTGGTTTCCTCGACAATTTTGAGTCAATTGTCATGCCAAGGTAGGTAAAGTTAGTTACAAGCTCTAGTGGTGTGTGATCTAACACTATTTCATTTTTGAAGTATTTGTGTGGTCTGATAACCATATATTTAGTCTTGCTGGGATTATTTCTAGTCCCTTTGATCTGCAGTAATGGCTAAAACTGTCTGATAATATTTGTAGCCCTCTTGGGGTCTGGGACAGCAAGATCGTATCATCTGCAAACATTAATGCACATATGTGAACCCCTCCTACCTTCGGCAAGCCAAGAGTTCAATTTTGTAAGTACTGAACTAAGTCATTTACATATAATAGAAACAGAGTGGGAGCCAAAACACAACCCTGTTTCACTCCCCTCCTAACAGGAATGGCCTCTATAAGTCCCCCCCGGTCCCCAATGCACTTTAGCAAAGTTATCTTGGTGGAGCCTGACTATCTGTATCAGGATCCTCTGTGGTACTCCCTGTTGTCAGAGAGATTCCCACAGGAGATCCCTTGGTATCAAATCGAACGCAGCTTTCAAGTCTATAAATGCAACATAAAATGCCCAGCCTTTAGTTTGACGTACTTCCAAGCTATGGATGACAGTCTAAAGACCTGGTCAATTGTACTTGTCTTGTCTGCCCACCTGACATGGTAAGAGGATGTCTTTCTCTACTATCCACTTGTTTAATTTGTTCAGTACCTCTTTCGCATAGACTTTTTGAAGGGCGTCTATTAGGCTTATGGGCCTATAGTTGGCCATTTCATCTTTACTGCCCTTCTTGTGGATGGGGACGATTTCTGTCCCATTCCATGATTCTGGAATGGGCGCCCTTGATGCCACTGCTTTGCTTAGAAGATTAACAATATGGTACCCATATTTCTGGGTTGTGTTTCAGGAGATTCCCCGGTATTTTATCTGGTCCTGGAGCTTTTCCTCATTTGATAGCGTCTATAGCTATTTGAAGGGTCGATTTTAATAGGTTATGGGAAGAGGCTTCAAGAGGTATAGTAAAATTTACACAAGGCACAGGGGTCCTTGAATACAGGTCCGAAAAGTGTCTGCACCAAGTGCTTGGGTCCAGGTAATGTCCAGTGTCAGTCCTACCCTTTTTATGTCCGTGTGCAATTAGTCTCCAAAAGGAGGACTGGTCTTTTATTCTAGATGCAGTGATAAGATCATCCCAAATAGTATCATCCCAGCTCATTAGTGCTCTCTTTTGTACCCTTTTATATTCTATCCTTAGTTGCCTAATTGGTGCCATATTTTTAGCCTTAAGAGCCACTAGTATTCTTCCTTTAGCTAAAGAGAATTCCTTGTTGTACCAGGGAGTGGTGAATTGGCTCTTAATTCCTGTATTTGAGCCTGTTATTTGGGGTTTTGTCAGAAAAGCTTTTATGCTCTCATCCAAATGATGGTGAATTTGTGCTATGGGTATAGAGTCCGGACGTACGTCACTATAGGGGGTAAAGGCATCATAAAAAAGCATCATAGATGCAGGTGAGGGGCTCAATTTGATCAACAATAGTGGACCATTTGACTGATCTGCGGATGCTACTGACAGACAATTGTGAGGACATGTTCCCTATGTCAGCGTTATACGTGCCAATCAGTCTCCCTGTCAAAGATAAACATAGTGGAAGATGATCACTTTCTTCTCTATTGTCCACCCTAAAGTCATTTATGTATCCCCAGTATGCTGTGCTCACCATAATATAATCTATTTTAAATTTGGTTGTACCCCTTTTAAAGGTATGGGAGCATCATCTATCTGAGGGAAACCGACCAGTGCAAGACCTCAGCCCTTGTTCTATAGTAAAGTGGACTAGTTGCATGGCTGCTGTTGAGCACGGCACCGAGGAGTTTATATTTAGAGGGGCGATTCCTCTGGCCAAGTCTTCTTCATCAAAATTGTTTCTAACCACAATATGGGTTTTAATCTGCAATTAAAGTCTCCCCCCACAAAAGCAACTGCATCTGGCCCTATAAGTTAAAAAGCCCCATCTAACAGATGTACCACTGGCGATTCTATAGAAAGTAAAACATATAAGTGCATTCTGTTTGAAGATTTCAACTTCAGCCCTAGAATATCTGGAGAAATACCACTCATGACTTCTATGGTTATATTTAGGTTGATCTATATGCATATTACCAGCCCACCTGAGAGTCTCCCTTTTTTTTAAGGTATCGCACCTACACTGAATGTTGTGTACCCTAATTTATGAGGGGGTTCTGTTAGCCAAGTTTCTTGGAATAGGCAAAGGTCAAAGTTACCTTTATATTTCTGCCAATCTGGGTCTAAAAGTTTTTGTTTTAACCCAGCTACATTCCAAGAAATCATCATAATATTTTGTGGGGATGCCTAGAGATTCGGGTCAAGAGTATGTTCAGATTGCTAATTTTATTGACCACGGTACCAGCTGATGTTCTATTATGTACCTTGGTATCTTGTGTCTCCAGTTGGTCAGCCACTATAGGGATACAAGCAACATCTAAGTTATTTGATATGGATCCACTCTTTTCATTAATATTATCCCACCTAGCCAGTCCGTCTACTGATTCCAGATTGTCAGTATTAGGACGAGAAAGTAAAGGGTGGCATGGCTCCTGATTTATGTCTTGATTATCATTCTTCTCAAGGGGAGTTTTGTTTAACTTGAATCTAATTCTAGATTTCACTGAAGAGTGTGTGCGTAGCTCCAGGGGTATCAAGCCATCTACAATGAAGTTGGATTGGAGAGTTAGTTGTATGTCATCCAATTTCCCAGTTTTAGACCAAAGACATTCAGCGTTAATTATGTCTGGTCTTTTAATGGATACACATTGGCGCCTATGCCTAATCCAATGTACCACTTTGTTCTTTAGAGAATCCTCATCTTCTCTATCACCCTGTTTTAACTTGGGAACATTTGTCATGAATACATTGCAGGGTCCTTTCTTGTGCTAGCTGTAATACGTGGTTTGTTGTTGAACATGGGGGGGCCTAATGTCTCTATATAGCTGGAATTTTGTAAAAGCCCTCTTGGTCTGTCCTGTAGTTCGGCCATCTATCTTTAACTGCAGTATTCTGAAGATTTATTGACGTGTGGGTATTTAGGTACATCGTGTATGTTTCCTCATCCTTGGTCATAGTGGACCCTCCTATGCTCAAATGGCTACTAAATGTGTTAAGTCCTACACTTCACTTGTTTTTTTCAAGCCCTGTTGTTACTTTTGGGTAATAGAATAATCAGTGTTGTGAAGGAGTCCAGTTGAAGTTGTTTATGTGACCGCACATCTTGTTGGTTGCAACCTTGAGCTGTACTTGATTTCTCGACGGTGTGTTCCTTAATAATTCTCTCATTACCTCTCTTGGAAATGCTTTTGTGTAATATTAGATCTCCAATTAATTTTTTTAGGGCTAGTACCTCATTAATTAGGAGATTCAATTTTTGATATAACTCTAGAGTAGATTCGATGTTTTCTGTCCTCTGAGTTTGCACCGCCTTATCTTTGCTACTGCTTGATTTGGGCTTGTGTTTGTGGGCCGCAATTCCCAATTTTAAGCTTTCTGGGTCTTCTAGGGTGGTTAGTGGTGCTTATCTGTTTGAGCAATTTACTGATATTGTTTTGCCATAGTGTTCCCATCTTCAGCAAGGGTTGATATGCCAGACTTGGGGACACTAATTTGGAAAGGATCTTCCACCACATAGTTCCTAGAAGGAGAGGGAATTGGGACCTGTGGCCCTGTCTCACCAGAGGCATGGTGAACAATAATATTTCGTGTAAGAGGTTCTGAACAGTGTGCCCTATCCTGTTTGTTATAATAGGTTGTTATCTTTTTTGTGCATTCGCTATCCAATTTCTTCCCCTTAGACAATATAGATTCTGCCTCCTCAATCAAATCATCGATTGCGGTAAGGGTACAGTTTTCTGCTGCTGTTTTCCTTGGTTTTACTATCTTTGGTATTTTACTCTTTGCAGCAGCATTCTCTGTAGCCTTTCTCTTGCCCATTTTCAGGGAGTACTATAACTTGTTCTCTGGTCCTATTTTTAGTGCACTCTAGGCTGTTTCAACTCTTATTCAGACTATTGTTATCATATACAGTTCTAGAAAAGGGACATTTCCGCAAAACGGTGAAAATATTAACGCAGTATGAAGGGGTTAAATCGGGCGGTTCAGGAAAACACTTTTTACAAGATGGGTTTTTCGCTACTGACACAAGTTAAAAGTTTTTTGAGTGAAGGTCCCAACTTCTCCCAATTATGCAATAGTCAGTAATAGACAATACCAAGGGCTTTAAATAAGTACCGATGTCAATATGGCCACCTACTTGTGTCCATAGGAGCCATGGTCAGGGCGGTTAGCGAAGGGCCAAGGGGTGTGGCCCTGCCCTGCCTCTTCCTGTCTCTGATGTGCGTGGCCCGCTTGCATCCAGCGCTGCAGGGGGAGAGGCAGTGCTTTATGCGTGATGGACACGCCTCCCCCAAGTTGTCAGCGGCAGCGGCGATTGCACCCTGGGACAGGAAGTCCCACCAGTGTGAATAGTGTGAGGGGAAAGAGGTTGATCAGCCCCCGATGGCCACAACAACACCAGAGCTTCCCACGCTGTGGGAGGAGAGGCAGCACTTTATGTGCGATGGACATGCCTACCCCACGTCATCAGCGGCAGTGGCAGTTGCACCCTTGGACAGGAAGTCCCACCAGGGTGAGTAGGGTGAGGACAAAGAGGTTGATCAGCCCCCCCAATGGCAGCAACAACACCAGAGCATCCCATGCCACGGGGGGTGAGGCAGCGCTTTATGCGTGATGGACATGCCTCCCCACATTCATCAGCGGCGGTTGCACCTTGGGACAGGGAGTCTCACCAGAGTGAGTAAGGTGAGGGCAAAGATGTTGATTAGCCCCCTGTTGGCAGCAACAACACCAGAACAACCTCAGAGCAACCACTTACATACCCATTCACACATCCATACAAGCACTCACACATCCGCTCACTCACCCATACAGTCATTCACAGACACTTATTCTCCAATACAGCCACTCACACACCAACTCACTTAACCAAACACCCACTCAAATAGCCACTCACCCACCCATAGAGCCACTTACACACTGAGTCACTCACTCATACAACCATGCAGGCACCCACTCACTCACCCATACACCCACTGACACACACACTCCTTCACCAATACAGCCACTCACACAGCATCTCACACAGCCACACAGCTACTCACAGATCCACTTATACACCCATGCAGCCACTTACACACCCATACACACAAGGATACAGTCATACAACCACTCACATGATATATGTTAGAAGTAGTATCACTCAGTAGTGGTGCACCTAGTATACTAATTTAACTTCTGCAGTTGGTTACTATATATGTTTAGCAACCCATAAATTCTTAAAAACACTAACACTCACTTGATGATGTCATCAGTGATGTCATTTGAGATGGCATCAGTTCTGTCATCAGTGATGTCATTGATCATGTCATGAGTGATGTAATATATAAATCATAAGCAGTGCATTGTGGGGGCGTAAGTTATAGTTAGCTCAGGTAACTATAATTGCCTGCTGAATTTCACTGGTTTTGTATGAGGGAAATCTGAGACTAACTATAACGTCCCTGTAACCTTTGTTTTTTTCAGTGAATATATATATATATATATATTATCTACTGGCGGTCGCCAGTAGTTAGTTATAGTTAGGACCTATTTTCCATAGGAAATTCACAACATTCTATTTCAAATAACTTTGGCGCCGGTTGACGAATCTTCGCGAAATTTTCAAAACTCGTGGGGCACTCCGGTCCGCTCCTATCCTGAAAGTTTCAGGGTGATTCAGCAAGCGGGGGCCGAGAAAAAAGGGGGGTCCCAAAACATGTTTTCCCCATGCAATTTTCCATAGGAAACTTTAGACACGGCTACAGCCCGAACTGCTGAACGGAATTACACAAAATTTGGCAAAGAGGTAGTGCTTGGTTCAGAAAAACCCTTTTGTTAAATGGTGTAAATCCGTTCAGTAGTTGCTGAGAAAATCAAAAGTAAAAACACATATATATCTATGGCAGCGGAGGATCCGCGCACCCTCCCGATCACAAGCTGTATAAGCTAACTGGCTGTCAACACTCCAAACCAGGAAGTGTTGGCAGCCATCTTGTGACTCAGTAGAACCGAGTCACAAGAAAACAGTAGAAACAAGTGCGCAAAACGCAAAAAGGGGGCAGGGTAGAAACACCCTGACCCCCTAGGCCTGCTCAGGGGGTCCCACAAGGACCCCCAGGGCCAAAAAAAGCATTTTTTATTTTTTTTTAAACCAGCGGAATGTGCTTAGGATGCGCGGATCCTGCCGTGAAAAAAAAAAAACGAAGCGCGGGCTCCTGCGCTTCGTTGTTATTTGGCCCCCGGGTGGGCCAAGTCCCGGGGGCATAAGGGGGTTTATTAAATATTTGTTGGGGGGGCCTCTAAGGCCCCCCCAAGCCCTGGGGACCACCACCCCCCGGGGCTTTAAATAAGAAATGGTGCGGGAGGGCACTCGGCCCTCCCGCAGCCCCAAGGACCGCCAACCCCCGGGTTTTTAAAAAAATGTTTTTAAATTACCTGTGTGGGCTAGTTGGACCCCAGGGACCCTCAGGATTCAAGGTGACCTAATCCGCCAACTTAAAACGCGCCACGGGGCGCGTTTGCACAGTGGTGAAGGGAGGGGGCGGGGCCTCAGGTGACATGTGCGCAAACACGCCCTGTGGTGCGTTTGAGTTGGGGAATTAATTCCTCTTGAATCCTGAGGGACCCTGGGGCCAACTAGCCCACCAGGTACCTTCAGTAAGCACAACAGAGTTGCGTTGCAGAGAGGTGAAAAAAGGTGCGTGGCCTCGGAACGCCTCTCTGCAACTCAGCTCTGTGGTGCTAACTGTAGGTACCTGGTGGGCTAGTTGGGCCCCAGGGACCCTCAGGATTCAAGGGGACTTAATCCCGCAACTTAAAATGTGCCACGGGGTGCGTTTGCACATGTCACCTCAGGCCCCCCTCCCTTCACCACTTTGCAAACGCGCCCCGTAGCGCATTTTAAGAGGTAGTTTTAATCCCCCTGCCCTATTATGTACTAGGGACTTACAGAGGAGGTCATGCTAATCACAGGGGTACCCCAACGCATAGTGTTCCCTAGTGTATGTAGGTGTTTTCACTGTATTCTAAGTGTCTTTTAGCATAGCACTGGCTCTGGTTAGTCAGAGTCAGTTACCACCAGTACCCGTCTGAAAAAGTTGTGGGCACAGGATGATTTTGCAACAAGGCCTCTTTCTGCTCCTCTGTTGGTTCTTTCTGCACATCTTTTGCTTCTTCCTGCACTTTTCTTCGTCTTTGTGGACTTCTGTTGCTTCTTTCTGCATTTCTTTTGCTTCTTTCTGTGCGTTTTTTCTTCTTTCTTCACATGTCCTACCTCTGTAGGCATAGTTAGAAACTAGCATTTAAAAACCTTTGAAATTCACTTAAAAAACCATAGGTTTCAGGCACGTTATAGTTAGAAATTAGCATTTAAAAACCTTTGAAATTCACTGAAAAAACCATAGGTTTCAGACACGTTATAGTTAGAAATTAGCATTTAAAAACCTTTGAAATTCACTGAAAAAAACCATAGGTTTTAGGAAAGATTATAGTTAGTTGGATATTTCACTCGTACAAAACCATAGAAATTCCCCCGTTATAGTTAGTTCAGCTAACTATAACTCGCGCCACCGCAATGCACTGCTGATGACGTCACATATTACATAACTCATGACATGGTCAGTGACATCACTGATGACATCTCAAATGACATCACTGATGACATCACTGATGACATCATCCAGTGACTGTGTGTTTCTGTAAAGTTTAAATATGTTTAATATATATAGGGAAAGGCGTATTGAAGAATGAGTGGGTGTATAAGTGTCTGAATGGATGATTTAGTACGTGCGTGACTGACTCTACAAGTGAGTGATTAAACGTATCTTACTGAATGCATGGGTTAGTGACTAAACTGTATGAATGTCTGTATCCGTCTGTCTGTTGGTGTGTAAATGGATGCATGGATTTGCGAATAGCTACATGAGTGTCTATATGGGTTATTGATTGGTTCTCTGAGTATCTGTATGGGTGCCTGAGTGCTTGTGTGGGTGGGGTGTGTGTGACTCTGTGCATAGATGTGTGAGTGGGTGATTCACTGGGTGCATGGTTTCAAGAGTGCATCTGTGATAGACTGTATGGGTGGGTGAGTGTGTGTATGGGTGTGTTAGTGAGTGAATGTATATCTCAGTGGTACATGTGTGAGTAACTACATATGTGAAAGGCAGTATATATGTGTGTTGGAGTATATAAATGGGTATAAGTGAGAGTGTCTGATTGTGAGAGTGGCTGTATGGATGAGTGTGTGCTTGTATCAGTGATTGTATAAGAGCGTAAGAATGTGCTAGTATCTGTATGAGTAAGTGAGGTGGTGTGTGTATAACTGTATAGGTGAGTAAATGGGAGTGTGATTAATTATTTGCATGACTGACTAGGTGTGTGAGTACCTCTATGGATGAGTGGCGGTGTGTGAGTGTCTATGTAGGTGTATGAGTGCATATGATAGTCCTGTACTGAGTGACCGTAAGTATGAGTGACTGTACGGGTGAGTGAGTGGATGTGTGTGTAGACCTAAGAATCAGTGAGTGGGTATGTAGTTATTGGTGTTGGAGTGTCTATGGTTTTGAGAATGGCAGTCTGTAATTTAGAGTGGGTGTATCAAAGGTTATATTAGGGTGTGAGAAGATGCATCAAATTATCACATGGATGATGTCATCAGTGATGTCATTTGAGATGTCATCAGTGATGTCACTGACCATGTCATGAGTGATGTAATATGTGATGTCATCAGCAGTGCATTATGGGGCGCGAGTTAGTAGTTAGCTGAACTAACTATAACGGGGGAATTTCTATGGTTTTGTACGAGTGAAATGTCCAACTAACTATAACTGTTCCTAAAACCTATGGTTTTTTCAGTGAATATATATATATATATATATATATATATATATATATATATTTATTTAATATTCAGACTCAGTTATTAAAAATTAGCATATTGCATATTGATTACAAATATTTTTTGCAATTTTAGGAGCCAGTGCATATGCTCTTCGCCCATGGATTATGACACCATACCTACATCCAAATTCAGCCAGCCTGCGAAGATATAATATAGCACACGGAAAAACAATGTCTATAGTAGAGGGAACATTTGGACTACTCAAAGGGTGGTCCAGATGCTTGCATAAGAGTGGTGGAGCATTGCAATATGCACCAGACATGTCCTGCTAAATAGTGACATGCTGTGATATGATGCATGATACAGCTACTCAAAGAGGCCTTCCATTAGAGATATAGGAGGACAATAATAATGATGATGATATACATCTACATCATCAAGATCAGGATGTAAACAGAGCCATTGAGTGAAGCACATAAATCACCAACAACTACTTTTAATGTAAGTTTTATTTTTTTGTTGTTAGTTGCTCCCTGAAGTTTACATAAATGCTAAACAGCATATTTTTCTGGTTTTCCACTGGCCATCGAAGAAAATTTAAATTGTTATTTTTGACGTATCCTTTGTTGTATTACCAATTTAAATATGCACATTCCTGGCTGATGTTAAAATGTTGATATAAGATTTACGTGGAAGGTAGGAGTTTAATCTGGGTCTTGATAAGCCTAAATTGCTTTAGTGAATTATGTCTGTTGACGATGACCCCTATAACTCTATGGCATGTAGGACTATTTGCTTGGTATTATTCCGGAAGAATTCTATATAAGATACTGCATTGCACTCTCCCCAATAACCAGCTAAGCCTGAGAATAGTTTATGTGTGTAGGATACTTTTGCTAAAAAAAGCCTATTGGTCCACACAGGAAATGGTGTGGGAGATTCCGATCCCTACTCAAAAAAAATTGTCCTTATACGACAATATATATATTTTTTGTGTGCAATCCTTTATCAGAAATCCTATTGTTGCTATGACCATGGTTTTGCTGACATAGTGCACAGAGGCACTCATGTACAGTGACACCAATTTAAGCAAACTCATTGTGGGGCATATTATCAACGTGATTATCGCCACTTTAGCGGGACTTTTTCTCGCTAAAGCGGCGATAAATCAATCGCCCTATTAGCAAAGCTGTCGCTAACTGCTGTTAGCGACAGCTTTAGGCGATAGCGACCGGTTGGGTGTCGCTTGCATGCCAGCGATATTTATCGCTAATGGCATGCAAAGCAGGCGTTCCCAACCTAAAGCGTACTGGAAACAGTCGCTAAGGTCGCTATCGCCTATTAGCGAGGCAGGGAGGTGATTAACGAACCAGCGCTAAACACGTTTAGCGCTGGTTTGTTAATGCCTGGTCCAGACCTGACTTAGCTATGTAATCCAATGGGAGGTGGATTACATGGCTAAATCCCCTCACCCTATTAGCAAGCTAACACTGGTCACAGTGCGAATATCGCTTGTTTTCAAGCCGATATTCACACTGTCTTCTTCAGGGTTTCTATCGCTTTGGAGATAAGCGCTGCTGATAGCACGCTATCTCCGCGATAGAAATCCTGCGATAGCCGGCGATAATTATCCTAGCGCTAACTGCGCTAGCGATAATTATCGCCGGTTATTAGCTATACTCCACGTGATACATCGCTGCTGAGCGGCAGGAAACTGCCGCTAAAACGGCGATAATGGGCTTGCTAATATGCGTGATGGAATTCCATAGAAGCCCAGGTTAGATGTCCTGCACATCTAACCTGGGCTTCTATTGAATTCTATAACGCATATTATCAAGCCCATTATCGCCGTTTTAGCGGCAGTTTCCTGCCGCTAAAACGGCGATAATTTTAACGTGGGTCTTGCTAATATGCCCCTGTGTTTTTTAAATATTCGAAAAGCAGCACTGGATTAAAGTCACCCTCGTGACATGGAAGATAACACCAATTTATATGCTGTACAACTATTTCCACCACTGCTATATGGAATTAATTGGAAGAATTAGTGTCACATTTCCATCTACTAGTATTTTATGATTTGCTTCAATTTTTGTTCGCTGAAGTGAGCACGCAGACAAGAATCATTGCCCTGCTTGGCGTCTGTGCTAACCGGCCCTTTTTCCTGAGCGGATCTCCGGAAATATATTTATATTTTCAGCAAATGGGATAAGCATTTAAAAGGCAGTTGTGCTGCCTGTCAAATGTCCCTTTCTTTGACAGAAGTGACGAAAAGCTTCCAAAAATGTTACGGTTAGTATGAGACGACATTCTGTTCTCGTATGCTTCAAAGTCAGACAGGTGTGTAGCATCTCCAAGGAAGAAAAGTGCTTGGCTTGTAGGATAGTTCGTGCACAGACAGTGAGAAGGAGAGATGCCAGAGTTGGCAAGTCTGGCCGCCATGCTGTTCAAGACCGCTGCATCGATGGAAAAATGGCTCTTTTCGACAGGAAAGTCTGCTAGCCTGCTGTGGAGAGGGCTCAGAAGAGGGAGGAGAGTGAGGAGAGAGATCCATTTGGCACATTAAAAACAGATTTTCCAAACGCTAACAAGGCGGCCCTTGGATTCGTTTTCTGCCTGGAGCATGCTGACAGCTCCAAATGAGGTTATTTGTCAATCAAAGCGAGGAAGTGCAAAACGCCCTTTTCTGCTAAAGCCCAAAAAATGTTTGGGAGTGAAGGACAAGCAGCTTTATTAAAATGAACCAAACAAATGAATGGAAACTTTTTATTAAAGTTGTTCATGTTATTGTTCATATAAATTGTTCCCATCTTACTTATTCATATATATTATTTAGGGTTTTATGCATGTCATTTTTTATTTGCAGTTGTATTAGCACAAAATACACACAGGCACTTAGATGCTTATTTACACGGCCCTTGCGCCACTTTTGCGTCATTTTTAACATGGGAAAAGTGATGCAAAAGTGGCGCAAGGGGCTTGTAAATCTGCCCCACAGGGTCTTATTTACAAGAGGCCTGCGCCACCGAAACGTCACTTTTTTTGACGCTCCGATGGCCCAGGCCTCTCAATTATATCTATGAGGCGACGCAAAGCCTCCATGATTGGCTTTGTATGGCCTCATAGATATGAAGTAAGGCAAGGCAGCGCAAAGTGCTGCGTTGCCTTACTCTGCATCAAGGAGGCATTCCATGAGCGTTGCGGTGGAAGTTCCCACGCAACACCCATGGATTTTGACACTGCCCCAGATCTACAAAATCATGTAAACCTGGGGCAGCACCAAAACCTTTCGCCATCCCAGAGCAGGCGTAACGAGGAGAAATGTTTTTATTTATCCTCATTTTTCCCTCTATGTGTGCTGCATTCTGTAGCACTCAGAACTAGGAAAACACCTCCCAGCATTGATTTTGTTCAGGAAGGTTCCCCTGCCAACAACACAGACACCCTTGCACCATGATGTAAGGGAGCCTGCGACGGCGTAGGCATGGACGTCATTTAGGTGTCGCCAGGGGTCACAGTCGTGACCCCTGGCTGGCCCCTTTTTACCCCTGGAACTGCCTTTGCGACCCCTCACCTCAGAGGTGGCAAAATCGGTGCCAAGAACACAGGGGTGTCTCGCATTATCAGAGTCAGGCTCTAACCCCGTTTTCTGCTCATTTTTATTACATTAATAGTGAATAATAATTTATTATTCAATATGTGTGTAATAAAAAGTGGAGCAGCAAGATCTGGAACTTCACTGCCATCTTAAATAAGAAAAATAAAAAGGTTTGAATGTATGTTGTGTGCATGCATGTGGGTGAGAGTGAGTTTGGGTGAGAGAGCGTGTATTTGTGTGACCATGTGTGGATGTGTGTGTGTGTCAAAATAAGTAAGTATAAGTGAATCTGATTAAGAGTGAGTGAGAGAGTACGAATGAGTGATTGAGGGTGAGAGTGAGTGCACAAGAGTAGGTGAAAATGAATGAGTACAAGTCAGTGCTAATGACTGAATGAGTGTGAATAAGTGAATGTGAGTGAGGATGCGTTGTTATGCTTGCAGATCCGCTGTTGGGCCTGGCATGCTCCTTGGCTTATAGAAGCACCTGTGACAAAATGTTGACACTGGAGTCATTCACTGGAGGCAATACTTTCATTTGGGATACCCTCACCAAAATGCTACTGCTGGCACTCCATAGGTACATTTTGGCACGAAGCACCCATGTAAATATGCCAGCGCTGGCCTCCTGGAGGAAATTCTTCGCATAGTTGGCACCTGTGGCATATTGCTTGTGATGGTACATTGGAGGAAAGTCTTGGCATATGGGAAGACAACTGTGGCAAGGCCATGGGGCCGTCCATGACAAAATGTGGTTCTTAACATATTAGACATAACCTTTGACATAAGAGACCTCATTAGTGCAATGTTTGGGCAAAAGCGACAAAATGCTGGTACTAGCAATGGAGGTATTTTTTGACATAACGGGGCACCGATAGGACATTTTAAAATCATAATTGGATGAACTCATGGGGACTGTCATTTCATTAGCTTGGGACACCATGAAAGGACTTGAATGTTTAGTAAGTTTTTTCTTTAGAGCCTATAGCTTTTTATCAAATTTATGTGAACATTGAGCATTACAATGCACTAGTAAAGCCCATTTTTTTCAAACTTTTCTCAGGGAAGAGAAATCCCAGCCTTTGTCCCCCCCCTAGAAGACTATATAATATTAATTATGCAATTAAGTAAGTTCAGCAATGTTAATTATTGTGATGTAATCAGGATTAAGGTTATGTGAAATCACTTCTTGGGATGATGCAGGGTCAAAGTGTCATATGATGCCACTTCCTGTGACATCATTAAGATTAAAGGGTATATGATGTCACTTCCGCTACCCCTAGCATTTTGTTGAATCGATGTCCATGCGCGTAAGGCATCAAATTGTGCACTGGTGCTGGCTGAAAGGACAGGAATGCACTGTATCTCATAAATATGGTGCATTCCTGCCCTTTCAAATTGGGGTAGAGCAGCTCAGCAAAAAGACTTGCGGTGCTGCCCTATGCCAATTTTTTGTAAATGAGGCACTTAGTTCATGGCATTTCTTACCAAGGAACATCCATGAATTCACATTATCTGAAAACTCTGGGCCTCGTTTTCAAGTTTTTGACGCAGGGCAGTGCAGTAAGTCACTTTGCTGCACTGCCCTGCATCAAAAGAAAGGGCAGAAATGCATCATATTTATGATATATGGTGCTTTCCTGTACTTTCCCACTGTGGTGGTGCAGTTTTGGCTGCCCTGAACCAACGCAAGCATGGTGCAAGGGTGTCTGCGTTGTTGGCAGGATTGTTTTTGCGCAGGAGGGGCACCTACCTGTACAAATATAATCATAAGAGGCGTTCCGCTCTTTCTATGTGTGCTGTAGAATTCAGCACACATAGAAAGAGGAGCAAATGAGGAGTAATAAACATATTTCTCCTCGTTATGCCTGCCCTGGGGAGGCATACAGTTTTGACGCATTCCCAGGTTTTTAGATCCTTGTAAATCTGGGAATGCATCAAAACCCATACGTTTTGCGTGGGAACACCCACTGCAAAACCCATACAATACCTCCCTTGCGCAGAGTAAGGCAAAGCAGTGATTTGCACTGCGTTGCCTTACACCATAGGTACAAGGTCATGAAATGCCACGGAATGTGGCTTTGTGTTGCGTCGTCGGTATGGGTCTGCAATCTGCTTCGCTGGAGCGTCATAAAAAGTGACACGCTGGCGGCGCAAGGGGCGTGTAAATAAGCCCCTCTGCATTATGTTGTTTCCTATGAGAAACATGAACTCTGCTTGGTGAGAAGAAATCTGCAGCTATTTGGATGTGTAGCCCTAATAAAATGATTTCAGCTTCTTTTTTAGCAATGTGAAACATCAGAAGTAAAGCTGGAGTGCAAAAGAATAAACATGAATAGGCAATTTGCATCCTTTACATTTTTTGGCCCTAATCGCAGGAGTGGCCTGTGCAGGTAAGAGCGGTGGGGCGGGGTGTGGGGACTCGACAGATGACGACGAGAGAAAATAAATAAATTATAAATTTTCCCTCGGCCTTCTGTCGAGTCCCCCCCACCCCACTCCACCGCTCTTACCTGCATGGGCCACTCCTGCCTAATCATTATGCAAATGCCTAATGGTGGTCAGCTGCCCTAGTGAAAAAACATTAAATCCAAATCACTAATTCACTCACGCAGGAGGCTTGCATGTTCAAAAAGGCCAGATCCCAGCTGTGAAGGATATAGTTGAAAGTCCGAGATAGACAACCCTGTTTGGAAACCAGCGTGTGCAAATTGCACACTGATTGGTTTGCGAACAAGGCTTCCTTCTACAATTAAATTTATATTGCAATCATCTACATTATGCAGTGAATGTATACAGGTAACAGATCTCCCTGTCACCTCAATATTTAGGAGGCAGAAGACATTTTGTTGTTACACATGGCAGAGAATACAGGAATTAATGCCTGTAAGTGACGGAAGAACTCCATTCCTGCAATGACATTCCCTATATGTCAACACTTTCGTTTTTACAGCAACAGGGCTGCTTCAAAGAACAAGCATTTGCAATGCAATAGGTCTTGCATTTGCAAGAGTTTAGCTACTGGCATTGTAAATGACAATGCCTTTTTTTAATATGTTTTGATAATTAACACATAAATAAAAGGCATTGTCACGTACAATGCCAATAGCTCAAACTCTTGTAAATGCAAGACCTATTCAAAGAAGTGGCCGCCATTGTCCCTGACTGCTTAGAATGTTGCAGGAAAGCATGTTGCGCCTGCAGTAGGAGAAACTATTTAAAGAAAATAGTGCTTACAGACTAAAAAGAACTCACTGTGTAACAACCGAAGTAAAAGGGGCAGTCCTCACGGGAGGTCACGAATGAAGACAAGGCGGTACTAAGGAGGGACTAACAAGCCTATTAACGAATCAGAAGCCAGCATTTACGGAGGACAATGACACAAGCCAATGACAAATATAGGCGGATAGTTGCCGGGGCTTCTATTCCATACTTCAATAAAGTATGGCTTGCAGAGCAGTGCATGCGCTGCCCAGGCTCGACCTAAAAAAAAGGTAGACCTCAGGTGTTCAAGGACCAAGACTGTGGAACCTCTGTCCTACTCAGAGAACTGAACCCAAATTTATTTATTTATTTATTTGAGAGTTTTGTATAGTGCTAGCTAGGCCCGAAGGTACTTGCAGTTTAAGAAACCCTTCAGAACTAACCAAGCTCTTGTAGCTTCTTTTCAAATGAACATGCCTGAAGAATACTTGATTTGGCTACCGTCCCAACCCAACTGGAATTAACAAACTCATCTTACTGCTAAGCTGGACTCCTCTTGCTGTCAGCACTCTCAAGCAACTGAAATGAGACAAACAATGCTTTATACAACTCCTTACTAAAGAATTTGAAAAGCGAGTATAAGGGCTGTTCTGGCAACAGCTGCTTTACCATTTTATGTTGGGGGATGGAGACCGCCCAGAACAAAAGAAAGAAGCAACAGGACCAATATGCCACCCTTACACTGAATGGGTGCTACACAGTCCATGCAGAATGAGTCAAGAACTCCTCTGGCAAACCAGAGGTATGGGATGCATCCAGTCACTTCCTGCCAAGTGGCCAATCTCTTGTAACGTACCACGCCAGTACATCCCCCTAATGCAGAGGTCTTCAAACTGTGGGGTGTGCCCCCCTGTGGGGCCGTGGGTGCTTTCCCAGGGGGGCGCGAATGCATCTTCAACTATTTGTAAACGAAGATGGCTTGGAAGCGCAATTTTGTTTAATCGGCGCACATACAGGCTGTCTTCATTTACATAAAGTGTGTGAACTGCGATCCTGAGTGCCATGGGGATATTAAAAGAGGTGTTGCCCTCCACCTCTATATGCTTCCTTTTTTTCCTCAGTGGAGTGCAACTAGGAGTGAAGTCCTTTTTTCTGCCTAAATGCATTTCATACTCACATCTCTCACCAAAAGATGTAACTTCTGGCTTTTTTAATCTGGTCCTCATCCGTCCATGAGGAGTGGTTTTTTAGATTCGAACCTAAGAGAGCTGTCGGCTTTTACTAGCAGTTGAATAATGGGTTTATAGTTAATGATTAGTTTTCTTAGTTATTTTGTGACTTAAAGAAAGGCAGTACCAACTGGAAGTAGGCACTTTCTAGATGGGCCTCCGTATTTCTCAAAACCTTTACCTGATAGCAAACTAGAGCTTCCAGATTGTGTCAGGTCTCATTCTCAGAGGAGCACTGCTATTAATATACCACTTCTCAACTGAGTGCCTGTCTTTAAAATGTGCCAAATCACACAATAGGAAGTAAGGACATATAGGTCGCTCTTTATGAGAAAAATAAATGATAGCAAAGTGCAATGTTTTGAAAAAACTGCCCTCACCCACAAAGGTTTGTGGCATGCTTCATCATCTGGCTGCTACAGACACCTCTGCGCAGACCAACGCTAGAGGTGGAGCAATAGGGTGGGGAAGACAATACAAACATAAAGAAAAGGACAGGATCTAAAGAAAAGTAAGTGCAGACAATGAGTTAAAACTAACTAAGGGATATCCAAATATGTATTTTATTCACGGGTTCCCCTGTTAGGGCTAAAAGGTATCTCCCTACCAAAGGATGGTGGTGAAGTGAGTGAATTATGCACCATTCACCCCTCCGTTCTGCAAAGAAGTTGACATGTTGCAGCCGGATATCGTGTCTCTCCCTGCTTTCTTCAGGACTATTAGATCCCTTGTCTTACTCCCTTTCTACTATATCTTAATCTGTATATATGATTACTGCACCTGTTATTTGTAATAATACAAAGGTCCTGTAATCACAATCCAAATTGGATCTGTAAGTGAAGAAATAGAATGTACAAGTGAAAAGAAAACTGGAACTCACAACAGTTGAAAATACCTTGTGTTTTCTTGTGTGTTAAAACATTGCTATCTTTACCCTTTCTCAGCCCATTTGGTGCAATGCAGCTTGTTTATCAATCATATTAAAACACCGCTCATGGGGACAGTGCCCTTACTTAAACGTGAAATCCACAATCTTTTGTCAGAATTTCCAACATATTAAAAATAGTAGTATGAACACACCTATCAATGTCTATCAAAACATCACTCTGTGAAAATCACATGCATATACCCTTGCTGGAAAAACTTGGGTCATGATTCAAATACTCGGTGCATCTTACCGAGTTTCACTGCGGAACCTGCTTGAACTGGCTCGGGAATGAGGACGACCCCCTGTAGTCACACACTAGTCAGGAGAATGGGGGTAATTTATGGGTAGTTAGAGAAAGACACACGCTCTGATGGTACAGTAGTTAATCCCAATCGTAGCCTGCACCTCACACACATAATGCATAGTTACATCAACCCTTCGCATATGACGTAACCTGAGCAAAACGTGTAAGGAAGTAAGCATATTTGGAACTTGGTAAATCGCTGCCCGTATTTAGATGAGGAGCTTTTGCTCCTTTACCGAAATGTCAATTAGTTCACTCCCCCTCTTCCAAGCTAAACCCCCTCCTTACTTCATCAAGGTGGGTACGCCACTGGTTCAGTGTCCCTCCCGGCGCCGTGTAGGCACTGGGAGTCAATGATCGGTGCTCTACAGATGAAGCTTCACTTCCTGACACGTGATCGCGTAGGCATGTCACGTGCATACTCTGATGCATCCTGAAGCATGAAACAACTCGAACGCTAACCTCCTTGGCTCATATATGCGCAAGAGCATGCGCGGGACAACACCAACTCGGGCATGTGTCTCAACCCAATAGTCCCCGATTTAAAAAAAAGGGTTGTATATCTCTAGAGATATAGGGCTATAAGAGGGAATCAGAGACATTAGCAGAGAAACTTCAGGGGAGAAAATATCCCACTAGAGTCGTCAGGAAGGCACAAAAGAGAGCACTGAACTGCCGTAGGGAGGCCCTATTGGAAAAGGTGGAGAAACCACAGAACAAGAACGCCGTCTGTGTTACGACTTTAAACACAGCCTCCACCCACGTAAAGCACATCATACTCAGGAACTGGCGGATATTGAATTCTAACGGCTTGAACCTGGAGAAAACACTTTTTTCGTTCAGGAGAAGTCCAAACATCAGGGACCATATGGTCCACACGAGACCCCATCCAACAACACAGAGAGAACAACAAGGACTTTGGGAACTTCCACCAATGACAGGACACATGAGATTTGGATCCTGTGACGTATGCAGGCTAACAAAGAACACTAAAAGCATTGATGTAGGGTTGAGCTACCCATGGGAACATCGGAGACACACTAATTGTAACTCCTCTAATGTCATCTATATGATCAGATATCCATGTTACCTAATATATGTGGGGATGACATCACGAAAGGTTAAAGTGAGGATCATGGAACATAGAAGCAACATCAGATGTGAGAGGACCATGACACGCTTTACCACACATTATGCCGAGGAAAAACATACAGTTGATGATCTGTACTGGACAGTACTGGACAAGCCCTACATCTCCACTACCACTAGAGACCCTAATAGAATTTTATTTCTTAGGGAACAAAAATGGGTGTATAGACTGCGAAGCCATGAAATTGGCTTAAATGATGACATTCCATGGACCACCCTAAGCAGGTTATGATGAGGTAAACGCTTCATAATATGAGGGCTCTGTGTCAGCCATGGGCTGATGGGGTGTGATTTTCCTCTTTGGTTCATGGCATGGCACTGTCGTAAAGGATGAATTGACATTGCCATGTGTAAAGTTCCCTCCTACTGACCTTTCCTATTAGAATAGAGGAATCAGCTTGCGATTCACTGTTCCGAAAGGTAAGTTGCACTAGTATTATCCAACTACTAAGCAATATGCACAGTGCACACTGGCAAGACCGCTACGAACACTTGGGAACCCAGGGCACCAGTATATGAGTAATTACCCTCCCCTTTTTTTCCATCAGAAATACGCTCAGGTTAGGAGGGTATATGAGAATTCCCTTTTGGACCACAAGACAACCTTTTGTTAAAAAAATTGGGGGGAATAACTATCACAGGGTAAACTATATATATATATATATATATATATATATATATATATATATATATATATATATATATATATCTATAAGATGCACTAATTCAAAAATATATATAGACATACAACCCTGTTTTTAAATCGGGGACTATTGGATTGAGACACATGCCCCGTTAAAAAGTATCGGCCGGAGTTGGTGGTCACGCTTCAGGACGCATCAGAGTATGCACGTGACACGCCTCTGCGATCAAGTGAAGCTTCATGCAGAGCCCCGTTCATTGACTCCCGGTACCTACACGGCGCCGGGAGGGACACTGAACCAGTGGCATACCCACCTTGATGAAGTTAGGAGGGGGTTTAGCTTGGAAGAGGGGGAGTGACTGAATTGACATTTCGGTAAAGGAGCAAAAGCTCCTCATCTAAATACAGGCAGCGATTTACCAAGTTCCAAATATGCTTACTTTTTTACAAGTTTTGCTCAGGTTACGTCATATGCAAAGGGTTGATGTAACTGCACGTTATGTGTGTGAGGTGCAGGCTACGATTGGGATTAACTACTGTACCATCAGAGCGTGTGTCTTTCTCAACTACCCATACATTACCCCTATTCTCCTGACTAGTGTGTGACTACAGGGGTCGCCCTCATGTTGAAGCATGCCACAAACGTTTGTGGGTGAGGGCAGTTTTTTCAAAACATTGCACTTTGCTATCATTTATTTTTCTCATAAAGAGCGACCTATATGTCCTTACTACCTAGTGTGTGATTAGGTATACCCTGAGGAGGGTGAAGTAAGGTTATTTCATCCTCCCCCTTTTCTTGTGTGAAGCTTTAAAATGTGCCAAGCAGCTCCTCTGATCTCTTTTGAGACATTTTCAAAGCACTATTGACTTGATGTGAAGTTCAGCATTGAGTCATACGGTCCTGCAAAGTTTTGTGGTGCATAATTAACTGGGTTTCCCTCAGCTCCGCCTCTTTGCATGATGAGCTTATATGTGGGATTCATAATGAGGCATCTGTGGCAAAGCGTACCCACTATAAGACTGTTAATTACCAGTAGCCCTCATTACTACTGTTACCTTCTTAGCATTGTTTCAGGTTTTTCATAAACCTCATGCCTTCCCTCTTGCTAGGGAATATTAATTCTGATACAACATTTGTAATCTTTATTTTTTAATTTTTGCTCTTTTTTGTCTTTATCATGGCCCCTGTGGAGCACAGAAAATCAGGGTGCACTAATGTCATTGATACAGTTTAACAACTTTTTGGACTTTCTTAACTTCTAAATGTGACATCAAGCAGGTCAGAAGCTAAGGTTGCAACCCTAGGAGGATTATGCCTTTATCCTACAAATCACATCATGTAAGGTGAATAACGACATACAATTGACCTCAATGCGCATAGGAGGAATACCAAAACAAAGGTAAACAAAACTTTAATCATTTAACTCTGAATGAATTTATGAATTTTTTGTTGTGAATTCTGTAAAAAACTTTGGATTTCAATACGAACAATGAACAACCCAATTACCTCACCTATTAGGTATCAAACGTATGGCAGAAGTTTTTGAAAATTGACACTCAACACACGATTTTTACAATTTAATAATTGTCTATTAAAAGGACACACTGCAGAACTCACCTGGTAAAACAGTCACATTACTTCTCCTCAAGAAGAATAAATATTTGTCACTGTGGAACTCTAAGTAACCCCACCAGTTAAAGTCTATACTGGCTCCCTGGCATTCTTTATATTTAGCGATTAACCAATTTCAAACAATTACTTTTCAGGTAGCAGAGATGAGATTTATTTTTTTACACAAAGGGGTATAAAGCCTGCTTTGTGTCTCAATCCTAGGACTGATGGCACAGTGGAGTGGGCAGAGCAGCCAGCCTGCTTCGCAGATTGGTGTGGCCGATGCTGTGGCACAAGGTCCCAGTGGTATAAGGGGCCAGCTAAACCCCATGTCTGTTTTACTATTCTTACTAATTTGCATTAGGGCCCAGTAGCCATTTCTCTGGCAGTATTGCTTTGGGCCTCTGAGTAATGGTCCAGGGGTGTGGCTTAATTGCAGCAGAGGAGACACCTTGCTTTAGGCATCAGAGAGATGACAGTGACTGGGATGCAGCAAAATGGGAGCTCCTGTTTTTAACAAAGAGCAGAAGAGACATCCCACTTGGCGAGGCAGTAGCTATCATCGGTGAAGAAGATGCAGCAGCAAGGGGGTCCAGGGGTCTGAGGGGCCCACTGTATAACAATTATGTCTTTCTTTAAAAAGAAAGGTATGAGGGCTCATTGTCCTTGCTAACATTATGGCAGAGGGCACCTTTGCTACAAAAAGGGGGGGCAAAACATGGGAGCCCATTTTTTTCTGAAAGGTAGGAAATATGGCCCAATGGTGAGAGCTGCTGACTTTGGAACTGGGGAAATAGGTTCAAGTCACAGCGGTCGCTCAACAACCTGTGATTCTTGGGAATTCACTTAATTTTACTGAGCCTTGAAAATATCTCATCTTATATAATGTAATTGGAGGAGATTTCTTGCTACTCAGGGCCACAGTTATCATTACTGCAGCAGCATTGGATCCGAGGAGTGTGACAGGCTCACAACCACCCAATTATGGGGAGCTGAGTGTTTTTGGTTAATTTATGAATTTGCTCTTTTATAAGTCTCACATTTATTGTGAATTGTGTGGCGTAGTAAACATCTCCCTGAAATGATCTCATAAGCCCCGCCCCCTGTACTCAGCCCTGCCTCTGCCCAATCCTTGTTATAAAGATTTGGAGGGGGCCCTGACTTCAAAACATTTTATTTGGGGGGGCTTAGAACAAAAAAGTTTGAAGACCTCACTAAAATATTAAAAGCAGGCATTTGTGTGCATTGGATGAGGAACAGGTGTCAGTTTCAGAACTTTAACAGGGAAAAGAAGAAGAATACACATACAACAACAATTTAGAGTTCACAAAAAACAAAACTTCCCACCATAAAGAGGCCTGCTTACATCCTTTCCAATGTATCAAAAGATTACAAAATAGATGTCTAGTTTACTTTAAGTAGCGCTCAATGCTGGTGTTTAGCCGGCTTCTATGCGCTCTCAGGTTCTGCTAATAAGTAGACTGAGACAAAGCGTTGCGATTAAATAACTTGCCAAGAATCACACAACGTGCTCAGGTGGGGAATCTGTGGCCAGAACACCCAAGCTGTCGCAAATGATAAATAAATAAATTTAATGGCTGCAATGCCAGCATCCTGCTTGACCACATCTCCCACAGTGGGATAAAGTGCCTCCGCCAGAGAATTGAGAACTAAGGGGTAGATGTATTATCCTTTACGTGAGCGCTTACGCAGCGCAATTCAGTTTAGAATTTGTTTAATTCTGTTCACTGGCTTTAATAATGTAAAGCAAATCGGTGCTACGCTTTCTGTTATTTTGCGCCGCACGAGCGTCCGCACAAACGTTTTGGAAATCTGTCCCTAAGAAGACATACAGAAGGGAAGTTATACTAATTTTTAGTGCAACTCAGTCCTGCACCCGAAGTTGATCTGCTGTGATGCGTTAGGAAGCGAAACAAGGCACTGGCTTAAGTACTAAGATATGGTGCTGCTGCTCTCTTCCCCATCGTTGGTGCACAAGCAGGAAGCCTAGCATCATGCACACACCTTTGCACCATAGTGTAAAAGTATGTGCATGATGTCTCGCACAAGTTTTGTACCAGAAGAGTACCATTTCAGGACAAAATTCTATGCACAACCATGTACATCGCTCCACCGTCTTATGGGTAAGTTTGTGCTATAGAAATACCATATACATACATATATACTTTAAAACGTTTCCCACATTGAATGCTTGCTGTACAGTGCAGCACACATGCATGGGTAGATTTACTAAGTTTTGATGCAATGCAGAGCAGTAGCCAAAGTTGCTGGGTTGCATGGCAACAAAGGGCGAGGGAAAACAGCGCAATGTTCACGAAGATATAGCACTGTTTTTCTCCCCCCACCCCACAATGTAGCTGCATTGCACCACAGTGTAACGGTGTGTGCGTTCTGTCAAGCATAGGTCTTATACTGGACGGAGACCCTTTAAGTACAAATACCATGCTGCAATATTTTTCCCACCTTATACGTGTGTTGTTAAGTGCAGCACACATGCAAAGTTGGAAAAATGTGGACTCTTTTAAATGTTGCTCCAGGATTAAACCTGCCCGAGGAGGTGTCATTTTTTGGAACAAATTCCAGTGTACAAATGTTAATAGATAGGGATTTGCAGTAAAACCCTTAGGTGGGTGTCTGAAGACGCCCATGGGACGCTCCCTTAACACAAGTTATGTCAAGGTAGAGCAGAGCGCTATTTTAGGCAACTGTCCAACACAAATCATGATTTGCTTTGGAAAGTAAATTGTACCACACAACACTTTGAAACCCTTTTTGTGGCTTTGCACTGGCGTTAAATGTTGATAATTCTGCCACCGAGTTGTATACTTACAAAAACGATTAAAGGCGAATCGCTGATTGGAGAACAACACAGCACTTTTAAACTTCACCACTCCTATCTTGGATTCTGTGCCACATTGTGTGATCCTGGGCAAACCACGTTTTGGGCTACTCCTCTCTCTTTTATCTGCCAAAACTGGGGGTGACTCGAGGCGATCTAGTTTGTAATGTCTACTGTGGAAGAAAATGTACTTAATAGAATGTTGGTGAGTTAACATTGTGCAAAGAATTCATGGTGATAATTACACTAAACCTACATAGTGCACATTGCGATATGTCCCCGTTTCTAGGCACTGATAAGAAATGCTAAAAATTATCGAAGGTACTCGAATTATCGACCTCTCAAGGATAGAAGGCTAAGTGGCCCCATCAAACCGGTGACCCTCAGATTACATTAGAGTGCTCTACAATTAATGCATTAGCTCACTGAGCTATCTTACCAGGTTGATATTGTTCCAACACATGCTTGCTGTATATGGACACTTTGCAATTCTCGCAGCTGGCCAGACAGGCTTCGGGGATGACCTGAGACACAGCTGTTCAACAAGCACATGCCACAGTGAGCCAGGTTTCTAGACAGAGAGTGCACAAGTCTTACCATGTCTTCTCAGTGCGGCTGCTTGGAAGGCCCAGGTGCTCTCTGTTGGTGCTCAGATCCCTGGTTCCACACTGGCCATGCTGCCTCCTTCTAGAGCATGGTCTACGAACGATGCCACGCTGATGGGAGTGCGACCGTTGCCATGGGCGACATCAAGTCAGTGAGCCCATGTTGCAGAGTGAACTCTCTCTAGATAAACCAGATATAAAACGTGCACGTCTAGGTTTGCACAAAATCCCATAGAGTGCAGTCTGTCTGCAACAAAAGCAAAGGTCTCCTGTCTGCTGTACATATGTGCCTTAGATGGCCTCTTCTTCCAGCTAGACGAGCAGCTGTTCTTCCCAGAGAAGCCCTTCTTCCCCAAATGCGCCCATGTGTAATCTGACAAGCCCGGCACCGCGGGCAGCTGGGGTCTGACTGCATGTCTCCCCTTAATTGATTGGCAGACAGGACTTCAGCTGCTGAGCATTGAAAGAATTTCACCAGCACAGCAGTTCAAACTCAGCCTCCTTGGGAGGGGGTGGTGCAGAAGAGGAGGGGATGAGGCTGGCAGAGGGAGAGAGGCCCGTGAATCGGGAGAGGCCCCTTTTCACAATAAAAGCCCTGACTAGTGAGTTCTAAAACAAGCATTTGCAATGCAATAGGAGTTGCATTTACGCGAGACCTATTGCATTGCAAACGGTGATCATCACGGACAACGGGAGGGAGGGCGGGGGAGTGAGGAGGGGAGTAGGCACGGACAACGGGAGTGCGGGTGGGGGAGGGGGGAGAAGGCACAGACAATGGGAGTGTGGGTGGGGGCAGGGGCGAGAAGGGGGCAAGAAGGCACGGACAACAGGAGTGCGGGCGGTGGGAGGGGGTGAGAAGACAAGGACAACGGCAGGGAGGGGAGAGTAGAGAAGGCAGTAGGACAACCTCATTAAAGAAAATAGTGCTCACAGTCTAAATAACATGTACTGTGTAACACTCGAAGTAAAGGGGCCAGTAGCCATGGGAGGATACAAATGATGACATGGCAGTAATAAGGAGGGACTAACAAGCCTATAAACGAATTTGAAGACAGCATTTACGAAGGACAAAGACACAAGCCAATGAAAAATATAGGCGGGGGAGTGGGCAGTGCTTCCCTCAGTTACTGAACTACCACAGATCTTCCCTAGAGCAGCGCTTACGCCCTGACTCTAGGCTTGACCTAAAAATTTTGACATCTGGGGAAGATATTTGGAGAAGAATTCTGTGGTGCTCTGGACCACGTTCTGCTCACCTCAAGGCTGCCTGTTGCTATTTCCAATTGGAAAACTGTTTCACAGGGACAGCTTGACATTTGCGAATAGATACCACCTCAAATCATGTGTCAGTAACTGATGATTTACAAACACAATTGCTGGGACAAAGTATTGATCCATTGCATCCATGGACGTTATTTAGGGGTCGCTAGGGTCGCAGCTGTGACCCCTGGCTAGTCCCTTGTTATCCATGGCACTGCCTTTGCGACCCATATCCTCAAAGGTGAGAAAAGCAGACCCAAGAGTAGAAGCTAAACAGCACCCTGATGAGCAGTGTTTACTTTTTGCTGCTCAAACTGGGATAAAGTTCTGTAAAATAAGTAAATTGAACAAAGCAGTATGCACTTTTGAATAAACCAAGTGAAATAAAAATACACATTATGAAAACATTTATATTGTTTTTATTGTGACTACATAAGCAAGAGTGACCGTGTCATTCTCATGATCATAAATCGAATATTTTAACAGTGCAAATTAATAATGCAATCCAATAATAGTTCGTTAAAGTTCAATTTATGTTTCATAGGAATTAATGGGGGAGGACATAACAACTTTTGCCCCTCTTTTTTGCAGCATTTTCCTTTGCTGTATCAATACATTTTCCTCTTTTTTGGTGTACATTAGTGGAACCATTACATTATGACCATTTATAGTTCGAAATAGTTTTGGTTCCTAGTGTCATTCTGTACTTGTGCCACTACATCCTCAGGTTCGAATGAAAAGAAAATCGTATTGATTACCTGACATATGATGTGAGCATCCTAATTAAAAAAACAGACGGTATCTAAAATGGAGCTTTGAGTTGTTAACTTTTGAATTAATATAATTATTGTTTGCTTATTATTAGGTCTTTATTGTCAGGGTTAAAGGTCATCTGCCATCACTTCCTATGATGACAATGAGGTCAAAAGATGCGTTATGCCACTTCTGCTACCGCTGGCATTTTTATGAATCAACGTCATGAATGCATCACAAACGGCAAATAGGAGGTTAACACCCCTTTTGCTCCCCCTACAAATTGTTACTTGTGAAGGAATCACAAAGGTTCTCTTGCAAATCGGAGAGACAAGCTATACTTAAATATTCAGTGATCTCACGAAGATTGTTACTGTTCTTCATTCTAGTATGCCTGCTGGCCAACATTGGCCAAGTGATTTAAAGACTTTGCTAATGTAATTCCACATAACCTACCACACCTGAAAAGAGTGTGAAGAGAACCTTTGTGACCCCAAAGTAGAGGCAGGAAGACCCAGCACCATAATCTGGGATGCTCTTTAGGGCATTCCCAATTCATGGCTGGATCATCAAAGGTCATTAAGAAGCGTAAAGACAAAGACACAAGACACACATTCCACTTGTATTACAGAAGGTACAAGCACACACCCATGAACTGAGTTACAGGAAATTAACATTGACTGAGACATCTGTGGTTGTAATACAAAACTAGGAACTAGAAAGGAGAAGTCTCACATGCATAACAACGGTGACAAGACAAACCCACCTATGCAAACACACAACAAATAAATATGCAACTGAAATACAGGAATAAAATGCTCTTGATAGCAAATTTCTATTAAACCAGGGACACAAAAAATATAGACAGTGTTGATGCTAAAGATCACAAGAGCTGATCCTAAAGGAGAACCCTGCAGTGGAACATGGGAGCTCTGGGCTTTTAAAACATGAAAGTTCAAAAAGGCTGTTGGAAACTATCAGCAATGTACTTTATGCCAACAAAGTGCCTTTGTAAACCGTGTGTTCACCTCTCGGGGCATCTTGGCACTGGTGCTGACTAACAAATATTTATTGTCACCCGACTTAAGGGTATTAATTTTATTGACCTTGGATGAATTAAGGATGGGCAGGCCCACCAGAATTTTAATCTGTTAAGGAGGTGTAACACATAGGGGTTGATTCCGATAGTCGTCCGGAAAGCATTCCTACCGAATCAGTTCCGGAATGCTTTCTGGACGACACGGATCGGGGGAGTCCGACCGAGCAATTTGGATGTATCTGGATGCTTCCGGATACGATTCGGTCGGACTCCCATTGACTTTAATGCGAGCCTGTGTTCCAAACGAGAACAGAGGCTCCCATTGAAGGAAGGGGTGGCTGCAGAAAACCTTGCACCCTTTGGCGAGCACCCCATGGTGCCTGCCACACTGTGCACGGTTGGAAAGGGGGGTCCCTTGGGTACATCCATGGGTCCTATTCGGAAGACCCCGGGTGAAAGGGGGCCTGCTGGGGGCCCCAAAAGACAGATTCTGGCAGCCGATTAGTTCCGGAGAAACCGAATCGGAACGGCTGTCCAAATCGCTCATCGTACTCGCTCGCTCGGAAACTGAGGGCCCGATTCACAGAACTAACTTAAGACAAAATCCTAAACTTACTACCATTTTGGTATTCACAGAAGGCACTTACTCATTTTGGTATTCACAGAAGGCACTTACTTACTCAAAATGAGTAAGTTACTCAAAATGAGTAAGTTACTCATTTTAGTATTCACAGAAGGCACTTACTCATCAATGAGTAAGTGCCTTCTGTGAATACCAAAATGAGTAAGTTACTCAAAATGAGTAAGTTACTCAAAATGAGTAAGCAAATGCCTTCTGTGAATACCAAAATGAGTAAGTGCCTTCTGTGAATACCAAAATGAGTAAGTGCCTTCTGTGAATACCAAAATGGTAGTAAGTTTAGGATTTTGTCTTAAGTTAGTTCTGTGAATCGGGCCCTGCGTTCATAGCGCTGTACGATTCGGCTCCAAAAGATGCGACCTGTCCGAATGCCTTTCGGAACTGATTCCGACAGCCCTAACGGTTTCCAGGCATCATAATCGGTCATTGGGAAGTGCATACGATTCGGTCGGAAACATGGGTTCTGGATCGGATTCGGCAAGCACAAATCCGATTCAGAGACCTTCCAAACGACATCGGAATCGACCCCGTAGTGTTGGCATGCATGTATTTGGCCATGGAGCCACCAGACCCAAGCCTGCATTTTTGTAAAATAGAAAATTCAAAGAGGCTATCCTCAAAGATTGAATTTTTGAAAAGGGAAGCTCTGCTGGTGTAGGAGAGTGTTTTTCTTTCTGGATCTGAACCAAGCTACAATAACAAGGCACAAAGACTTCCGCCCTCTAAAATGTTTCTAATGGATGGTGTGTACTACAGAGTGGGGTTCTGCCAAGAACAGTATTCATGGAGTAGTACAGAGGATAAACGTGTGTCTTCAGCACTCTGATTGGAGCGACCCAGTTCCTGCACAGACTAGAGTTTAAGGCTCAAGGTGGATGTGAATTTTGTATGTGTTTTACAATATTCCACAGTGAGGGGTGACCCTTCTTGTCAGATTGTATACTTCCTTTTCTGGAGAACTTGTTCCTGGTATGTTTAGTTTTAAAAATAAAGCATGCACTTTAAGAGAAGGTGTGGGAAATCTACCCACTCTTTGATCCAAATTACTGTCTGTTTTGCCATCTTGCACCTTTACTTTGCAGTGAAATACATCCCTCTTTGAGTAGTATTTTGGTACCTGAGGGGTGTGGGGAGACTAGTATGTGCAATGTTGGGTCATCTCTACACATTCAAAATGTGTGTTGTGGAATGGTATGATATGGCAGTATTTTCAGCGAGTAATGGCAGCATAATGTGCAACTCTACAAAAGAAAATAAATATCACATGACTGTGAGCTGAATGTGACATGATAGAATAACAATAGGTAGAACTGGATCATTGACTCGTCATTTTGCATTTTGAACGTCTTTAATGTAGCACTTCGGGAAACAATCTAGTAGTTGGCAGAGTCCAGAGGCCAAATTGCAGAACCTTTGCATGGCTGCAGAAAAGAATGGGTCAAATCAATTTGCAACATCTGTGTTGCTTGTATAAAAGAGATAGGAGTAAATTTAGGGGTTATTTACTAAGGTTTTGCAATGGTGCTCATGTGGAGCAAAGCAATGCTTTCCTTACCATTGTAAAATCCTGCAGGTGCAATACAGAACTGTGCAGCTCCACTTGCAAACCTTAGTAAATAACCTCCTCAGTATGCTCCACTCTGCCCACGGTCGGGAAAAGTGGGGGAGGCTTTGCTATAATTTGTAAATTGGACGTTTTATGTCGCATGACCTGCTTAACCATTCCAGGCTGCGAATGTGCTCTCTTCTCCATTGATCTTTCAAAGAATTTTACTCTATCAGGCTTCCTAATCTATCGTCCACCTGGCCCAGGTGGCTTATGGAGCTCTAGTTTAGCAAAAACTCGATCACCTTATGTTCTCAAATATGCTAATTGTATTGCTTGAGGAGACTTCAGTATCTACTTTGATAATGCCAACTGTCAGATGGCCAATTCTATTATGCGCAATCTTAAATCTCTGGGACTTGACTTGATAGTGAAAGACCCACCTCACATTGCAGGGCACCTCTTGGACCCTGTTTTTAATAACTTAACTTGTATTCACATGGACTGATATTAGACTTGACAGCCTTAGAGTGGTCTCCCCCCCAAACCTCTTGCCTGCTTGCGTCAATTTTGCATGGTTTTTGCTTCTGCTGGGCTTAGGACTCTGTGAACTTTACCACTGCTGACAAGTGCTAAAGTGCTTGTGTTAGCTCCCCTAAACATGGTTTAATTGGCATACACATAATTGGCATATTTAATTTACTTATAAGTCCCTAGTAGAGTGCACTACATGGGCTACAAGTAGGCCTCCAGCACTGATTGTGTCACCCACTTAAGTAGCCCTTTAAACATGTCTCAGGCCTGCCATTGAAGGGCCTGTGTGTGCAGTTTTAAACTACCCTGTCAACCTGGCAAGTTAAACCTCTTGCCAGGCTCAGACCTTTCTTTTTAATACATCTAAGTCACCCCTAGTGTAGACCCTGGATAGCCCAGAGGGTATGGTGCAAAGTTTTTAAAAATCAGGATATGTACTTTTAAGTTTTACATGTCCTGGTAGTAAAAAACGTTTGACTCTAAAATGTGTTCTTCAGTACTGCAAGGCCTATATCTCCCATAAGATAACAGTGGGATTACCTTACTACATTCTATAAGAGTAATTTCCAAATGGGAATATAAAACAGGTTCATGTTTGGTGTCTCTGGAATCCTACTTTAAAATCCTAACTTATCATGAAGTCAGATTTTAAATTACAATTCTGAAAATGCCAGTTTTAGAAAGATGGCATTTTCTTGCCTTATCCATCTGATGTCTGCAGCCTGTCAATAGTCACATGAGTGGGTGTAGTTGGCAGTTGGGCTTTGTGTATTCACCCTAGACAATCACACACAATGGAACCTTAGGTGTGACTGAGTTGGCTGTACTGACCGGATGGGAGGGAGGAGCAGGACCGAGCCTCACGTACACCTGAATAGGCTGTGTCCTTTCCCCACACAAATGTGTAGTTCAGAGCCAGGGATAATAGGGTAAGACATCTGTGCACTTCAAAGGCTTGTCTTTGAAGTCTCCCCCACTTCTAAAGCACTACTGGGTATAAGTACTGGACTTCAGACACTACCACGTCAGTACGCTTCTGGACCTGTGTACTCTGAAAGGAAGAAGGACTGCTATGCTGTTGAAGGACTACCACTCTGCAGGACTGCTGGTCTGAAAGAGCTGCTGCCCTGCTTTGCTGACCTGCTGTTTGCTGCCCTGCTTGTCTGAGTGAAAAGGACTGGACCTAAATAACTTGAACCCAGAACCCTGTGTGACTCCATGGACTAGTTGGCTGGCCTTCTGGGCTGAAGCCTTAGGAAACTAAAAAGCTTCCAGCAACCTTGAAAACTGCACCTGGACCCTAACATCTGTGAGTCTACTCTGCCAAGTGGTGTCACATCAGTGTTGGACCCTTGGAAGCGGGCATAAGGTGCTTACCAGCAGAACCGATGCATCTTCTCTGCTGAGAGGCGCATCCTCTAGCTGAACTGACTCATCCCCTCAGTTGAGCGATGCATCCTTGAGCAGAACAGATGCATTTTTGTTGTTGCGTGGTTTGGGCCCAGCATAGAAGGTACGCATCACTCTCGCATCTTTGGAACTGACGCATCACCGATAGCATGGTGCTTCTCCAAACCAGGACTTTGCATCTCTTATCGACGGCAGCTTGTTGACAACTCTGGCTTCTGCATCACAGCCTCGTAGCTCATCGGAACTGATGCATTGGCTCATGCCTGCCACATCCTCAATGCCCGGACTTCGCATTGCAAAGCCTGTTGACAGGATACTCGACAACGATGCAACAGAACCTTGCATCGCATGTTCGCCGCATCTCTGAACCGACGCTTCCCTTCGACTGCATGACACTTCTTCGCCTCGGATCCACACAACGTCCCACAACCAGGATTAAAGGTACTTTATTCAGCAGGCCTAACCTGTTCCCTGTAGCCAGCCCGCGCTCCTTTATGGTTGGCCTGAACTTGTGACTTTGTTCCTGTCTGGCCAGGCCAGATATCCCTTATTGGCGCTTTGTGCTTTTTGGTGCTATTTTAACCTAAAAGTTTAAAAATTCAATATCTTCGGTTTCCCTGATTGTATTTTTATTGTTTTGGTCTTATTTCATTTACTAAAATATAATGTATGTTTCTAAACCTGGTGTGGGATATTTTTTTGTGGTGTTTTCACTGTTTTACTGTTTGACGTGTTGCACAAATACTTTTTCACATTGCATCTAAGTTTAGCCTGACTGCTCTGTGCCAAACTACCGGAGGGTGATCACAGGTTAATTTAGGGGTTGTCTGCCTCTTACCCTTACTAGGATTGGGGTTGCTGCTTGACCAGGGCTCCTGCCCCAATCAACCAGTACCCCAATTTCTAACAACCGCCCACTCCCCCTCAGCTAGACAAAGGATTCCTTGATCTTTTTCCAGATTTTAGGCTGTCTCGGAAAGAAGGCAACCCACTAAAATAGCCCGCTCAAGGAAATGGACAAAGTTTAACTCAGCTGATTTTAGTATACGATCTCGTAACACTGCTCCTAAGTTGGAGGGTACTATGGATGAATGCACTCTAATGGTAAATTCTTGGATGCATTCGAACCTCGATATTACTGTTCCAATACAGCAGGGCCAGAAAGGGATTCCTCGTTCACCCACCCCTTTGTATTCTGAAGCGGTCCGTATGTTAAAGAAGGACTGCAAAATCCTGGAGCGTATTTGGCAGAAACATTATGCACTGGATTATAAGTTAAAACCTAAATATGCTATCAGGACTTATAGAGCTTGTAGGTCTGCTCGAGCAGTCTATTATGCCAACGAAACTGAGACAGCTAACAACTCCTCCAAATAAGTTTTTCAGATAGTCAAATCTATCTTAGGTCCCTCAGAGGAATCACCTTTCTTTTCACTCTTTCAAAAAGACTGAATGACCTGGCGGAATAATTTTGTAACAAGGTACCTACTATCCATTCTAACTTCGATAATAGAACTAGAATATTCAATTTCACTTTCGGGAACTCCCACTGAGATGTTGACCCATTTTCCACTGCTTGAGTCTGAAACATTTGTTGCTCTGTCCAAAACTCATGAAATCTATTTCTCCTTTTGACCTTCTTAAACCTGATGAGTTTGGTTTAGTGAGTGATGAGCTTTCTCCAACCCTCACTAATCTGCTAATTTATTCTTTGCCTCATATAGCGGTTCCTAAATTATGGAAGCACGTTATGGTGATTCCACTGCTAAAATGAAAGAAACAACCCGGAGCCCTCTGATTGGGCTAATTTCCTCCTACCATTTTATACAAATATTCTTGAGAAGAATATTAACATTCCAGCTATCCACTTTTCTAGATCCCCATGAGATATTACATCTGTCCCAATCTGGGTCCCATATGGAACACAGCACTGGATCTGCACTGCTAGGTGTTACTGAAATTTTGAGACAGGAATCAGATAGAGCAGGCAGGCACCATGGCTCTGATTTTGCTACATGTCATTGCCACTTTTGGTACTGTCCAACATAGTGGAAAAATTTGGCGTATCCATATACTTGTATGCGGATGACACTCAAAATATTTTTTTTTATTTACTGCAACATATGACAGGACCGCATCTAATTTACTACCTGTCTCCAAGAAGTAGTGGATGTGCCATAACAGTTTGAAACTAATTGGAAGTAAAACGGAGGTGTTCATTATAGGTAATCAACCCGAGATGTGGGATCTACAGTGCTGACAAGAAATGCTGGGCGTCTTTCCCACTCACAGTCAGTCAAATAAAGACCTAGGTTTCTGGCTGCATAGCAAACTGACTATGGAGCAACAGATCACAAAGATAGCTTCATGCTGTTTTAGACTACTGAGATCCCTGCGATCTACCTCTTAATACACAAAAGAACATGGTGCGGGCCTTGATAATTTCTTGGCTGAACTATGGCAATGTATTATATCTAGGGGTCACACAGTCTCAGCTAAAGTGATTACAGACTGTGTAGAATGCTGCAGCCCATCTTCTATGTCACATCCCTCACAATGAATCGATTTTTAAGCATCTCTGCAATCTACATTGGCTCCCAATCGCACAGTGCATCAAGTTCAAGACTCTGCTAAGATTTCAAAGCATTGCACTAGGCGGGCCCTGCATATATCCACTCTTTCATACATCCATATGTCCCTAAGCAAGCATTACGATCTGGAAATTCTAATTTAGCCTCTATCTCTAGGTTTAAAAGGGTAAGATAAGGTGGCCGTTCTTTTGCTTATCTAGTCCCTAAGTTATGAAACTTACCAAGTGAATTGCGTCTATGCAACTCTTATGCTTTGTTCCGGAAACTATTTATGACCTGGCAATTTTGAGTCTTCTATGGGTTTCTGGTCCTTATTGCGCTAGTGCTGGGAAACCCGTGTTGGGTAGCCACTCACTCTATAAATCTGATTTGATTGATTGATTTGGTATAACATGTCGTAAAGGGATTTTACTCTGTTTTTGATGTATTTGCTTTTCATGAAAAAGAAATAATACATTGTTTCTACTTTCGAAAAGTGAAACATGATATTAGTTTTAGGAAAATTAATGATGTTCTATTTATTACTTTATAATTTTAAAAAATAGTTCAAAACCAGTTTGCTTTATTTTGAAGTCAAATATTATTTATGGATGAAAAAATCATTTTTACATTCTCAATTACACACTAAAAATAATGCACACACGCTAAAAATGTTATACATGTGTAGCAATGTTTCCAAAATCAATCACCTCCATTTTTACCCTGGGACAAACATTTTTTGTTTTATTATTAATGCACAAGATGGCCGCCTGCATGGAGCTCCAAAGGGAAGCTCCCGGGTATGGGATCAACAAGCATCAAATAACCCATGTGTATACCCTACCATGCTCCCCTCTAACATCGACCTTCGCAACGTGGACCACCCAGGAACACTTATAATCCAACTGGATCTACTCACTTGTGTGATTCTACCGTCATACTTCCCTTCAAATGTCAAAACCCGATGACTGGAATCGCACCCACTCTTTGCAGTTGTGTTCTTCCAACTGCTGCCACGATAGATGCCCTAAAGCCGATCTCCCTGTCCTCCTTGCATGTTTGAGATGCAGGCAGATGTTCCACCGCTGACGCCTGTGGGAGAAGCCAAAGACTTCGATTATGATGCTCGAATCTATGATGGCAATCGCGCTTCTTGAGTGTCTTGCCTAGCTACTGGCCCACCCGCCTCACCTACTGGCCACTGACCTGTCAAGTGCCTAAGGATGAAGACGACGGCCTGTCTCAGTGAAGCTGCGGATGCTGGTGAGTGCCTTTTTTGTTGCCCCACTTCTGGCTGCAGACCCGCCTGCCATCCCCAGCCTACCATCAGTGCATCTCTTCTGCCCGAGAGGCTTCTGTCATTACTGTAGTGCTGTGCAGTGGCTGGCTAGTTCTGGGACCAGCTGCTCTCGCAGTGTTGCACTGGGTCCAGCCAGTGCATTTTTGCTGCTCTAGTTGGGGTGCCCTTCCTGTTCAGGGCCAAGCTGACAAGCCGCAGCCTCTCCTTGTTGGCGCTTCTCCAACTACTCTAATCTGCCCTGAGGTTTGTGTCCTCCAACCTCCAGTACCCTGCTGGTTTTGCTTCTCACTAGCAAGGTCAACCACATGGGCTAAGACGTGGCCGGACCGGCTCTGGCTTGAGCATTGGGTATGGGGATGTTTTTGTTTGACATTTGTTGACCCCTAACCTGATTGACAATGGTGTGGCTCATTCCTGCTTTGAGCCTTTGTAACTGCGCCTGATGTTCCAGAAGTGCTGAGGCCCGGTGGTCTGCCAGGGATCTTGCTGGGGTGGCTATACTTCCATTTTGGCCTTTCCTTTCTCCCCCTCCAGACACAAGAGCCTCATTCCCAAGATGGCGGTCCTGTCCCTCTTGAAGAGAAACTGCAATAGGACTGTTGATTTGCATGTTCAACAAAAGTGAAGAAAGACCACATACCCAACCACTAGATTGAAACCCCATATCTCTAATCAGTGGCCATCTTGGAATGGTACTGGGCTGATACCTGATTTTGTTGTCCATTTTCTTCTCTCCCTTACATTGCAGACTCCCAATGCCACTCTTGGTCTAGGTGTACCATAACAGTCTCAGGATTCAAGCCACATTTCAACTAACATTGCAGCCTTCTCATTACCTCCCATTGTGTTGTGGTACCTTTAGTGTCTCAGGTTTTTAACTATATTTTGAACTACTTTCACATTACTCCCACCGTACCTCACAATATTCACCACTGGTTCACCTCTATGTGTTCTGGCACCTTTCGGTTGTTTGATTTTACTCTCAATACGTCAACCTCGACCATGTAACTGGCGCCCCTATCGCAGATGCACGGAAATTATAAAGGACGCCACGCTCAATAATAACTCTGGAACCTTGACCGCATTTGTCTCCACCCTTCGTTCTTCTTCATCTTCTGGCCTCAATTGCATCATGCTTAGATATGGATCGTAACTCACCAAGAGCAATTGTCACCAATTTGGAGCCGCCAGACCTCACTGCAAATAAAATTAAATATCCTCCTAACTTAACTAAAAATGCATCGAAGAGCTTCAAACACAGACTCCTCCAATTTCTCCCAGAAACCCTAATTTCTGACCCCTACTTCTGTTCAAAAATAGGAGCTATAATAAGTGATCTTATCTTCTACATGAAAAGACAAGCTCAATAAAAAGGGGAAAGCCCTGTATTCACTGCTCTTGATTACCATATCCAAATCTCCTCCTGGTATTAGACTCTCTGTAGCCTCCTCATTTTTTTACGGAGCAGAAGCAACTATCTCCCTTTATAACAATGGTATAAACCTCATACAATCATCAGTCCACAACCTAGAAATCTTTGACAATATTTTTCCTATCATCAAAAACACAATGACTAGTCCTGAATCCACCCTTTCCCAAGGACGTCCTAGTTCCCCTGGCAACCCTCTAAATCCTCAAGTTGTGTCCTCACAGATCCACGCCATATCCAGTGCCCCTCTCCTTTCTATCCCCCTACTCCTCAACAGGGATGATCGTATTCAACACCAACCCAGCGGGTCTGAATCCCCCTCCAGCTATCGCCAACCTAGACTGCATGCTCACCACACATCCAGAGCAGTTATCTCTGAGTCACAAAGCTTCTGCAGTCACACCATCACCCCGACTATACCCCTGAACTCTGACTACAGCATTATGGACACTACTAGCATGCTTAGGATACTTCCCATAGCTCAATCGATGACTCTCCTGAAGTCCAAACTCCCTACCCCAACTAACAACTCTACTCTTATGACCCCAGCATTCTCACTTAGCCAGCTTTCGAGCTACCCTCCCCTTCCCCTCTAGCTTAACTCCATCCGAACCAGTTCTCATCCCCGCTGGTTTCCCCAGGCCAAATATTTTCTAACACCACATTCGTGAGCACCCACCCTCCACCTAGCCCCCTGTTCCAACACTCGAAATCCTGCTCCCACACCTCTCTGGAATCTAAACTTGAAGAGATCACTCTAGACCTTCAACAACTCAAGGCTGACTTACAAAGCTTACTACACATCACCTCAGAGCTGGCCAACAATTGGTGCCCTAGCAGGACTCCGAGTATCAATAGTCACAGCCACGCCCAACCCACTAACTACTGCACTAGGCTTCCAGCCTTCCCCAACTACCAGGATCTCATCTATCTTGGCTTCTCCCCACCCAAGATGGAAAACTTCACCCTACCCTAATGCCCCCACTCGGCCCATTAGACTGATAGATCCATTGTCCGACAATGATATTCACTCCCTCCTCCTCTCATGTGATGCATGTTACTCCACTAACACAGCAATCTGTGTTAAATCAAAACAATTCATGCGGACCCTTACAGGGAACCTAGGATCAACTCCAGATCCATAAACAAGCACACCCTCATGTGAGTTACTCCCACACAATCTACCCTAGCCGACACCAAACCTCAACTGAAATGAATGCCCACCGACTGCAGATTGACAACAAGACACGCGGCGGACAATGCTGAACTCATCCTCACACAGGAGCCTGACCTCTTAATACACACTGAAACCTGGCTAAATGATACCTCTGCACCCATCCTTGACTTACTAGTCCCCCCTAGCCACAACATCATTAGATTAGATTGATCTAGTAGACCAGGTGGTGGTATCGCTTGCATTCACCGTAACAATCTTTCAGTGAAACAGTCACAATCCGCCGCTCCATCTTCATGCAAATACCTACGCATCGATATTGCATGTAACAGCATGCCACCATGCAAATTTCACAAGATCTACCCCCACCAGGAGACAACCTTTCTTTCATAGAACAAATTATGGAAATCATCTCAACTAATGTGGGTCAGCACGGCACCCAGATCTTCCTCATAGATTTCAACCTCCACTAGAATGGCTCGAATGACTGTGCAGTCAACAGCCTTAACCCTTTCAATGCTCATGACGGAGCGGTTCCGTCATGAGCAACGGTGGGCGTGTGCTCATGACAGAACCGCTCCGTCATGGCACTCACCCATGGGGGAAGCGCTGGCGCTCCCCCCATCGGCAGCCCATCTAGCCCCCACAAAGGGGGATGGCAGCGGAAGAGTTTCCGCTGCCACCCCCGACCCCACCCCCAGGCAATCCCATGACATCAGCGCGCACAGCGCGCGCCTACGTCATTAGGAAGCCCTGGACGCGCTGGAAGCCATTTGCTTCCAGGCGTCCAGGAGGTGGGAGGTAAGTTTTCTTGCTCCGGTGGGGCGGGGGGGGGAATTTGGGATGTATTGAGGCATCGGGGGAGAGGAAAGAGTTTTTCCTCTCCCCTGATGTCTCAATGCAGGGCATTCCTGCTGCACGATCTCGCACAGCGTCGCAATCGTGCAGCAGGAATGCCCTACTAGGCACCAGGGATTCCTTATTTAGTTATAGGAAGCGACCCCTTGGGCAAGGGTCGCTTCCTTATTGGGCAAATTATTTTTAAGACTTTTCTGCCCCCCCTGGGGACAGATCGCCTGCATTTTTTGGCGTTTCTGGCCCGAGGGGGGGCAGAAAGCCCACTAGAGCCAGGGATTAAAAAAAAAAAAAATGGAAGCAACCCCTTGGGCAAGGGTCACTTCCAGGGGGCATATTTTTTTTTAATGTGTATTCTGCCCCCCTGGGGGCAGATCGGCCTGTTTATTTGGCCTGTCTGCCCTCAGAGGGGGCAGAAAACCCCACTAGACACCAGGGAGTTCTTTAAAATTTAAACGGAAGCGACCCCTTGGGCAAGGAGCATATTTTTTTTAATGTGTATTCTGCCAGTTTCTTTGGCCTTTCTGCCCCCGGGGGGGGAGGGCAGAAAACCCACTAGGCACCAGGGATTTTGTTTTGTGTGTAATGGAAGCTACATGGTTGCTTCCAAGAGGGTAACATTTGGTTAATGTTTTTTCTGCCCCTCCTGGGGACAGATCTGCCCCTTTTTTTGGCCTTTCTCGCCTAGGCGGGAGGGGGGAGGCAGAAAACCCTACTAGGCACCAGGGATTTATTTCTTTTGCAAGGGGCCACATTTCTGTCTGCTGTTTTCTGCCCCACCTGGGAGACAGATCGGCCTGGCAGACAACCTCACCCGATCCCTTGGGCAAGACCACACCCCATTTTTCTCAGTCCTATTTGAAGGCCCATCTGGCAGATTGACCATTTGGGTAGTGACATAGCGTGTTATAATGTTAATTGTTTTATTTCTTGTGAATTGCAATTGAAATGCTTTATTTCTCCCTTTTTGTTCTAGTTCAAGGCTTTCGCTTTAGAGACTGTTGCAGGTTGCGGTTTCGTTACTGGTGGTTCTGCTGTTTGTGTAGTTGCATGTGTTTGGTAAGAGACTTTTTTTTGTACAATGTAAATGAGTTTAATTTCTCTGCATGAATGTGTTTTTGCAAAATGGTGTTATAATAGCAGTATGTTTGGCTTCTGTTTTTTGAGTGTCAAAAACTTTTTGCATTTGTGCTTGATGTGTATTTTGTTGTCTTGTGAGTAATTGGTTTTGTTTTTTTCTTTCTAGTGGGATATCATTGGTTTTTGCTGTGTCTCTGCAGAGTAGCTGCTGGTGAGTGTAGCTGTCTCTTGCAAGTGAATCGTATAGTTTTTGAGTATATAGATCTTTGTGATAAAGGCACACATTTTTTTTACTTACTTATTTTGCACATTGTTGGTTGTTGTTGACTTGTTTGTGCAATCTCCTTTCTTAGTAAGGATAATGGCTAGCTGCAAGATTACTGCTCAGCAGGTTGTTGGTATGCTTTTTGAGTCTTCCTCTGACCATGGTTCAGAGACTGACTCTGCATCTGATGCAGAGGAGGGAGTGGAAGATTCAGGCAGTGAGTTTTCTCTCCACATGGAATCATCGGATGATGAAGCTACTCTCGGTGCGGATGAAGTTACTCTTGGGGGCATATTCACAAGGAGCTAGCGCCGAATTAACAGCACTTTATCGCAGCCAAAGTTGTGATAAATGTACCCCCCCATTCACAAGCCGGTGTTAACAGCCCACAGCACCAGTTTACCCGCGATAGCAGCCACACAAAACATCGCCACAGAGGACCCTCGCAAATATCGCTAATGAGATGCAGAGTAGGCATTCCCGTGACAAAAGCAGAGACAACAGCACACCTCAACATTCACAACGACCAGTCACATCCGCGATAAAAACACAAAACAGGCGATAATTTATTTATTTACTGATTTTATATAGCGCATAGCTGCCCCAGCAACGGGGCGTCCCAGCGCTACCCAGGTAAACCTTCAAAGCAGATACAAACAAGTGCAAAAGGAATTACCCCGAAAAGAGCCAGGTCTTTATGGCTTTGCGGAACTCAAGATGGTTCTGAAGTCCTCTAATCGCAGAAGGAAGGGAATTCCAAAGTTTAGCCGCCAACACCTTAAAAGAGCGGCCACCCGCTCTGGCTCTGTAAACACGAGGAACACAGACCAGCTTTTATCCAGCAGAACGAAGAAGTCAACTTGGAGTATATGGCACTAACATATTAGCTAGCACATTAGGAGCTCGATGATTCAAAATTTTGTGAGCAACACAAAGAGTTTTAAACTGGATTCTTCTTTCCACCGGCAACCAGTGTAGCCTGGAAAAAGACCTAGACATGGAACATGATTTAGGAAGTGCCAGGATAAGGCGCATTAGCACCAGGAAATCTACACCTGCTCTGACCTGGTGTAAAGTCAGACGGCAGCCAGCACCACAAAAGGGAGCACAGCCCAGGGCCACATCCCAAGGGCAACAGATGCCATGGAGCCACCCATCATGCGGCCCGGACACCCAAGAGGGCCACAACAGCCACTGCCACCACCCCAGGACCCCATCCCACACCCGGAACACCCCCCCCAGGACCACCCCCAACCCCGGACTAAGAAATTGCACACCAACACCACAAATCCCAAAACAAACATTTTGCCTGATGTCTCACAAGCAGGAAAATAAACATACATGCGTGGCCAGAAAATGGAGAATCAGTCATACAGCAATGCAATCACCAACACAAAACACCATACAAACAAAAGCAGAAACAACCCTAAGGATCAGTCCTAGCTGCTCCTCACTGGACAATCCATAGCACACAGCCTGGAAGACCAAATACAAGAGAAGAAGGTGTGCCATGTGCCCAACAAAGGAAACAGAGGGAGAGAGGGAGGGAGAGAGACGGAGTGAGATAGCACAAGCAGCGCAAGGCCGCTCGGGCACCTGGCTCCACATGCCAACATGTGTGTGTGCATCGCCATCCGTACACCATGAGCCCAAGGTTGTGTCCCAATCTCAGCGCCAAACCCACATCACATTCCGAAAACGAAAGTAGTAGTCAGACAAACATCAGGGATGAATGCACCGTTGTCCCAATGCAGAATGCGGGAGGACACCTGCACCTCTGACCTTGGTCCAGAACGCGCCTGGAACACCCTGATAGAGATGCAATGGCAGATGGGGACGACTCCCATACCACGCATTCCGCAAATGAACCATCCGACTCATCCACAGCCCACACATAGAAGCCCCTGCCTTTGGTACCCCCGCATGGGATGCCCTTGACACTCACAGAAACAGCAACCCATAACCCACAACGTTGCACACACATACGAATCATTGCTCAGAGCCGTGGCATATCCTCCACACAACTGCCGCAGTCCAGAGGAGTGCCTGTACACGAGAAGCACCAACGCAATGGCAGGCCATACCGGGCACCTGCACAACCCCCGTCACGTGGAACAGTACCGTGCACGTATGCTGCATTTACTGGGCGCACTGCCACTGGCAGTGCTGCGGATCAGTTACAGGCTCAGCTTCCGCATTGCCCACGTCACCTGCATCCAGCCTTGGTGCCACTGCCGAACATGCACATTCGAGTGTCCCATGGATGTCTGCCTATCCAACACAACTGTTGATGAATTGGACTATGACCTGTGTCTGCGCCCCCTGTTGGATCACGAACAGGAGTGTAACAGAGACAGCCGTGCATGGGATGCCTTGACATACTGTGTATGTGTTGGTAGTTGTGCATGGGAGATTGCACAATTTCTCGTGTGCAGTGACCACATCGAGGCGCTCCCCTATTGGGCTGTGTTGCGGATCGGTGAGACGGCGTGGGCTGAGCACACCTGCCCGGACCACCTAATGGATTGGCTCACCCTGGTGTTCCTTGAACACGACAACGACAAACTATTGGAACACATTGCACATGAAGCTGCACGGGCATTCTTGGACGAGTAACTATGTTCCTGCAGCCACATCCGATTGCCACCCACAGCACATGGCCCAACAACTTGTTGCATCGTGGGGATTGCTCACATATCACACCACAACAGAGGACACCTCTGCCTTCGCTTGGGCTCTGGATGCATGTGCATGGAATAACGCATGTGTACACACACCTGTGCAAGGCGACGCAGGTCCATGGTCGGAGCAACCCCAGCGTCGTCTGGCAACATTGCCAATTCGGACACACTGCTGGGTGAGAGCACACACATGGCAATGTAGCACGACATGTGAACCTGTCGGACCCTCACACCTGATCACTGTTGCCAGAGCAGACAATCAGCGCACCCCGGAGGCAGAGCACCATGCAGACCCCACGTGCAGTGAGTTGTGCCCCCTCACACGGGCAATGGGCAGACGCCAAACAACACATGACTCATCCAGCAAGGCAAGGTGGGCTGTGAGCGTTGCCATCCGTGATGAATGTTGTCCATTTCAGCCCCACCATCAACTGAACCTCAACATGTACCCATGCTGCGTGTAAGTGTCTTAAGCATGTCCCTGCCTGTTGTGGCCGTTGCCTCATCCGTACTGACACGCACATGCCAATAAAGCCTATGCCACTCCACTGGTGTCTAACTGTGAGGTGTGTTGTTTAGATTGTCCACTCGTGCGCCACAATGAGCATCGTCCCAACACAGGGAGGAACTGACTGACGCATGTGCAATGGGGGGGTGTCCCTTTGGCAAGCTCCGCCTCTGTGAGCCAGACATTGTTTTCGGATAGGTGCTGGACGACATGTGCACTTACATGACTCCAGCTATGTGTGTTTGGTGTCCAACCTCTGACCATGTGGAGCAATGTCATACATCACAACAGAGTGTGTCCACACAGATGTGTGTAAGTCGGTCTGCGACGTGAAGTTCTGCTGTCACACGTGGTGCGGGATACCACTCCTGGCCTGCCACCGTTTTGGTCACTCCTACACACAGCCCTATTCAACACATGGACGTGTGCCTACATTGGGGTGTTGTGAGATTGCTGTTGATGTGCAATGGGGACACAGCTAGTACTCACCTTCCCAGTCATCCAATTGGCCATGTGTCTCAGGGATAGAAATGCGCATAGATGTCAGTTACCAGGGTGTACCTTCATGTGCAATCATCATCCCCACATCCAGCCATACTTCCATACGTGAGTGAACATAGTGATGACACATCTGTGTGATTAAGAATGTTTTATTCACATTCAGGTGATTGACGGAGCTGGAGCTGTACCTGGCCATCCAAGCCCACATTACAAGGAGGCCCAGTGGTGGGCGAACCAGAGTCCTTTGGGGAGTGCACAGTGATTGGGAAGAGGGAGAGTGCAGTCCGCAGCAGGATTGCTGAGGGATTGGCCAGCGGTGCAGAAATGGCAGTCCGTGTCGTGGTCCGGGTGAATGTCGCAGGGTGTTCTGGAGGTCAGTAGGAGGTATTTCCCAGGGCATGATGCATAGGTCATAACCAGGCAGGGACAGGCCATATGGCGGTGATGGATGCTACTGCCTCCTTCTTCACACAGTAGTTCCCATCCCCTTCTCACTCCCCTGAACGGGTTCTGTGTCCGGTGTGTCCGGTGTGTGTGACGGGGTGATGGCTGCATCGCTGTGTGCCCCTGACACATCAGACTGCATAGGTGATGGGGCAGCATCACAGTGTAACACGGACACATCAGGGGTCGGAGCTGTGTGTGTCGATGTTCCCGCTGAAGTCATCTGGGAAGGGCTCAGTGGCAGCAATGGCAAGTTGGAGTACTGCAGGGCGTTGCTGTTTCCAGCCTCTGCTCGCTGGTGTCTAGCCGTGGCGGACATCCTTCCAGCTTGCATCTTCTCCATGGTGTCCATTGCCCTCCGCATAATGTGCCAACTCTGTGCTGTCATGGCTGGTGCCTGTCTGACCAGACAGTGCTTGTATTAGACTCATGGCACCAGCGAGGTTAGCCAAGGTCTGTGGCGGAGCATGGTGCGTACAGGGGGTGTCCGATAGGGACTGTAAGTGGTCCCTGATGGGACTCAGACACCCACGTATGGCATCGAGTTTGGCTGCCACAAGCTCGAAACCCACCCGCAGCTGATGGGCCAACTCCACCTGGCAACCCAATACACGCCGTTGGAATTCCATGTATTGGTCGGGGTGGTCCTGGGAAACAGCCGTGGTGGTGTGTGTTTCCTGCTGTGTGCTCTGTGCAGGTGGTGGGGTCACCTCGAGGCAGCTGGCCTGGCCTGCTCCTGGGGGTGGGGTGCAGAGGCTGTCCAACATGCGTTGGAGGGTGTCTTGACAGGTGTGCAGGTTGTCCTCTTCATCATCAATGGTGGGATGTGTGGTGTGCTCTGCAGGGGGTGTTGTTTGTCCCTTTGCAATGTAAAGGGGAGATGCAGGTTAACAGAGTTTCACATGTATGGTGATGATTTGCAGATGTATACATTCAGACTGCATGCCAATGTACATTGTGACTGTTTGGGGGGTGCTGGCTATTTGATGACAGTCAGTGTGTTTTTCGACTACATGACGGATGTGTGGTAGTACCCGTACATTATCATCACACAGTGTCAGGCAATGCCAGATGTGGCTGGACAGTTACTACGCATGAGCGGAACCTGTTGTGGGCTCTGTCCTGTGGTGCTGGTGTTGCACTTTGTACCACATTGCCTTCATTGCTGATGTTCTGTGATTGCTACGTGTGTATGCTGCATTGTGGGTGAGTTGCCCCTGCAGCTCTGATTTCGTGTAGCCTTCTCCCTTTGAGGCGGGGTGCCTTTGAATTGTGTGCTTTTCGGGGCCTGATTTGCTTTTGACTTGGGTCATGTTTGCTCGCGGACTGTTTTTGTGGCCTGGTGCATTGTTTGTCTGCTGCGTGTATTGTGAGGCATGGGTTGTGGGTGCATGTGGACACGTCGGAGTGTGACCTGCTCCTTTACGGATGTGATCCGCACTTGGCTACCTCCATGTCGCTTCGTGGGCCATGTCATTTTTTTGGGGCAGCTGCTGTGCTATCGGACATGCAGTGTTACTTGCATAGTCAGTGTGGGTCACGGAGCAGTTGCTTTGCTGGATTCAGCACATGTGCACAGGTCGGTTGTGATATTGGTGATAGGGGGGCCCTCTGTGCACATTGTGGATGGGGGACTACTTGCCGTTTCTATGTGTGCTGCAGTGGGCCAAGGCATTCAGGGACATGTTCCAGGGTCATTGTGGGTGTGCTGTGTGCTGCGCGTAATTGTGCATGTGTGCCATTGTGCCCATCTCCCCTTGTCTCCCCCGTCCCTAGTGGTTACTCACCCTGTTGCTGTTGGGTCAGGTCGTATCGTGCTGTGTCCAGGCCCCCCAATCCTGCCACCGTCTCCTCACTGCTGACTGTGGCCACCATTTCCTCCAGCTCCTCCTGTGTCGCAGGACTCCCACCTCCAGTCGCCGTTGCTGCCTCCCTGTTGGCGGCAAGCTCATGTTTGGTCTGCCTTTTCAGATCATGCCAGCACCTCTTGACCTCCTCCAGTGACCTCCTGGACACTCCGACTGCATTGACCTTGGTGAGGATGGCCTGCCATATTTCGGTTTGGGTTGCCAGTGCCGCAGTGGAGATGCCGAACAGTTGTTCGGTCACCCCCGTGACGATGATCTGGTCTTTCTGCGGACTGTACCCGGTCTTCCTCTTGTCCTTGCCCTTCCCCGAAGGCGGGGTTCCTGGCTGGTCCTCCGTAGGGCTTGTGGTGTTCGGCTTGTCCTATGCACTCGATCCGGGTGCATCCATGTTGCTACGCAGTTTGGATTGTTTTTGGGCTCTTTTTTCTTCTTTCATTTATGGTGCTTTTTCCTGCCGGCCGCGTGGGATTTACAGGCCTGTGGCTGGTGTTCGCTGATTTCTGTACCGCGATTAGCCTAATCGCATGATTTCTTGCGTTCGCGTTTCGCATTTTTTCGGCGTGGCGTTGATTTTGACACTGACACTTGATGCGTTATCTGGTGGCTATCGCATGGTACCGCCTTGCTGTGAATTCCACGTTGACACATGGATATTTTCCTGCGATGGGCTGCGATATTGAAAGTTGCGTTACGTTACTCTTGCGGTAGTTATCACACGTTCTTGTGAATATACCCCTTAGTGCGGATGAAGTGCCTGTTTTAGAGGAGGACATTGATGTGCCGGTAGTGCAGCAAGAGACATCTGGACTGCAGCCTGGGGCTGCAAGGCTTCCCGTTGGAAGTGCTGACCTCTGGGTTGCCCCAGGCATGGTGCAGCCAGCATTGCCAGACTTTACTGGTGTTCGAGGGTGTAGAGTGAATACTGAAAACTTTTTGCCGATAATTTTTTTTCAGTTGTTTATGGACGATGTATTTTTGGCAGAGATTGTTGAGCAGACTAATTTGTATGCCGAACAGTTTTTGAGGGACAACAGTACCAGCCTTCGGCCCCACTCTAGAGCTACCCGGTGGACTCCCACGAATCTGGAAGAGATGAAGAAGTTCTTGGGTTTAACTTTTTTGATGGGCTTGCTAAGAAAGCCATCAATGTCTTCATATTGGTCTACTAGTCCCTTGATGGCAACGGCTATATTTCCGGCAGTCATGAGTCATGATAGGTATTTGCTTCTTCTTCGGATGCTGCATTTTGTCGATAATGGTTTAGCGTTGCCACGAGATCACCCTGATTGTGACCGTCTTTTTCAGATTCGGCCTGTCATTGATCACTTTGTAGATCGATTTTCTGAGATCTATGCTCCAGGGAAAGAAATAGCAGTGGATGAGTCTTTGGTCTTGTTCAAGGGCCGCTTGGTTTTTAGGCAATACATTCCTAGTAAGAGGGCACGCTATGGAATTAAGCTATATATGCTGTGTGACAGTAGGACTGGATATGTCTCTAATTTCAGGGTGTACACTGGTAAGGAATCCAGGATTAACCCCCCTGGTTGTCCGTCCACTTTTGGAGTGACTGAGAAAATTGTGTGGGAACTTGGTAGAGGACTTTTTAACAAAGGTCACCATTTATATGTAGATAACTTCTACACTGGTGTGCAGTTGTTCAGGGAATTGGCCAAAGTGGACACTGTTGCTTGTGGCACAATCCGCTCTAACCGTAAAGGTTTTCCAAAAGAACTTGTTTGTCAAAAGCTTGTGCGGGGATAGTGCAGTGCGTTGCATGCGAGGAACTTCTAGCTGTCAAGTTTTCAGACAGGAGAGATGTCTACATGCTGACTACAATCCATGATGAAAGCACTTCACCTGTGACTGTTTGGGGTCAGGTTGCTGAAGCGCGGAAACCTGTGTGAATTTGAGACTATAATAGGCACATGGGTGGTGTTGATAGAGTAGATCAGAGGTTGGAACCTTACACTGCTCTTCATAAGGCTTATATTTGGTATGAGAAGTTGGCTATCCATCTTGTCCACCTGGCAACCTTTAATGCTTTTGTTGTATTCAAGGATTGTTGTCCTGAGTCAAAGATGACTTTTGCTAAGTTTCAGGAGTCTGTAATAGGCAGCCTTGTTGTAGTGGAACAGGCAAGTGCTCCTATAGTTGGAGTGGTGGAGGATGTGGGTAGATTGAAAGATCGCCACTTTCCTGATCACATTCCTCCCACACCCTCAAAAGACTTTCCCAGTAGGAGATGTAGAGTCTGTTGGCGAAGAGGTACTTGGAAGGAGACTCGTATGTACTGCCCTGAGTGTCCTTCTAACCCTGCGCTGTGTGTGCCTGCTTGTTTTAGAATGTACCACACGCAAAATAATTTTTGGGAGCATCCATGAGTGGTAAAGTGAATTGCCTGGTCTCTATTGTTTTATATTTTTTGTTCAGTTTCAAGGTTGGCATTTGTGCAATGTATTTAGTTTCAGATTTTGTGTTAGTAGATTTGTATCTATTTGCAATTTGTTTGTGTTTTCTTTTTTGTATAAAAAAATCCTAAATGTGATGGCGGTGTGTGTAGGCTGACGCTTGGCTGGTGGTGTGCGTGGACTGGCGCTTGACTGGCGGTGTGCATGGACTGGCGCTTGGCTGGCGGTGTGCATGGACTGGCGCTTGGCTGGCGGTGTGCGTGGACTGGAGCTTGGCTGGTGGTGTGCCTGGACTGGCGCTTGGCTGGCGGAGTGCGTGGACTGGTGCTTGGCTGGCGGTGTGCCTGGACTGGCGCTTGGATGGCGGTGTGTGAGTAGTGACTTGCTGCTGGTCACTACACACACTGCTAGCCAAATGCCACTCCACGCAATCCATGAGCTGGTGTGGTTGCTGTGTCAGGAATGTGGGCGTGTGAAAGTGATGGGCCCTTGAATGGCGCTGTCTGCTGGTGTAAGTGTTGTAATGTGCTGGGCCCGCGTCTGGCGGTGTGAATGGTTTTGTATGTGTCACACGTATGAAAGGTGTATGAATGGCCTGTAAAGAGGTTGGTGCCTTGTCGTGGCTTTACAGCTCACGAGCTGTGAGTCAATGGTTCAGTTTCTCGTCCTTTCAATTATTAACAGTGCATTTAATTTTTGTGAAATCTCTGGTTAATACAACTGTATATACTGAACCATCACTCACCCTCATGCCAAATCCAACCAGTATGTATGTGTGCTTGAGGAATAGGTGGTTGTGCAGAAATATTTGTCTTTTCTGTCTTTCTCAAGCAGGGTGTACCTTGTCCCTTTTTGTGAATGTTGTAATGTGTTGGTTTCGTGCCTGGTGGTGTGAATGGTCTTGTGTGTATCACGTATGAAAGGTGTGTGAATGGCCTGTAAAGCGGTTGGGGCCTTGACGTGGCTATACAGCTCACGAGCTGCGAGTCACTGGTTCAGTTTATTGTCCTTTCAATTATTGACAGTGCATTTCATTTTTGTGAAATCTCTTGTTAATAACATTTTATATACTGAACCATCACTCGCACTCGTGCCAAATCCAACCAGTATGTGTGTGTGCTTGAGGAATAGATGGCTGTGCAGTAATATTTGTGTTTTTTGTCTCTCTGTCAAGGTGTACATTGCATCTAAGAAAAACCTAGCAACTGTAGATATTGTCGTAAACTAAACACCCATGGGAGTACATGGTGATGTCTCTCTTGTAGATCCCAACAAGTTATCCTTCCCACAATGTCCTGCAAACCTCAAAATGTGACTGTCACATTTTCCTTGCATTATTGTGCCAAAATTTTCACGCTTCAGAAAGAAACAACAAATTTCCTACCCCCCAGCATTTCTCCAAGTATCCCAATAGGAATGGTACCTCACTTGTGTGGGTGGGCCAAGTACCTGCGGCAGGGAAGGACCCAAAACATATTGTGGAGACATCAAAATTACCTATTTTGAAAGGACCTGGTTTTGCAAGGGGGGTCACCTGAGTTATTGTCCCCGGGCTCGGCGGCCATCTAGGGAAACCTACCAAACCCACACATTTCTGAAAAATAGACACCCGGAGGAGTCCTGTGAGGTATGGCTTGCATGGGTCCCCCAACATTTTCCTACCCAGAATCCCCTGCAAACCTCAAATTTTGCTTAAAAAATCACTTTTTTCTCAAATTTCTGTGTGGGAAAGTTCTGGAATCTACGTGGATTCACAAATTTCTTCCCACCCTGCGTTCCCCCAGGTCTCCCGATAAAAATGGTACCTCACTCGCGTGGGTGGGTCAAGGATCCGCGAGAGGCAAGGGCCCAAAACCTATTGAGGCAACATCAAAATGACCTATCACAAACCAACCTGGTTTTGCAAGGGGGGTCCCATGAGATTTTGGCCCCGGGCTCGGCGGCCATCTAGGGAAACCTACCAAACCCACACATTTCTGAAAAGTAGACACCTGGGGGAGTCCAGCGAGGTATGGCTTGCGTGGGTCCCCGAACATTCTCCTACCCAGAATCTCCTGCAAACCTCAAATTTAGCTGAAAAAATCACTTTGTTCTCAAAATTCTGTTTGGGAAAGTTCTGGAATCTGCGTGGATTCACAAATTTCTTCCCACCCTGCGTTCCCCCAGGTCTCCCGATAAAAATGGTAACTCACTCGTGTGGGTAGGTCAAGGACCCGCGACAGGCAAGGGCCCAAAACCTATTGAGGCGACATCAAAATTACGTATCACAAACCAACCTGGTTTTGCAAGGGGGGTCCCATGAGTTTTTGGCCCCAGGCTCGGCGGCTATCTAGGGAAACCTACCAAACCCACACATTTCTGAAAACTAGACACCCGGGGGAGTCCAGCAAGGTATGGCTTGCGTGGGTCCCCAAACGTTTTCCTACCCAGAATCCCCTGCAAACCTCAAATTTAGCTGAAAAAATCACATTTTTTTCAAATTTCTGTGTGGGAAAGTTCTGGAATGTGCATGGATCCATAAATTTCCTCTCACCCAGCGTTTCCCCAGGTCTCCCGATAAAAATGGTACCTCACTTGTGTGGGTAGGCATAGTGGTTGCAACAGGAAATGGCCCAAATCGTACTGTGGAGACTTCAAAATTACCTATAACAAAACTACCTGGTTTTGGGGGGGCACCTGGGGTTTTGGCCCCGGGCTCGGTGGCCATCTTGGGAAACTACCAAACCCTAACATTTCTGAAAACTAGACACCCGGGGGAGTCCTATGAGGTATGGCTTGCGTGGATCCCCCAACGTTTTCCTACCCAGAATGCCCTGCAAACCTCAAATTTATCTGAAAAAACAACATTTTCCACATATTTTTGTGTGAAATCACCGTGCCGGCACAAATGGCCTACCCCACAGCGTTCTCCTTAGTGTCCCGAGTAACATGATACCTCACTTGTGTGGGTGTCCAGTGCAGAATTGGCTAAAAACGTATTTTTTTAAAAAATGTAGTGCTTAGAATTCTCGGTGCTATACCCTTAATCCCTATGTTTTGGGCTCTTCCCAGTCACAGGCCCTTGCCCCACCCACACAAGTGAGGTATCATTTTACTCGGGAGACTGAGGGAAACGCTGTGGGGTAGGCCATTTGTGCCGGCACGGTGATTCCACACAAACATATGTGGAAAATGTGTTTTTTTCAGCTAAAATTGGGGTTTGGAGGGCATTCTGGGTAGGAAAACGTTGGGGGATCCACGGAAGCCATACCTCATTGGACTCCCCCGGGTGTCTAGTTTTCAGAAATGTTTGGGTTTGGTAGTTTCCCAAGATGGCCGCCGAGCCCAAGGCCAAAACCCCAGGTGCCCCCCCAAAACCAGGTAGTTTTGTTATAGGTAATTTTGAAGTCTCCACAGTACGATTTGGGCCATTTCCTGTTGCAGCCACTATGCCTACCCACACAATTGAGGTACCATTTTTATCGTGAGACCTGGGGGAACACTGGGGGGGAGGAAATTTGTGGATCCACGCAGATTCCAGAACTTTCCCACACAGAAATTTGAGAAAAAATTGATTTTTTCAGCTAAATTTGAGGTTTGCAGGGGATTCTGGGTAGGAAAACATTGGGGGACCCATGCAAGCCATACCTCCCTGGACTTCCCCGGGTGTCTAGTTTTCAGAAATGTGTGGGTTTGGTAGGTTTCCCTTGATGGCCGCCGAGCCCGGGGCCAAAAACTCATGGGACCCCCCTTGCAAAACCAGGTTGGTTTGTGACAGGTAATTTAGATGTCGCCTCAATAGGTTTTGGGCCCTTGCCTGTCACGGGTCCTTGACCCACCCACGCGAGTGAGGTACCATTTTTATTGGGAGACCTGAGGGAACGCTGGGTGAGAGCCAGTCAATTCACCCCATTCTGGTTCCCCTGGGTGTCTAGTTTTCAAAAATGTATAGGTTTGCTAGGTTTCTCTAGGTGCCGGCAGAGCTAGGGTTCAAAATCTACAGCTAGGCACTTTGCAAAAAAAGGGTCCGTTTTCAATGTGAAAACGTGGTGTGTCCACGTTGCGTTTTGGGCCGTTTCCTGTTGCGGGCACTAGGCCTACTCACACAAGTGAGGTACCATTTTTCTCGGAAGACTTTGGGGAACGCGGGGTGGGTGGAATTTTGTGTATCCACGCAGATTCCAGAACTTTCCACCACAGAAATGTGAGGAAAATGTGTTTTTTTGGACAAATTTTTAGGTTTGCAAGGGATTCTGGGTAACAGAACCTGGTAAGAGCCAGTCAAGTCCCCACATCCTGGATTCCCCTGGGTGTCTAGTTTTCAAAAATTTATAGGTTTGCTAGGTTTCCCTAGGTGCCGGCAGAGCTAGGGTTCAAAATCTACATCTAGGCACTTAGCAAAAAAAGGGACCGTTTTCACTGTGAAAATGTGGTGTGTCCACGTTGTGTTTTGGGCCGTTTCCTGTCGCGGGCACTAGGCCTACCCACACAAGTGAGGAACCATTTTTCTCGGAAGATTGGGGAACGCGGGGTGGGTGGAATTTTGTGGATCCACGCAGGTTCCAGAACTTTCCACCTCAGAAATGTGAGGAAAATGTTTTTTTTTTACAAATATTTAGGTTTGCAAGGGATTCTGGGTAACAGAACCTGGTGAGAGCCAGTCAAGTCACCCCATCTTGGATTCCCCTGGGTGTCTAGCTTTAAAAAATGTATACGTTTGCTAGGTTTCCCTAGGTGCCAGCAGAGCTAGGTTTCAAAAACTACAGCTAGGCACTTTGCAAAAAAAGGGTCCGTTTTCACTGTGAAAATGTGGTGTGTCCACGTTGCGTTTTGGGCCGTTTCCTGTTGTGGGCACTAGGCCTACCCACACAAGTGAAGTACCATTTTTCTTGGAAGACTTAGGGGAACGCGAGGTGGGTGGAATTTTGTGGATCCACGCAGATTCCAGAACTTTCCACCACAGAAATGTGAGGAAAATGTGGTCTTTTTGACACATTTTTAGGTTTGCAAGGGATTCTGGGTAACAGAACCTGGTGAGACCCAGTCAAGTCACCCCATCCTTGATTCCCCTGGGTGTCTAGTTTTCAAAAATGTATAGGTTTGCTAGGTTTCCCTAGGTGGCGGCAGAGCTAGGGTTAAAAAACTACAGCTAGGCACTTTGCAAAAAAAGGGTCCGTTTTCACTGTGAAAATGTGGTGTGTCCACGTTGCGTTTTGGGCCGTTTCCTGTCGCGGCCACTAGGCCTACCCACACAAGTGAGGTGCCATTTTTCTCAGAAGACTTTGGGGAACGCGTGGTGGGTGATATTTTGTGGATCCATGCAGATTCCAGAACTTTCCACCACAAAAATATGAGGAAAATGTGTATTTTTGACAAATGTTTAGGTTTGCAAGGGATTCTGGGTAACAGAACCTGGTGAGAGCCAGTCAAGTCACCCCATCCTGGATTCCCCTGTGTGTCAGGTTTTCAAAAATGTATAGGTTTGCCAGGTTTCCCTAGGTGCCGGCAGAGTTAGGGTTCAAAATCTACAGCTAGGCACTTTGCAAAAAAAGGGTCAGTTTTCAATGTGAAAACGTGGTGTGTCCACGTTGCGTTTTGGGCCGTTTCCTGTCGCGGGCACTAGGCCTACCCACACAAGTGAGGTACCTATTTTCTCGGAAGACTTTGGGGAACGCGGGGTGGGTGGAATTTTGTGTATCCACGCATATTCCAGAACTTTCCACCACAGAAATGTGAGGAAAATGTGTTTTTTTGGACACATTTTTAGGTTTGCAAGGGATTCTGGGTAACAGAACCTGGTAAGAGCCAGTCAAGTCCCCACATCCTGGATTCCCCTGGGTGTCTAGTTTTCAAAAATGTATAGGTTTGCTAGGTTTCCCTAGGTGCCGGCAGAGCTAGGGTTCAAAAACTACAGCTAGGCACTTTGCAAAAAAAGGGTCCGTTTTCACTGTGAAAATGTGGTGTGTCCACGTTGCGTTTTGGGCCGTTTCCTGTCGCGGGCACTAGGCTTACCCACACAAGTGAGGTACCATTTTTCCAGAAGACTTTGGGGAACGTGGGGTGGGTGGAATTTTGTGGATCCACGCAGATTCCAGAACCTTCCACCACAGAAATGTGAGGAAAATGTGGTTTTTTAAAACAAATTTTTAGGTTTGCAAGGGATTCTGGGTAACAGAACCTGTTGAGAGCCAGTTAAGTCACCCCATCCTGGATTCCCCTGGGTGTCTAGTTTTCAAAAATGTATAGGTTTGCTAGGTTTCCCTAGGTGCTGGCAGATCTAGGGTTCAAAAACTACAGCTAGGCACTTTGCAAAAAAAGGGTCCGTTTTCACTGTGAAAATGTGGTGTGTCCATGTTGCGTTTTGGGCTGTTTCCTGTGGCGGGCACTAGGCCTACCCACACAAGTGAGGTACCATTTTTCTCAGAAGCCTTTTGGGAACGTAGGGTGGGTGGAATTTTGTGGATCCACGCAGATTCCAGAACTTTCCACCACAGAAACGTGAGGAAAATGTTTTTTTTGGACACATTTTTAGGTTTGCAAGGGGTTCTGGGTAACAGAACAGTGTGAGAGCCAGCCGAGTCACCCCATCCTGGATTTCCTTGGGTGTCTAGTTTTCAAAAATGTATAGGCTTGCTAGGTTTCCCTAGGTGCTGGCAGAGCTAGGGTTCAAAAACTACAGCTAGGCACTTTGCAAAAAAATGGTCCGTTTTCACTGTGAAAATGTGGTGTGTTCACGTTGCGTTTTGGGCCGTTTCCTGTCGCGGGCACTAGGTCTACCCACACAAGTGAGGCACCATTTTTCTCGGAAGACTTTGGGGAATGCGGGGTGGGTGTAATTTTGTGGATCCACGTTGATTCCAGAACTTTCCACCACAGAAATGTAAGGAAAATGTGGTTTGTTTTGACAAATGTTTAGGTTTGCAAGGGATTCTGGGTAACAGAACCTGGTGAGAGCCAGTCAAATCACCCCATCCTGGATTTCCCTGGGTGTCTAGTTTTAAAAAATGTATAGGTTTGCTAGGTTTCCCTAGATGCCGGCAGAGCTAGGGTTCAAAAACTACAGCTAGGCACTTTGCAAAAAAAGGGTCCGTTTTCACTGTGAAAATGTGGTGTGTCCACGTTGCGTTTTGGGCCGTTTTCTGTCGCGGGCACTAGGCTTACCCACACAAGTGAGGTACCATTTTTCCGGAAGACTTTGGGGAACGTGGGGAGGGTGGAATTTTGTGGATCCACGCAGGTTCCAGAACCTTCCACCACAGAAATGTGAGGAAAATATGTTTTTTTAACACATTTTTAGGTTTGCAAGGGATTCTGGGTAACAGAACCTGGTGAGAGCCAGCCAAATCACCCCCTCCTGGATTCCCCTGCGTGTCTAGTTTTCAAAAATGTATAGGTTTTCTAGGTTTCCCTAGGTGCCGGCAGATCTAGGGTTCAAAAACTACAGCTAGGTACTTTGCAAAAAAAGGGTCCGTTTTCACTGTGAAAATGTGGTGTGTCCATGTTGCGTTTTGGGCTGTTTCCTGTGGCGGGCACTAGGCCTACCCACACAAGTGAGGTACCATTTTTCTAAGAAGCCTTTTGGGAACGTGGGGTGGGTGGAATTTTGTGGATCCACGCAGATTCCAGAACTTTCCACCACAGAAATGTGAGGAAAATGTGTTTTTTTTGGACAAATGTTTAGGTTTGCAAGGGGTTCTGGGTAACAGAACAGTGTGAGAGCCAGTCAAGTCACCCCATCCTGGATTCCCTTGGGTGTCTAGTTTTCAAAACTGTATAGGCTTGCTAGGTTTCCCTAGGTGCTGGCAGAGCTAGGGTTCAAAAACTACAGCTAGGCACTTTGCAAAAAAATGGTCCGTTTTCACTGTGAAAATGTGGTGTGTTCACGTTGCGTTTTGGGCCGTTTCCTGTCGCGGGCACTAGGTCTACCCACTCAATGAGGCACCATTTTTCTCGGAAGACTTTGGGGAATGCGGGGTGGGTGTAATTTTGTGGATCCACGTAGATTCCAGAACTTTCCACCACAGAAATGTAAGGAAAATGTGGTTTGTTTTGACAACTTTTTAGGTTTGCAAGGGATTCTGGGTAACAGAACTTGGTGAGAGCCAGTCAAGTCACCCCATCCTGGATTCCCCTGGGTGTGTAGTTTTCAAAACTGTATAGGTTTGCTAGGTTCCCCTAGGTGCCAGCAGAGCTAGGGTTCAAAATCTACAGCTAGGCACTTTGCAAAAAAAGGGTCCGTTTTCACTGTGAAAATGTGGTGTGTCCACGTTGCGTTTTGGGCCGTTTCCTGTCGCGGGCACTAGGCCTACCCACACAAGTGAGGTACCATTTTTCTTGGAAGACTTTGGGGAACGCGGGGTGGGTGGAATTTTGTGGATCCACGCAGACTCCAGAACTTTCCACCACAGAAATGTGATGAAAATGTGTTTTTTTTTTACAAATGTTTAGGTTTGCAAAGGATTCTGGGTATCAGAACCTGGTGAGAGCCAGTTAAGTCACCCCATCCTGGATTCCCCTGGGTGTCTAGTGTTCAAAAATGTATAGGTTTGCTAGGTTTCCCTAGGTGGCGGCAGATCTAGGGTTCAAAAACTACAGCTAGGCACTTTGCAAAAAAAGGGTCCGTTTTCACTGTGAAAATGTGGTGTGTCCATGTTGCGTTTTGGGCTGTTTCCTGTGGCGGGCACTAGGCCTACCCACACAAGTGAGGTACCATTTTTCTCGGAAGCCTTTGGGAAACGCAGGGTGGGTGGTATTTTGTGGATCCACGCATATTCCAGAACTTTCCACCACAGAAATGTGAGGAAAATGTGTTTGTATACAAATTTTTAGGTTTGCAAGGGGTTCTGGGTAACAGAACAGTGTGAGAGCCAGTCAAGTCACCCCATCCTGGATTCCCTTGGGTGTCTAGTTTAAAAAAATGTATAGGTTTGCTAGGTTTCCCTAAGTGCCGGCAGAGTTAGGGTTAAAAAACTACAGCTAGGCACTTTGCAAAAAAAGGGTCAGTTTTCACTGTGAAAATGTGGTGTGTCCACATTGGGTTTTGGGCCGTTTCCTGTCGCGGGCACTAGACCTACCCACACAAGTGAGGCACCATTTTTCTTGGAAGACTTTGGGGAACTCGAGGTGGGTGGAATTTTGTGGCTCCACGCAGAATCTAGAACTTTCCACCACAGAAATGTGAGGAAAATGTGGTATTTTTGACAAATTTTTAGGTTTGCAAGGGATTCTGGGTAACGGAACCTGGTGAGAGCCAGTCAAGTCACCCCATCCTGGATTCCCCTGGATGTCTAGTTTTCAAAAATGTATAGGCTTGCTAGGTTTCCGTAGGTGGCGGCAGAGCTAGGGTTAAAAAACTACAGCTAGGCACTTTGCAAAAAAAGGGTCCGTTTTCACTGTGAAAATGTGGTGTGTCCACGTTGCGTTTTGGGCCGTTTCCTGTCACGGGCACTAGGCCTACTCACACAAGTGAGGTACCATTTTTCTCGGAAGACTTTGGGGAACGCGTAGTGGGTGGAATTTTGTGGATCCACGCAGATTCCAGAACTTTCCACCACAGAAATGTGAGGAAAATGTGTTTGTTGGACAAATTTTTAGGTTTGCAAGGGATTCTGGGTAACAGAACCTGGTGAGAGCCAGTCAAGTCACCCCATCCGGGATTATCCTGGGTGTCTAGTTTTCAAAAATGTTTAGGTTTGCTATCTTTCCCTAGGTGCCGGCAGAGCTAGGGTTCAAAATCTACAGCTAGGCACTTTGCAAAAAAAGGGTCAGTTTTCACTGTAAAAACAAATTGTGTCTACATTGCGTTTTGAGCCGTTTCCTGTCGTGGGCACTAGGCCTACCCACACAAGTGAGGTACCATTTTTATCGGGAGACTTAGGGTAACACAAAATTGTAGAGCAACAGTTAATACCTATTGACTTTCGATGCATTTCTGCCTTCCAAATGAAAGACAATGTGTAAAAAAGAAGTCATTTTGAAAAATGACCTATAATTCTCATGCTAGTATGGGTACTCCCAATTTCGGATATGTGCAAATATCTACTGTTTCTAAACTCTATATTTTGTTCCAATTTCAGAAATGCATAGATGTCTTTCATATCGATTTTTACATGTATATATTTTCCCAAATTAATTGCTATATACCGGGTACATAATAAAAAAACATTGCAAGACGGTGCTCAGTTATTGGCTCTGGATTCGTCGGGCTCTTGGTGAACCTACAAGTCCTATATATCCCCACAACCAGAAAGGTCCAGCAGATGTAACGGTATATTGCTTTCAAACAGCTGTCTCAATTAGAAGAAGTTACAGGTGAAAACGTTGGCACAAATGGCTGTTTTTTTCAACTAATTTTCAATTTTTCCTATATTCAACTGTTAGTTTCTATAAAGAAACCTTGAAGGATCTACACAAATGACCCCTTGCTGAATTCTGAATTTTGTCTACTTTTCTAAAATGTATAGCTTTTCATGATCCATTGTTGCTTTCATACCCATTTGTACCATTAACTGGAAGAAGGTTGAAAGCACAAAAAATAGCAAAAATAGGCTATATCCCAGTAAAATGACAAAACTGTGTAAAAAATGTTGGTTTTCTGACAAAAGTCTGTCAGCCCCTAAAATCTGGGGAAATTGTGATTCCAGCCCCACAAACCCTTTGTTGATACCATTTGCAGGGAAAAATCCAGACACTTTCATTTGCAGCACTTTTTTCCCATTTTTCCCCAAAAAAACAAAATGTAGCTGTATTTTGGCTAATTTCTGGATTCCCTCCAGGGGAATCTACAAACCCTGGGTACCTTTAAAATCCCCATGATGTTGGACGAAAAGGACGCAAATTTGGCGTGGATACCTTATGTGGTCAAAAAGTTACAGGGGCCTAAGCGTGAACTAGCCCAAATAGCCAGAAAAAGGCTTAGCACAGGGGGGGAAAAGGCCTAGCAGCGAAGGGGTTAAAACCTTCCTAGCTGACCTCCACCTGATCCAAATATGCGTCAGCCAAAAACACAACAAGGGAGCGGCCTTACCTTTAATCATTGCTTAGGTCAATTCAACTTGAATCTGTTGTCCCTTGAGACTGGACAGACCACAACTGCATCACCTTCCTCATCATATAATCTGTGAGAACTATTAATGATCAAGGAAAGAAACCCAAACACTGGAAAAGAAGCTTAAAAAACATCAAGCTGAATGAACTGACAACTCTCAGCAATAACATCTTGCCTTCTCCTGTGGACATGTCAGATGTCCATAACCTTATAGATCAATATAACAGCTCCATGATGAACATTTTAGACTCAATTGCTCCCCTACAGCTAAAATTAATGTCCACCAAACACTACAAACCATGGTTTAATGGCATCCTAAATGCATAAAGAAGCAATCTGAAACTTGAGGAATGATCGTGGAGATCCTCTCGATCCCTCAAACATCTCATGCATCTGAGATCAATGAGGAACATCTATAACAAATGCATTAGAAGCGCTAAAGTAAATTACTTCAGAAACCAACAAGATCAAGGCAGGAACAAGCAAAAAACTGTTTGAACTCATCAAGCTACAATTGAATAGCCAACTCAACCCTTCCCCAGATAGACCTAGTCTGCAGCCAATCTGTGAGGATTTTAATGCCTTCCTCCTTGAAAAGGAGAAAAAGACTGAATATGACTTGTGGTCTGCATTAGAGCACTTGCCGATCATAACACTTATCAGGCTCCCCCACCCCTGACTGCTGGGCCCCCACACACCCTTGCTCAAAGCCTCAAAAACAACGCCTTGTGGAACCTATTCAAAGCCTTTAAAGAAAGCACCATTCTCAAAATCCTTGCAGCACTAAAACCCTCAAACCACTTCAGCCACCCATTGCCTTCGAATTTCTTCAGCGAGATCAAATCATCTATACTCCCACTCTGGACCAAGATAGTAAATGCCTCAGTACTTCAAGGCTCTACTTCTGACTGCCTAAAGTGTTAGGAGGTCACCTCTATCCTGACAAAACCTACTGCTGATCACGCAGACATAAACAACTTCCGACCAATCTCCAACATTCCTACTCTGGTGAAGCTCCTCAAAAAATGTGTCCACGTCCAACTATGTAACCACATAAAAAGTTTTCAAACTTTTAGACCAATTCCAATCTGGCTTCCGCCAGGGTCACAGCACCAAATCGGCTCTTACACACATTGTGGATGGCTTGTTAAATATGCTAGATCCGAAAAATGCTTGCCTTCTGAACCTCCTCAACCTATTGACAGCTTTCGATATGCTTAAACATGACAGCCTGCTAGATGTATTGGAACATAGGATGAGGCTCTCAGGGTCCATCCTGGATTGGTTTGCCTCATTTCTCCACAATAGAACTCACTGATTCAGGGTTAACCCATCCCTGTCCGATTTCACACCAGTCACTTTAGGGTTATCACAGGGGTCCACACTCTGACCCACTCTCTTGAACTTGTTCATGGAGCTGCTAACTGAAATTCTGAAGCTATCCAACATCCATTACCACATGTTTGCCAATGACACCCAACTGTACTCGAAAGTCTTCTCCCCTGGGGACATCAGGTCCCGCAACATAACCCTTAAAAAAACCCAAAACTGGTTGACCTACAATCACCTCAAATTAATCACTCTTAAAACGGAATTCCTCTTAATCGCCTCTCCCAAACAGTCACCCACTATCAAAGAATGGATGATGCAACTAACAGCTCTTAATTGCGTACCACACATAATAGATTCCACGAGATCACTTGGAATAATGCTAGACAAAATCTTGAACATTCAGAAGTACATCAATGCTGTCAGAAAAGGAACGAACTTCCAAATGAACATCTTAAGGAAAATAAAACCTTTCTTCCCCCTTAATGACTTCAAGCCTGCTGTGCAAGTCCTTGTGATTTCCAAGTTGGACTATGGCACTGCAACCCTCTGCAGCAAGGATCATCACAGGATCTAAAAGAAACACTCACATCACTTCCAATCTGAAATCCCTAAACTGTCTCCCATATGAAGCACGGATACAGCTCAAAATTGCCTGCATGACACATAAAGCCCTACACTTCAACAAGCAGATTTACCTCGCTCAGAAACTAGAGCTTTCTTTTGGCTGCAGATCCTCTAGAAGTTCCAGCACCTTTTTGTTGAACCCACAGAAATTTTACAAAAAGAAAATTTACGACTGAGCCTTCTTTGCTATCCCCTTGAGAATTTGGAACTCCCTGCCCCTGAAATCAGTCGGAACCCCTCAATGACATCATTCAAAAACGAAGTTAAAGTGCTATTGATGAACATATTTCTGCCCTAGAACCTCTACTCTCTGGGCCCGATGTGACGCGTCACCCTCACCCTGGACTATTAGTCTACTGTTACAACTGGGTTTTGATCTGTTGGTTTAAGTTCTTACATTCTGTACCTTTTCACGTTCACTTTGTTGTTTGCTCTACATGTCTCTTCTTTCCTTATCAGTTGGAAAGCACACTGATACCTCCAGGGTTCATGTTCCCGCTATATACAACTTTTTAAATAAATACATTATTGAAATTCTTACATTCAGCTACAAAGAATCATTACTAACAGATTCTCATAGAAAATAGAAAAAAAATGTTAAACATTTTAAATATCAATTTTAGTTATACATTAAAAAATCTCTAAGCCTGCCCTGAATTTTCAATCATCCTTTATAACTTCATTTCTAATTTATGTTCTAGTTCATTATTCTATTCTCAGTGTCATGATCTCTCTGATCCTAAATACTCCCATACATTTCCGGATTTGTTCAGTGATCTATACCTCATTACATTCAAATATTCATATCAGTTTGCTTTATTTTCAAGTCAAATGTTATTTTTGGACAAGGAGCTCATTGTTAAAAACACTATTATACATATCAAATAATTTATAAGCAATAAATGTGTTGTATACGTGCAGCAATGTTGCCACAATCAATTTTCTCAATTTTGCTGACTGGCAAAAATCAGTCTACCAGAAGTAGGGGGCTTAAAATGAGTTTGCTCTATTACTGCTTCCTGTGCATAAGTAGCAAACATAGCAAAATAGATTTACTTATTGACCACAAAAACACGTTCAAACCCCAACTGGACTCCCTGTGGGGGAAGGGAACTGCGACGTACCTGGCGATAAAATCAATAAAGGACAAACTGCCCGATTTAACGCTTGACCTCTTGATGCAGGTGCTGCGTGCAAAGCTGCAGCCAACTCTTACGTACGGGAGTGAATCCCTTCAAGGAAAGGATGCCGTAATACTGGACACAGTGATAGCCAACTCGTATAGGGCAATTTTTAACCTGCCAAAATATGTTTCCCCAGCGCAAATAAGGCTGGAATTTGGCCTTCTAAAACAAACACTGGAAAGAAGGGGCGCGTACGTAATCAGCTGGCACAAGATTCGCAGCGCGGAGGTTGGATCCTTAAGCTCCAATATCTGGGAAGAGCTACTCCGCCACAGAAAATCCTCAGCCAGGGACTACCTGTTCGACTCACTTAAAGTACTGGGACTGTCAGATCTTTGGGGCACTTCTACCGACCTTTCGTCCTTTAAAAAAATCGTGAAAAAATCAACACAAATTATATCCGCCATTGAGGACAAGGAAGCACTCGCCAAAAGAGCACATGGCTGGATAACGCTTAGCGACTACGGAACATTGCAACCACAATCTTATTTTAAAACCAGAGTAAAAAAAAAGACGAAAGAAAAGTTTTTAAAACTACGCCTCGGAGTAATCCCGATCACTCCTCATTTGACACCTTGGGAAAGGAAAGACAGCCCCGCAGCTCTGCCGCTTATGTGGAGTCAGCAAGGAAGACATCATTCATATTGTCTGCATTTGCCCCAGCATAAAGGACATCAGGCATAGCCTGTTACGCCCATTTTTTAAGCAGCACGGCATTCGAACCTGCAGGCAGGCAGTCAAACTGTGCTTTAATCCAGTCGAGACAAAACTAAACTGCAGGCTCACCAAGTTCTTCGACCTCGTAACAAAAAGGCACAAGAGCATGCTGCGCGTGGACCAACAAATATAACTTGAGCAGGGCCTTGTCTGATGGCAGCTTGAAACACCCAAGGATACATCTATGGACTTTCGGCATCCAAGTGATAATGGCATAACGTGGAAAAGAACAGCCGGCCCTTAAACCAACAACGTCAGCACTAATTCCACCTGGGAAGACTTGCAAAAAACGTTAACATTCTTTTGATTAGTACAACTGCAAACAAGTTCAAAGAGCGAGGTTTAGGACATCCACGATTAGGACTAGATAGAGAAGCATGAGCACTTTAAAACTTGCCCACCTAAGGAACTCTGTCTAACTTTTTGGGTCATGAGACATCAGCGCTTTACGAACTATCGATGAACTCGGAACTAAATAGTGTAATCTTATACAATGTTTGAGGAAGGCCTCCAAAACTTTACATCAATTCTGTAAGCCGCTGCCCAGACTAGATGAATTATATACTGTTTACAGCTCCAGAAGTACAAGCATTTAGCAATCCACTTTTGACTAAGAAAAAAAAAACTTCAAACTGTTTGTTTGATCTTGAGGCATTTGCACTTTATTACCCATGGATGATCACAATTTGAACAGAGTAATTTTTTTTATGAATTGTTTAATTGAATTTTAATATTTTCTTATCGTTGTAAAGGTTTTAATTAATCATGTACAATAAAACTACTTACTTACTTACTATTACTGCTTCCTGTGAATAATTAGCAAAACATAGCAAAATAGATTTACTATGTTTTTGAATGAGTGCAACAATGCTGTAGTATACCATCCTGGGCATATGATGCACATGCTGCTTGCCAGTTTACATATTTGTAAGCTGCATTTTGAGATCCTAGTATTTCTCTCATTTTGTATTTAACTTTGGAACTTGGCAATCATAGACAATAAGAGGCAGATGTAAAACTCTTTCATGCAGTGCAGCAAACAAATTTGTTGCGCTCTACTGCATTGGGCAAGGAGGAAAATAGAACAGAGACATAACTACTAAGATTAGCCTGCTGGTATCCACTGCACTGGTGCTCTAATTAGGCTGCTTGGTGCGATGCACCATCTCACCCTGGTGTGGAGGTGAATGTGAGCTGTCTAGCATAGGATTTGTATGGGAAGCATAACCTTCCGGTACAAATTCCTATGTCTAGACACATTTCAGAAGGATTTGGCACATTGGATGTGTGCTATGCACGTTACCACACACACTATGCATAGGATGCTTGGAGCAATAAAAGCAATTCTCCTTATTAATACCTGCTTCAACATTCATTATAAGTTTTTTGCAAAGCTCAGCCTGGCTATCTTAGTAGATCAGGCTTTGTGTCATAATCTATGAATGTTTGGACTGATCTGCCCAAGAAATGCCCTAGTCACACCCCATGATGACAAGTGATGCAAAAAAGGACACTTAACCATGCAAAATATTTTTTCCATTGCAAAGTAAATACCAATGCGTCACTTTGCATTACTTTGTGACACTTTGCTGTATCACAAAGCCTTAGTACTTGGCCAAATATTGTTTTGAAAATTATAATGGCAATGCTTTTTAATTTGTTGAAGGGTGGTATGATTAGATTGGGGAGGACATGTGGATGAATTACACAGAACTTGTACATTCATTACGTTATATCATATATGACAAGGATGAAGCAGTCGAGATCTCAGTTTGTTTATATTGTAATATCAGTATTAGAATACTTTATTTCGACCAAGGGCCATAACACGTTTCGAGGCGTGACTCTGCTTCCCTCTAGGACCGTCCATCGTTAACGGACCTCAAGCTTACCCAGGCTACTTTACAGGCATTTTTTCATGCTTAAGTCCTGATGTTGATCCCATATAACCTGGTTGGGGATCGAAACGTCATCGACACTTACATCTTAAACTCATAACCAAATTAAATTGTTGAGTAATAGAAGTTTATGTTATTGTGACTTCCATCAATTTATATTTCACAGTGTGAGTCACTTTTAAGTCACCTGCCTGCGGTAAGGAAATCGGCTGATTTCCAAATACCGTCTCACGCCCTGCTCACTCACTGTTTGCATATTGTTTTGTTGCTAATTCCTTGTTTATTTAAGATTAAATTTTGTCTATTCAGACTGAAACTAACCCAATTTTGATTGTAACTTTGTGGGTATCTATCCTAACTTATATTACAAGGGACCACTGTCTCTTAGAAATATAAAACGCTTCATAGCAATACAAAATATTCACAAAGTGTTCGATTGCCCATACTCGACTGTACTGTATACATGTGTTAAACACCTGCATGATATAATCTAAAATTCATTGAGCAATATATACAGTATTCTCAATAAAATGATCATCAATCTCAGAATAAAACAGTTTAAGCTGGTCACTAAGTATTCCAATACATCCCCCTGAAGTATACATGCTTAAAATCAGCTAAATCTTTGTATGTTACAATTAAAGTAACAGATAATTTTGTGCAATTCAAAGATGCTTTTCCAATTAAAAGGTGCGTTTTTCATTGCGGCATCACAGCTTTAGCCCCATTTTACTTCTTATGATCCCTACTGCAGACAAATATCGGGATAGGGTAAATATTACATGCGGTACAGTGCTAACTGTCAGCACCCTCAATGCGTCTTGGTGCTTCCTGAATCCCAGTGTGTTACACAACGGAGGTATCCATTTCCTCCTTGCCCAGGCATATGCTGGGCAGAAGAATAGGATATGTGCTGTGTTTTGAGTAGACCTTAAAGTGCATGTAGTGCATAAAGTGCAGGTGCGATCTCCCTTTGTTCCCCAATTTACTGTATAACTCTTGATCTGCAAAGTGTCATACCTTAATTTCAAGTACAGAGTTCTTGCTAGATGTGATTGTACGTTATCAAGAAATTCTTCAAAGCTTGGGTTCGGTTTTATAGTAAGAAATTGGGTTGTTAGCCTTCCCAGTTTTGAGTCGCGGTGGAGTGCATTCAGAGTGTATGACCAGCAAGTTCTGTTCAATACATTTTTGCAACTTGATGTTAGGCTATGCGGCTCGGTCCAGTATGAACTGAGGCCTAATTCTATAAGCCATTTCTTGATAAATCTTAACCAAGGGAAAGTGAGACATGTATCAATGGCTAGGAGCTCTCTCACACCATCTCTATATTCAACTAATTCTGGTATTATCCCCAAGCGTATCCAATACAGCAGCGGTCGCAATGTTGCAATTTGCCCTGTGTGCTTCATGTTTAGATCATAGAACATTGGCATGAGTGGTGTTGATGATGGTACCCCCATTAGTCTCCTCACAAACTTGTTTTCCCCGCTTAATAGTTGTTTAGTGTCATCAATACCCCCAGAGTTCCGATCCATACAATGCTGCTGCCTGCGCCTTGCATTTCTATAGCTCTAGGGCTGGTGTCAAGGGTTTGCTTGAGGATAAACTGTACTTTTTGAGGACAGCCCCTGCCCCCTGGGCAAGCCGTAATGCTGAGTGGTTTACCTGCTGTTTCCATTATAGCTTAGAAATGAGTAATATACCCAGGTAAGTTAAATTTGGGGCGTGTTCTAATTTTTGGTTATTCATCTTAAAATTATTTCTAAAACCCTTATGGGGATTTATGGCCATATACTTATTTTTACCATTATTTATTTCTAGGCCTTTTGCATTACAGTATCTATTAAAATCGTCCATTAGGTTTTGTAAGCCCCTGGGTGTCTACGAGATCAGGATGGTATCATCTGCGAATAGTAACGCTGGTACCAAATTCCCATTCAACTTCGGGGGGGTCATTTTCAGTTTTTTGTAAGTGGTCAACCACGTCAATAATATAGAGCGAGAACAGGGTGGGGGCAAGTACGCATCCCTGTCTCACTCCTTTATTATTGGGATCGGTTCCGTAAGCTCCCCATTCATGCCCCAGCGAACTCTGGCATAATTATCGCAGTGTAGCCTTTTGATCTGAGCTAACAGGTTTGCGGGAACTTCCTGTTTTATTAGTGAGGCCCACAATAAACATCTGGGTATGAGGTCAAAGGCAGCCCTCAGGTCTACAAATGCTATGCAGATGTGGCCCCCCCTTACCTTGACTTATTTCCAAATGATGCATAAAAGTCTGAAGACTTGGTCCACTGTATTTGTGCAAGGTCTAAATCCTGCCTGGTACGGGGACATTATGTTGTTAGTCTCTATCCATCCATTAAGCCTATTCAATAGTTGCCTGGCATAAATGTTTTGGAGCACATCTATCATTCTAATTGGCCTGTAGTTCTCAGGTTTCTGTTTGCCGCCTTTTTTGTGGATAGGGACAATTTCGGCCCCTTTCCACGTTGCCGGTACTGGTGCACCTGCTGCTATAGTGTTGCTGATTAGGTTGACATACGGGACCCAAACCTTTTTGTCATGCTTGAACAGATCTCTGGGGAGTCTATGTAGTCCCGGAGCTTTTCCCTGCTTGATGGTGTCTATTGCGTGTTCAGTTTCTTTTAGCGTAAAAACACTTCTCTGTCTCCCTCATTGCTGGCAGGCTCACAGTATTCGATAGGAATGGGCCGAAAGCTCGAATATAGATTAGTGAAGTGCTCGGTCCAGGCTACCGAATCCAGGTGATGCTCTGTTCTCACTACTTGGTCCTTGCCCCCACATGCAATTATTTTCCAGAACTCTGCCATATTATTGGTTTTTACTGCCTGGAGGAGGTCCAACCAACTGTTCTCCTCCCAATTCTTCCTTGCAGTAGCCAATGTTTTCCTGTGGATATCCCTAGCCCTTATTATATATAAGCCTAGGCGTAGTTCGCGAAGTAGCGCTACGCGAAGCTACGCAAAGTGCAGTTTGCACTACGCGAGCTACGCGTAGCACTACGCGAACTGCGTAGTGCACTGTTCGCAATGATTGCACAGTGCCGGATGCTAGTCCGCACTGTGCAATCATTGAAAACAGCATCTTGCACAGTGCGAGCTGTCTTTTACTGTCGCTCGAGTAGATTTTTACTCGAGCGGCAGCTTTCTCAACGCGGACTGGTAGTTTCTCATCGCGAGCGGTCGCGAGCATACGCGACCACTCGCAATGAGAAACCTGACCTCTTCGCGTTGAAAATCTCGCCGGGAGGTTTATTTTCCACGCTCGCGATCGGCAACTTGATGTTGCTGATCGCGAACGAGGAAAAAGTCTCGCCGGGATGTCATTTTGCTTGTTCGTGGTCGCCAACTTGACGTTGAGGACCGCGAGCAAGCAAAAAATGACCGCTGCACTACGCTACGCGTGTTTGCACTGTGCTACGTGCAATTCGCATTGTGCGAAGTAGCGCAAACTTCGCAAACTACGCGAGCGTAGCGTAGTGCTTTGCCCAGGGTTAATTATATAGTCTGCGCTTCCCTGTTTTAGATTCTCAAGTTAGCATTTCTTGGCTTTCCTGCAGTCCGATGTGTACCAGGGGTTTGTTTTAGTGCCCATCTTACAGTTGGGCTTCAGTTTCTTCCTAGTATCTCTGGTGAGAAGGGGCTCTAGCTTTGCGACTAAGAAATTGTGCATTGTTATTACTGACGGTCCACTTGTCTCTACATAGGCGCCCACTACCTCTACGAATGTATTGTAAATACTTGTCATTAGCTCTATGTTTCCTGTGATCCGAGGCCATTTAATAGCTCTACGGTTATTCCCTATTAGAGGCTGTATATTTTGTGGGTAAGTGCCGGGTGGGTCGTCCCTTGCTATGTAACCTGTTACTTCTAAACAAAGTGGCCGATGGTCACTATCCTCTCTCGCATCTATTCGAAAGCTCACAATCCTGCTCCAATGGTGCATACTGTGCATAATGTAATCTATTCTTGGCTGCGAGCTACCATGCTTAAATGTGTTTAGGGAGGGTTGGTCACCCTTCCGTTACATGGCCTTAGGTGGTGTTCAGTGGTAAGCTGCATTATCTGTATTGCAGCATTGGTGCACGGTTTTGGCGGTCCAGCCTCTAGCTGGGGCAACCCCCTGGCCATGTCCTCTTCCTCTGTTAGAATTTCTAGGCCGTTTAGTGGTTTGTAGGTGCAGTTAAAGTCCCCACATACAATCACAGTATCAATGGGGTCTACGTGATCCAGGGAACTGCCTAGTAAATCAATAATAGTTGAGATTTTGCCTGGTTGGTCTGTTGTAGACATTGAAAAGGTACAGTTTTTCATTATTGTAAGTGTCTAGTTATACTGCCAATAGATCGGGTGAGTCTATGGTATAGGCATTGGTTCGCAATCCCAGGGTTATTTTGATCCATATTACAAGCCCCCCTGAGGGTCTTCCTCTCTGCGATGGGATAGCACTCTGGTAGTATGTTTTATATCCCAACTTAAATGGGGGGGTCAGTAGCCATGTCTCCTGGAAGAAGCAGAGATCAAATTTATCTATGTGCTGTGCCAATCTGGATCCTCAAGTTTTTGCCTTAGGCCTGCAACATTCCAGGAGATTATAGTTATAGGTGTTGGTCCTTTTGCCAGTACTTTGTGTATTTGGATATTATAATCCGTGCAGCAGAGCGCACCCTCCGACTCTCTAGGATTATTGGAGGCACTAATTGCACCTACATCTAGTGGGGGACCGTCCTCGTTTGGGTGGGGTGCCTTCTGTAGGGCCTTGTCACCAGGGCTGGTATCTTCATGGGAAAAAGGAGTGGAGCATAATCTGGGGGCTGATAAGCTTCCTTCAGGAGTCAGTCATTAAGATCTAAGGTGGAACCACTGAGTCTTCCATCCGAAGGTGGAGAAGGAGTTGGCATGAGGGGTATAGAGCCCTTGAACTGGATAGAAGAAAAGTCAGGGGAACAGGTTTGGTATTCTAGGGCGAGGAGATTTTCGGCCAGATCTGGCCCTTTTACGGTCAGCTTGATGCAGTCGAATTGTTGGCCTAGTAGTGTGCATCTGTGCGCTCTAATGATGTCATCTCGAAACACCAAACGACAGCCCCTAACATGGCGGAACCAGTGGATCATTTTGTTGATCAAGGAATCTTCCCCCTCGTACCCCTGCCTAGTGCCAAGTTTGGGGACATTAACCATAAAGATTTTGTGGACAGGTGGCGAACGTGGTGGCAAATGAGGAGGGGCTGATTGTAATGAGTGGTTCCTGCCATGTTGGAACGATAGTTGCCCTTGAGACAGGTTTGTGTTACTAATCCCCGGGTGAATACAGGAGCCATGCCCAACCGTTGGATTGAAAGGGTAATTGGCTCGATTGACAGTGGGTTTAGAGGATATTTGGGTGCAGGGGACAACAGCAGAGTGTAACTGGGGAGGCCCATGGGTAGTGGTATCCCTTTGGCGTAAGTTTAGCTGATGGGACCGAGGATGGCTACTTTTGGGTTGTGTGTCGTCTCCCAACGTAAGTTTGGCCAGGGCTGCGACCGGTAAGCCATTCTGTAGTAAAGATTTGACTAGTGTGGTAAGGCCGTCAATCATTGTTCTCAAGGTCCCTACTTCGGCCCTTAGATCGGTAATGAGCTGGTGAGTAATTGAGTCCAGGGGCTCTGGGTTTGGTGCAGCTACAATCGCATCCAAGGACTCAGGAGGATATTGAGGAAGGTCTTCCTTAGGCTCATCGGATAGTGCCAAAAGTGGAGTGAACCTATTGACGCAAGGTATGGTGGGTTCTAACTGTGTTGGTGTGCTACAGGGAGGGTTGAGAGAATTAGAATTAGAAGTAGAAGAATGAGAGTGAGTCCTCGCGATGTGGGGTGAGGCCTCCTGGTTATGTACAAGGGCCTCCCTAGGAAGTGATTTTCTAAACATTAATGGGATGGTGGGGGGATGGCTAGGGCTAATAGTTCTGGGAGAGGGTTTGCCAGTGGAGGTGAGTGAGGAAACAGGAGATTCTACATCTAAAATATCTTCACACTCACTTATCAAGTTGTCAATGCGGTCTAATACGCAATTGCTGGCTGGATGTTTTAAGGATTTCCTAACCTTTTTCCCTTTCCTGCCACCCGTGCCCTCCATAGATGTTCTCTTCCTCATCCCACAGGCCTCAAAGGCCTCAGAGGACACAGCCCAAGGTGGATAAAAGCCAACTATGGTCTAAGTCCTATTCAACGCAGTCTAGCAAGCTATTAGAACGAAGGAGCGGTGGTGATAGGGACCAGCCCAACAATTTACCTAGACAAGCACAAAAAGCTGTAGCCCAGTCCAGCAAAAGTAGTCAAAACAATAATTAAAACAAGGCAACGTAAGCTATCTAAAAAACTCTCCCCCTGCAGCAGTAACAATGTATACAACCTGTGCAACCTATGCAAGGTCCGAGGAAAGGAAGCCACAAGCGAAGGTAACTAATTTAAACATACAAGGTCCAGTGTCCAGGGTCTTGCCAAAAGCGAGGAGGCAACGACCGCAGCACTTGAAGAGTGTCATACAATACGTCAGTAGACAGTAAACAGTGCCAGGTGTGCTCACTGTACCAATGGATAGAATGTTCAGAAAGACACAGTACCTCTTTGACCAAAGATTGATCTGGGCGGGACTGCAAATGGCCAAACGTAAGGGGGATGGCCCTGCCCTGCCTCTTCCTGGCAATGACGGGCAAGGACGGGCCCGCCCTTGGCCCGGACTTTGCCTGGGCACGGCCCACGTGCGTCCCGTGTCGCGGGAGTGCATTGGCGCATTTGTGCGCGATAGAGCCCCTCCTCCAGGGCAGGCAGAATTGACTTCTGGGGCTTGGAGTCGCCTTAGTGCTGGCCTCGCTGTTTGCTGTTCCTTGCGTCGCGGGAGTGTGTTGGCGCTTTTGTGCGCGATAGAGCCCCTCCTCCAGGACAGGCAGAATGGACTTCTGAGGCTTGGAATCCCCTTAGTGCTGGCCTCGCTGTTTGCTGTGTCTCACATCGCGGGAGTGCGTTGGCGCTTTCGTGCGCAATAGAGCCCCTCCTCCAGGGCAGGCAGAATGGACTTCTGGGGCTTGGAGTCGCCTTAGTGCTGGCCTCACTGTTTGCTGTTCCCTGCGTCGCGGGAGTGCATTGGCGCTTTTGTGCGTGATAGAGCCCCTCCTCCAGGGCAGGCAGAATGGACTTCTGGGGCTTGGAGTCCCCTTAGTGCTGGCCTCGCTGTTTGCTGTGTCCTGTAATATCAAATAAGTTATATAAAGGCAAGTGTCAATCTCTCAGCATGTGCAGTCTCGGAAATGAGAAGTACCACAACCATTAGCCTTAGAGTTCAACACACCTATGCCTATTATCACTAACTGTGTCTAGCAATTATGGGATGAATAATACTCAATTGTACGTTATAATTATATTGCAAGTAACCAAAGAGTTTATTAACCAAACAAAGGAATGAGTTAAAGTTCCTTTAAAAGTGATGGAGCACCTAGAGTAGAACGCATTTTACTACCGACAATACATGGTTATAGCATTGCCCCTCCCTTAAAAGGCTTAAATGCTTGGGTCCAAACTTATCAAAGTTTTGTGTCACTTTTGCACCACACAATGTAAAACAAGGGCGACGCAAAACCTAGATGAGATTTACTAAGCCAAGCAAGGTCACCTTGTGCGGCCCTGCATGACTTGGTAAATTTTGTGTAACGCAAGGTCGCGCAAATCACTGCCTGTTCAGGCAGAGTGGTGGGCAGGGGGGATGGGGGACGACGAATAACAAATAAAACCAAAACAAAACAAAAAAAAAGAACTTACCTGCTTCCCGCCACATCACCGCTCTTCAGCTCCTCACTGCAGCAAAAGCTCACAGACTCCGCTATGGCCAATCCTGACACTGCTCTCATTCTGCTGGCAGCATGACGACAGCATCTGGGAAAAGTTAACCTTTGGTGCTCAGGGAGAAAGCTTAATTAATTTCCCTCCCGTATTGCCCCAAATTTGATTTAAAGGTCCCCCAGAGCTGTACATATAGGCAGGAGATAGTGCAGTGGTTTGCAAGCCTTGACTTGCCACTCCGCCTAATTGCCACTTTCATTTATGGACTGGTGCTTTGATTGCTCCTTTTTTGTTTCTCTAATTATGTACAACATGCTGATGTATTACACACATTTGTAAATATTGTTCAAGTGTGTTATTTGTTTGTGCAATGTATATATTGTCTTCGTCTTTTAAAAAAATGTCATTATTTGGTGTTTCCCTTAATGTTTGACATGATTTGAATGTTATTGAATTGTATGGAATAATTAAAAAAAAATTGAAATAAATCACACGACCCAGGTTTAAAGCAGCATGAAAGCAGCATCAGGATTGGCCTGAGTGGCCTGGATGTACGCTCCCACGGAGACTGGGAGCCCATGTGCCTACTGTCTCCAAACCAGCAGCGCAGCACTGGTTCGAAACAGCTCAGTGCGCATATCTGTTTGGCCATCCTAAGAAGGCCACTCAAACTGACATGTGCACTGATAGCAGTGCCCATCACTTCCCCTCCATGACTGCCCCCGCGATGGCCCCCTCCCCCAAGACACATTCATGTGAAGACAAATAAAACAATAATAAACCTGTTTTAATATTGTTTTATTTTTCAAGTTTTGAGGCTGGCTGGGGGGGGGGGGCGATGCTCCTTCGCCAGAGCGAAGGAACCTCCTCTCAGGCCCCCTCAAGTTTCTTTACCCACTTGTAAGGCATGCCAGTACATTTGGGTCGAGTTCTCTCTATGTGGAACTGAAAAAAATGTTTGAAGACCAGCTGTAATTCAGTTTAGTGTCCTGAACTGTACAGTAGCTATAGTTGAAAACAAGCCTGTGCACACGTCTCGTTTGTGTTACAAAGTAAGTACTATGACTCTCAGTATTCAACCAACATACACAGTATATATATGATCTTAGAGACAACGTAAACATTTAAGAAGTTGATGTATGTTCTTCCTTATTCTTGCAGAAATGCCCAGCCAACACGTGTTTCGTCCGGGAGAATGACCCAAGACTTCGTCAGGGCTTCAAGCAATACGAAGGAGATCTCAAATCTCTCTGCCGGTTGTACTTCCGTCCCTGGCCAAGGAAATCGTAGCTGGTAAAGTACCTCAGAAAATTATTCACGCTGCGTGTGAAACACCACTCAGAACCGGTTGTAATTCCGACCCGGTTCCCTGGTCAAATTGATTAAGCAGAACGGACACAAGATGGTCCGTCACGAGTGATTGGGAGAGTGTCCAGGCGGATGCCAGAGGACTGGCTGATCCAGCGAGTACGCTGGTGCAGAACCGACCGTTACAGCGTCTGGGACCGGAAGCTATTTTCCTACCTTTTCACATAAACCCTGTCTCTTGCTTGAGTACAGTAGCTATAGTGTTGCCTAATTACAGAGGACTAGAGATGTTACATTTCGACTTCAATAACAAAATTATAGCCTGTTTTTATTTTATATATATATGTTGCCATTTTTCATGCATTGTAAAACTATCCCTAAGCGTTTGCATCATTCCTTTCTGACTCGTAAGAGAATAGACATATCAGAGTAAAAAAAGATCAATTCGTTATACATTGCCCTTTGTGAATAGACCAAGAAAGAGCTTGACATCATCATCACATATAATTGAACAGCAAAAACTACACAAACATTAGCATTCCTACTGGATTGTATTAGAGAAGGCCTTAGCCACGCATTTTCTGATAGTATCAAAATGATGGCCTCCTTTTTTATTTTATCTCTGAAGTTAATTAAGCACCCTTAATGACGTGCTAAGTGTAGAATGTACCTGAGCATTTTGTCAGTTTTAATCAATAAAATGGCTGGAAGTATGTAGTATTGTTACATTAACTACAGAAGAGCACCACAGAGGTGTGATGAATGGACCACTAGAAACAACCATTTCATCTTAAAAACACGTTAATTTCATAAGGAATACAAATCAAGTTGTTTGAATTGGAAGAATGTATATGCTTTTAGCATAAAATCAAGATAATTGATTGAATGTTTGGATTACAGCCATTTTATTAAATGGGATATAAGAAACTGAAGCCCGATTGGGCTTTTTGGAAGCGGAATGTGAGAACTACAAGTTTTCTATGGTTATCCTGACTTTCAAGAGTGAGTATGGCTAAAGTTAGCCATAGTACTACCGTTTTGTAACCAAAATGCCATCTGACAGAAATTGTGTCACCTAAATATCTTTTACAAACATACTGGCACATCGGAGTTAAGGAGTTAACTGTACACCCAAAGAGACAATACGTTTGTAAAAAGTGTGTCTTTTCTAGCAGACAACATTTTTGCTAAGGATATTCTGAAATACGACGTTCTCACACATTGGAAAGCTCTCTGGTTCGATCCTAATCAATTCAGTTTTATTGCCTGGGAAATTCATAAAGGATCAAGTGGTTATTTACTGTAACTGTTTGCAAGTATCGTCATTGGAAAACTATATGCTGAATGATGCATTTTTATATCGTTTGATTTTCAGCAGATTTTTTGCTTCCCCAGTGATGGCGACTCTCTCCTCAGAGCGAAATCTGGAACTGACCCTTTTTAAGGAAATCCCCGCAGTCTTAAGTAGTCAGGCAGACGTTGATTAATACCACTGAGAGATACTATTTTCATTGTTATTATTCTCAGCGCACATTTTATTATTCATCAACTCTCCCTATTCTCAATACGCATTTCATGTTGGCAATTAAGCACAGAGGTGAATGTGCTTCACTGGGAAAGAAAGGGGTGGGTCTATGGGCAAGCCTAGCCCACATTTTGGGAACCAAACCGGTCCTAAATATAATCGTCAGCACTAACAAAGTCAGACAAACACCACATCTGTATTTACCACCACGCTACAAGCAGAGGCGGCTCCTCCGCAATGGCGGAAGAGCTTCGCCCCACTGGATTTGAGCCAGCAGCTTAAAAATAAATGATATTTTATTATTGTTTTATGTTTCAGCCACTGGTTGAGCCAGCTCGTGTAGGGAAGGGCAGGGCCAGGCCATGGGAGGGAGGAGAAATGGAGTGCTATGTTCACTTCCTAGTGCGCATGTCTGTTTGGCCAGCGGTTTTAGGCCAGCCAAACAGACGTGCGCACTTACGTATTTCTAACCTGGCTGTAGAATACAGCTGTCTGGATGAATGGCACAATCTCCCTGTGCCTGAGCGGAGCATCAAACCAGACCGCTCAGGCCAATCCCGGGGCTGCTCTCATAGTATAAGAGCAGTGTCTGAATTGGATGGGAAGTGTGTCCCAGGGACTGCCGGGAGCAGCAAGAGTATGGAGGAGCACAGAAGCATGAGGAGGCCGCAGGATCAGGTAAGTTTTATTTTATTTTTTTAGTTCAGTCCCCCCCCCCCACTGCTGCTGCTGCTCTGCCAAACTGCCACGGCATATTAGCAGCAGCTGCGACTGGCTGGGAGGATCATTCTGTAGAGTGTGTTTAGAAGGAGTGTATCAAAACTGAACACTCAGAAATAGTTACCTTTGTCCTCTCTATAAATTACCCAGTATTAAGGCACCACTGGAGATGGAATAGTAAATTACTGTCAAGACTTGCTCATCATATGTACAGGAATGTCCTTGTGTGTGTGCCTGTGTGTGTGTGTTTGTGTGTGTGCGCATGTGTGTGTGTTTTTAAGTTTAGAAGATATGGTCCAAGGAAGGTCCTGTAACCAATCCCTTTGTCCGTCTCCCTCTGCTATGATTCAAATATTCTAGGTCAGGATTGTTGGTTTGGACTTCAATGATGATATCTGAGGCAGAGCCCATGTTCTTACTTATAAAAAATAACATCTTCTAGGGACACCCCTGCTGAGACAAAATATTCTAGGTGTTAAAATAAACTACGTTATCCTATTTTTTAGTAGATGATCCTGAGTTCTATGAAGATTCTATACTGGACCACCTTTGCAAGTAGAAAATGAAGCTTGTTTGACACATCAATTAACTACAACTGCCACAACAGGGACATCTTTAGGGAAGATTGCCTCTTATTATTTTCGTATTTGATGCAACAACCAGGATCACCTGACAATCATGTAGATATCAATAGTGCAGAAGGTGACGTTGCACATGGGGCCAGGGGAGTGAGGTGAGCTTTAGACTCTGATTATATCTTTATCTTGCACCCAAAGTGTAGCTCGGAGGCATTTTTCTTGGTTGCGTGAGGGCCCAAAACACCCTTGATATGACAATGTCACAGATATTAAATTTTGAAAGGCCCATACAATTACTAACCCCCAAAAATGCTACTTCTCTTGAAAGAAATTGGATCATAACGAAATGCTGCAACAGAAGCTGCTGCGCTGCATTGCATCAAAGGGAGAGAGCAGAAATGCACCATGTCTACTAAGACATAGTGCTGGTGCACTTCTGGCTGCCTAGCGCCAGTGCAGACACTCTTGCACCATGATGAAAGAGTGCATGCATTGTAGTTTGAATACGTTTTGTGCAGGAGGGACACCTAAGTGCACAAAAACTCTTCTTAGAGGTTATTTCCTCTTTGAATGTGTGCTTCAGAAAGTGTGCTGAAGAATGCAGCACATATGTAAAGAGATGTAATGAGGAGGAATAAAGATAATTCTTCACGTTAAGCTAGCCACTGGTAGGCGCATCATTTTGTTGCAAACCCACATTTACTGACTTTAGTTAATTTGGGTTTGCATTAAAATACATGGGTGGATGCACAAAAACACCCATGCTACACCCACGTAACATTCCCTGACAGAAGGTAATGCAAGAATATTTAAGATGTAATCTCAGCTATAAAGTTTTGACACTTAGGACCAGGCAGCTATTCATGGGGTATTATGGAATGGAGCAAATCTGACTAGTATTAACTTGAAAGCATTGAGGGCCTCATTTATGAGGTTTTGCCGTAGGACAGCGCAGCAGGCCTTCCTACTGCGCTTCCCTACGGCAAAAGAAAAGGGCAGGAATGCGCCGTATCTATAAGATATGGCGCATTCCTGTCCTTTTACCCTGCGCCAGCACACAATGGGCTGCCATGCGCCAACGCAGGCACCTTTGCACCATGGTGCAAGGGTGCCTGCATTGCAGTGATGATTATTTTTGTACAGGAAGGGAAACCTTTCTGTACAAAAATAATCACAAGTGGCGTTTTCCTCTTTCTATGTGTGCTGCAGAATGCAGCACACATAGAAAAAGGAAAAACGAGGAGAAATAAAGATATTTCTCCTCGTTGTGCCTCCCTGGCACTGCCTCAGATTTACGGTTTCTCGTAAATCTGGGGCAGTGTTAAAAGGCCATGGATGTTGCTGGGAACGCCCCAAGCAACACCCATAGCACACCCCTTTAACGCAGAACACTGCGTTAAAGGGACTGATATTTATCAGGCAGAATTAAGCCAAAAAAAGTGTCTTTGTGCTGCCTGATAAATATCACGCAGGCTTCTGCGCCACGGAACGTCACAAAAAGTGACGTTCCAGAGGCGCAAGGGGTCTCATAAATGAGGCCCTGAGTTCTCCTTAGGTGGCACACAACCAATAAGAGTCTCTTACTGCACCAGACAAATTGCAATACTGCGAATTTGAGGCATACAGTATTAACACCCTATACTGAGTTCTGTGCCTCAGAATGGGAACAACAGGGTAATACAACATGTTTTCCCTGTTCTGAGCTGAAAATTTCAGCATGTAGTGGTGGGTCAGACAAAAACTTCATGCATGCTGGAGCCAGGAGAATGACGACCTTAGATTTTGCTTAAAATTTTATTTTAGTTTACTTTCATTTTTTCAATAAAATTTTTCCAACAATGTACTTATTATAGTACAATAAATACATCCCTGCATTTTTATTTGATCCACTTTGGTTTAAAATATTATAGAAATCACAAAAAATCCAATTGAAGAGTCACATCCATCATCTGGGATTATTCCCTTTCAAGTGGGGCTACACAGAGGGTTTTGAAGCAAGCATACCAGTATAAACTATTACTAGCTTCATAAAGATATACAATAAGGGATGGATAGAATGCTTGAATTATTCTCAGCCATTTGTAATTGCTCGGGCCTCATCATAACACTCCATTGTTATTTTGCACAACATACTACCTCAGTTTTGACCCAGCCATATACAAATCATTCTTGACTCTGTTCCAGTTGGAACAGTCCAGCCCAACTGCCAGAACAGGTCCACCCTGAACCGGAACACAAACTACCTAGGGCCGGCTTTGCCCTGATTGAGGCTCATCAGCCAGGTATAGCTTGGTTCCAATGACACAGTGTGCAGGAGATCCACATCTGGGCATACCCGTTCCACTTAGGGTGACACCTTGAAGTATGTAAAAAGTGATGGATGGAATGCATGAATTATTATCAGCCACAGGTAATTACACTGGCCATATCCCAGTACATATTATTTTGCACACCATGATGTTGCGACAGAGTACCCTATCCTCCAAATTCTAATTCACCCCCATAAACAATTGCTGGAAAATTGTTTTTGACCAGTTCTACAATTAAAGAAGCATACAACAGTTTTGAAAACTAGCCACTAATATCTTAGCAAAGTGCATTGAGTGTTTGTTTATTAACAAACCAATGGAAGTTGATGACTAGGTTTACTCTGCTCAAAAGTGGTCACAGAGTGCAAAAGTAAATAAAACTGTGTGAAACATGTTTATATATATAAAAAACACAGTCAACTCAGGGTTCCTGATTTTTAAATTGGTTATTCTTAGATGAAAAACAAATCCGAAAGAGAATGCACTAATTAGAAGGATCCAAGGGTCTCACTGTATTAAAGCTGTTGATGTTTCAGCTCATCTGAGATTTGTATGGTCATCATCAGCACTAGCAAATGGGAGTACATCCGAATCTTTAATGAGCAATAAGGGAACTGTGTTCATGAGAGTCAGGAGGGGCTGGAGAGGAATAAGTAAAAAGGAAGGAAAAACTTACTGCCAACCAATGTCCCAGAGGAAATGCTGAAAAAAGAGAGAAGGAAAGGAATCACTTACTATTAATACGAAAGGTGATCATAGTGATAAGCTGAATCAGCCCTGAGGCAGACTATACATACTAATTTTAGTAAGTGTAAATTTAATACCTCTGGGGGAAAAAGGGTTAGAGAATACCAATTAATTGTGAACAACCCAAGTCATGCAGGGTGGTTGTGTGCCATAAGAAAAACTTGCTAAAAAATCAAGGAAGTTCCTGCCAAATTTAATACGCAGAAGGCTCTGCAATGTAACTGTAACTGTCTTGGGCAGGGCAGGACAGAAAAAGCATGAAGCACTAAGGATGGTAGAATAAAGATAGCCACTGACAGAAGGTGTCAAGTTATAGCACATAGCCCCCCATTGTCACAGTGATGCCGAAACTGGCCAAAAGGTGTCCTCCAGTAAAGAAAATGAGCATGGAGCAAGGAGATAGTGAATGGTTACTACCAGTGAACAGTAAAAAAAATTAATGAACTGTGATAAACACTTTGGGCCTGATTCACATAAGTAAACTGTAACGAAAGTCTAACTTTAAGACTTTTGGTATCCACAATGGAAATTTACTACTGGTAAATGCCCTTTGTGAATACCAAAATGTGAACTTTATGACTTCGGTATTCACAAAGGGCATTTACGATTAGTAAATGCCCTTTATGAATACCGAAAGTCGTAAAGTTAGACTTTCGTCTCATTTTACCTTTGTGAATCGGGCCCTTTGAGTGTTAGACCTGTCAGCCTTAGAATGGTCTTCCACCAAACGTTTTGCCTTTTTTTCTCCATTTTTACTGAAATTTGTTTACGTTGGCCTTAGGACTCTGTGTACTTTTCCACTGCTAAACAGTGCTAAAGTGTTTGTGCTCACTTCAATAGACATGGCAAAATTGGATTACACCTAATTGGCATATTTAATTTACTTATAAGTTCCTAGTAGAGAGGTATTCTATATACCCAGGACCAATAAATTAGATGCTACTTGTGGGACTGCAACACATATTGTGCCACCCAGTTAAGTAGGCCCTTAAACATGTGCATGGTTTGCAATTGCAGCCTGAATGCAGTTTTAAACTGCCATTTTAACTTGGTAATATATCCCCTTGCTAAGTTTCTAAACACCCCTCTTTTTTCATATACGTCACCCCTAAGGAAGGCCCTAGGTAGTTCATAGGGCAGAGTGCATTGTAATTAAAAGGTTGGGCTTGTACTTTTAAGTTTTGCATATCCTGGTAGTGATACACTTCTAATTGTGTTTGTTTTTCACTATAGTGAGGCCTACCTTCCCATAGGATAACATTGGGTTGTCTTATTACATTTAGTAAGTGCTATCTTTTGATTGGATACAGGTCAGCATTTCATGTTTGGCATTTATGAAATTATAAATTAAAAACCTCTTTAATGGTATAGTCAGATTTTAAATTACAACGTTGAAAATGGCACTTTTAGAAAGTTGCTATTTTCCCACCTTCTGATATTTAGTGCCTGCACCCTGTCCTAGATTCCAGGACTGGGTGTAGTTGGCAGCTGAACTTTAGTAATTCCTCCCAGACAGTCACACAATAGAGGGATTTGGTGTACCTGAATGGGCCATCTGCTGGTAGGATGGGGGTGGAGCTGAGCACAGCCCCACTTGCAACCGAATAGGCTGTGCTCTACCTTCACACAAACTTCTTCTACTTCAAAAAGGTACCAGGTATAAAAACAGGACCCTCATAAACACTCTTCAGTTCACTTTATGGACATTTGGAAGGACTCTCAGAGGACTTCCTGCTGCTGTGGCTTCTGTGTTCTCTACAAGACTGCTGTGTTGCACCTGGAAGTAGTGCTTTGCTGCCTGGCACCTGCCTTGTACCCTCAGAGGCCTGTCCTGCTGCATGAACACTAGTCCTTCACCTGAACCCAGGACTACCAGAGTGACTTCGATGACTAGTTTGCTGGCCTCTTGCTCAGAGCCTCAGGGACAGAAAAGGCTCCCACCATCTTGAACCCACGCCTTGACCCAGCCTGAGTGAGTCCTAACCCCTCAAGTGGTGCCCCTCCAGTCCAGGGTCCTTGGTTGTGGTGTTAAAGGTGCCCAGATAGTCAAATTCCAAAACTTTTGACTTAAAAATGTTTTGCCTAAAAACTGCTCTGAGATCTGAGGAAAGACAGGGACCAGCCTTCTCGTCTATCTGCCCAAGGTGCATTGCCGCTTGACCTGACTTTGTGGCTGTTCCCGCTACATTCTTCTCTGCAGCAGCAAATCTGGTACAGTGGTCCCTCGGTGAATAGGTATAGGGCCTCCTGGAATTGTCGTATGCTACAGCCTCCAGCTTTGTCTTGCTGAAGTTTTCCAACTTCCAAAAAAGAGACTAAGGGGCCAATTACGATGGCGGTAAAACCGCCACTGGCAGTCTGCCGGTGGCGGTTTTACCGCCATCGCCAAGCACTTCTCCGCCGCCATATTATGATGGTGGGCGGTGTGCTGGCAGACGCAAAGTCTGTCTGCCACGGGTCCGCCACAGGCAATCGCTCCGGTTGCCTGGGGGACCCAGCCAGCATACGTAGAATGGTGGCGGTGCCTACCAGGCACTGTCCACCAAATTACGATGCTGCTTGAAGCCAGCCTTTCCATGGTGGTGAAAATGCCATGGAAAGGCTGGCGGGGATTTGATTCGGGGGCCTTGTGTTGGGAGAGGGGGTTGTGCACTGGTGGGTACCCATGGTACCCCCCTACATTTCCCTGCACAAGAGGGCAGGCACCCCATGGTGCCTGCCATGTAGTGCAGGGAAACGCACAACATACTTTTTTAGCATTGTGTCGGGTGCAGCAGCCAGCAGCACCTGCCGCAATGTTAAACCTGCATGATGCAACCGCCACGGTGGCGGTCGCATTGTAATCTGGGGTGCTGGACCGCCGCCTTACAGGCTGCCGGTCCCAGTCTCCGCTTCGATACCGCCATCGTAATCGGCCCCTAAGTCCAAACGTAGAAATTGTCACTGCAACTTCATCCAGCAGCTCCCTGATGATGACTCTACCTCCTTCAGCACTGCCTGCAGCCTTCCTCCATTGAACATTTACCTTCTCAGAACTTTTTCTTCAAACTTTCTTCTGAGTCCAGAGATAAGTGCCAACTAGGCCCAATCCACTTCTTGTATCCAACCTGTGCTCTATCGCAGTCAGACATATTTTTTAGCTTTGACCTGGTCTCTCGTGACTAGATGTCCGCGGTTGGTGCTTTGATCCTTTAGGTGCTAGTTTTTACTAAAAAATATAAAATTCATAACTCCAGTTCAACTGACTGGATTTTTGTCATTTTGGTGTCAAATACTTTATTAACATTTACTCTATTTTTCTAAATAGGTGTGGGATTTTTCTTGTATTGTGTTTTCACTGGATTACTGTTTGTGTGGTGCATAAATACTTTACACATTGCCTCTAAGTTAAGCCTGACTGCTTTTGTGCCAGGCTGCCAGAGGGGTAAGCACGGGTCAATTTAGTAAACATTGTAGTTCACCCTGATAGAGATTGTGTCTGTTGTTATAAAAGAGGTCATTTCCCCTTCAACCAAAAACCCATTTTCTCACATTGAGGAATCAAGAAATTTAGTGATACAGTCATTGTGCTGTGGTGCCCAATGTGCTAGTGATACTTGGCTAAGGAACATAAGACTGATGTACAAATGGTCGGTCATGATCAACAAAAGCAACTCTCACTTTTGAGTAAGCTAACAGTTTTAAGTAAGTTTAATACTTTTCGGTATTCACAAACTCTGACTGTTACTGTTAAAAAAAAAGGTAAGTCTGGCACTACACAGGGCCAACCACTGTTACTGCAACACGCTCCCAGAAAAAAAACGAGCATAGGAACTTAAAAATAAAACTCATGGGAAATAATCTTGAATTCGATTAAATTATTTAAAATAGTGGAAAATATATATAAATATAAACTAATTTACATTAATAAAGTATGAGTAATTACATTTTTAATTCAAAATTAATTTAACAGTGACGTACCACTTTTTGTTATACATTTGAAGTAAATATATAAAATACATTTACATAAATAGTTAACATACAAGTATTTTTGATATCTATTTTCAAGTCAAATATATTTTTGATGTGTCTGTATTCTTTACCATTTAGAGATGTCCATCCCGACTGCGGATTATCCCTGTGGTCTTCCTGTGGCCTGTCAGTCGTGTCAGGCTTGCTTCCAATGGCATAGGGAGCTTGGGACCCATGTCTGAGCATTCCGTCATACTTAGACCATCTCACTAAAGTGATGGAGGGAATGCTTGAGTTAATCTCAGCCACTGGTAATTACTCGTGCATCATCCCAGTCCATTGTTATTTTGCACACCATACCCAACTCAGTTTGGACCAAGCCTGATGCATGTCAACTGTGATACTACTCCAATAGGAAGTCCCCAGACTGAAAAATCATTCTTGTCAATCTTAATGCTAATGGCATGATTAGAACCATGTTGTTGGTTTGATTGTGTTATTCCCAATTATTTGCTGCTTTAAAAACAGAGCACGTCCCTTTGGCCAACTAGTGCAAACATAATTTCATCTTGTTGTTTTTGAATTTAATTATATTAATCTGGTCTAAGTAATCATACCACAAAAGAGTATGTAGCATTAAACCTAATAAGGATAAACTGACACTTTGATCCTCATTGACAGTGAAGCAGTAAATAGTGTGATATGTATTGCATCTAAAAAACAAATCTGTCTCCACAGAGTGGAAATTATCAAGAGGATAAATGCCATCCAGTTGCTAGTGTTGTTGGAATAACAGCGGATTTTTGTGCTTAAAGCACAAAAAATTTAAATAGTCTAGTAAATAGCGAGCATTTTCCCCAGATAAATACTGGCAAAACAAACTAAAAAGCAAACACTATATCAAAAGAGATGTCTGATAAATTTTCAATTTGTCATTCCATAACTTCTAACAAAGCAGAGCATTCAGTCACTTCTTTCACTGTCTTAAATAGTTTGTTGAAATCTAGAATTGAGACTTTGGGGGTGTAATTCCATATCTCTCAGATGTCCAAACTACGTGCGAGCCACAGTACACAATTTTCAGTGCAGAGCCTATTTTCTTGCTGCAGGTTCTTAATAATTCCATCTTCTACCAAAGATGTTCTTTCCACCAGGGTTCCCACTATAGAATCAATCTCAATGAGACGTTAGAGACTGCATAAATCTACGCAAATTAAATTTGTCTGGGTCTTTTCTAGAAAACACAAAGAGATGATGGACGGAGTGCTGAAACTTTTCAGACACTCACCCCCAGTCACACATCTGGATTGAATCCATCATCGTTCTTTAGCTCACTTTGCCACTCCACTTCAGACCCAGCCGTATGCAAATCAGTCTTGACCCTGTCCCTCATGGGAACAGTCCAGCCCAAACTCCCAACCCAGGTCTTCCCTGAACTGGAAACAAGCATCCTGGGACGGGTTTCGGGGTAACACCCCTCATCAGCCAGGCTAGCTTATATCCAGTGGCAAAGTGAGCAAGGAACCCATGTCTGGGCATACCCTGCCAACTTAGGGCAAACAAAGCAAACACAAGGAGATGATGGACAGAGCACTGAAACTTTTCAGACACTCACCCCCAGTCACAGATCTGGGTTGAATCTATCATCGTCCTTTAGCTCACTTTGCCACTCCAGTTCAGACCCAGCCATATCCAAATCAGTCTTAACCCTGTTCCTCATGGGAACAGTCCATCCCAAACTGCCAAGCCAAGTCTTCCCTGGACTGGAAACAAGCATCATGGGATCGATTTCGGGGTAACACCTCTCATCAGCCAGGCTAGCTTGAATGCAGTGGCAAAGGGAGCAAGGGACCCACGTCTGGGCATACACTACCAACTTAGGGCAAACAAAGCAAATACAAGTACATGATGGACAGAGCACTGAAACTTTTCCGACACTCACCCCCAGTCCAGATCTGGGTTGAATTCATCATCGTTCTTTAGCTCACTTCGCCACCCCAGTTCAGACGCAGCTATATGCAAATCAGTCTTGACCCTGTTCCTCATAGGAAAAGTCCAGACCGAACTGCCAAGCCAGGTCTTCCTGTACGGGAAACAAGCATCCTGGGATCGCTTTCTGGGTAACACCCCTCATCAGCCAGGCTAGCTTGAATCCAGTGGCAATGTGAGCAAGGGACCCACATCTGGGCATACCCTGCCAACTTAGGGCAAACAAAGCAAACACAAGGAGATGATGGACAGAGCACTGAAACTTTTCAGACCCTCACTCCCAGTCACAGAGCTGGGTTGAATCCATCATCGTTCTTTTGCTCACTTTACTACCTCAGTTCAGACCCCACCATATCCAAATCCGTCTTGACCCTGTTCCTCATGGGAACAGTCCAGGCCGAACTGCCAAGCCAGGTCTTCCCTATACCGGAAATAAGCATTCTGGGAACAGTTTCTGGGTAATACACCTCATCAGCCAGGCTAGCTTGAATCCAGTGGCAAAGTGAGCAAGTGACCCACATCTGGGCATAACCTGCCAACTTAGGGCAAACAAAGCAAACACAAGGAGAAGATGGATGGAGTACTGAAACTTTTCAGACACTCACCCAGAGTTACAGAGCTGGGTTGAATCCATCATTGTTCTTTAGCTCACTTTACTACCTCAGTCCATATCCAAATCCGTCTGACCCTGTTCTTCATGGGAACAGTCCACCCCAAACTGCCAAGCCAAGTCTTCCCTGGACTGGAAACAAGCATCCTGGGACCGGTTTCGGGGTAACATCCCTCATCAGCCAGGCTAGCTTGAATCCAGTAGCAAAAGTGAGCAAGGGACCCATATCTGGGTATACCCTGTCAAATCTGGGCAAACAAAGCAAACACAAGGAGATGATGGACAGAGCGCTGAGACTTTTCAGACACTCACCCCCAGTCACAGATCTGGGTTGAATCCATCATCGTTCTTTAGCTCACTTCACCACCTCTGTTCAGACCCGGCCATGTGCAAATCAGTCTTGCTCCTGTTCCTCATGGGAACAGTCTAGGCCGAACTGCCAAGCCAGGACTTCCCTGTACCGGAAACAAGCATCCTAGGGACGGTTTCTGGGTAACACTCCTCATCAGCCAGGCTAGCTCTAATCCAGTGGCAAAAGTGAGCAAGGGACCCACGTCTGGGCATACCCTGCCAACTCTGGGCAAACAAAGCAAACACAAGGAGATGATGGACAGAGCGCTGAGACTTTTCAGACACTCATCCCCAGTCACAGATCTGGGTTGAATCGATCATCGTTTTTTAGCTCACTTCGCCACTTCTGTTCAGACCCGGCCATATGCAAATCAGTCTTGATCCTGTTCCTCATGGGAACAGTCCAGGCCGAACTACCAAGCCAGGTCTTCCCTGTACCGGAAACAAGCATCCTGGGAATAGTTTCTGGGTAACACACCTCATCAGCCAGGCTAGCTTGAATCCAGCGGCAAAGTGAGCAAGGGACCCACGTCTGGGCATACCCTGCCAACTCAGGGCAAACAAAGCAAACACAAGGAGATGATGGAGGAGTGCTGAAACTTTTCAGACACTCACCCACAGTCACACAGCTGGGTTGAATCCATCATCGTTCTTTAGCTCACTTTACCACCTAAGTTCAGACCCCGTCCTATCCAAATCAGTCTTGACCATATTCCTCATGGGAACAGTCCACCCCAAACTGCCAAGCCAAGACTTCCCTGGACTGGAAACAAGCATCCTGGGACCGGTTTCGGGGTAACATCCCTCATCAGCCAGGCTAGCTTGAATCCAGTGGCAAAAGTGAGCAAGGGACCCACGTCTGGGCATACCCTGCCAACTCTGGCAAACAAAGCAAACACAAGGAGATGATGGACAGAGCGCTGAGACTTTTCAGACACTCACCCCCAGTCACAGATCTGGGTTGAATCCATCATCGTTCTTTAGCTCACTTCGCCACCTCTGTTCAGACCCGGCCATGTGCAAATCAGTCTTGCTCCTGTTCCTCATGGGAACAGTCTAGGCCGAACTGCCAAGTCAGGTCTTCCCTAAACCGGAAACAAGCATCCTGGGAACGGTTTTTGGGTAACACACCTCATCAGCCAGGCTAGTATGAATCCAGTGGCAAAGTGAGCAAGGGACCCACGTCTGGGCATACCCTGCCAACTTAGGGCAAGTAAGGCAAACACAAGAAGATGATGGATGGAGTGCTGAGACTTTTCAGACACTCATCCCCAGTCACAGATCTGAGTTGAATCAATCAACGTTTTTAGCTAACTTCGCCACCTCTGTTCAGACCCGGCCATATGCAAATCAGTCTTGATCCTGTTCCTCATGGGAACAGTCCAGGCCGAACTGCAAAGCCAGGTCGTCCCTGGGCAGGAAACAAGCATCCTGGGCATGTTTCGGGGCAACAATCCTCATCAGCCAGGCTAGCATGAATCCAGTGGCAAAGTGAGCAAGGGACCCATGTCTGGGCATACCCTGCCAACTTAGGGCAAACAAAGCAAGCACAAGGAGATGATGGATAGAGCTCTGAAACTTTTCAGACACTCACCCCCAGTCAATACTTTAATACTTTTTTTATAGACCACATAAGGCAGATCCTAGGCCACTTAAGGCCTTACAGAACTGTACAATATCTTTAGACCACTAGTGATGCCTTGCTGGGCTAGACCAGGCAGTACAGATGGGACTCTGGGACATTCACATACAGTTTCTGTAAGGGATTTGATAGTTTGATAATGATGGATCTTATTAATTTGTGACTCTGATTGGACATGTAAGCATGGCATAGATCGAAATTAATAGTATATATTTGTCTTCCTAAGTGCTTTGTGCCTTGGCGGAGTTTGGGGAGTTCTGCCATGCGGAACTCTGCGGAGTGACCCAAAATCTCAGCCGTGTTACTCAGATTTCCACAAGCAATGGAATGCGTTATGTGGTACCTTTCGCGCTGATTTTTAGCACCGGGTGTTTGTCCCATGCAGTGAAATTAGCAGAAACAGCACCACGCACAGCGCAAGAGAGCGCTGCTTCTTTCTGCCGCTCGAGTAGATATTCTACTCAAGTGGCAGCTTCCTCAACACGAACGGAAGATTTCTTAATTCGAGCAGTAGTGACCGTCCACGTCCGCCCGCATTGAGAAATCTCACCGGTAGGTCACCTGGAGTAAGATTTTCCTCGTTCGCACTGACCAACTTAACGTTGGCAAGCGCAAGCGAGGAAAAAACTCTGCTCTGCTCTGCAGAGTTTTTCAGAACTCCGCACTCTACGTGGAGCGGAATTTCATGCCTATACCTTGTAAGTACACACAAAGGTTACTTAGGAGGGATGTTTTGTTGTAACAACACCTGACATTAGCTGTCACAGCTTTTGGAATTTAATGTTTCTTCTTATGAGTAAAATGCATTTTTTGGATGCCAGCTTCTTTCCTCTCAAAACGTCAGGGTGGGCAAGGCTTTGAGATGCTATGGTCCTGAAGAGAGCATCAACTATGGTCAGACCTACTGCATATGTGAATGGTTGTTTTATGGAAGGAGTGACTGAGACCTCCCTGTCATGAATGAGGAATTTCCAAAGCTGACATACAAAGAAATATTTGAATAACGACTGAATATGTGAAAGTATGGATTACCTTTACCAACAAGAGCTAAAAAGTGATCAGTGACAGAATACAAAACACAAATATCGTGTGGACAGAATACTGTTAAAATATCCAGGACCAAGATATCGAGAAGGTAAGGGCAAATTGGTAAGTATAGATTTGCTATTCTTAAAGGTATGCAGACAGAATATCGAGTTGGAAATGTTGACTTACACAAATATCGAGTTGGAAATATCGTGACACAGAAATATCGACTGCAAGAATATCGTGGTCAAGAATATCGACTTTAAGGTAAAATTATCGTTTTAAAAAATATTGAAGTCATTAATATCGTTTGCAAAAATATAGTTGTTTAAAATATCGATTTTTTAATTAGTGTTATGTATTTAGTATGTATTTTAAATGTATGTGATCTATTTTTTTTGAATAAGTATTGTTTTTGTTTTTAAATATATGTGTTACATTTTTAGTAGTTATCAATTTTATTTTAAATAAATTTTGCGTTTTTTAGTTCCGTAGCAGGTTGTGGGTTTATAGGGGAATAGGGTGGGAAGTAATTTAATTATAATAAATTAATGATTATTTTTTATTTAGTAATATTCATTTAATTTAGATTTTATAACATTAATGGTGGGAAGTAATTTATTATTATTAATTGGTTGTTAATTAATATTAATTAATTAATTGGTAATTAACTATGGTAATCATGTTATATTTTTGGAGCGGGTTGTGGGGTTTATAGGGGTAAAGGGTGGGAAGTAATTTAATTATCATAAATTAATGATTTTTTAAAATGTGTTAATATTTATTTAATTTAGATTTTTTAGTGCTAATTGTAGGAAGTCATTTATTATTAAATAATTATTCATTGGTTGTTAATTATTAATAATTAATTAATTATGTTACTTGTGTCATTTTTTTAGGAGCGGGTTGTTGGGTTTATAGTGGTAAAGGGTGGGAAGAAATTTATTTTTAATTAATTATTAAGTAGTTGTTAATTGATATTAATTTATTATGTTAAAATTAATTATGGAAATTGTGTAATGATTTTTAGGTGTGGGTTGCGGGGTTTATAGGGGTAGAGGGTGGAAAGAAATGTATGTTTACTTAATTAATAATTAGTTGATCATTAATATTAATTCATCAATTGATAATTAATTAGGGTAATTGTTTATTTTTTTGTGTGTGAGTTTTGGTTTTATAGGGGTAACGTTTGAGGAGTAAATTAATTTTTATCTGTTTTAATTTGTTTTTTTAAATATTAATATTTCTTTAATTGATAGTTAATTATGTTAATTATGGAGGTACATTTTTTAAACATGTAGATGTGTGTTGTGAATTGTGCGGTGTTATAGGGTAGGAAATTAAAAAAGATTGCATTTATGTAATAATTTATGTTTTTGTTTATAAATAATTTCTAATTAAAAATAGTTATTTATTTGAAAATTATTTTTAAATTTGTTTTATATATTTCTAGGTATTTGTCATATCTATTTAACATTATAATATGTTTCTATTCTTTATATTTTTTTGATATTTGTATATATTTTTAATTTTTTTTTTTTTTATATTTTGTGTTGTTTATATTTTGTTTGTTTTTAATTTTGAACTGACTGGAGTGGGAATATTAATTTTTACCCCTCCGCTATCCAACACTTTCCCTATTGTTGCACTAACTGTAGTGGGAATAGTGTTTTTTACCCCTCCGCTATCCAACACTTTCTCTAGTGTTGCACTTACTGGAGGGGGAATAGAATTTTCTACCCCTCCGCTATCTAACACTTTCCCTACTGTTGCACTCACTGGAGTGGAAATAGTAATTTTACTCCTCCGCTATCCAACACTTTCTCTACTGTTGAACTCACTGGAGTGGGAATAGTAATTTTTACCCTCCCCCGCTATCCAACACTCCCTACTGTTGCACTCACTGGAGTGGGAATAGTATTTTTTACCCCTCTGCTATCCAACACTTTCCCTACTGTTGCACTCACTGGAGTGGGAATAGTAATTTTTACCCCTCCGCTATCCAACACTTTACTTACTGTTGCACTCACTGAAGTGGAAAATGTAAGTTTAAAGCTTTAATTTGTAATGTAATGGTTTTTTAAGTAGATTTTATGTTATTGGTCTACGTATATATATGTATATTTATTTGTAAATTTTCATATATACAATTATAAAATAAATTAAAATTAATAGTTTATTAATTGTTTTAAAGTAAATATATATATTACATTTTATATACGTATGTTTACATTTTGTAAATTACATTTATTTGTTATATTTGTTAAAATGTATATTAAATCTAATTTTTTGTAAGTTAATTTTATTATTTAATATATTTAATATTATATTTTATGCATATGTTAAAATCGATATTTTGTACAACTATATTATTTACATTGATATTTTTTCCGATATTATTGTACCATTATAAATATAGGCTGTCGATATTTTTGACATCGATATTTATAGCTCGATATTTGTGTATGGGGATATTTTGGGGGTCGATATTCTATCAGTGAACCATTCTTAACTCTGCATCTACGTACTTTGAAGATATATATATAAATGTATATATATATATATATATATATATATTATCTACTGGCGGTCGCCAGTAGATAGTTATAGTTACAACCTATTATCCATAGGAAATCCGCGACATTCTATTTGAAATAACTCTCTTGCCGGTTGACGTATCTTCGCGAAATTTTCAAACTTTGTGGCCCGCTCCGGTCCGCTCCTACCCTGAAAGTCTCGGGGGATTCGTCAAGCGGGGCCGAGAAAAAGGGGGTCCCAAAACGCGTTTTCCCCATGCACTTTTCCATAGGAAACTTTAGACACGGCTACAGCCCGAACTGCTGAACGGAATTACACCAAATTTGGCAAAGAGGTAGTTCTTGGTTCAGAAAGAACCCTTTTTGTTAAATGGTGTAAATCCGTTCAGTAGTTGCTGAGAAAATGAAAAGTAAAAAGTTAGTGATATCTATGGCCGAGTAGGGTCCGCGTACCCTCAGCGCACCCTGCGCGCACCGTCCCGATCACGAGCTGCATGTTAATTGGCTGTCAGCTGGCTGTCAACATTCCGATTCAGGAAATGTTGGCAGCCATTTTATCCTCGGTAGAACCGAGGGACAGAAACAAGTGCGCAAAGCGCACAAAGGGGCAGGGTAGAAACACCCTGCCCCTAGGTTTGCTCAGGGGTCCCACAAGGACCCCCTGGGCAAAAAAAATTTTTTTTAAAAATCGGCAGGATGCGCTCAGGGTGCGCGAATCCTGCCAAAAAAAAAAAATCGAAGCGCCTCCCCGGGGCTGTGTACTGAATGGGAGGGGGGCCGCGCGGCCCCCCTCCTGGAGCCCTTGATGGCCCTGGGGACCACCACCCCCCAGGGCCGGCTCCTGCAGTGTCCCGGGGTGCCTACCCCCGGGACACTGTAGTTTGCTATGGCAGGACGGGAGCCTCGCGGCTCCCGTCCTGCCATAGCAAACTGCTTTGAATATTGGAAGAGAGAGCAGGGAAACCTGCTCTCTCTTCCAATATCCAAAGCGATTGCTTTTCCACATGGGGAGCAGCATGTCAGCTGCTCCCCATGTGGAACAGCAATGCCGGCTCCCAAGGGACGTGGGGAGCCGGCGGGACTGTGGGGTGATTGGGGACCCCCACAGTCCCCAACGGAGAGGGCCAGCCCCGGGGGATGGGGTCCCCGGGGCAAGTAGTGGCTCGGGAGGGGGCCACGCGGCCCCCTCCCCAAAAAAGAGAATTTTTTTTTTTTTTTAAATGGAAAGGCCGGCCCCGGGGGATGGGGTCCCCGGGGCCTTAAAATGGCCAGAGGAGGGGGGCCACGCTGCCCCCCTCAAAATAATAAATATAGAGGCCATGCCCCGGGGGATGGGGTCCCCGGGGCCAATACAGGCCCAGGGAAGGGGGGCCACGCGGCCCCCTTCCCGTTTTTTTTTTTTTTTAAAAAATTAAAAAAAGGGGTAAGGCCCTGGGGGATGGGGTCCCCAGGGCCCAAAAGGAGAAAAAAGGAAGGAAGGGCCACACAGCCCCCTTCAGGGGACAAGAAAAAAACAAAACAAAAAAAAAACGATCGGGCCCGCAGGCCCCGCCCCTTCCTTCACCACTCTGTAAACGCGCCCCTGGCGCGTTTGCAGAGGGGAACAAATTCCCCTTGAATACTGGGGTCCCTGGGGGCCCACTAGCCCACCAGGAACCTCCAGTATGCGCCAGGGGCTGCCTTGCAGAGACGTGTAGAGAGGCCACACCCTTTTTACACCTCTCTGCAACGCAGCTCTGTGGCGCTTTTGGAGGTATATGGTGGGCTAGTTGGACTCCGGGGACCCTCAGGATTCAAGGGGACTTAATCCCCCAACTTAAAACGCGCCACGGGGCGCGTTTGCACAGTGGTGAAGGGAGGGCGGGGCTTCAGGTGACATGTGTGCAAACAGGCCCCGTGGCGCGTTTTAAGATGGGGAATTAAATCCCCTTCAATCCTGAGGGTCCCTGGGGGCCAACTAGCCCAACAGGTACATCCAGAAAGCACCACAGAGCTGCGTTGCAGAGAGGTGTAAAAAGGGGTGTGGCCTCTCTACACGTCTCTGCAACGCAGCCCCCTGGTGCATATTGGAGGTTCCTGGTGGGCTAGTTGGCCCCTAGGGACCCTCAGGATTCAAGGGGACTTAATCCCCCAACTTAAAATGCGCCACGGGGCGCGTTTGCACAGATGTCACCTCAGGCCCCGCCCCCTCCCTTCACCATTGTGCAAATATTCCTCTAAAATCAGCCGAAATACGAATTCCGATTTACTCACCTGTTATAAGGAGAGACCTCAGTGCTGTATCTTTCAGCCCAGGGGTAGTTTAAAGGAACAGTGGTTCTAGAGTGGCCTAAAAGGTCCAAGGGAAGTAACCCTGTAAAGGGCACTGAGATAAGTAAAGGGATAGAAACTTAATTCATAAAAGAGAGCAGTAGGAAATATAACGAGGGACATATAGGTCAATGTATGACAAATATTTATTACACAATGAAGGTATTCAGGTGCTCACACAGTAAGTGACAATAAGCGTGACGTGAGAAGTGAGGGTGAACTTAAAATAATGACATCGCATTGACAACAGAAATAGAAGCTCCTTTAAAGATTTTTACAGAGTATAAGGAGTTCATGTTGTAGGGGGTCGACGACGTTTCGAACTCAATTATTCGAGTTCATCTTCAGGACAAAAAAATGTGAGCAACTTGAATTGAGCTGAAGAAGGAAATAATATCCTTGGTAAAGGCGTCTGCGTAGCGCTGTGCTTCTTAAGGTGACCGGGATAGCCTGCGAATTAATGCGCGTTATGGTGGGGCCCGGTAGGGGAAAAACAAACTTAGTTTGCTGGAAGCAAATGCTTAAAATCCTTCGCCGTTAAATGGCAATGTGCTGTGCCGGGGAATTAATTAAATTGGCCGGTCACAGTTCAGTAAATGGAGGCCTGGGAGATGAAAGGAGCGTGTCCTGCTCAAAGGAAAATCCGCGCTGAGTGCACTGCTGATGATGTCACATATTACATCACTCATGACATGGTCAGTGACATCACTGATGACATCTCAAATGACATCACTGATGACATCATCCAGTGACTGTGTGTTTCTGTAAAGTTTAAATATTTTTTATATATATAGGGAAAGGCGTATTGAAGAATGAGTGGGTGTATAAGTGTCTGTATGGATGATTTAGTAGGTGCGTGACTAATTCTATAAGTGAGTGATTAAACGTATCTTACTGAATGCATGGGTTAGTGACTAAACTGGGTGAATGTCTGTATCTGTCTGTTGCTGTGTAAGTGGCTGCATGGGTTTGTGAATAGCTACATGAGTGTCTATAAGAGTTATTGATTTGTTGTCTGAGTGTCTGTATGGGTGCCTGAGTGTTTGTGTGGATGGGGTGTGTGCGACTGTGCATAGATGTGTGAGTGGGTGATTCACTGGGTGGATGGTTTCAAGAGTGCATCTGTGATAGACTGTATGGGTGGGTAAGTGTGTGTAAGAGTGTGTTAGTGAGTGAATGTATGTCCCAGTGGTACATGTGTGAGTAACTACATATGTGAAAGGCAGTATATATGTGTGTTGGAGTATATAAATAGCTATAAGCAAGAGTGAGTGATTGTGATAGTGGCTGTATGGATGAGTGTGTGCTTGTATCAGTGATTGTATAAGAGCGTAACAATGTGCTAGTATTTGTATGATTAAGTGAGCTGGTGTGTGTATAACTGTATAGGTGAGTAAATGGCAGTGTGTTTAATTATTTGCATGACTGACTAGGTGTGTGAGTACCTCTATGGATGAGTGGCGGTGTTTGAGTGTCTATATAGGAGTAAGAGTGCATATGATAGTCCTGTATTGAGTGACCATAAGTAAGAGTGACTGTACGGGTGAGTGAGTGGATGTGTGTGTGTAGACCTAAGAATCAGTGAGTGGGTATGTAGTTATTGGTGTTGGAGTGTCTATGGTTTTGCGAATGGCAGTCTGTAATTTAGATTGGGTGTATCAAAGGTTATATTAGGGTGTGAAGAGCTGCATCAGATTATCACGTGGATGATGTCATCAGTGATGTCATTTGAGATGTCATCAGTGATGTCATCAGTGATGTCACTGACCATGTCATGAGTGATGTAATATGTGACGTCATCAGCAGTGCATTGCGGGGCGCGAGTTATAGTTAGCTGAACTAACTATAACGGGGAATTTCACGGGTTTTGTACGAGTGCAATGTCCAACTAACTATAACTGTCCCTAAAACCTATGGTTTTTTCAGTGAATTTCAAAGGTTTTTTAAATGCTAATTTGTAACTATAACGTCCCTAAAACCTATGGTTTTTTCAGTGAATATATATATATATATATATATATATATATATATATATCATCAAGGTACATTTATATGTAGTTATATATAGTAAAACTTTGTTTACCTATAGAAACTAATCCTCACTATATTTGTGTCCTCGATGTTCTTGACACAATATTTTTTCCACACAATATTTTTTGCTGATATTTTGTCTGCACACCTCTAAAAAGAGTAGAAAATAAAAGATTAGACTAATGGTCCAAAAATAAAATGTATTGAGGAAAGGAAAAGTCTTACAGCTGTAGAACGAGTTTGGTGTCAAATTTCCTCTTCAAGAAAACTGTGAACAAAAATATGGAAAAATTAATTTTCAAGGCCATATCAACTGTTGTGAGATTGGAAATAAATTCAGCAAAAAACACCATAAAAAGCTGTTGGAATCAGTTAAGAAACATATTCTGCCTTCATATCTGAATGTGATTGAAAAGTCCAAGAAGAGTTTCAAGAAATTTGACTATTTCTTCAAAAAGATGAAGAAAAATATAGAGCTATCCTTTACTAAACTACTTGAACAACACATAACATATTATTGTTCAGAGGTACTGGATGAGATGCAGGCAGCAGACAGATGAAACAGGGAGACAATCTCTGGTCCCTGTTACCACAGTGTAGTGCCAACAGTCCGTGCACTTGCTTGGATCATTTGTGAGTTGCCGTAGAAAACGGAAAGTCTTAAAAATAAACACACAACTGGGCTCTCTGCGAGCACACATGTTCATGATATGGTCCCTAGAATGTATTGAACAGATATTGTTAACTCAATCTCGAGGGCCTCGTTACTCCAAAAAGGGACTTGAATGTACTTTATTTCTTATACTCTTCCTCTACATACAATTCCTTGCCAATGTTTAAAAACTTTAAAATAACATATCAAGTCCACGCTGACAATATTCAACTTTACTCGAACATCTCTTCACCTAATGACAGCTCTTTCCTTGCTCAAACTCCCAGGGATCCAAGCATGGACGACTCATCAGCCGCTCAAACTCCTTCACATTAAAATAGGGGTTTTATTGAGTGCTCCTCCAAGCTGCTCTATTCTTGTTCATCACTTGCTCAACACTCTTACTGTACTAAACCACAATCCAAAGACTGTTGATTATCAAAAAAACAGATTGAAGATTAAAGGGGGGACATAGAGGTTTGCAGATGTGGTACATCAAGATATATAGAAGCGAATAGCCCATCTATGCTATAAGGAATATAAAGACAGTGATGCCTTCTAAATGGACTTTTGGTGGATGGCATGTATTCACCAAACTCTGACTCCACCCTTTAATCTTCAGGTACACATTAATATTTTAACCAAAGGGGCAGAGAACCAGTTAAGAGTGTTTAGAGGGTTAAAATCATTACTCCCAGACAAAGACTTCGACCAAATTAACCGATTATTGGTGCTAACTCAGGTGGGCCATGTATGAATTTACCTTTGCACTTTAATAAAGTGCACTCACTGAAAGTGCACCAGCATGCTTTACAGGTAACAGCATAGTCTGTTGTAGAAAACCACTAACAAATAACAAAATATAATCAGTATGGAAAATCACCTTATTATTAGAACAGATAAGGAGGAGAAACCATAAGTTGAGTTTGAGTAGAGCTGATTGTAAGAAGTGAGGCGAAGAAGTTAAAAAGAGGAGCTGGCAGAGTGCAAAAAAAAGCTCGCCCTACTGAGGCCTGAACAAAGAGGTCATTGAGAACAGGGGAGGTCAAATGCAAGAAGGGACCTGGGGCTTACAGACACAGGAAGATTAACTTAAGAGAAGTTTGAATAGATAAGTTTTCATTTTTAGTCAAAAACTCATGAAGGTTCAGCACATTTGATGTTGGCAATGGTCCAGTTCCATAGTGGCGGAGCTGACCCAGACAAAGCTTGTGACGCCACCTTGCATGTATTCAATTTCTTGGCCTCCAGGGTGATGTTGTGGAAGCTCCTTAATTTAATGTTGGTACTGTTTGAAGATATTTCAGTTAACTGAAGATATTTAGAATACTGACGGTGAATTACGTAATATGTAATACAAGTCGATTTAAACTTTATTTTGGATTCTGTTTATCTGTTAAGTAATTTATATGGTGGCAACATACATCCTAAAAGAGGTCTCTTCATGCTAAGAGTAATGACAAATGTCTGAGATTAGGTCAAGCCTTCCCTCCATTAGTTTTTAAATTCTTCATTGTGACACCCTATGTATGATGGATATGCCCAGATGTGGGTCTCATGCTCACTGCGGTACTGGAACCAAGCTACATTTGACTGAATTGGCCCAAATGGAATGAAACTGGGCTTGGATTGCTTGTATTCTGGTTCAGAGTGAAACATTGTGTGAGTCGAGGCTGAAGGGTTCCAACTAGAGCAGAACCATGTCTGATTTGCATATGTCTGGGTCTAATCTGAGGTGGCATGGTGTGCAAAAAAGCGATGGACTGGAATGCGGACCAGAGTACTTACCAGTGGCTTTAATTAATTCAAGCAATCCACTCAATTGCTTTTTTGTGATGCCCTAAGTACAACATTATGCCCAGACGTGGATTCTGTGCTCACTATGCCACTAGAGGGAAACTACTCCCTACTGACAAGCCCCAAATAGGGCGACACCATTCTGTGGTTGCTTGTGTTCCCATTCAAAGTGAACCTGGCCTGGAAGTTTGAACTGCCTAGTTCCTATTGGAGCAAGGACAAGACTGGTTTGAATATGGCTGGCCAAAGCTGCCTTGGTGGGTAATAGAATGATGGACTGGAGTGAAGCCCAGAGTAACTACTAGTGGCAGATATTAATACAAGTATTCTCCCCATCAAATTATTGTATTCCTCAATGTGATGCCCAACGTGCAACAGGTATACCCAAGTATGAATCTTATGCTCACTTTGCTGCTGTTGCCATGCAGCATCCTACTGATGAACTTCAAATAAGGCAAAATCTGTCTGGGGTTTATAGTTTTCTGGTTAATAGGAGATCTGGCCTGTAATCTGATTTGGCAGACGTAACACTCAAAATATCCCACCTCAGACAGAACACTGACACACACAAATCATTCTCGACCCTGCTCCAACAGGAACATGTCTCCTCTGAACACGAACAAAAGCAACCTTAGAACTTGAGATGAAGGGACAGATTCACAAACACGTGTAAATCTGCACTGGCAGATGTACACCTATGAAGGAGTGTGGATTTATCAATTTCATAAATCCACATGGAAAGAGTCAACAGACAGTTTCCTGGGATAGTCAAGTGACATGCCCATCAGAATCATATTTATGCTTAAATGAGTTCTCTATAGCAGTGGTCTCCAAATAAGGAGTATATGATGCACTGTACAAACATATACTTTTTTTTTTGTCAGCAGGGAAAATACTTTTCTCCTTTGGAGAAACCCCTTTCTCTACTTCCCCATCAAATCTGAAGTGATCCATTCCCCTTCTCACCCTGGACAGGGATTTGCAATAGTCCTTGATTTAAGTAAAAATCTAACCCTTTCAACTTCGGAAAGTGACTGGCTGGAGTTTTAAATGCACTTAACATATTTTTTTGTGGGTGTTCACAAACTTCAATGGCCAACCAAACCTTGGAATGCCTTGTACTTCCCATTTTCCAAACCCCTGTGCGAGCTTTGTAAGTATGAAGACCTCAGAACTCATGGTGGAGATCACCACAGAAATAAATAGTTTTATGCCACGAATCCCTTCGTGGATTACTGGAATGTGTACAACAGGTACATTTGGTGGCAAACTTACATTTACGACCAAATTCATTGTGTGAATAGGTATCATAATGAAAAAAGATTGTCCATAGGTCAGTTTGCTATCTGTTTTCATCAATTTCTTGATGGCAAACTTGCTGTGAGAGGACAACGCAGCAGAATTTCAATCACCCTTTGATTGAATCAGACCAATGGTTTTAATATCCTAAAGGCAGATATTTATAAGGGAGGGTAAACTAAGAAGTCTGATCCTCATTTAAAGTGAGTTCTTTAGGTTCCTCCTGGATTTTTAATTTTCTGAGTTCATTTTCTATGCAAATATGATTTCCTAAGGTATATTTTTTCTTGTTATATTTGTATTTAATATTTCTTTTTGCTAGCAAATTCTGTGCATTGTGTTGTTATTCAACCGAAGCAGTGATAATGTTTTCTGGATACCCACATGTGCGAAATCGTCTTTATATTCATCCTGGATTTTTTCAAACTCACTTTTATTGGATGTAATACATTTTGCTCAAACAAGATTAACATTTGCGTCAAAATGCTGTACAAGGAGCATGAAGCTCAATCAAATCATCAATAAACATTGGGAAATTTTACAAACAGAAAGAGATTTCGGTGATTTGGTAAAAGAGAAACCATTTCTTCTCTATCACATTCCCAAACATCAAAGAAAACTTGGTCAACAAAAAATTAAGAATTGAAAGAATGAACTACAAGGGAACTATCAAATGCGGGAACTGTGTCCATTGTAACAACATCATTCCAAGCAACACTAACGCACCCACACCAGTGTAACAAAATCACATTAAAACATTTCGCTAGCTGTAATGCAAAAATTGCATTTATGCTTTAAAATGTTCTTGTAGCCTACGCTATATAGGGAAAACAGTATGGACAATAAAAGTGAGGGGTACAGAACATAAAAGCAACATTCGTTTCAAAGGTAAGAATTGCAGTGTGCCATCACATTGGCTCGAGTTGAAGCATAACATTTCACAGCTTCTGTTCCAGGTCCTTGAAGTAGTCATCATGAAATCAGATATCGACAATGCAAAGAGACTGTAAGAAAGTGAAATGTTTTGAAATCCCCATAGGGATGAATGTTAAACTAGAAATGTGGTGGCCTTTGTAAATTATGTTTGTGGCAATGACGTGTAGAGATATAATTATGTTGATCACAGGTGTTGTTGATAATATATTGCTGTTAGAAATTGGGTCTCTAGTTGGCAGTGGTCTGCACCCTGTCCAAGTAGGGACCACAATCCTAGTCAGGGTAAGCTAGATACACACTTTAAATTAACCTATGCTCACCGTCTGGTAGCTTAGCACACAGCAGGCAGGCTTAACTTAAGAGGCAATGTGGAAAAGTGTTTTTTCAACATAGTAACACAATGAAAACACCTCAAAAAGACTCCACACAGGTTTAGAAAAATAGAAAATATTTATCTGAGTAAAACAAGACCAAAATAGCCAAAGTCCAATCAGTAGAAGTCGAGATATGAATTTGTAAAGAATAAATGCAAAAATAGTACTTAGAAGTCAATAGCACTAAAATAGTGGTAAAAGGTTACTTGAGGTCACGAGGGACAGGGATAAATCCAAAGTTCCGGCCGACCATGATGGAGGGAAAGCCGACGATGGGACTCACGCAGGTCCAGCTGAAAAAGTAGCTTTGATGGAGCAAAGCGTCGACCTTGAGGGCACTGCATCGTCATTGAGCTTCGTTGAAATGTAGGTTATGCATTGTTATCGAGCCACTCAGAGCGCTGTTGTTGGGCCACGCAGGCTGTAGAACCGTTGTCGCCTAACAGCTTTTGTGTTGGCATCAAAGGGTAATGTGGCAGTTCTGACCGGCGCAGTGGCGACAATGGAATAGGTTTTGCATCAAAACAGTGGCATAACCACTCTTACGACCCAAGACTGGAGGGGGCATCTCAGGCAAGGGCAGGACTCACAGATGGCAGAGTACAGCAGCACCAGCAGAATTGCAGGAAGTTTGTTGTGTCTCTGAGACTTCAGAAAACAGGAGGCAAGCCTGCAAGTCCTTGGAGTCACTGTGGCTTCAAGTGAGATGGGTCCTTGTGCTCAGCAGAGCAGAGATCAGCAGGCAGCAGGACAGCTCAGCAAAGCAGAGAAGCTGTTTCTCAGAACAGTCAGTCCAGGCAAAGTGGCAATCCTTTTAGCACAGCAGTCTTTACTCCAGCAGAGTTCTTCCCAGGTCCAGTAGTGTACTGTCTTGGTAGGGTCAGAGCCCCAGTACTTATAACCAAATGTGCCTTTGAAGTGGGGGATGACTTGCAGCTCCTTGAAGTGCACAGGTGTTCTATCATCCCAACCCTGTCTGCCAGGCTACCCATGGGGGGTAATCAGCTCTTTGTGTGGGACACAGGACACTGCCTATTCAGATTTAAGTGTTAGCTCCCACTGCCCCTTCCTGCCCAAGAAGGCTATCAGAATGCAGATGAGTGCTTGGTCACACCCACCATTCTTGTGTTTCTGGCTGTCTAGAGGGAATGCACAAAGTGTGTCTGTCACCCAGCCCAGACGTGTATTGGAGACAGACAGCAGGCACACAGACCAAAGTTAAGAGCAGAGAAATGTCCACTTTCTAAAAGTGGATAATTCTAAAATAGTAATGTTAAATCCAACCTTACCACTTAAGTGTATTTAGCATTACCATTCCAAAGATATGAAACATAATTTAGCTACTGCTTTCAAATTAGGAATTACAGCTGAAAATTAAAACTTAAAAGTACATATCCTACCTTTTAATTACACAGCACCCTCCCCTTAGGGCTACGTAGGACCTACCTGAGGGGTGATTTATGTGTAATAAAAGGGGAGTTTAAGACTTGGCAAGGAGTTTTAAATGCCACGTCGAAGTGGCAGTAAACTGCACACACAGACCTTGCAATTGCAGGCCTGAGACCAGTTTGAAAGGCTACTTGTGAGGGTGGTACAATCAGTGCTGCAGGCCCACTATTAGCTACTGAATCGCCAAGGGTGCCATACCCTCTCCTGTCATCGTCAACCTCTACATAAAGCCCCTTGAGGCTCTGCTCACAGAAAACAGCATAAGGATTCACCAATGTATTGATACACATCTCTGTCTCAACGTCTCCTCTGCTCCAGACATCCAACACCTCAAAAACTGCTTGTACCTCATCCGGACCAAGATGTTCAGCCCCTATATGAAACTCAAGCCAACCAAGACCAAATTCCTGATATTTGCTGTGAACAATAACCAAAAAATAGTACACACCTGTCTCAGTGACATGAACCTGGATAGCAGCCCCAACTTTCACCAAATGTAAAGTCACTTGGATTCACCTTTGACACCAACCTCACCATCAAGTAGCAAATTACCACAAATACAAAGATGACCTGGTACCAGGTCTCTCTTGTGAAGAAAGTGAAACTGGTTCTTCCAGAATGCAACTTCAGACCTGCTGTTCAATATATCATACCTTTGCATCTGTATGGTGGACATTTCCTGCTCCTTAGCCTCCCAGGCTCCACAGTAGCACTACTCAAGGGCATTTTTTAAATGTTCCAGCTAGTCTCCTCTAGAGACGGAATTAATATGATCCCATCAACCCCATCCTGATGTTAATCCATTGACTCCCCTTGCCAGCCAGCACCATCTTCAAAACCAACTGCATTAATTACAAAGCCTTCATGACCAGCACCTCCACTTATCTATGGTGATTCGTGGCCCACCAGCAACCAGTCACCATCAGACAGGAAACTAAGAAGTGTAAAAAATTTAAAGCAAAGCAGCAGCTCTTTTCCTGCTGTGCAGCAAGGTTCAGGAACAACATCCCTGTATAGACAAGGATTGCAGCCAATGCTGATCCAATTTACAAGGATTTGAAGACAAACCTTCGTAAAACCACTGCATCACAATGAAGTAACAATCCAGTAACCAGCTATCACTTTAAGACTAGTTAACTGTATGCTTGCCTTTTACTTTGTGCCGCTGTCTGCTACACATGTCAGTGCCTAAAGGTTTTATTAGGAAGCTACCACATACTTTAACTTCTGTCATGCTGACATCCACCACAGGCATGGCCTCCTCCACCACTGTCATTGCCCCCATCCTGAATTGCAACAAGTGTTTCTGCCTTCCTCAAAGGAAGTTTGGAGTGAAGGTTTCTCCTCTGAGAAAGTTTTGAAAAACTAGGTTTAGAGGGTGCCTTTTAGTGCTGATTTTTAACTTAAACAAGCTGAAAAGCCATAGGCTGTGCAAGGAGACTGAAAGGATATCCCAGTACTTTCAGGGTTGGGTATGGCCATGGAAATCCCATCCGTTCCTTATGTCCTCACTCATTATCCCTTCTCTTTCCTGAAGATCCTTTCATTTCATTATGTGCTTCCCTCAGAGCAGCTGGATCAAAAAGCAAAAGGAAGTATAAAAGTTAGTCAAACTGCTTAAAGAAAAAGTAAATTATGTTCGGCAGTACATTAAAATATTCAGCAGCAAAGCTCATTCTACTGATTGGTTGGCTCTCTATGGCTACTGATGCATATATGTCATTTAGTATGTCATGAGTGATGTAATATGCGAGTTAATATGCTGTGGATGATGGAGGCACAAGTTATAGTTAGTTCACTGAACTATAACTGGTACGTTTTTCAGTTTTTAAACATTAGTTCTTATCTAATTTCAACACCTAGCCATAACATCACTTTGACACTTGTTTTTTCAGTGATTTTCTGATTTTCTTTTAACAGCAGCTAAGATCCTATTATTATACCTAATTATAACATCACTTCAACCTTTTTTTCAGTTAATTTATGTGTTTTTGATCATATTCAAAGTTGAGCTAATGCTCAACCCCCCTGGGGCACCCAACACACTATAGATGCCCAGCCCCACTCTGAACATGGCCTTCATCCATGCGAAGTATTGCATTGTCCTGGCACCCAACTCACTGCAGGAAGCCAACACCCATCATGCATGACTTAAGAGTTACCTGCAGGATTTAGGCTTTGACCAAACCCTTTTTAGTTTTCAATGTTATTTTATTATCACAGTAAATGTACCGGTACCACGTTATCTCACTGAGGGCCTCACTGAATACTGTGGTGCCAGGTGACTGAACCGCAGTTACGGAGTTGGCCATAGGGTATGTCCTCTGGCCAGGTCATGTAACAAACTTCCCAATGGAGCCCAACCCCCATACATATGTCCAACACCAATCCAGGTCCTTCACCCAACCCCTCTCAGGCATCCAATCCCATGTGGATGCCTTTTGGACCGGACCCTTTTTGCAGGGTCATCCCACATTTTTGCCTTCTTTTGCTGAACCCATTTTTGTTGGCATTACGACGCTGTGCACTTTACTCCTTCTAAATATGGTAAAATTGGCCTACACCTGATTGTTACATTTAATTTACTTATAAGTCCCTAGTAAATGCTACTACATGTATCCAGGGCCTGTAACTTAAATGCTATTAGTGGGTTGCAGCACCCCTTGTGCCACCCACTAAATTAGTAAAGTAAAACATGTCTCAGGCCTACCACTGCAGACTGTAGTGCAGTTTTAAACTAACATTTCAGTCTGGCAAAATAAAGGTTTTGGTGGATCTAAATCTTTGTTCTTAATAGTAAAACATCACCCCTAAGGTAGGCTCTAAAGGCTCATAGGGCAGGGTGCATGGCACTTAAAAGGTAGGCCATGTGTGCTTACTTTTACATGTCCTGACAGTGAAAAACTCCTAAAGAATTTTTTTACTGTAGTAAGGCTATTGCCCCAATAGACTAACATGGGGTTACCTTATCACACCTAATAAATGATAACTTCAGATTAGGTGCAGTTGGAGAAATACTTGTTCAAAGTCACTTCAATTGTTATTTTAAATTCTCTTTAATGGTAAAGTCAGATTTTAAGTTACTATTCTGAAATTTTCACTTTTAGAAAGTTCAAAAAATGAATGAAGGAATGCACTCCAATCTTTCTAAGATTACTCTTTTATTTCAGTCGCTAAAGGCAGTTTTGTTGCATGCAAGCTGGATGTGCTCTGTCCCAAAAATTTAAGTTCCAGTTAAGAAAATCGTCGGTGCACCGGCATGCACCGGTCCAGTTGCACTGCGGATAATGCAGGTCAGCAAATAACTTTATGAACTCATCAAAGTACACATCATTTAAACCAATTTTATTCCATATCTCTTTGAAAAATTTCCAAGTTCACAACAGAGGTGGAGATTTCCAAGCTTCAAACGTCAAAGGACACGCTCATCCAAGCTTTATCGGTTGGCACGAATCAAAAGAAGAATCTCGAGCGACATGCCAATAATCATACATACATTGGTAACGTGCATGCAAACTTGACCTTAATGTCCTACCCTCATGTCGCTCGAGATTCTTCTTTTGATTCTGATGGGCGTATTCTTAAATTCTAGTTAACCCTGAGGAAGGGCTTTACCAGCCCGAAATGCATTGGGTGATTTTTTGTCTTGTTGCCCAGGATGTATAGTATATTTCCATCGTGCCAACCGATAAAGCTTGAATGAGCGTGTCCTTTGGCATTTGAAGCTTGGAAATCTCTGCCTCTGTTGTGAACTTGGAACATTTTCAAAGAGATATGGAATAAAATTGGTTTAAATGACGTTTACTTTGATGAGTTCATAAAGTTATTTGCTGACCTGCATTATCCGCAGTGCAACTGGACCGGTGCATGACGGTGCACCGACGATTTTCTTAACTGGAACTTGTGCTTTTGGGACAGAGCACATCCAGCTTGCACGCAACAACATTGCCTTGAGCGACTGAAATAAAAAAGTAATCTTAGAAAGATTGGAGTGCATTTCTTCATTCATTTTTTGAATATTGTTATTGCATTGTCCCTCCGATGGTTTGCACCCGTGGTGAATGAAGAACTTCAGAACACTACCATCTGTAACAGAGGCCCATAATCCTGGGAATGGAAGATCATATTGCATGACACATTGAAAATTGTTTTAAGACTGTCAGACTGTTCAACATTAAATGTAGAGGATTGTTGTTATGTACATGCTAATTTTTATACATATGCCAATTTTTAGACACTTGTCAACTCTTAGATACTTGTTTTTTGTGGGGGGTGGGTTGGTGTATGGTTTGGCGTACAGCACGTTGTTTAGTAGAAAATACGATCATTGCTTTGGGTGCCAGGGCGTTTAGTATTTCTTTTATGTTCATGATCTGACTGGAACACACTGTCACGTGATATCATCTGGACCACACCTGTGGCGGCGTAATAAGGTTTAAAAATGGGTGGTGAATCCCGAGCACACTTTCGGTGTATTTTCAGAATACTGATTAAATAGCCGAATGCGGCTAGCAGACATACAAGTTGAGATTGACCAGCTGCGGCAACGTGAGTAAATGTGTTTGGTTGATGAAGGTTTTTTGCCACCAATATTTTAGAATTTGAGCCATACAATTGAGGGTTGCTGTCATTTTTTGTATTTATTTAGCTGTTTGTAAATATTTATTAACACAGTTGCATGCACGATTTGATGGTATTGATTGACACGCTTTGGTGATTATCGTATTTCTTTAGTCATTGTATTCACTACAGGTTTGTATGAGGGTAGGACATTAAGGTCAAGTTTGCATGCACGTTACCGATGTATGTATGATTATTGGCATGTCGCTCGAGATTCTTCTTTTGATTCTGATGGGCATATTCTTACATTCTAGTTACCCCTGAGGAAGGGCTTTAACAGCCCGAAATGCATTGGGTGAATGTTCGTCTTGTTGCCCAGGATGTATAGTATATTTCCAATGTGCCAACCGATAAAGCTTGAATGAGTGTGTTCTTTGGCGTTTGAAGCTTGGAAATCTCCGCCTCTGTTGTGAACTTGGAAAATTTTCAAAGAGATAGGGAATAAAATTGGTTTAAATGACTACTTTGATGAGTTCATAAAGTTATTTGCTGACCTGCATTATTCGCAGTGCAACTGGACCGGTGCATGACGGTGCACCAACGATTTTCTTAACTTTTAGAAAGTTGGCATTTCTCTGCCTAAATAAAATGTGCCTTTCTGCTGGTGTCCAAGGTCAAATGTCTATTCTTTGATGTGTTGAGTACTCCCTCCAGGCATGGGGACAAAAGCGCCTTGGGTGTAGTGCACAGGTTCCTCTCCTGAACAGGATGGTCTGTAGGTGTTGTCCTCAGCCCTTCTTGAACTTCAAATGGTAGCCTAAGGACTGTGCCTACCCCTTTCTTGACTTCTAAGACTGTGTTCCACTGACAAATGCAGCTCACACCTAGGCTTGCCTGCATTTATCCCCATAGACATACTTGACACAAACCAATGAAAGGGAGAATATTAGGGAAAGAGGTCATTCCTTACCAACAGGCCAGCACTGGGTCTAAGAATGGCCCCCTGAGAACCTCTCATCCAAACACTCCTGGACTTGTGGAAGATTCAGAAAAATGATTGCCTTGCTGTCTAAAGAAGAAGGACTTATCTTGCTTACCTTTTACCACGGAACCCCTGAATTGACACCAAAGATGTTGATCTCCTCTTTGAGCTGCAGGGGCACAACACGATTCCAGATGCCTTCCCTGCATCTGCCAAGCTGACCAGCACCTTCTGTACTTGCCTGACCCCTGATGCTGGTCTCTGCTGGAGCGAATACTTATCCCCAAGAGCTGCCCCCTAGGTCCTGGACAATTGGCTGGCATCAGAGTGTACTCCTCCTGCTTCAAACTGAGCTCCAGGTGAAAATGTAAAAGTGTGGGGCTCTATATGACCTCGAGTGGGCTTCTTGCATCAGCAATGGTCATCAAGTCTGCCATCAATGCAAAGTTCTGATAGTGACCTGCTCTTCGCACCAAACACGCCCATGTCTCATGCTAACGTGAAGCTTTAGCATTCATCTCCTCTCAACTCTTGCCAATGCAAAAATCCAGCTGAGGCTCCTCTTGTGGACCTGGACTCAGAGAAGGTAAACTTGTCACCGGGACAAATCTGGTCCCTGTACCCGACCAGCGCTCCATCACAGTCAACCTGAACTTGTGACTTTGACCCAGTCCATCGCGGTCAGGTACACGTGAGTAGCTCTTTATGTTTTTTGGTGCTATGTTCACCAAAAACTTTAAAACTCATAACTCCAGTTCTACTTATTGTATTTTTGTCAATTTGGTGACATTTCATTTATTAATATCTATGCTATAATTCTAAACTGGTTTGGGATTGTTCTTGTGTTGTGTTTTCGCTTTGCCACTGTTTTCACTGCTGCATAAATACTTTACACATTGCCTCTATTTTAAGCCTTTTCCAATCTATCAGAGAGTTAAGCATACATTTATTTTGAGACATTTGTGGTCCACTCCTCATGGGTGCCCAGTCCTCCCATGGTGACCAAACCCCCACTGTGCACCACTTTTACCCATACACATCGGTGAGTTGGCTCTGCACCCAAGCCATTCTAGGCCGTCAACCCCCACTGTGAACTACCATCGGCCTGCACAACTGCATTTGGGTGCATGGTCTTGTCTCTGATCAGATCTTACCACAGTACAACAATATCAGTGCTGGTACCATGTTACTATTAGTGGGATACCTTGCTGGGTATCATAGTACCAGGCACTGGTAGCACAGAACCGGCAAACTGAAATATGGCCCTAGGGTCAAGATGTGTCCACCATGCCCCCTTATGTGGCCTTTAATCTATTTTTCAGGATTTGGGGATTGAGTCCTCGAGTCCTGTAATGTCTGCTGCAATATACTCTTCATATTGTAGTCAGCCAATTAGGAACCATCCATCCAATTTAAATGTGCCAATCACAGCATACCTGGACACCAACGGTGCAGATATCTATAACTTTTTACCAGTGTTAACTCCTCCATGCCCACATTAAGCACCTTTTTAAATGCCTAGAGAATTTGCACTAAATAACAAAACACATGCTTTCTGAGTAAAGTTATAATTCGTTTCCAAATTTGCTTTAATTCTGTTTTCTTTATTCTGACTTGGAGACCAAAATTCCTTATGGGCATTACCATGGTGTTGTCTTTTGCCCCTGCTTGGGGATTGGCACAAATCTTTTCACGAGGAAGCCTATATGGAGTAACTTTTTAAAGAAAGTTTTGTGTAGAGTTGTCAAGCGGCACACAAGTTATGTGACTATGCTTATTTGGTCACTGGAAAACCTTTGTGAATTTAACCCAAACAAAATATAGGGGAACATGGTAATGGTATTAAAAAATAAAAGCAAGAACTGTTCTCCTATTATCAGTTCAACCATAATTACTGCCCAAAATCTAAGGAAAATAGGTAAAAGTATAAGAGGGTTCTCAATTAAAATTAAACTCAGAATTGTATGACCGGATCTCTGCAACTGATAGTATAAATTAATGACCGCAGAAGGAACACCTCACCACTGACTTATCTGTCTGCCTGCAATGTATTGAGATTGGACTTCAAACAATACAACAGAAGGTGTGCCACTTACTGGTGGTGTTGCCAATTAATCTGCATGGCAGGGCCTTCTCCTCACTGGGTTGAGAGTGACTTGAATCCCCGTCACTGCTAGTGATTTGCCAGCTCCCCCTGCTGCATTTGAATAGCAGTTAAATTCCTTGCACCCTGCCTTTTGTTTCTTGGTTTGTCTCTATTCTATTGCCTCATCACCCACTGTCTGTTTAATTTTTTCTCTGTAATTGTATTTGACTGTTGTTTTCTTCCTCATTGTACTGTGCCGTTTGCCGCTCACCTGTGCTTTCTCGCTGTTTTTTCTCCCTCTTCCCTCCTGCCCTGCCTACTGACTCAGCGCCGCACTCACCTCCCATGACCTACATAATCGAGGCCTCAGCATGGCCGCTTCATGGCTATGTGCAGCAGGCACGCCAAATGCAAGCCCGTCTGCATCCGTCGCACCTGGACCATGCCCAGCGCCAGGAACCATGGCTCTCCTGCCACTCAAAGATACACCATCACTGAGCTCCGAGCCCTAAACCCCGGACTCTGCAAAAACAGCTGCTGCCGCACCTCACCTCAATCTACGGTAGGATCTTTTACCTGCTGGCACTGTGTTTTTGCCTGCAAAACTGAAGCACCCACATGCGCGATGACCACCACAACACTGACCTCTACTGCTTATGAACAGCTCCACTGCCTCCTGCTCAATGCACGATCACTCTGCAAGCATGCCACGAGATCTGGGACACCATCACCTCCCTTACCCCAGATGTCATCTTCGTCACCGACACCTAGATCAACCCCGCATCCATGCCCGACATCGCCTCAACAATTCCTGTCGGCTACAAGATAGCACAATGGGACCCCATCAACAAACACAGAGGTAGAATCGCCATCATCCACAAATAAACCATCCTCTGCACTACTGCCGCAGACAACACCACCCCAATCATGGAACACCTCACTTTCAAAGTCCAAACACTCGGCAAAACCACCATCAGAGGCACCCTCGCCGACAGACCTACAGGACCATGCCCCAGTTTCTGCAATGCCATCCCCGAATTCCTCACCCCGCTCGTCATTGACTCCAAACACTACATCTTCCTTGGACAACTCAACTTTTACCTCAATGACCTGAATGACACCAATAAGACCAACCTCCTCATACTCAGGAAAAACATCATCCTCACCCAACTAGTCCCCACACACAATGCATGACACACGCTCAATCCCATCTTCATGGCCAGCAACAGAATTAAGTACAACCATGTCACTGAGCTCACCTGGACAGACCACACCATCATCCACTTCACCATCTCGGGTTCCCTAGCACGACCACCAAGTCTCCCAGCACCTTACACCATGGCTGGAAAAAGAATCAGAGAATCAGTGGACCAACTCCTTCAACACCTCCCACCCTGACACCACAACCAACCTAGAACAGGCTGTCAAGTACTTCTCTACCTGGATCAATAATTGCATGGACGGAGTTGTCCCAGTCAAACCCACCAAACTCAAAAGATCCACCAAACAGTCAAGCTAGTACACCACAGAACTGAGAACCATGAAATACAACTGCAAGCATCTAGAAAGGAAATGCTGCATCAGCAAGGAGCACACAGACTGAGCCACTTTCAAGACATCCCTCAACCAATACCACCAACCCCTGAAAAGACTAAAAGAAGTACCCTAGAAGACCGGATCGAAGCCAGTTCAAACCACAGCAAAGAATTCTTCAACATTGCAGAGGTTTCTCCAGCCCCTCTGCCACAGAAAACATCATCACCCCTTCCCAGGAACTCTGGGACACCCAGGCGGACTTCTTCCATGACAAGATCTCCACCATTAACAAAAACTTCAAACCCCAGCCCACCGCCATTGACATCCACAGCCTCCTTGTTCCCACAGATGCAAACCCTGACAACCTCCTGTCAGGGTTCCTGCCACAGCTCACCTCTCTTAACTATCACAATATACCTGCATGACTCATCTCATTCCTCCAAATACTTATGAATGAACAAACGTCTTGTACTCTGACGACTTTTGATCATATTACATCCTGTTGGTAATAGCTGGCTGCAGCTGGTATTCTCCGGTTTGTTTGAAAAGGCTTAATAGCTTTTACAAATGCTTTACCATGCATATGCAAGGTCAGGTTTCAGGCACCATGGAAACATCCAGAAAATCCACTAGAATAAGCATCAAGCAGCCGGCATAGTTGACCTCAATGTGAACTTTTCCAGAAGACAACCCACAACAAATTAATCCCCTGCACCCATTCCTTGCTATAAGCAATAAGAAAGTGACCTTTGTGAACATTCTAAAGCACCTTCTAGAAAGCAGCCTCATCAAGTTAATTATCTGCACCTGTTCCTTGCTACAAACACTTAGAATGTGACCTTTATGAACATTCTAAAGCAGTCTTATTTAAAGACCTTCCACACTCCTCCCCTTCGCTTAGTCTTTTCACCTGCCACTTACCTGTTTCCCGGCTTCCAGGACTCTGTCTTGCCAGCTCCCTTGATCCTCCCACTTCAACCTCACTGCAAAGAACGTTCCACATTAGTCTCACACCTGGATGGAAAAAAGAACAAAAAGAAAAGGAGAGACACATTAACAGACTTGATTTTACTACGCGCTGAGGTCAGTCGCAACATCATGCTGCAAACAAAGGCCCTTCATTGGAATCACCTGGGATCCAGGTAGGTGGCTTATGACAACTGCTCACCACCTGGGACCAACTCAAAGCACAACACACCACAGCCGTCATGAACTCCATCCACTCAGGAGCTTTCACAGACCCATGTCCCCAGCACATATTCAGCCTCAAGGGAAAGGTGATCAGCAACGAGTTCACCACCATCTTCAAGGCATCCATCACCATGGCCACCTTCACCAAAGAAGGGAAACACTCAGAAGTCAAACCCCTTCTCAAGAAACCATCCAATCGACCCCAGCAAACTCAAGAACTACCATCTCATCTCTTTGCTCCCCTTTCCCACCAAGGTCCTCAAAAAGGCCATCAACCGGCAACTCACAGAACATCTGGAGTACAACAAATTTCTGGACACCTCCCAATCTGGATTCCACACCAATCACAGCACCAAAACTGCCCTGATCGCTACCACTGATGTCATCAGAACCCTCCTTGACCTGGGAGAAATGGAGCCCATGATCTGCCTCGACTTCTCAGCAATGTTCAACACAGTTTCCTACCACATCAGAATCCAAGGAGACACCATCAAATGGATTGCCTCCTTCCTCATCAGAAGAACCCAGAGAATCCTCCTCCACCTTTTACCTCAGAACCCAAGAACATCATCTGTGGCATTCCTCAAGGCTCTTTCCTCAGTCCTCCACTTTTCACCACCTACATAGCCCCCTTGACAAACATCATTAAGACCCATGGACTAATCATCATATCCTACATAGACAACACCTAGCTCATCCCTTCACTATCAGAAGACCCCCTCTACCAAGATGACTAGGGGTGGACAGAGTTTGTGGAGTCCTACTACGTGGAATTCCGTGGAGTAAACAAAAAACCTCTGCCGCTCTATGCGGAGTTCCGCTTTAGGATGGAGGTTGCTAGTGCGCCCGTTGGCATTGCGTTGTGAATGAAGAGTGCATCCGCAGACTCCAAAATCGCACGTGAACAGCACTACATGGTTCTCAAGTGTGTTCTCGCATTCTAAACTGCATGCGAACAGCACCACGTGGTCTGCATGTGCGCGGCCATCTTGTTTTTCTGCCGTCTGTTATGGTGCTGGGCCTAAATTTAATCTGTCCTTAATATTTGTAATCCTCCTCCTTATTACTTTTCTACCCCTAATTTTTATTTTTTATAATAGTGTGTGTCTTTGTGTTTGTGTATTTCACGTTTTTGTGTACATTTTTGGGGGGTTTTGTGACTTTTTGAAATTTTTTCCCTTCTTTCCTTAGTTCCTTCTTCTTTCATTTCCCTTCATTTTCCTTATTATTATTTCTACTCCACCCAGCACCATGGCAGATGGCTGATGGAGGTCATCGTTGTGGGTGGCACCGCCGCCCAGGTGTGCAGCCCTGAGCGACCATTGTAGAGGAGAGGAGGCAGCACTAGTTTATTTTGTGCTGCTCCACCTCCCCTCTATGATGGCAGCAGGCGGCAGGCCCAGTAGCGGCCACCCCTGCAGGAGCGTCAGCGACACTCGGGGACAGTGCACCACCCAGCAGCTGACGCAGCAGTGGGCAGACATTCTGGACTGGAAACAGGACCTGCTCGACTTGCTAGGTGTCGAGATTCCGGGGCTAATGAGTATTAATTATTTGTTGTGTTTGTGTTCAACAATGCTAACATTTTTTTTCTGAATATCATGCTGCTCACATCAGAGGTAAGTTATGTTCAGTTCATGCTGGTATATTATTGTGTGATCCAGTTTCTAGTTTCTGCTAGGCAGGTGCTCAGTGCTACCTAATCGCAATCATCAGGCGCTCGCTTTGGCTGATTAATTAAGAAGCCATTTCAGACTGTTCTCCTATCTCTATGGTGAATCAGTGAGTAGTGCATTCTCTCTGTGACTTTGTTTATGTAGCTTGTACAGTTCCAGGTTATTTAATTGAAATCACAGTGATGTGAAGTATGCATCTATGCTTTGCAAAAAAGGGAGACTGAGTTGTCCATCAACGGTGTTGAGAAATGGGAATAGACTCAAAGATCATTCCCTGCAATACATTAGCCCCAAATGTAGTTTTTTTTAAGGAAATTTGGAATATGGAGTTAACGACAGTCAATAGACTCGATTTGAAACTAGTAGTCCTATAGGTGATCTGTTTTAGCGAAGTATGTGACTGTGTTTGTTTTCATAAAACATTTTGTGGAGATTATTAACTGAATCACTAATCTATTTTTATTTATCTTTCATCAGCATCCAAGTGCAAGAAGAGGGATGTTTCTTGGGGTCTAGGGGTAGCTGGTCAGTCGGTGCTGAACACTGCACTGCTACAGAGGGCTCTCCTGATCCCAGTAAGTACTTTTATGATTGTTGTGGAGTTATTAGGGTAGAATCTTGGGGTATTGGAATGTTGGTGCTGTCTATCATGAAGATTCAGATAGCAGGCCCAAGTAAGTTAGTATTTTAAATAAAAATCACAATGTATGTTTGTTAAGAAGGCTTTCCTTTTCCTGCTTATGCCTAGCTCTAACACAGTTCAGTTCATGAGAGAGTGGCCATGGTCATCATGGACCTCCCCCAAAATGTAGTGTGCTGCAGACTCGTTCATTTATAGTTACAGTATACCAGCAGTTTCACATGACAGTGCAACAAGGCTGGAAAAAAGTATGAGGTCCCACTCCCATTGCATTTGCCAACCAACACCATATGTCTTTCATTGACCATTATTCAATGCCTGGCTTGTCTAACTTTGTGAACCAACCATTCAAATTCCCAGAGTGATATTTGGAAGATACTGACGTGCTAACTGAGCTGTTGTGCTGTATTGCAGTCGTATTTGGAGTTGCGTATCTGGAATCTAAATTATGTGTAATGTTTTATTCTATCCACACAGAACATTGGTGATGCCGGCTCGAGTGTCACTGCAGGAGGAGACGGGTCACTTGAAGGGGGAGAAGCAGCAGCATGGAAGATCACTGGTAAGTCACATCATTTCTTGCAATTACTATTCACACTAGCTATTGCCATGGTGTTGCTCATCGTCATAAAAATAATTACTGTGAAGTGAACCCCCCCCAGCTTTATCAGCCACAGCGGTGGTTGAGTTATTATGCCCTCTTCTATCTGCAACGCAGCAAAATCTCACATAATGAGCGCTGATGGCTTGGGGGAGACATAAAAGAACAGAAGGTAACTTAAAAAGAAAGGAAATAGTATATGAGTGAAAGCGTGGGTGGATGAAAGGGTGCATGGGTGGGTATAGGGATGGATGGGTGACAGGATGGTTTGAAGAAAGGGTTGCTATTGAATGGGTGGATAATGTATTGGAAATTTTGGTGAAAGACTGGTTGGGAGAAAGTGAAGCTTAATCATGGTGGCTATGAGTGAATTAGAATGAAAGGATGAATGAATATTTGGATTGTGTGGATGAATATGCAAGGCAGCTCTTTTTCTCATGATGAGCATGCTACTCACCTATTTTGCTTACTTGGTTTATGTGGGGTTATCAATATCATTCAAATCTATGGTTCTAAGTGGGGGTTATTTATTTTTATTCTTTGTTCTACTCCCTTGACTCGCTGTATTTGTTAAGTGAGCCAGATCTATCCTATCTATAATTTATCATCCTCCCTACTCGCCCATGGCATTTTTGCCAACTATGACCGAAGTGCAGTATGGGTCAATCAATTTGTGACTGCAGTGTTGGCTGTGTAATGTGCGTCTGCTTCAGTTAATGCAGCATTTACAATGTATTTAATGCATTGCAAACCGAACACACAAAGGGGGATATTCTCAAGAATGTGCGATAATCATCGCCAAAATAGGTTAACGCAATTTCTCATATCGCCGTCCATCGCGGGAAAATAACTCTGTGTTAACGTCTCATTCTCAACACGGCGGTAACATGCGATAGTTTTCCGATAACGCGTCAAATGTCCGCGATACAACTACTGCGACGGCGATAAAAAAGGAAACCCAAACGTGAAAAAAGTTGCTATGAGCCCAACCGCGATAGAAAAATCGGCGACAAGCAGCGCAAGGCTTGCCAGTCAGAATAACTTTATTTCACCATCACAATGAAGGCATAAAAGTATACTATACATAAAAACATATTCGGTACTACATATAGTTAAAAATACAATAATTACAAATTTCCAGCAGCAAATACCTAATAAAGTGCATCAAACTCATTGAACGGGAACAATATAATTCATAAAAACATACTAACATTATAACAAATCTAAGATCAATTCATATGTCGAGTATAAAACGATAAAACATCAAATTAAGCATCTCTTTCTTTCCTTTTTAAAGCTGATAACAGGAAAGAAGCTACAGTAAAACAAGTAAAACAATCCGACAATCCCTGTAAAAAATAAAGGGCCACGCGACATTGTGTAAAATTCATTTTACGTAGCAAAGGGACAATAAACCTTTTTCTTTCATCGCAATAAAATTTACAGAAGAACAAAAAGTGCAAATCATCCTGGGCAGATCGATGGTCACATGAACAAAATGGAAGATCAGAAGCTACGTAAGTATTCAGTGGGAGACCCAACATCAAGGGGATGTAACCTAGTCTGAATCTCACCAATATGTACCGATGTTGCAATTCCCACGTCAGGCGGGAAAAACCACCATAAAAGCTGCAAATAAAAAAAATAAAAAGAACATAACAACTGAGAAGCACAATGGAGGTAGCCGGAGCAAGTACAGAGGACAACCCGAACCCCACAAGCCCCACGGAGGACCAGCCTGGGACCTCGGGGTCAGGGAAGGGCAAGGAGAAGAAGAAGAGGAAGACGCGGTTCAATCCGCAGGAAAACAGGATCCTGATAACGGAGGTGGTAGAACACCATCAACAACTGTTCGTCACCTCCACTGTGTCATTGGCAACTAAAAATACAATATGGCAGTCCATCCTGGACAAGGTGAATGCAGTCGGAGTGCTGAGGAGGACAATGAAGAGCTCAAGAGGCGCTGGAATGATGTGAAGTGCAAAACCAAGCTGAAACTCGCAGCAAACCTGAAAGCAGCAATGCAGACTGGAGGTGGGAGTCCAGCGACACACCAGGAGCTGGATGAGATGGAGGAAATGGTGACCCGAGTCATCATTGGGGAGACGGTGGCAGGAGTTGGGGGACCGGACACTGCACAACATGACCTGACCCAACAGCAACAGGGTGAGTAACCACCAGGGACTCGGGGGACGGGGGGAGATGGGCACAATGGCACACATGCACAATTAAGTATAGCACATCTGCAGACAAACCATGCCCAAGAGTCACAACTCCGACCAAGAGCCCAAGTTACCCAAGTCTGCAACATCTCAGCACTGTATAAGCACAGAAGTGAAAGGCACACCACCTGAAAGGGATAAGGGCCAGCAAAATCATAGCTGAAGGGGCAACACACCAACAATGCAGCACACACACATAAGAATTAGAGAACCTCAACATTGACAACAATGTGGTACAAACTGCAACACTTTCACAACAGAACAGAGGACACAACTGCCGCCGCTTGTGTGTAGAAAATGGCCATTCGCATTTGGCATAGCAGGAAACTGTGAGATTATAATGGACAAATACAACCTCACATCCGTGATGGTGGCGAAATGTCAACTGTCCCGCATCACATAGGCATCTCCTCACAAACAGTCACAATGTACATTGTCATGCAGTCTGTAAGTAAACTTGTCCAACGCGTCAACATACATGTGAACACAATGTCAATCTGCATCTCCCCTTCACATTGCAGAGGGAGAATCAACACCTCCTGCAGAGCAGACACAACAACTCAGCACTGATGATGCAGATGACCTCCTCAATATCGACACCGACGCCCTCCAACAGCCCATGGATAGCTTCGGCACCCCACCTCCAGGAGCAGTGCAGCCCCGCTGCATCGAGAAGTCCCCACCCCCTGCACAGACCACACAGCAGGAAGCAACCACCACCACGGCTGTCTCCCAGGACCCCCACGACCAACACATGGCATTCCAATGCCGTGTGTTAGGGTGCCAGGAGAAGATGGCTGATCAGCTGCGGGTGGGGTTCGACCTCATGGCAGCCAAACTAGATGCCATACGTGGGTGTCTACGTCCCATCAGGGACCACTTACAGTCCCTAACGGACACCCACTGTCCGCTCATGCTCTCCAGCAATCCATAGCTGACATCGCTGGAGTCATGACTCTGAGCCAAGAACAACTGTCTAGTCAGAGTGGCTCCAGCGATGGCAGCCAGGAGTTGGGACACATGCGGAGGATCATGGAGAACATGGAGCGGATGCAGGCGGAAAGAATGTTTGCCACGGCTGCACACCAGCGAGATGTAGCTGTGATCTTCCATGCCCTGCAAATCCTCGTCATGGCATTGCCGCCACAAGGCCTGGCGCGGATGAATGCTGCTGCTACTACTCCATCCACATCTACACCCCCTGAAGTGTCAGTGCCACACAGTGCGGCAGACATTCCACCTCCAGCCCCTGATGTGTCAGTGCCACACAGTGATGCAGACTATACACCACCACCCACATGTGAGGCACCTGACACATCAGAGGACGAAGATGATGATGAATCTGGCCCTGTGGTAAGAATGAAGTGGTAGCATTAATCTCCGCCATATGGCCTGTTTCAGCTTGGTTCTGCTCTCTGCATCATGCCCTGGAATAACACCTTCCACTGTGCCCCCATACACTCAGCTACACTCACCTTGGACCTCGACATGGACTGCCATATTTTGATTGGTTACCAATGACACAGCAATCACACTGCGGACTGAATTCTCCCTCTACCGATGAACTTGTCAATCCCTAAAGGACTCTGGCTGGCCCTCCACGGGGCAACAATGTAAAGTAGGGTTCACATGGCCCTGTACTGCTCCAGCTTCAACACTCCACTGAATGCGAATAAAACATTCTAATTCACACAGATGTGTTGTGGCTATGAGCAATCAAGTATGAAAGTATGGATGAATGTAGGGACAGTGATTCCACAAAAAGGTACTCCCTGGGTAATGCTATCAATGCGCATTTATGGCCGTGACCCAGATAGGCAGTGAGACACACATTGTCATTCAAATCAACACTCATCACAGTTGAATACAAGTGAAGGTGCGTAGACTTTATTAGCATGTGCGTGTCAGTACGGGCAAGATAAGTGCCACAACATGCAGAACAATGCAGCAGTATGTCAGGGTGAGGAACGTTGCCAAGCGCCGCTGTCCACTCCGGGGGAGTGCCTCACCTTTCACAGGTGAGTGTTAACCCGCGTTGTTTCCGCTCATGTATTCAGAGTCCAGGCGAATGCAGCCATGTCCACTGTTGTCGTGGGACATGTGACCAGATCTCCAAGATGCAACAAGGTGTTGGGACATGTGCAATGGGTTCCAATCTGTTGTGGCTGCAGGTACGTAGTTACTCGCCCATGAAAGCGATTGCAGCTACGTAGGCTATCATTTCCAACATGAGCTCGTTGTCAACTTCATCAAACAGGACGGCGAGGCAATCCATTAGCAGGTCCGGACAGATGTGCTGCGTCCACCCCCTTTCACCAATTAGCACTATAGCCTAATAGGGGAGTGGTTCGCAAGAAATGCTCCTGACCCTTATGTCCTCAGTCAAAAGCGGATCACCGAGAGACCCAGCTCCTATGTATATTCTAAAAAGGTAGCGCCCACAATTTGGCCCTTCATCACAGATGTTATCAATGCCTCGCTTACTACAGGAGAAGTCCCCCTTCTCTGGAAAGGGGCAATGGTCAAAACACTTTTGAAGAAGCCCCAACTCGATCCCGCGGACCTTAGTAATTATCGTCCTATTTCCCTCCTTCCGGGGATCGCAAAAATCACTGAAAAATATGTTAACCACATTCTTTCTAACTATCTGGAAACCTTTAACCTGCTGCACCCTTCCCAGACAGGTTTCCGGCCACGACAGAGCACGGAAACCGCCCTGTTAGCGGTGGTGGAGGAAAGCAGGAAGATCCTGGATTCAGGAGGCTCTGCGGCCATTATACTGTTGGACCTGAGTGCGACGTTCGACACGGTTAACCACCATGTCTTGATCCATCGCCTCAGTAATCTGGGAGTAACCGGGACTGCACTGAACTGGCTCTGCTCTTTCTTGGAGGGACGTTCCTTCCAGGTTTTTGAAGAAGGCGTTAGTTCTAAACCCCGGCCCCTCTGGTGTGGGGTGCCGCAGGGTTCATCATTGAGCCCCACACTTTTTAACGCCTATATGGCCCCCTTGCCCTCCATCGTGGCCCCTTTCGGGATCCACTTAGTTACCTACGCTGACGACACTCAATTGGTCGTAGCTCTGAACCAAACCACACAATACCCAGTGACTCTAAAAGCGTGTCTGATGGAAGTCGTAAAATGGATGGGGGCATCCCATCTGAAATTGAACGGAGAAAAGACAGAGATTATGACTCTGGGTAACGTTGGCAATACAAGACTCAGAAGCATCTGGCCAGTGTGCATGGGCCCAGTCCCAGCACCTAAGCCAGAAATAAAGAGTCTGGGCATCTGGCTAGACCAGAAGCTGACATTCAAGTCACAAGCGAGGAAGACCGCCGCAACCTGCTTTGGCTTGATCAGAATGGCCAGAAAAGTGCTCCCCTTGCTCCCCCCCCAAGCTAAGAAAAACATGGTCCAATCCCTTGTGCTCTCGAGGATTGATTACGGGAATGCGCTCTATTTAGGAGCCCCGATTTCAGTTATTAATAAGCTGCAGACCGTCCAGAACTGCGCAGCGAGACTACTGGCAGGAACACCCAAGTCCCTTTCCGCAAAACCGGCCCTCCACTGTCTACACTGGCTTCCAGTGAAAGAGCGAATTACCTTCAAATCCCTCTGCATCGTCCACAGATCTCTGCAGGGGATGGGTCCTCCACTTATCTCAGCTATGATTCGCCCTTACAAAGCGAGGAGAACGCTTCGCTCGGACGAACTCCACCTAATCGATATTCCCAGAATTAAACGATCCAGAAATGGCGGCAGACGCTTTCCCGTGAATGTAGGAAAACTGTGGAATACACTGCCACTCCACCTCCGGAAAGAGCCTAGCCATTTAGCCTTCCGCAAACAACTAAAAACCCTTTTGTTCCCTAAATAATCCTTTTCCGCCTGATCACCAGTTATGCCTTAGCGCTGGGAGGCCTCCGGGTAGCCATGCGCTTTATAAATGCCCTTTTCATTTCAATGTGGTCACTTCACACGAGGAGTTGTGCAATCTCCCAGGTCCAGCTGCCAGCATGTATGCCAAGTATCAAGGCATCCCATAAACGGGTATCACGGTGACACTCCTGGTCGTGGGCCAACAGGGGGCGCACACACATGTCAAAATCCAGTTTAGCCACCGTCCTGTTGGATAGGCAGACATCCATGGACCACTCAAATATGCACGATCGACAATGCAACACAGGCTGAACGCAGGTGATGTTGGCAAGGCGGAAGCTTAGCCGGTAACTGATCCGCAGCACTGCCAATGGCAGTGCCCCCAGTAAACGCAGCATACTTGCAAGGTACAGTTCCACCTGACAGGGGTTGTGCATGTGTCCGGGATGTTCTGCCATTGCGTTAGTGGCTCTGGTTGAAGCGGCACTGTTCTGACCTGCTCCAGTTCTGTGGATGAAATGCCACAGCTCGGATCAACGAGTTGTTTTAGTGTGCAACGGTTGTACGCCTGGGATGGTGTGGGAGTAAGTGTGAAGGCCATTCCATGCAAGATAACTTCGAGCAAGGACTTCTGTGTGTGGGGTGTGTATACGTTGGTCTTTCATCGGGCTGTGCGTAGTGTGGGTGTCGTCATCAGCTGCTATAGTATCTGTCAGGGGGTGCCGGGCACATGCAATTCCGAGGTTGGAGGTGCAGATGTGCTTCCGCCTGATAGTTCAGACAAAGGAGCTTTCATCCCTAATGCTAGTTTCTCATCTGCTTGCATTCAGGAAATGTGAAGTGGCTTGTTGGGGGTGGGGTGGGATGTGTGCGACTTTGGGATTCATGTTTGACATGTCTTGCATGTGGCAAATGAGCGGCATCACTGTGTGTTACGTTGCCTCACAGCTGCTCCTCCCTCCCTCCCCCGAGCCTATTTACTTGTGTGCGCAGCGCGGTTGCATCACTTGCACTCCTACGGCACACCATTGTCATGCCTGTCTGCGCATGTCCACAAGCCTGACAACGACACTGTGATGCTGGCCGTTGATGGTGGGCGGCCACGTGAGTGTAGGCCTGTGGGAAGGATAGGGGGGACACAGATGTAGAGTTCATGCCTGGCTGAACTCGCGCTGCGATGAAGGCTAGGCATTTGACTCATGCTGCGGCAATACAGATACACACAACACTTGGCATGTATGAGCTAAGACCCCCAGCGGTCTTGCGCTCCTTCATTTCTCTGTTCATGCAAGCTCGCCCTCCGGGTGCATGCTGCATTGCAACATTGTCGATTGCGGGCTGGGTGGCGCCGACACTACAACAGTGTCACACTCATTAGTTACTTCCTTGTCCAGGCCAGAACTGAACCACGCCCAGAGGCCCGGGCAAATCCTTCACACCCCTACGCTGGCCTGGCGTACGCCGGCCCAGCCCACTCCGCTTACGCTTACAGGGGGGACGACAGAGCTACGTGTCCAAGGTCTTAGACACTGCCTGAGGTGACATGGTTGCGTCCGCAGTCCACAGCACAAGATAAGGTGGTAGGGCCCTGGCCCATCATGCATACATAATGACCACAAGCACACACTTAGATAGATAGTGGAACTGGCTACGGGCACGTGCGCCCGGCCACTTTTTATTGCTAGGGTCACATGCCCAGTGACGCATGTGCTGGATGGTTGTGGGGTGAGTGTAAGCCAGCACTCAAGGAGTGGTTGGTGCTGGCAACAACTAGAACAGTGATCTTCGTATTACACACACAGATTCAATCATAAAGGGTCCATGACTTGTGGTGCCCTGAGTTGGTGGCACCTGAAGCGATCAGCGGTTGCGCAGCCCGCGATGATGCATCGTCCGGGCGGGCCGCACTGATAGCAATGTCTGTTGCCTACTGGACTCCGCCATTAATAAATCAAGTCTCAATTTGAATTGTGAGCCCTGCTGACTGCAGTGTAGGCCGGAGGCAGCGGTCAGAAAGGGCCCACAGCCACGTGATGATGACTTGTGGTGCACTGAGTTGGTAGCACCTGAAGCGCTCAGCGGGTGTGCAGCCAGAGATGATGGCGTGTCCTCGCAGGTCAGGATTGGATTTGATTTGTGAGCCCTGCTGACCGCAGTGTAGGCCGGAGGCAGCGGTCAGAAAGGGCCCACAGCCACGTGATGATGACTTGTGGTGCACTGAGTTGGTGGCACCTGAAGCGCTCAGCGGGTGTGCAGCCAGAGATGATGGCGTGTCCTTGCAGGTCAGGATTGGATTTGAGTGCCCTGCTGACCGCAGTGTAGGCCGCAGACAGTAGTCAGCACACACATAACTCCGCGGTGCTGTGCCGCTGTGTGCGCTGGGGGCCTGTGTTGCGGACGCCAGCAATCGGCTGAGGAGGCTGGCGGTAATGGCGGCGGACTCATGGCAGGGTGAGGGGCGCCTCCCTGGCAGACGCGTTGGCCATCCGGGAAGTGAACCACGCCCAGAGCCCCGGCCTATTTATTCGCACTCCTACGCTGGCCTGGCATACGCCGGCCCAGCCCACTCCGCTTACGCTTACAGGGGGGGATGACACGGATACATGACCGGGGTCTTCCCCACTGCCTGAGGTAACTTGGTTGCATCCACTGTCCACAACACTACAGACACCAGCAGTATATGTCCACATGGACATGTCTGTGCTCTGCATACTGTAGTCTGTCCAGCACATCCCCGCCACACTTGGCATTGTGTACATTCTTATTCATGGGTGACTTGCCTCCTTCACACATACTTGTTTCCCACCTCTCCCCACATTCTGCAATTGTGTGGCTGTGGGGCCATGCCGTTTTGGGAAGGTCAGCTGTCTTGTTCTGCGCTGCCTCGGTGGTAGTCTGGGGGGGGGGCTGGGGGTGGTGGCGGTGGGTGTTGTGGCCCTCTTGGGTCTCCGAGCTGCATGGTCAGTAGCTCCATGACATGTGTTGGTCTTCAGATGTGGCTCTGGGCTGGGCTCCCTTTCATGCTGCAGGTTGTCGTCCTGCTTTACACCAGTAAAAGGCAGGTGTTAAATCCCTGCTGCTAACGCGCCTTATCGCCTGGTTTTGGGTTGCATCGCAGATTGGGCTGGTTGTTGAGAATATCGCGAAGTGGTGTTTTCATGTGTTTTTGCACGGGAACGCCTACTCTGCATATCATTAGCGTTAGTTGTCGCTCTCATCCGTGGCGATGTTTTTTGCGGCAGCTATCGCTGGGAAACTGGCAATATCGGCAGTTTGCACCAGCTTGAGAATAGGGCGATAAATCTATCGGCACTTTTGCGGCGCTAAAGTGCCGATAAATCGGCGATAAGTCCTTGAGAATATGCCCCAAAGTGTGTTGTCCCTTCACCCACTCAGTCACCACTTAGTACTTCACTTCTTTATTTTTTCCTAAGTTCTTCCGTCCCAGCCTACCAAATTGGAAACTCCATTCTTGGCATGTGCCACATTTAATGTGATACCCATGTGAAGTGATTTCAGAATATATTTCATGGTTTCCTATAACAGATTTAATTTGCAATTCAGACTTTTCACTTTCGAATTGTACCGTGACTGAATAAGCCAAAGATGATGAATCGATGATCAGTGTAGTGGCCCCTCTATTATATATAAATAAAGCTCTACCCTACCTGTCTAATCTCTCTACCATACCCCCCTGCAGTAGGGAAAATCAAGTTTCTTTTCCTCGGTTACTGCCAAGCAAATGAATTTGGTGGAAATACATGGTGGCATCGGGGCAACAGAGTACAGTGGGAATAAATGCATGATTTCATTGCCAAGTTTTGCATATGGGATACAAAGTGGCAAATGTGCCAAATAAAATCTATATAGCCCGTTCCCTTACCTGTAGTGCAGCCCATTTGATTCATTTTCCTCAACGTCTACTTACGGCAGACAGGATAATATATTAATATCTGCATTTCATACATGAGGTGTGTGACTGATGTAGTATCTTATTTTGTATTCATCTGCCACATTGGAGACAGGGTAGAGAGAGAAATGCATTTGGCGAAGAGCAGGGCCACTGGAATTAAAATTAGATAATTTTGAACTACAGCTGCAGACAGTAGAAAACGAGCCAAGGCGCAGGCTAGTAATGAGCATGGCTTTGTTATTTTATCAATGTATTTAGGGGCGCTGATTCGCGCCCCACCTGCCGCACTGCAAACATGGGAAACCTTCCCCTTTTTTCTTCATTTCATTTCTTCCAACGTTATCCAAAGTAATCAAATGTAATCTTGAAGCATCCATCGTCATCATTGTTTTAAACACTTTCCAATTTTTCAAAACACTGCAGAGACAGCGTCCTTTCACCTTCAATCTTTATAAGGTGAAAGGACGCTGTCTCTGCAGTGTTTTGAAAAATTGGAAAGTGTTTAAAACAATGATGACGATGGATGCTTCAAGATTACATTTGATTACTTTGGATAATGTTGGAAGAAATGAAATGAAGAAAAAAGGGGAAGGTTTCCCATGTTTGCAGTGCGGCAGGTGGGGCGCGAATCAGCGCCCCTAAATACATTGTTTATATAGGCTGTGCTTGGGACGGTACACAGCACCTGTTTCGCACGCACTAAAAGGACGACAACATTTTTTTGAAGAATTAGTTAAAAATACAAGGGAAGGAGTGCATTCTCTACATATTTCACTTGCTTTGTTATTTTATCACCACACACAACTTGCACACCATACAGTGTATAATGCTGTACTCATTAATGAGAAGTCAGTTATTTTTCAACTTAAAGTGTCTGACTCTGTTTATATTTACTTGAAAAGCCTTTGGCAGAAAAAAACAAATCAAATCACAGTTTTTTTTTTAATGCTTTGATGTTATTCTCTGCCTGTTAATACTTTACTGCCACACAGCCAGTGTTTTTTTATGTTTGGCAACATGTGTGGATAAAACATAAAATTGGCCTTGTGACTCTCCTAATCATAATCACATCAAATAAATTCCAATGGTCATAGTAAGTAGGAAAGTAAATCTTTATTTGCATGATTACTCAAAACCATTGCACAGTAAAACAGCCATGTTAAAATCTCTTCAAATTCATAAAACCATAATTTAACTCTAATGAGGCCATAAAATATAAAAAAAACAGCAATATATAAGTTGTCCATTTTAAAACCTTTAGTCATGTGCCAGAGATTGCAGTTTGTTGTATCCTTTGATTATGTGAACCAGCAATATCCAAATTGTCCATGTTAAAACCTTTAGTTATAAGCCAGCAGTTGTAGTTCATTTTGACGGGAGCAGAGACCAAGGATTTATATCCAATACGTGGTGTTTAGCTTTATTCCTACAGTGCCCATTAAACGAGTCAGTGAAACGGCTGTATTGAATTCTCATTAAATTCATAAACTTTTATTTTAACTCCAAGTGAGGCCGTTATGTGAAAAACAGCAATGTGCAAATTGTTTATATTAAAACCTTTAATCGTGTGCCAGAGATTGTGGTTCACTGTATACTTTGATTCTGTAAACCAGACCATATTAACAGCTTTAGTCATATGCCAGCATTTGTAGTTCATTTTAACGGGAGCAGAGACCGAGGATTTGTGTCTGATGGGTCAGCTAAGTGCTGGTGTTTAGCTTTATTCCTGCTGCGCCCATGAATCGAACCAGGCGTCAAGCTAGCTGGATATCCTCTCCTTCGAAGCATGCTTTCACTGCCTGTCTGCATGTTCTTATCTGTTTTCCATTAAGGGCAGGTTGTAATATAATTCTTCATTCCTTGTCTAATCTCTTACATATGCACAATAAGTGTAGCACATTTTCTTTTGCCTCACCACATAATCTGCACAGTGTTGTTGACTGTGTCCATTTCCATGGGGGCAGGTGCAGCATTGATGGAAAAATGCCCAACCTCAGATGCAGGTACTTTTCCTTCTTTGCTCTAGTAAAGCCTGCACCTAAATATGGTTGGGGGAGCATCTAGAATAGCTCTGTATGACAAACCATCCATGAGCCCTCTCCTTTAATGCAGCTTTGTCCACCACGAGGGATATCATTTTTACCGTTTTATTCATCTGCTCTTTGAAGCTTTTGTGGGACCCAACAGTATCCCAAGGGTCCTGTAAGGCCAAAAATGTCTATTGAAGCTTGTAAATAGGTAATGGCTGCACTGTCTTTTTTCTGATTTAGCTCATTCCATAAGTACGTGTTCAATGTCCCTGAATCCGCTCCCTTTATTTTGTGCAAACATTTAACGTAGGCACCCTAGCATGCTATTTGTTGCTTTTGTAAACCAAACTCTAATCTTATTTGTGCCGGCGAGGTGTACTGCAGGAGGTTAAATATTATTCTCATTTGCCCTGGACACTGTCCTATCCAGAATACCTGCATCTCTTCCTCTTAGGCACTCGCTTCCTTAGGTGATGGTGGGGAGGAGTCTCGCTCGGATCACCTGTAGTAAAGGGATGAGGCTTGGGCCAGTTATTTTATGTTTGATGTTTTTTAAAGCAACCAACAAAGCAGTCCCTCTTGCTGTTATGGCTGCGTTTTGTTGGAGGAACATGCCTTAGCTGTCCAATATAATGCCCAGATATTTAAATTCTTCGACTGTGTCGAGTCTGCGTCCCCCCAAAGCCCAACAAAACCGGTGTGCAATCTTTTTCTGGTTTATTACCATCACTTTGGTTTTGTCTAAATTTATACGTATTCCATTCTTGGCAGAGAATTTGCGTGGCATTTATCAAATGCTGCAGGCCAATTGGTGTACGGCTGATTAGTACGAGGTTGTCGGCATAAAGTAAATTCGAGAGGGTGAAGCCTCCCAGATTCGGGGCGTGGTGATTGCAATTATCTAGTTCTGGTGAGAGATCTGACATCAATAGATTGAACAGGGTTGGCACCAAGACACAACCCTGCTCCAGCCCCTTAGTTGTTGGTATTCTCCTGGATATATAATCTCCGGCGCCCAACTTTATTTGTACCTATGTGTCAGTGTGGAGTAAAATCAACAGAGACAAGAGACTTGGAGATATTTTAATTTTAGAGAGTTTTGCCCAAAGTTTCTTCCCGTCGATGTTATCGAAGGCAGATGTATAATTTATGAAGCAAACAAAAAGCAGTTTTTCGATGTTTTTGACGGCATCGATTAGTAGCGATAAGGCAAGTATATTTGTTGATGTCCCCATAACTTTTTGGAATCCCGTTTGATTGATCGGAATTGATGCCATTTAGGATGCCCAGTCTTCCAGTAGGAGGCTCGCAAATAATTTGGCATCATTATCTATTAATGCGACGAGCCTGTAATTTTTCGCTTCATTTTTACTGCCTTTCTAATGAATGGGGGAGATGATTGAACCCTTCCAGGAGTCTGGTATTCTTTCTACTTCCAAAATATATGTGAAGAGTGGCAGTAGTGCTGCTACCCAGTAACCTAGATCTTGCTTATATAGAATTGGTTGTATACCATTGGGGCCCAGCGCACCCTCTGCTCTGCCTTTCGTGATTCTATTCAAAATCTGTTTAGTCGAGAAAGAATAGTTAATCTCCCCAGCTTGCTTTTCTTGACCGACCAGTATCTTCTGCTCCCCTGTGCCTCATGTACACTGTTGTCTTGTTCGCTGGTAAAATTATGCCAAAGATAGTTTGCAGAGGCTTCCTCGGTCAGATGAGATTTGATTCCAGGGTCCCTTGGGTCCTTTAAGCTGTTCACTGTGCGCCAGAACCTGGCGCTGTTATTGGCTTTCGCATCATATAGCAGTTTAGCCCATGCCTTATCTGCATTTTCTCGGTTTGCTAACCAGATGAGTTTCTTCTTGCTCATTTTTAGCAACCTTAATTCCTTTTGAGTGTTATCATCTGGTCCCGTTTGATGAAGAATTTGTACTGCTCTATTTATTTCTCTCTTTATTTGCCTTAATTGGGTCAATTGCATTGTTGAGAGTTGGTTTCTTTGTATGCTAGCTAACATGATGTGTGTCCACTGTTGGGCCTTTCCTCCTAATATTGCTCTTGTCGCTTCTTTTTTGGTGTGAGCAGCCCGAGACTTTTAGTGAATTTTGCCCAGCATGTTACGATACTTATGTTTGGCAACTTGTTTTCCTCCCACAGGGTTTTTGCCTCTGCCAGGAATTTTTCCAGTTTGCGTATTTTGCATTTGATTCTTTTGCAATTGGCTGTATACACCGTGCCTGGGCCTCCTACTGGCTCAGTAGGTGCTGTCCTGTGTACATCCAATGTGAGCTCTTGTGGTAAGTGGTCGCTGTAGTCTGATGTTCCTTCCTATCCAGAAGTCTACAATTTTGCTGAACAATGATATTGAAGTAAAGGTGTAATCTATTGTTGTGTTTGTTAGAGCGTTGTGAAACGTTGCCACTGGCGGGCGATCTCCAGGGAAACGTCAGTTTAGTGCTACCAGGATCAGATTTTCTACGTCCATAAGAAGTTCTTTACCTGGCCTGGTTTCTTTGCCCCACTTGCAGACTTCCTGGTGCGGAATCCCCCATGCCAAAAATTGTTCTTCCACTAATTGATCCCTGTCCAAAGGCCCTGAGAGGTGCATATTGAAATCACCTGAGACTATGAGATTCGGGGTTGCCTCTTCTGTGATTAGCCTCATCCGCTCAGCTGCCAGGAGTTTTGCACCAGCTTTTTTATTGCGTGGGTGGAGATAGATATTTACGAGTATTAGATATTGATTATTGTCGAGGCCTGCTATGTCCATCTTAATTGCTTTTATGCCATTTATTGCTGTCGATTTGATGGCCAGTTCCTATACTGTGTTTATGCTCTTAATTGAGGCATAAGTTGTAAGGCCTCCTTTTAAGTGCCCAAATTTGGCACTTCTATATGCCATAAGATGGTATGATTTGTAACCTTGTAATTGAAATGGTTCATCTAACCAGGTTTCTTGAAGTAAAATGAGATCAAATTGTTGAAAATATAGCAGAAGCACCTTTTCCATGATTTTGATTCCTAGTCCATTTATGTTCCAGGAACAGAGTCTTAGCTGAGAGTCTTTTTTAAGTTGTTTCATGCCCTGTCAGGTGTTCTTGGTCCTAGTGTTTATAGTTCTTGCTATCCAGGACCAATTGTTTGATATGTAGCTTTCGCCTGCTTGCCAAGGGCTCCAAGTATTAGACTCTGTTGCCAGGACTGAGGTGCTGAGAGCCCCTTTAAGCACCGATTGGGTTCTCGCTGCGTTGTCTGTATTTCTGGGCCTGCATCCTACTTGCTGTTGTTGATCTCATAGCAGAGGCTCTGGATAACCGATTTTTTGATAACGTTTTAATCGGATGCCTCAGGCGTTTAATTGGTTTTCCTCCTTCATAATTTTCTCAGCTATTTCCTGTGTGGCCCAGGTTGTGTTTGTTACCTCTTGCGCTGACAGATGCTTAAGGTCTTCAAATTCTATGGACTCCAGATCGCGTGAGTCTACCTCAGCCAGGTTGCTAATGGAAGTTAGGATGTTTCCTCTGTTCAGGATGTCTCCTCTACCTTTCGATTTATACTCAGGAATGAACAGGATTATCTTAGATTCCTCCTGTCGGTAGCTACTATGATTAGTTCCTATGACTTGTGTTACTTCATGATTCCGGGAATTCATTGCCTCCATGATTAAGTGTGCTTCAATCCCTATTGTGATTGATGTGCCAAGTGTGCTTCTGTTTTTGGCCCCTTCTCTAGTATCCGCAACCTGAATTTCCTTGCGGTCGTTCAGGTTTGTCCTTCCTATATGATCATCACTCGTGTGGCTCAGTTGGCTGGGAAGAATCTGGATGGTCTGCGAGGTCTGCGATATTATCGATGCCCTGCCTGCCCTCTGCGCTGTTAATTCTCCTGTTTGAGACTTGACCTCTGCATTTAAGTATGACATTATGGTTGTATTCTTGTTCCTTCCTTTTCTCTTCTGTTTCCGGCGATGTTTCGTCCCTTGCTGTTTTTTGCCAGCTGCTTCATCTTCTTGAAGCTGCCCTTTCGAGCCATGACCATTGCTGTTTGCTTGTTCAATTTCTTGTTGTTGTAAGTTGTCGGTAGGCTCTGCAGGCTCTGAATAGTCAAGTCCCGAGCCTGAGCTTTCCTCTGGGGTAGCTCGTTCCTCTGTTACCTGATGTGATTCTGCACCAATGGGCCCAGCCTCTCCATGAGCACAGCCAGTGCTCTCCTCAAGGGTGGATTGGAACAGGGTCCCTTTCCTGTTGTGGAACACGTCAAGGGGTTCTTGCTCCGGATTCCGCTGTATCATTGCTGCTGAGCTGCTAGGGTTTAATCTTTCAATGTTTTTATCTTGACTGGTGGAGTTTTCCATTCTTGCGGTGTCTCTCGTCTTTTTTAAATCGGTGAGAAGCTACACCATCAGTGATGGTAATATTGAAAGTTTGTCAATGATAGTAAAACAAGTGCAACTCGGTTGAATTATTTGAGTTTCGGCTTGGGCTCTCTTGATGAGATTGCTCATCTCTGTCAATTTGCTATCAGTATTTGAGACGTGTATCACCAGAAAGTTGAGAAGGGATAATTGAATATCCATTTTATCTGAGTGGTACTGCATAGCCTTTATTGAGAGCTGCATAGTGTTTAGGAGGGATGACCATAGATATTTTGTTTCTGTTGAGGGGTCCTCAGTTTCCGTGTCTCGCTGAGTTTTATTGTCTATGTCCAGGGGTGCCTCAGGTGAGTAAGAGGCTACCAGCTTTTCCCACTCTTCTGTAGTGAGGTAAGATGTGTTGCTTGTTTCAGCTTTTATATTTTCTGCTTGTTTGGTGTCTGTTGTTTCTGAGCCGGGATCTGCTTCGTCGTGAGCAATTACTGGCTGTGAATCAGTTGTGTCCGTGTCTGGAACCATGGTGTTCTTTACTGCAGTTTCTTCTTTCCAACCCTCTTGTTGTTTCTCTTTGATGTCATTATGAACTTGGGCTGGAGGGTCAGGAGGGTCAGCGCAAGTGGGCAGGCGTGATCCTTCTCTGTTACTTATTGGTTGATTATTCAGAGCGTTATCTGAGCTGCTTGCACATTGCGTATTAGATTTTAGCTCCTGAGGCCGATAAGGTTTTGAGTACAGGTTAGAGAGGATTGTGATTTTTGGCTCCAGCAGAATCCTTGTGTCCTTGGGTCCCTGGGTCTTTGGTGGTTGTTGCACATATGGAATTGTAGTGCGTTCCCAATCAGTGCCAGGTGTTGGTGTACATGCTGCCACATTCCCTGTTTGTGTGCCTATATTTGTTGTGCCCCTTGCCTGGTCATACCTTTCCCCTTCTTGCGCTGTGTCAACGGTTTTACCTTCTGTACCTCGTACTTTCCTGGCCTCATCTTGTTTCATGTCTTGGCACTTGTCGTCTGTTGATGTTGTGATCGCTACTGCTGCTGCTTCTGTTTGGGTTATAACGACTGGGCGCAGTGGGGAAGGGAGCCCCCTGAGTTCAGTATTACTGGAATTTAGTACAACTCCTGCGTCTTTCACAAATGCAAATTCTGAGTATATTTTAGGTTGATAGCCAGTTTTTGTTATATTTGCTGGTGAAACTCCATCTATCTCTACCACCATGGTATGGTCCGCTGCATCATGGGCTCCTGTCTTGGCCTGGCCCTAGTTAGGTTCACCCAACATTTGGGCCTTCCTTTTCCTTTTGTTAATTACAGTGGTGACTGACTGCCTTTCTCTCCCTGACCTCATACTCTGCCTAAAATGTTGGAAGGAGAGGCGAGATCTCGCTCCTGCTCCTCCCGGGAAACAATGACCAGGAGCTGCGAGGTGGCAGGGGTGTGACCAAATCTGCCTGTATGCCTGTTTGTGGGGGAGCGTTGCCCCCTTGGCCCCCCTGAATCGTAGAATGGCTGTGCAGCTAGTTCCCAGTGTTTAAACTTGGGGCTTTACAACCCGCCGTAGTGTGGGAAAGCCCTTGCCCCCCAGCACACAGAGTTCGTGAGAGCTTCCTGTAATAGGAAGGGCCAGTAGGAGGGGGGAGGAGCCCCCACCCCAAGAAGACTCCCCGATGGAATCCCGAAGGAATCCCGGTGCCCAGCCAGAGACTGCAAAGGGAGAGGCCTCAGCCTGAGAAGACTCCCCGAAGGAATCCTGGAGCCCTGCAGGAGAAGCAAAGGGAGAGGAGAGGAGCGGAGGCCCAAGCAGGAGCTTTCAAAGCCACCACAAGCTGCACCCAGACCTAGCTGGGCCACATCTGCAGTGCCCGGCTCTCACTTTGCAGCTGGCAGCTACGCCGCTGCTCTCAGGTCCCCCTCCCGGTCACGTCTCCACCTCCTACCTCCTGCTGCTGCACTGGGAAAAACGAAGAACGAACCAGTGCCAGTGCTGTGCAGACCGCTTGGGCCATTCGGGCCGTTCGGAGCCCCGGAGCCCTCGGAGCAGGTACAATCCTCCTGTTCAGGCCTGAGGAGGAGGAGGAGGAGGGGTAGAAAGGAAAGGAGCGAAGCCCCGCCGACTCCATTTGACTCCGCTCCGTTCACTGCGCTAATCCGCTCATCTGCTGCTTCGCCCCGAGAGCGGAAACTGTGATAGGGTCAAGGAGCCCTGTCTGGAAGCTGCGAGCTACGAAACACCAGTGGCAATGGTCATAGGGGACCAGCAATGTACTGCCACCCAGTAATTTAAAACAATTGTTGGCATAGAGCATTATTTACAATTTGTCTTTATTGTTTTTCGCAATATAGCTGCTCCTGCTGATCCATCCGGACTACCCAACAGGCAGGAGATAGAGGCTTGTTTGTGGTGGCAGAGGCTTGGGTGTATCCAGCTGGAATACTGGCAACTGGTGGTCGTGGAAGAGGAGGAGGAGAAAAATAACAGACAGCACTGCCCCAGTGCAGTAAGTCCCCCTCAGCCTCCAGCCTATCGGCCATCCTATCGCCGGTGCCGCCACCCGCCAACTGCTGCCACCCCCACCACACTGTCAACAGGCCATTGCTGCACCATATCCTGCAGCAGCTGGACACCATCGTGGGCTGACTTACCGCAATGAAGCAGAGCCTGGACCAGCTCCAGACCGACATCCATAATGCCCTCTTATAGCCCTTTTTTTGTTTTTTGTTTTGGTGGGCGGGATTGTTTGTTGGGGCTGGGTGGAGAGGGTAGAAAGGGAGTTGGGATTGGAGTGACTTTTTCATGGACATTTTGAGTTTTAGGGCTTGGGTCAGTTTTGTTTGGGGAGAATGATGGACATGTTGTTTGGGTGGAGAGGGTGGGTTTCTTTGTAAATAAATAAAGGGGAAAACTATTTTTTTAAATCTAAATTTATGCCTGAAGTAGTTTCTTTTACTTTTATTTTGCACTGCTGCCTTCAAGTAGTTTTACGCAGCCTGTTTATGTGTTTGTAACTTAAGAGAGAGCGTAGTACTTAGTTATAGAGTCTAGTCTTATACTTCTCTAACCAGCTTGACCATTATGACGAATGCTGTCATGATGACCTATATTGTGTACAACTATGTAGATAAAAAACAGTAACAATTTATTTCTAACTAAGTTAAATTTCATCTAATCTAGTTGTCTTAGCTGAATATACATGCAGCAATAACAGGGGAGGCATCACAACTTCACAAGTGAGGTCCCACTCCCAGTTCCACTCAGGTGAGCTCCAACTGTAGGATTGATCTGAATGGATGTAGAAAGACTGAGTAAGTGGGTGATATATTTATCAAAGATTTACAAGGAATTGATACCACCTGAGTGAGTACTACTTGATGACACAATGAGAATGCCTGATTGTACTAAAATAGAAAAATATAGCAATGCTAATGAGATTTGGATAATGTGGAGCTAGCAGTATTATTTGTGAAATCCTCAAGTTATAAAAAATGGACTTAAAGTCTGGAGTGGACAAGCTTAGGTTAGGCGTGTATGGTTAGGCAACAAAGGCCTGAATGATGATGCTGACGATTGATGTTCTTCATTCTATATCTAAAATATGGATCATTTTTAATGCGCTGGTTAGTAATGGGCTGGTGTGGGCTACTGCTTAGAAGATTCTACAGTAAGTTGGTGTTTCTTTCACCACATCCGCCCCACCAAGTGTGTGATCCATTGATCATGTAATTGAAACCACACCTCAATATATTACACAGCTCGGGGGAAGAGGGTTAGGGGTTCGATGAATGGATGGGTAATGGGATTTGGGGAAAGGTTTGACAAAGAAAAACACTACAACACAAGGCCAACGTTCATCTGGGCAATAAGCAGCAGCACATTATTTGCTATCAATCTGTTGCTAGAAGGAAACAAAGGAATGAGTATGACAGAGTTCAGATAAATGCATTACAAACAGTCCTTCTGCCCCCGAGACCCAATTTATCAGATATCTAAATGTTCTGTCTTCTAGGTTGGGGAGTGAACCCACCTACCCACTTCTCTTAGTTAATATGATTGTTAAAAAAAAAAATTATACTGTAATGCACAATTGGGTGGTGTATCTGCATTCTCCTCAGGAATTTCTACTCTTTGGGGCCTGTTTGCACTGGTCCGAAAGGTAAGCAGGAGTGTTGTTGAGCTCAGCTCCCTTTCACATTTCGTTCATGAAGGAGACAAGAAGAAGGCCTGAGGATTGTAAAAGAGAAACTATTTTAGAGTCAAGGAGAAAGACAGAAGGAAGGTAATCTTCTTGATGAGTGTATTGAGAAGCCTCAGAGGCAGAGAAAAAAAACCAAAAGGGGGACTCAGAGTATCACTTTTGCCACAAATACAACACACACAGTCACAGAGCAGCATTTCACAAATGCACCTCTCTCTATTCCACATACTAGGCCTCAGACTCTTGGTTTACCTTTGAATTGAAGTCGATACTCTGTAACTTCTTGCTGTTGATGACGTAGTCCTGCAGCTCCTGCCCTGAGTTCTTCAATGATACTCTTCCTGACTCCGAGTAACACTGTCCCAGACCAGTCATCATCATCATGAATCACGATGACCCGAGCAAGATAGACGTGGAGTGCACTGCAGTTGAAAAACAAGTAGAGAAACAGAATTGTAGTATTTTGCATAGGTTTTTGTTTGTTAGCTAAAGTGACTGTTCTGGTCTCTGAAGAACTAGAAAAAATTAGAACACCCTGCAATTAAAACACAAGGGACAGGGTTTCAACGTGTGTGGTAGGAAGTGGCGCCTACAACAAGTGTGCATGTTATATAGCTTCAATATGCGTAAGACGGTGCCACAGGAGGGGGTTATCCCTGAACCCCCTAAATCACAGACCAACGGTCATACACAATAACAACGAGCCTGTGCACACATCTACAGTATCTGCAGAGCAATTTCTCTGTATCATAACTTGTCACTGAGTAGAGATAAAGTGTTACAAAAATACTTTTAAAATGAAGATGAACAGTCAGAATTATTGTTTGTTCTTCTTTTTAATCTTGAACGGTTGCCCAGCCAACACGTGTTTCGTCTGGGGAAGTACCCCAAGACTTCTTCAGGGCTTATGGCAAATGAAAAAAATTATTGATCTCTTTGCCGGTTATACTTCCGTCCCGGCAGGTGAAGGGAAGTAAGTGTTCGTAGAATTGCGATAGGTCCGTGATCGAAGACCAAGATGTGGAGCCGAGAGTAGAGGCTTCACTTGTAATGAAGTGCCTGAGTCTAAGGCTGAACGCCGGGAAACTGTGTCTGGCTCACATCCGGGGAAGTAGAAGCCAAGTTGGTGTCTTTAGCAGTGAGTGTGCTGCGTGCATACACCTTGTAATGAGATGCCTGGATCTAAGGCAGCGTGCCGGGAAGTTGTGCCCGGCTAACGTCTGGGAGAGTAGAAGCCGGTCTCCGACATTGCGGTCTTCTGATGCATGCAGCGTACTCGCTGCCACAGAAACCCACATCGGCTTCTAGTCTCCCGGACGTTAGCCGGGCACAACTTCCCGGCACGCTGCCTTAGATCCAGGCATCTCATTACAAGGTGTATGCACGCAGCACACTCGCTGCTAAAGACACCAACTTGGCTTCTACTTCCCCGGATGTGAGCCGGGCACAGTTTCCCAGTGTTCAGCCTTAGACTCAGGCACTTCATTACAAGTGAAGCCTCTACTCTCGGCTCCACATCTTGGTCTTCGATCACGGACTTATCGCAGTTATACGAACACTTACTTCCCTTCACCAGCCGGGACGGAAGTATAACCGGCAGAGAGATCAATATTATTTTTCATTTGCCATAAGCCCCGAAGAAGTCTTGGGGCACTTCCCCAGATGAAACACGTGTTGGCTGGGCAACCGTTCAAGATTAAAAATAAAAACAAACAATACTTCTGACTGTTCATCTTCATTTTAAAAGTATTTTTGTAACACTGTATCTCTACTCAGTGACAAGTTATGATACAGAGAAATTGCTCTGCAGATACTGTAGATGTGTGCACAGGCTCATTGTTACCCTGCAATTAAATATGGCCAAGTGTGAAAGGGTTGATCACCTACAGGAGAAAAAATGAGTGCCCATCACTCAAGCCCCAAACAATACAAATCAATAATTATCTCAAGAAATTTCCCATATTGCAGTTCAACACACTCTCCCTCACTTTCAGCCTCCACATCAAACATCACTCACAGTCACTCGATAATCTGATCACTTATTGGTGCAAAGGTTACCTCTTCCACTCCGAGCATGGTGGTAGGTACACTTTCTCCCCTTTAATGCAAGCAACAGATTGGAATTTGGCAGCCTTGTAAATAAATTAAACAATTGTCTGGGGCAGCCATCCTAGATGATAAAAAAAAAAACAGAAGGATCATAGGAGCAGTCCATACAGGTTAATTAATTTTTGATAAGTATGTTTGTGAAGGCCACCTCTTTGTCAGAGTCACTGCTCTCACCTGCGCAGCTCCACTGTTAAAACTCTGCCCTTGAGCCCCTTACAGATAGGTGTTCGAGGCCCTCCTCCATCCGCAGTCTCCTACCTGCGCCACATCCCTGGTGGTTTAGTGAAAGAGCACCTTGCTCTTCTGCTATTACGCTCTGTCCTGCTGTGCTTGCTTTCTGTCCTGTTTGCCCTTTTTACTGTCTGTCTCTTTCTCTTGGTTAATTTTGCTTTTGTACTGTCCGCCTCTGTTTCTTGGTTAATTTTGCTTTTTTTTACTGTCTGCCTCTTTCTCTTGGCTAATTTTACTTTTTTACTGTCTGTCTCTTTCTCTTGGTTAATTTAGCTTTTTCTCTTTCTCTCTTTTGTGCCTTTCTTCTTTGCCTTTGCTCTCTGCCTCTCTTCCCACTTCTCCCGCTGATGCTGCCCCCGTGAACCCTCCCCCCAGTGTATCACTCCCACTCCCGCCTCCCAGCTGATCGCCCTCCCCCCGACCCCTACTTAATGGCGGCCGCTGCATGTCAAGAAAAGCAAGACCTCTGACCTCCTGGTCAAAGTCACTGCTCTTCCCTGCACAGCTCCACCGTTAAGGCTCTGCCCTTGAGCCCCTTCCAGGTAGGTTTTCAAGGCCCTCCTCCACCCACAGGCTCCTGCCTGTACCTCATCCCTGGCGGTCTAGTGGAAGAGCACCCTGTTCTTCTGCTATCCCGCTCTGTCCTGTTGTGCTTGCTTTCTGTCCTGATTGCCCTTTTTACTGTCTTCCTCTTTCTGTTGGTTAATTTTTCTTTTTTATTGTGTGCCTCTTTCTCTTGGTTGATTTTGCTTTTTTACTGTCTGCCTCTTTCTCTTGGTTAATTTTGCTTTTTACTGTCTGCCTCTTTCTCTTGGTTAATTTTGCTTTTTCTCTTTCTCTCTTTTGTGCATTTCTTCTTTGCCTTAGCCTTTACTCTCAACCTCTCTTCCCACTTCTCGCACTCCCTACCACTGCTGTGCCTGCGGCCCCTCCCCCACAGCATGTCGCTCCTGCCTCCCAGCTGATCGCCCTCCCCCGACCCCTTCTTAATACGGGCTGCTGCACGCTGCTGGCACGCCACTGGCACTCCGAAGGCAACCCTGTCTCTGCCTGTCCGTGACCCAACTGAGACCAGCACCAGTGACCCTCCTGGCCCCCAGACTCCCCACAGCTAAGACCCCAGCACTTTCCACACACTCAACCCCAGATGCAACAACAACTGCCAGCTCTACGCCGAGCAACACCCAAGGCCCGATCTCCTGCCGACATTGCAGACACACCTTCACCCACCTCTGGAACCAGGCAGCAACCCCCAGCCCCAGCCCACCTGATGCCACCGCACACAAACCACTGTGCTGCATCCTCCTCAACGTGCGCACCCTGCACAGGCACACCAAAGAAATCTGGGACCTCCTCAACACTCACACACTTGATGTCGCCTTCCTCACAGAGACCTGGACCAGCGCCAGCTCTGCACCCGTGTTGGTCCACAAAAGCTCCCTCCGATTGACAACCACCAACTGGCACGACGCCTCGTCCCCCATGGAACACATCCATTTCCAGATCCAGCCCAACCCCAGAATGACGCTCCCTGAAACACTCGCCTAAAGACCTCCTGGACACAGTACCCCTTTCACCAATGTCGTTGCTGACCTCATCGCACCCCACACCTTCGCATCTACAGACTACATACTACTTGGAGACCTGAACTTCCACCTGGACAACCACAGTGACCCCAACACCACCGCCCTCCTAGAGAACCTCACCAACATAGGACTGAAGCAACTTGTCTCCACCCCTACTCACACAGCGGGACACACACGCTACCCCATCTTCGCTGGAGGAAACAACATTTGTTTCAGCCACACCATGGAACTGCTCTGGACCGACCACCACTGCATCCATTTCTCCTTTACGAATCCCACTGCACACAAGCACACGCGCCGCCTCCCACACAGAATCTGGAACAAAGTCTCCGAAGAACACCTCACCTCCACCCTCACCTGCACTCCACCCCCAACTACAATAGACGCCAACACAGCGGCAAGCAACCTCCACCAATGGATTGTCAACTGCGCCAACACTCTCGCCCCCATCCAGAACACCACAAGATGACACAACAAGAACGCCAATTAGTTCACCACGGCTCTCCAAGAATCCAAGCGCTCCTGCCGACAACTGGAAAAGATGTGGAGAAACAGCAAAACCCTGAAAGCATGCTCTGTCTACAAAACAGCCATCTCAGCACACCACCAACTCATCAAATCAACAAAGAAAAACTTAATCCAAGACATAATCCTCTCCAGCGCTCACAACTCCAAGGAACTCTTCGTCATCATACAGGAATTTACCAAACCCAGCAGCGAAACAACTGACATCCCTCCCTCACAAGACCTCTGCAACAGACTCGGCTCCATCTTTCACCTCAAGAACAAGATGCTCTATGACAACTCTGATGACCAAGACCACTGCTCCGCCCCAAACCCCATCCCCAGCAATGCCACCCAACAGACCCTTCTCACCTTCTCACCTGGACCCCTCTCACGATAGAAGGCACCCTAAACACAGTGAAGAGCACCCACTCCGGAGCACCTTCTGACCCCTGTCCACATCACATCTTCCACAGGGCTGCCACTGCCATCGCCCCGAGCTACGTCGAACTATCAACTGCTCCCTCGAGACAGCCACATTCCCTGACAACTGGAAGCACGCTGAAGTCAACCCCCTCCTAAAGAGCCCTCTGCAGACCCGACGGATGTCAAGAACTTCAGGCCCATCTCACTGCTTCCACTTGCAGCCAAAGTCATCAAAAAGGCCCAGCTAGCAGACTTCATAGAAACCAACAACATCCTAGACACCTCGCAATCCAGATTCTGCAGCAACCACAGCACCGAGACCGCCCTCCTCGCCACCACCGATGACATCCGTGCCCTCCTCAACCAAGGCTACACAGCAGCCCTCATCCTTCTGGACCTATCAGCAGCCTTAAATGCCATCTCCCACTGCACACTAGCCACCAGGCTCCATGACGCCGGCATCCAAGGAAAGGCCTTAGACTGGCTACGATCATTTCTCTCAGGCAGAACACAGAGAATAAGACTCCTGCCCTTCCTCTCAGAGCCAACAGAAATCAGATGCGGAGTACCCCAAGGATCCTCCCTCAGCCCCACACTCTTCAACATCCACATGGCCCCCCTCGCAGCCATCATCAGAAAATACGGGCTCAGCATGGTCTCCTACGCCGATGATACCCAGCTCATACTCTCCCTCACCAAGGAACCCAACATCACCAGGCACAACTTCCAAGAAGGGATTAAAGCCATTGCGACCTGGATGAGGAACAGCTGCCTGAAACTCAACTCGGAGAAAAAAGAAGTCCTCATCCTCGGATCCACCCCCTCTGCATGGGACGACACCTGGTGGCCCCCTGCCATCGGAAACCCACTCACCCCAATGGACCATGCATGCAACCTCGGCATCATACTGGACTCATCACTCACCATGAATCACCAGATCAACGCCGTCTCCTCTGCATGCTTCAACACCCTCCGCATACTACGCAAGACGTTCAAGTGGATCTCCCGACTCAAGGAAAACCATCACTCACGTACTTATCACCAGCAGACTGGACTATGGCAACTCCTTCTACGCCGGAATCAACAAAAAACTCCTCCACAAACTCCAGACCTTCCAGAACGCCGCAGGCAGACTAATCCTCAACATCCCACGGCACAACCACATCACCCAACACCTCCGTGACCTCCACTGTCTCCCCGTTAAAAGAAGAAAAACCTTCAAGCTGCTCACACACGCCTACAAGGCCCTCCAAAACACCAGATCCCAATACGTCAATGACCGAATCTCCTTCCATGCCCCCAAAAGAAACCTCCTCCCAGCTGACCTTTCCCTAGCCACTGTCCCACGCTTCTACAGGACCAGAGCAGGTGGAAGAACCTTTTTTACCTCACAGCCAAGACCTGGAACGAACTCCCCCTTCACCTCCGATGGAGCCCAACACTGTACCTATTCAGGAAGGACCTCAAGACCTGTCTCTTCAAATGACCCCAAAGGAGCTGCTCACACACCCCCCCAGTGCCTTGAGACTGTCACGGGTGAGTAGCGTGCTTTACAAAACCCTGATTGATTGATTGAATCACCTCCAGGGTAAAATGATCAGCCACCCCCTATTCCCCAAACATTGCAAATCAGTCATCTCATGCAAGTTCCCACATTACAGTTCAACACCCTCCCTCACTGACTGCCACCACATGAATCATCAGTCAACTTAAATAATCACTCACGCAATCAGTCACTCACTATTGCAATAGTTGAAGTTACCTCATCCAATCCAAGCACGGGAAGTTCAGGTATTAGGTATTCAATCATATTTGATGCAGTCAACACATTGGAATTTGGTATTTGCAGATGGTCTTGTAGATAATAAATGTTTAGGGCAGTCCTTCTAGTGCTAAGTGATGCAAAAAAGGAGAGACATTAGGCAATATGCATGAGAAGGGGGCAGGCAGTGTCCCCAATTTCATTAAGGAATTTTGGAGGCTTCTTCAATGCACACTGGTCCAACTGCAATCCTGCAATATATATGTGACTAATAAAAAAGGTGGGCAGAATAAATCTGACACAAAAGTTCCTCTAGCAATTTTTTGTGTGTTTTTTTGCAGAGAAAGAACTAAGTTCAGCAAGATTTTTTTTTTAAAGTTCTATGGGGGCATTGGCATACTTAATCCAGGAAGTAGAGTTCGTCTTGAAACTCAGGTGGTTCACCAAGAAGTTTGTCAGCTAACACATTTGTTTCAATATCAGACCAAACACCCTCCTCCTCCCCCTGTGCTGCTGTTTCAAGAACGGTGTAATTGTGTGGTATAAAATGTTGGTTCATTTTGATTATAGTCAATGTTTCCACATTTTGAGGCAAGAGACTGGTCCTTCTCACTGTGAGAACCGCACCAGCTGCACTGAACACACGTTCAGAGGACACACTGGTGATAGGACAAGCCAGATACTTTATTCCCAGCCTGCTGAGCTCTGCCCATTGGTGCATCTTCCTATACAAATACATCAATGGATTTTGATCCACATAGACCTTTATTATCCAGATACTCCTGGAACATCCTGTGGATGGTCAGTGGTGCTGCCACTTACTCAACCTGTTTTGCCTTCGCCTCTGCACTGGCCTTGAGCCCTGCCAATTGAAACCAATACAATGCAGAGGTTTGGTCCGGTCCTTCTTTTGCTGTTGTTGCCGGTGTTCTGGTTGATGGTGGTGTTGGTTGCTGTGAGACAAGACTGCCCTCTCTGGAAGTTGAAGGCGGCACCCCAGAACTGTGGGGTGGGACTCGAAGTTCCAGCCATCCTTCTTCCAAGTCTCTTGCTTGCTCTACAATCCACCTTTTGTATTTTAAAACATCCCTATCAGAAAAATGAATGAAAGTGGGCAAAAAAATGTTTGTACCATGGATCAAGTAAAGTGGAATAGATGTACTCTTTGGACTTGATGAAGTCATGTTGCTGCCTTATATTAGAAGCCAAGCGAAGGACTAAGGTCTCAACTAAGGCATGCGCTTCTGTGTTTTCTTTCACACCTGTGCCGGCAAACCTTTCAGACACATTCTTTACCTTGTCTTGTTAGAGATGCAACAACGGGATAGGTTGGCCCATCGTACTGTCCTCCTTGCTAACTTCCCATGTAAAAACCTCAAAAGGGAGTAGCATCTGTGTCAGACATTTGACTAGGCCCCATTTGTCCGCATCCATGGTGATAGCTTTCCAAGCTGCATCCCCTCCTCTTTGAAAGACATAGTCATTGATCTGTTTGTACTGCTCGAACAGACATTTTAACATGTAAAAGGTGGAGTTCCAACGTGTTGGCACCTCCTGTATCAGGGCTTTAACTGGTGCTCTTTTATTATGCTGAATAATCCACAGCTGCTTCCGGGCTTTAAACGAATGGCTGAAATGAGTGCAGATTCTTCTGCAGGTGGTCAGTATGTTGCTGACTATGTCTTCCTTTTTGAGGAAGTCTTGCACCACGACATTGATGCAATGAGCCAAAAACAGGACCCTGAAATAGCCTCCGTCTGACATGACCTTGACTATGTTACTGCCATTGTCTGTGGCAACAAATCAATTCTAAGTCATCTGGGTTGCAGCCATTCATACACCTTGCTGTTAAATTCCTCCAAGATGTTTACAACTGTATGTGATTTCTCCATTGCAAGCATGGTCACTGTTGCATGCCGCCGAACACTCTTAAAACTTTCTTCAGGGCCAAGACCTGAAGATATATTTTGCTTTACCCCTGCAAAAGATATCCAGTGATGCACACGTAATCAGTCGCCAAACAACTGGTCCATATGTCTGTCGTCAGGTGGATGCTGTGAACAACACTTTGCTGCAAAGCTTGTCCAACCAACTGCAGCACATCATGAAGCAGCGTTGGAACAGCCACTCTGGCAAAATAGGTTGTACTTGGAACCTTCCATTTTGGGCAGATGGCTGCAACAAATTCTAAGAATCCCACTCCTTCCACAAAAGAAAAAAGAGGAGATCCAGCACTAACATTTTTGCCAGCTTCCCATTGCACAAACATGCGGTTGGGTGGTTTTGCTTGTAGGGCCCCTACTGTCTGAACATGCATGTAATCCTAGCCTGGATTTTCTTCTTTTCTTGGGGCACTGACACAGGTATCTTTTGAGAAGTAGATGCTAGTGGTAGACTCAATGTGCATCGTGGTGGTGGGGCAGTCACTGTATGCTGTTGTGTCTCCATCTCACTCTGACTCTTTTTGTGACATTGTAAAGTCGCTGAGGTGGTTGAATCATCTGGCACACTGCTGGAGACAGGGCTGCTTTGCATAAAGATGCCACCCTCTTCTTCCTCATCATCACCTTCCACCATGATTGAACTTGTAGCTGATGTTCGCTGTCTCTCCCCACCACCACCACCACTTTTAGCATTTTTTTTAAGGAGCTCCTCCCACTTGATTGTGTGGTGTTTTTTCACATGGGTCGTCTGGCCTCCAGTACCATAATGTGTACCAGGTTTACCTTGACAAACATTTGTGAGACAAATGGTTCATACTGCAATGTGCTCCCCTTTTTGCTAACTGTAAAAAAGTCCCAAACTGGGGAGGAGTACTTTTTTACTGGGCAACTGCCTATGCCTGAAAAAGAAATGGAGGTAGGTGGGCATGTCGTGATTGCGTCTCTGCTTCTCCTGAGGCAGGGGTTGGTGCAGGTCTCAGCTGGGTGTTTGCAAATATGGGAGCTGGTGGTGGTGCTACCTGTACCACATCCCTCGGAACTGGTTGAATAGAAATGTCAGATTCTTTTTTGTCACCTTCCACCATGACTACCTCGTCATCATCATCCTCCTCTTCATCCCTTTCCATAAGTCTAAGTCTTTCTGGAACTTTTCTTTTCTCTTGCCTCTCCTGTTGTCTCCTGGTCTCTGTCGGGGTCCACTCTATGTCCCTATTATCATCATCAGAAGTGGTGCTTGGAGAAGATGGTGCAGTAGTACCCTTCCTTTTCCTTGCTGGAGATCTGGGAGCCAATGATTCTAAAAGAGGAGGTTCAACTTCTTGCTCTGAAGGAAGCTCGACCTCCTGTTCTGCTCCAACATCAGGCAAATGTACTATTGCTGGCTGCTGCTGCTGTCCACTTTGCTGTGTTTCCTGAAATGATTGTGTACTAATTTGCGAAAGGGACAAATCAAATTCAACATCACTGCTCGTCGGCATCAACATGACTGCACTGGCCGCCTCATTGACAGATATGGTCCTGGGCCTAGTTTGGGGGTGGTTCTGCTGATGCAGGAGTGCTGCTCTCAGCTTGCTCACCGGAACCCGATGCAACAGGCACAACTTTCCTGAAAAAGGTTGCGGTCAGCATGCCAGTTGTGGAAATCTGCTTCTTCTCCTCCCCACTAGCTTCTTTCTTGGCAGCACCTTTCCTTGGGGTCATCTTGAAGCTGTCAGTTGGCAGTGGCACTTAGCTTCACAACAAGCTGATGAGACGACTGTGCTGCGCAGTCATGTCACATCATGCACAGGTCCTCTGTCTGGCTGTACTGTGGGTGATGTCTCTTCTCTTATGCACCTAAAAGCAAACAAGCAAGAACAACATCATTGAAACTTGGCATTGTTGCTGTTCAAGTAGTACAAACAAACAATATCATTCAGTGTGGTGACTTAGTAATACTACAGTCTAACTATCCATTCGTAAAAACATCACCAACAAACTTTCATTGTGTGCAGTACAATCAGGAAGGTTCAGAAAGAGCAAGAACAATAACCTACCGATGTGTCTTTTTGCTTTTTGTGCATCTTATTGGGATGTGGCACTCAGGGAGGTGCAGGTGACAATGGAATAATCCTTAGACAATGAATGATGCTGTGCAGTGCACCTATCTCAGTCATGGGGTTGATGCCAGATTACGAAAGTCCAAACATTTTTTTTTAGATCAAAGTAAAAAAAAGTACATAAAATAAATGTAAATTAAAAAAATTAAAAGTAACAATTTTTGAAGAAAAACGTAATAAAAAAAAAAAAAAAAAAAACTACAAAATGTAAATTAAAAAATCTAAAAAAAAAAATGAAAATAGTTTTTTTCAAAAAATGTAAATAAAAATAAAACAAAAAAACGTAGAATTAAAAAAAATCAAAATAAAAACATTAAAGATCAGTGAAAATATCTGCAAGCCTATCAATTTATTAAACTGCTATCATTGTCAACCATCCATGCAAGACTATGGCAAAGGGACTGGCTAGATGCACAAAATTGCTGCCAGCCAGTGCATCATAGTCTTCAACTACAACTAACACTGAGCAAGGAGGCATGGTCACAAACAGAGAAGACAAGCAGGCATATGGAAAAGCATACTGGCTGGCTAGACAACATGGCTGCCAGCCACATGGTTAGAACAAAAACAACCAGCAAGGAGGCATGGTCACAAACAGGGAAGACATGCAGGCCTTTGGCAAACACACACTGGCTGGCACAAAACGTCTGCCAGCCACATGGTCAAAACAACAACAACCAGCAAGGAGGCATGGCCACAAACAAAGCAGGCATGCAGGCCTATGGCGAAAGCACACTGGCTGGCTACACAAAATGGCCACCAGCCACATGGTCAGAATAACAACAACCAGCAAGAAGGCATGGCCATAAACAAAGAAGACATGCAGGCCTATGGGGAAGTACACTGGCTGGCTACACAAAATGGACACTAGCCACATGGTCAGAAAAACAACAACCAGCAAGAAGGCATGGCCACGAACAAAGAAGACATTCAGGCCTATGGGGAAAGCACACTGGCAGGCTACACAAAATGGCCACCAGCAACATGGGCAGAACAACAACAAGCAGCAAGAAGGCATGGCCACAAACAAAGAAGACATTCAGGCCTATGGGGAAAGCACACTGGACTGGCTGGCTACACAAAAGGGCCACCAGCCAAATGGGCACACCAACAGCAACTAGCGAGAAGGCATGGCCACAAACAAAGAAAACATGCAGGCCTATGACAAAAGCACACTGGCTGGCTACACAAAATGGCCCCCAGTCACATGGTCAGAAAAACAACAACCAGCAAGAAGGCATGGCCACAAATAAAGAAGACATGCAGGCCTATGGGGAAAGCACACTGTCTGGCTACACATAATGGCTGCCAGCCACATGGTCACAACAACAAGCAAGAGGACTGGAAAACAAAGAACACATGCAGGCCTATGTTGGGCACTTACTATACAAAATGGCCCCTGGCAACATGGCATTTGGAACAACAAAGGCAATGGAGGCCTATGGGAAACAAACATACACACACACTGGCAGGACAAAAAAGGCATGGTAACACAGAGTACACAGCATTAATTCAGCAATGCCAAAAATGAAAATTAACAGATCCTCCAAAGCCATTACCTCACCTATACACTATTTGCAGGAAGAAAAACAGTGAAATACCACTAAAAAACACATTTTGTATTTTTATCCAATGTCATTTTATGGCCTAAATGATGTTTCAATTCAACAGACACCACAGAAACAGTTATTTCAAGAATCTATGAATAGTACAGGGCCTACTGACTGGAAGGCCCATTGGCAGACTAGGCCAAAAAATAAATAAAATCAACATTGCAAATTTATAAAAAAATGTAATAAACTGTGCAACATTTTTCCTTCACAAAAGAAGAAAAATTAAATGCAAAAAAATAACTAGGCCCATACAAAAACTGCAGGCCACCTACAACAATACATTTTTAAAAATCAAATGAAAGTACAAATAAATCCAGGTGCATGCCCCCAACCAAACAAACAACACCCGTATACACCAGTTTTTTAACTTACTTGTGATTTCTCAAAAACAAAGTCCTTAAATCCAATGGTATACATGCAGCAGACAAGGAGAGTGATCCCTCCAGCTCCAAATCTCGCACAAAAAACAACTCCAACGGCCAGTTTGAGAAGAAATCCCTCTCCAAATGTCTCTCAGCTGCATTCTCAAGCAGAAAAGCTGCTCGACCGCTCCATTTGCGATCGGCACTAAGAATACTAGATTGGCGCTGTTGCGGCCGGAAGCCATGTGAGTGAGCGTGAAGTCTTGCAGGAGCTCACTAGCAGTGTGAGAAATATAGCTCACGCCCTTGCAAGCGGCCAGAGACTCTTGGCGCTCGCGGTTGAGAGCCAAAAGAAAACTCAAGTGTGTGAACAGAAATAAAACCCTCTGCTTCACGCCCGAATGGCGAAATTCAGGAATTCCGTGCTCCTCCGTGGAATATGGAGTGTACGAATTCCACAAACTCAGCAAGTGGAGTGGAGTTTATTGTCAGGGCTTAATACCAATGCATGTCATAATTCATGCTGCTACGATAATATTATTGTTGCCAATAAGAGCAATGTCAATGTACGTTCAGATCAAAGCAGACATATCTTTGATAGTGCCAGTAAGAATGATGTCAATGTACTAGATGACAACTGTATGCACCATGTTGATAATGTAGATAAAAATGTTGCCATTGGCTGCCATATTATTCTTAGAAGTTCCAATGAACTCACATCATTGCTGTGGGATTCACCCAAGGTGACTTCCCCATCAACCCAAGTCAGAGGTACCTGGTCAGGCAGATCCTGCGACCTACGCCCATGTCTATCGAGTCTCAGGTCATAGTTAGGGTCCCCCATCAACTAAAAGCAAACACACACCCGGAGAAAATCATAATTGATTCCACAGATATATAGTTGCATCACAAACAAGTCTGGGGTAATTGGCCCCAATAAAACAGTTTGGCCAAAGACTCACGTTCCCCAGAAATACCACACAGCTAGATACCATATGTAGATAGGTACACTCAAACAATCAGCACACAACATGCACACCACATGTAGTGATCACACACTCTTCATGCTGGACATCTGGACACATACAAACTGGCCCACATTAGCTCTCCCCGAGGTCGAGAGCCATCTGTGTTCTTATCAGATGCACACATTCAATGGATTTACGACTAAGATGCTCTTCAGGAATGTTGAGATCATTTTATTGTACCTCATGAATTGTATACATTGTCGGCCAAAATATTGTATATTGAGACATTTTGAGCAGACGCACTCTGTCCAGGCTCTCCTGGCTGCAGCGGTTAAATTAACCAACTTATTTCTGTTTTGCCAAACGTCTCTTGTATTTTCATTTATTTAAGGTAAATTCTCTGTGCAAAAATGTGGTGAGTCAACCAGGAGAGATTGGTTCATCGAGCCCGACTGGTGTCGAAGGAAGGGCTCCAACCCAAACAGATTCATTGGTGAGCAGTAGCCATAATTGATTAGAAGTTCTGTTGAATCCACGGAGTGGTGGTTCATCCAGAGGCCGCCATCATAGGGTAAGAGAACTATGTCCCAGTATGTAGTTTATGGCAAACTACGACAAGTGCGTAGTCATTTTTGCTTTTTCTCCTAGTCAGCACGCTGAAGAAGGAAAAGGTAGCTATAGTTTTTGGTGCCTTACCCTGGGCGTGGAGAGCAGGGTACAGCTCGTCCCTGGGTGTCAGCAAAAAATCACTTGTACCTCTGGGCACGGATCAGAGTATACGCTTAGTCTCCGGGTGTCAGTAGGGGATTGCTTGGACCAATGGGCTCTGGGTGTGATATAGAGCTAACATATCAAACTTGATTTTTTTGTTACAAAAGTTCTTAGGACCATTGATTCCAACACTGATAGCACCTGAAAGAAGTGGGAGGTGTTCCCTTTTTCTCTCTGCATGGATTTCTGTGCATTAGCCAATGATACGCACAACCCCTGGGTGTGATACAAGGTGTAATTTGGAAATAAGGGAAAATTCGGACCTGGGTGAATCAGGTGTAGCTTGTGTCAGGCCACAGAGGGCCTATAGTTATCAGATTATTCTTTTTTCTCCACTTAAATCATTGCTAATTGTTGTCCGCCGGGATGCTAGTGACAGACTATCAGGCTCACCCAGCTCCACGTACTGCACAGCGAATCCCCTCTCCACGGGCTATAGGCACTAGGAGAGGGCACAGATTTTTATGACAAAACAACAATTTTTTCTGTCAACCTTTTTAGCCTCTATTAGATTTTTTCCATTGTTACACATTTATTGATGTTGTGGTGCTGTTGAAATTTGGCAAATCATGCTGCATGTTTAAATTTTATGTCTCACTAATAAGTCTATGCTTTTTGGTGATAATAACCGTCTTTTCCAAAATAGAAGTTTATGATTGCTAGTTTTCTGCTGCAAAACAATCCTCACTGCCCTGAACTAACATTTGCACTTTCGTTGCAGGTTGTTATTGCTTCATTGCATTATTATCTCTATTTTTATGTTAACCAAATTTTTGTTGATACTTCAGGTTGTTTTTGAGCTCATAACCAGTAAATTGAGTTTTGATACCACCCCGTGTACACAGTTCCCCCATAAAAGAGTAGAATTTTAAGAAAATTTCAAGATAACCAAAACTTTGCAAATCCGTAAAAACAAACAACATTTCCCAATCCATCATGTAGACTCCACTAGACCACAAGAAAGCGAAGTTCCTGAACCAGGCTTGGAGACTAGAGAGACACTGCAGTGAGTGGCACGCTCATACAAAGACACACGCATTGCCCTGGCCTGAGTGGGCAACATTTGACACCAACATCATATAACTCACCAAAACTTTTTTTCAATTCAGACATAAGGGCCAAGAGAGAGACATTCAAATGACGCTGTTAAGAATGTGGGCGGGCCGAGGGGTGGTCCCAACATGCACCATACCTGACCACAAAGTTATCAACAGCAAAGAGGAAGACTTCAGCTCCTCTGAGTCCGACAGCAAATGCAAAAGCCTAGAATGGGGCCAGCAAACCCAGGGGACATATAAGGAGCGCTCACCAAAGTACACACAGGTGCGTAAGAAAATGCTCAACCCCTTGGCAGCCCCAGACAGATTTGAGGAGGGCCCTGTGGTCACAATGCTGATAAGCAAAACACCATACCGCTTTCTGGTGGATACGGGGGCAGCTAGGTCATGCCTATGGGAAGGAGCAGCCCTTATATCGAAGACCACCACTAAGATACAAGAGATCTCAGGATCCATGGCTAAGGTCCCTCTCATGGAACTTATTGAACTGGAAATAGGAGGAAATAAGATCAGAGAACAGAAACTGTTCTATCCATTCTCCCCGGCCAATGTACTAGGACGTGACCTTTTATCCAAACTGAGGATGTCCATCCAGTTCACTGAGGATAGAGATATAGTCTGCTCCTCTCCTGGAGTCTCCCCCTTGGAGCACAGACCAAGAAAACTGCCCACACCTCAAGAATATTAGTCAGGACAATCCCAGACTTTCGAGCCCTTCTCGAGGGAGCAGTCTGGGGTTATATGGGAAACCTCCTAAATTTGCACAAACTAGCACGACAGAGGACCAGTCATGCACACCATCGATCAGTAGAAACTGGGAAAGCAGTAGTATGTAGGGAACGCAGGGAATTTTGGAACCCCGGATAACGAGATGCACAGGACTATCACATCCCCTGAGGCTAAGGGAGAGCCTGGCTCAGGGTGACCCGGTTCGGCCCCCGCCCCCACCCTGCTGCCTCTTTGAAGGAGGAGGTGGCCCAGGCAAAGCAGCACCTGGCAAAGGGGCATGCTTCCCACACTGGGAGCCCCCTTCTTCATACCCGATACAGGGCTCTTACAAATAACTGCTGCAGTGAAGGCGACATGTCTGACCATCAGGACACTACCTCGGGGAATTGTCCCTGCCGGTCGCATGGGAGATATTGCAGGGCCTAAAGTGGACAAGCTATTGCCTACATTCCCCACCCCGAGGTTCTGCTGGAGCAACCAAGAAACTGGTGAAAGCACCCCCAAAAGTGTTGAGGAGACCACAAACGCACAGATGGCACATGTTTGGGAGAGAACTCAGCTGCAGGACCACGGGGGAATCCAAGTGAGTGCTGGGACCAGAGAGCCAAAGGCAAGACAGCCTCAACCTAACATAGAGTGCCACTATTGTCTCCAAAGAAACCACAAGGCTTCCTATTGTGGCCTAAAAGTATACCACAAATGGAATAGACGGATATCAGTACTTCCCCCGCAGAATCCTGACACACAGAACAAACCCAAGAACCCCCCAAACATTCAGTGAATCCAGAACCTCAGCACAAGCATACCTCTTACAACCTCTGCAGGAAGCCCCTCACAAAAGTAAAAAAAGGAAACATTGCAATAGTAGGGATAACTCAAAACCTTTAATCTAACAACAACAGTTGGGCTAACAACAACAGTAGTGATCACTCGAAACCTTTAATTTAACAACAACATTTGGGACAACTTAAAACTTTTTAACCACTAAAACAGCCGGGATAATTCAAAACCTTTAAGTTCACACAGGAAAACCTCAGGACGACCATGCTGTCGATCGGGAATCTACTCTAGAGTTCTCCATCCGGATGCCCAAAGTAGGCCAAGGGCCCCCTCGGCTGTTGATCCCCTGAGGCAGGCTGACTGACCGCACCCCTGGGGGAAGACAGTCTGACGGGGAAACAGGACAGCCCCTAATGCTGCATAAAATCAGGCACCCAGATCCTTGTGCACATAATAGCAGCGTGTGCCGCAGATCAAAAGGACCCCACTCTCCAATGTCTTTCTGGCCTCCTCAAAATGGCGGTCTACCTATAGTTCCAAAACTAGGCAAATGCTTCCAGACATTTGAGGGAAGGGGGTTGAAACAACCTTGGAGCTCCACAGGCCTCACACTAATCCAGCACTGAGTCAGTAGATAAATCCACCACTGAGCAGTCGTTTCAGATGGCTTACTCACCACACAATTAGCCCCCTACTGCATACTGGACTCCCCGTTGGGGACAGAGCATTCAGCTCCATCCTCCTCTCCCCAAAAAGGCTTTCAAACCCTTCTGAGGTCAACCCATTGGATCACACCTCACCAAAAGTGATAGGTCTGGAACATCCAGGGTCTGGGGAAGAGGGGAGCGGCAGGAGATAGAGGATCTCCACAGATAACCTCCTTAGCCCGTGTCCAGGGTGTGGGGGTGGGAATGCCAATTATGCCCAGCTTGTCAAAATGACACTCACTGGGACCCATGAGACAGCATCCAAAGAAGTGAATGGCCCGATCTCAGCCATAACTGCGTTCAAGCCATAAGGTCCACAGATCAGGATCCCAGCGACTGATCCTCAAAACCCTGAAAAAAGAACCCAGCTCACGGGCCCTGAGCCACTGGGGAAAGTCCTACCCAGTTAATTTATGCCACCTCCATCAGGCGGACACCTAAAGTCCCAATGGCACCCTTGACTCTTGCCAAGAAAACACTGCAAGCAAACATAGTCTCAGCCATTTTTCCCACTGCAGGTCCCCAACAAGGGTTCAACACACTACCTTCCAATCACCTCCAGTATCCTTCGTTAGAAGTAGCAACCACCAAGAGAAGGGAACAGCCCACCAGACTTACACAAAAGAGGCCAAAGGTTCTCGACCCTTCCAGAAGAAAGGTGGGACCCAGAAATTCAGCCTAAATTAGAGAAATCGTGTTCCACAACAGGTGCTAAGACCCAAGGGTACACATGTATCAAAGGAAATTTAAACCTACAAATTAAATATCACTCTCTCCTCACAATTGCAGGCAGCCCAGATAGGTCAAAAGGACACCTCAGCACCTGTTAAAACATTGTGGACAGAATAGCCTGCAGAGGAAATACTGTCCCCACTGTGGCAAGGAGAGAGGGGGAAAACCCAAAATACGAATCACATTAAAATTAGTTTAAAAATCACCGGTCGTCCCCAAAATCCAAATGCTAATTAAAATTAGTTTAAAAATCCCTGCTTGTACCCAAAATTCGAATGCTCACTAAAATTAGTTTAAAAAATCCCCGGTCATCCCCAAAATTCTAACACTTACTCAAATTAGTTTTAAAATCTCACCAGTGCCATTAAAAGGTCTATCTCCTCCATCCAATTCCGATAGGAAAATTAAATCCCCAGTAAAACCATATAGCCCCCAGTAAAACCATATAGCTGATCGTTTTACAGATGAAAGAGGAATGTTCCAATAAATTGCCTAAAAAAAGTGTTTCTCCAAGTTAACCTACGACCCACAGGTCTTACCCCACAGGTGAGCAATTGAACTGTAAGTGCATCAACGTTGCTGCAGCCCACCATTCCTTTTCTCAGGACTCTCAAAAGACTTTCAAATGACCAGTTGCTCAAGTACTTCAGAGTTCAATTGAATTTGTAACTTTGTTTTTAAGAGACATTCTTTCAGCACCACACAAAGGCAAAAACACCCTTGGGTGCCCAGACAACATCCACCAGACACCGAAGCACAGACAACAGCCACCCGACACCGGAACAAAGACACCAAAAAACAAAAGACAGGTCCAGACAACAGACATTTCTCCCGAAGAGAATCCAACATTCTACAAATGCTTTCCAAGTTATGTAGTCTTATATTTTTGTACACGCTCTCCTTAGCCAGGGTGTTTTCAAGCCCCTCCGGAACCAAAAATGTACATGATTTTGTAAGCTCTATTTCTACATTCTTGCGACACAGGCACAGAGACCTCTCTCACCTCACATACACATACACTGAATCAAACATTAGTATTCCTAAAGCAGTACACACCACACTATAGAACACCTGGTACCAACATATGTCCTATATACTCACACAAACTATGAACAAATCATGTTACATCTGTTCATTATTATCTCATGCCATAGGCGCAGATAGACTTTATTTAGCACAGGAGATAGCCCCTGAAAAAGCAAAATGACCTACGCAGGATCCGGGCAAAAATTCAACCCAATAGAGTAGAACCCCATAGGGCACATCACCCAGTATGAGACCAATCCCACTGCACTATATCTCTTCACTGAGACGTGTTACATCCAATCAGAGGTAGATAGGATGTGCAAAAGGGGTACCATAGGGGAAGACACTGTTTGGCCCTTGGACTTCATAGAAAAAAGGTTCTTGATGGTACCATACCAGTGCACGAATACGTCCGCTCCTGCCTTTGTCTGTGACTCTGTGGTCCCAGGGCGGACCTTAACATCTTTGGGTCCACCTTCTTTAATGATCAATGGACCCCGGTCATGGAATTCCAGTGCATGGCCGCTCATCTCAATCACATGGGGGAAACTAGTCCCATGGGAGGGGGTCTAACACCAGCATAGGCACCCCGTGCCGGGAAATCTGGGCTAACAAGATCAATAGTTACACCCGGTTGGAGGAGAAGGGGGTCAACCCTTAATTATATGGAAATGTACGGTGTACTCTTTATGTTTCAGAGGCAAAGGAACCACACTGTTGGGCAGCAACGAGAATTGCGACATGATACTGCATGTACCAGATCTACAATGGGGCACCTCCACGCTGATTCATTTCTTCTGGCATTGCGGTGACCTTGCCTACACTCAGCTCGTCCCTGGATTGCGGGGCCTCTGTGCCCTCATGATCATACACCCCATGACCCTAGCCATCTGTCCGACTTGTCTCAACATCCACTTCAGAAGAAAACAACTCTGTGGCATCAGGCTCGAAGGAGAAGTACTTCTGATTGTTTTGGCTGGGCTCAGTACAAGGACATTCTAGAAAGATTCAGACTGTTAACACAAGCTCAAGTAAATGCCGGAGGGTCAATACCCTTCTTCACCTTGGAAACTAAAGCAAATGCCTGCTGGTTGCAAATAACCCGATGGGATTTGATGAGAACGATTAACAATACTGAGCTCAGCCTAAACACTATCAAGGAAGAACTGCAAGCCATCCACCTTATGGTCATGCAACATCGGTACGTGTTGGGCTTGATGACCGTGATGGAGGGTGAGGTGTGTGCCAAGATTGGTGCTTCCTGTTGTACTTTTATCCCGAGAAATGACATGAACAATGGGACATTAGCCTGTGCCATCCAAGATCTGCACAATGTACAAGCCAATATGAAGAAGGAGGGAGGTGCCCCGGAACAGGACTGGTTGCATAGTATCTTTTCGTAGATTCCCTAATGGGTCTCTAAGTTACTGACATCTGTGATGCCGATTCTCCTTGCTGTACTTCTGTTATGTAGTTTCCTACAAGTGGGGGTTTTCTGCTGTAAAAAAGCAGTCCTCAAATTAGGTAGTATGCACTTAGCTAGGGAAAAAGCAACCAATACTACATACACGCACACACTTTCAAATAACATAACTGTCTTGACATACGAGGAGGATAGAGTAGTTGATGAATCAACTAGAGGGGGAATGTTGGAATGGGTGAATACGATGTCAATGAATGTCATGATATGTGCAGGCCAGACAACAACAATATCAGTAAATGCAATGTGAACATATACCATAGCCTGTGCTCACATAACCACATGAATAACCATCAATGCAATATTGATGTATACCGTAACTTGTGCCTGCACAGCAGTACCAACATCAGCAATAAGGATACCAATATATGTCATAATTCATGCTCATACGATAATGCTATTGTTGCCAATAAGAACAATGTCAATGTACTTTCAGATGAAAGCAAACATATCTTTGACAGTACCAGTCAGAACGATGTCAATGTACAAGATGACAACTGTATGCGCCATGTTGAAAATGTTGATAAAAATGATACCAGTGACTGCCATGTTATTCTTAGGAGTTCCAATGAACTCACATAATTGCTGCCAGAATCACCCAAGGTGACCTACCCATCAACCCTGAGTCAGAGGTACGTGGTCAGGCAGGTCCTGCGACCCGCGCCCAGGCTTATCGAGTAACAGGTCACAGGTGGTGTCCCCCATGAACTAAAGGCAAACACACACCCAGGAAAAACCTGATTGATTTCACAGACAGATAATGGCACCACAAACAAGTCTGAGGTAATTGGCCCAAATAAAACACGTTTGGCAAATGTTGTATGTTTATAATTATATCAACATGTTAGTTGAGCATGTAAAAGCTGAAGGTTGTTTGTGTACTGTGGCATAGCAATGTGATGTCATGGAATAGAGAATGTTTGTGATGTCACTATGTTAAGCCAGCACTGGCAGTTGCTGTCCTGTTCTGCCAGGTTGGTTGCACACTTGTTCTTGGGTGAAATAAACCTGTCAAGAAGGAACTGGTGAAGTGTGCTTTGTTTCTATGGTGACGAGGATGGGATGTACCCATGGGAAGACCAAGCCTAACTGAATTTGCATGGGCAGAAAGCTGTGGCAGCAGCAGTGCCGCGGTGGAGCTCTGTGGACCAGGAGACAACATCAGGATGAGTGGACCGTAGTACAGACAGCTGTAATAGGAGTGCTGCGGAGCGTTGATGAAATTATTTTAAAAAAAGGATTAAAGTAAGGAGAGTGCGCCAAGGGAGAGTGCAAGGCAACGGAGCATGCATTTACTGCACAAGTACAAGTTAGTAAAAGTGGTGTGAGTGGAGGAAGAATTCTGAGGAGCATGAGCACATTTCAGCACGTGTCAGTGTTAGCGTGTTCAGGACAATGGCCTTGACAGCTACAGAATGGTGAATGCCAGACGAGAATTTACGTGCTCATGGGGCCGTATTGTTGGAAGCATGCAGCCTAGAAGAAGGTAGTCCAGAGGTGTAGTGAGAAGCATGTCTGGCCGTACTGAAGAGGACATGCGAAGGCTACATAAAGCATGCAGGGCTGACAGGGGCTCAGAGTGAGAGGCCAGCATTATAACTGCCTTGTGAATACGGTGAACGGCAGTTGTGAAATCTTGCCTGTTCGTCAGGTGCAGCTGGTAGGAGTGCCTGTTTGTGTGAAGCTGGAAGGAAGTGTCTCCTTTGTTACCTGACCAGTGAGACTAATTGGGATGGCAGGAAGTCCCTGTCGGTTGTAAGAAAAAAACTAGCCCGCTAAAGTAAACATATTGGAGTAGAGGAAGGAAGTGTATTTGTGGGAAAAAAGACTACACTGCCAAGTACAGCCTGCTAAACTACAACTGGAAGAGCTTGGAATTTGAAAAGTTGTGGACAAATGTCTACATTTTTATTTTAGTTTATTGTGTTCCTCGACCTGTGACAGAGGTGACTACTTTTGTTGTTTTATTGCTGGGTGGATTTGGGAAATACTTGTGTTTTGCATGGGTAAAATATGCAGACTATTGCAGCTCTGCCTATCTTCCTAAATTCCCCAAGGGGTTCCATTATGCCAAGGGAGGATTGGCAAGAAGCATTTAAGACCTATTGAAAAGCGTTAGGGGAATCATTTTTGTAGCCAAAAGCAAGTTGGCTTTGCTAAAACATAGCAAGGATGTAGTGGGAAGGAAGGTATTGAAGACATTACCATACGGAAATGTTGACACAGAGAATAATGGGGAGTCAGATGAGGAGGATGAAGAGGACAATGTATATAGTACTGCAGTGAAGCCGCTGGAAGTGCACTTTGGGAAGAAAGTCAGTGTGATGGTGGAGTGCCATAAATTCAATACATACAATAAAAAAAACAGTGAGTGAGTCAATAGATCAGTATGTGAGTGCATTACGTATGTTGGCTGCCACGTGTAATTCTGCGATCTCTAGGAGGAGATAATTAGAGATCAGCTGATTAATTAGTACGAGAAATATTAGGGTGCAAGAAAAATTGTTACATTTAAAGGATCCATCATTAGATAAAGCCATTGCAGTTGCTAAGTGTGTAGAAGATACATCACACTGTGTGAAGGAGTTAGAGAAAAAAGGTGATGATGAAGTACTTGTACAAGTAGTTAACAAGGAATTTAACAAGGTAGATAGGTACAAAAAGGCAGAGGTTAAAGCTGGAAAAGTCATGAAGGCAAAAAAAGGCCATGTTATGGGTGTGGAAGCTAAGATATATGGCGTCTTCAAGTAACTGTCTAGCTTTGAAGGACAAGTGTTTTAAATGTATCAGAATTGGGAACTTTTTGAGAGCATGTATTCAAAGGAAATTCCAAAGTAAAAGTAATGTAAATTTTGTACAAGGTATTACTGGTAGGGAGGACGAGGGTTCATCTGATGATAACGTTGAAGTACTGATGATGAATGAAGTTACAAGGGAAGTTCATAATCAAAGGTTCATGATAAAGGAAGCATGTGAGGACAAAGTGAAGATGTTGGACGGGAAGCTATATAGTCCTCTTAAATGTGTTGTGCCTATCAATTATGCTTTGGTGGAAATGTGGGCAGATTCATGTTTGCCTTATATGCTCATTGATTGAGGAACTTGGAAGGGCCTGAAGAAAGAAGATTTGTCTATAACTAAGGTGGAATTGGTTGGGTATCGTGAAAATAAGTTGCCTGTTTTAGGATGATTTCAAACCAAGATGTCATTTAAACACAGAGAAATTACAAGTTTCATTTATGTGGTGCATATAGGGCGATGTTTTCTAGTGTGGAGCAAACAAAGAGCCCGGAATATTGTCTTAAATCCTAACACAGTGGAACAAATGCTATCAGTGACTCATGGAGATGTTAAAAGTTGGCAAGGTGAATTTCCAAAATTGTTTGGATGCGGGCTGGGGTGTCTGAGGAAGTTTGCACACAAAGTCATGTTAAAAGAGGGAGCTGTTGCTAAAGCTCACAAAGTAAGAAGTGTACCTGCGGTGTTGAGGAATGCACTACAAGTAGAATTGACGAGGTTTTAGGAATTGGGAGTGATCAAGCACATTGAGGCATCAGATTGGTTCATTCTGGTTGTGATTGCCTGCAAACCCATTACAGGTATTAGGATGTGTGTGGACTTAAGAGACATAAATGAGAATATATGGGTGGACTGCCATCCTATAACTAAAATCAATAAGGTTGCTTGGAGTTAAAGGGGGGTGAGTCTATTCCACACTTGATTTATCAAGCGTATACCAACAGATATTATTGCATCAGGAATCAAGGCATTTTACCTCATTCATATTGCCAGAAGGGGTATTTCAATTTGTGCGTATGCAGTTCGGGCTTACATCTGCCTTTGCAGTGTTTCCAAGGGTCATGCAGAAGTTACTGGGGGTGGTAGAAAATGTACGTTTTTCCAGGATGTTATTTTGATGTGGGTTGAGGACAGGATAAAGCACGATGAGTTGTTGAGGAAGGTGCGTGGATTTTTAGAAAGAGCAGGTCTCATGGTTAAGGTAAATAGGTGCAAATTTGCCTGTCATTCAGTGGAGTATCTTGACCACACTATATCGTATAAGGGGATCAAGCTGAAGCACAAGCTAATGGAAGCAATGGAGAAGGCGCCATGCCCAATGGATAAGGACCAATTGAGGTCATTTTTAGGCCTGGCAAAATATTATGCCAAGTTTGTCAGGGATTTTGCTGATATTGTGCAACCTTTTTGAGTGTTAATGGAAAAGGGACAAAGGTATTAATGGACGTGTCAATGCCACTCGGCATTTGATGAAATCAAGAAGAGCCTAGTGAATGCAGCAGAGCTAAAACCTTTTGATTTGCCTGACCATAACATTTTGTCCACGGATGCCAGCATGCATGGGTTGGGGGCAGCACTTATGCAAGTGAGAAATGGAAAGGAAAGGGTTGCAGCATTTGCATCGAGAACATTAAAAGGATCGGAAATAAGTTATTCTACGATTCAGAAGGAGGGGGAAGAATGTTTGCATTGCGGTCAATGTTTTCACAACTAAAGGGGTAAATCGTGCTTACCCAAGGATTGCTAAATAGATGTGTAGATTACAGGATTACACATTTGAAGAGAAGTATGTTCCTGGAGTCTCAATTGTGAATGCCGATTGCTTGTCGCTGTTACTGGTGCAGAGAGACAATGAGGAAGAGGAGGAAGAATGGATGATAGCCAACATAAAGAAGCAATGCCAAGGGATATGGAGATGCAGATCCTTGCCAGAGGCTTACCCAAGGAATCATCTAAGATAGAGGAAGACATGAAGGATTTGGTGAGTTATAAAGACGTATGGCCAGAGCTATCATACCAGGAAGGTGTCATGAGAAGAGGAGACAGATTTGTGGTGCCACTGGAGTTGAGAGAGTGTTGGGAGCACTGCATGAAGAGTACGGGGTATGTCAGGATTGAAAAGAAAGGTGAGAGAAGATTTCTGGTGGCCGGGAGTTGACCAGGATGTTGAGAGGTTTGTGATAAATTGCATGAGTTGTAAGTGTAGTGACAAAATGCATGTTATAAAGGAGACACCAGTTGTTTCTATTTCATTTCGTTGCAAATCAGGGCAAAAAGTTGCAATGGACATCAGAGGATCATTTGAATTGAAAGGTTGTGGGAAGAAGTTTTCTGTAGTGATAGTCGACTACCATTCAAAGTGGGCGGAAGTGAGTGTTGTGAGCGATGTCAAGTCATGAGGCATAAGAGAATTTTGCGAGGAGGTATGGAGAAGGGAAGGATATCCTGAAGAGGTTGTGACTGATAATGGGCCTCAGTTTGTGTCAGATGAATTTAAAATGTACTTGACACAGTGTGGGGTAAAGCATGTTAAGATGGCTGTTGGGCACCCCCATGAGAATGGACTTGTGGAAAGGTTCAACAGAGTATTGAGGGAAAATGTACAGTTGTCATTGCAGAGCGGGTTGGAGTGGAGAGAGGAGTTAAAGAATATGTTATGGTGCTATTGCACCACACCACATTCTATGACGTTGGATGCACCATTTGCGTTGCTGAAGGGAAGGAAACCGTGTACCAAGGCTGTACCAGGATGGATGGGCAAGATGGGAAGAAGAAAGATAAATGAGAAGGAGCTTGTGGAAAGGGTGCAGTGGAAACAAATGGAGTACGCCAAGGGGGTAGCAGGTGTGATGTGTACAAAAGTGGAAATTTGGTGCATACCATGCTTTTGGGAAATGTAAGGAAGGGCATGTCGAAGTGGTCTGTCCTGAAGCAGGTTGTGGAGGTGAGAAAGCACAGTGTGGTGTTGGTGGATGGAAAAAGTGTAATATGAGGAGTGTGCAGTGATGCTGAAGTGGAAAGGTGGAAGAATATCTGTGGAAGTGAGAGTCATAGAAAGGAGGAGGTGTGGAGAAGTGAAGATGGCATGTGGAAGAGAAGAAGTGGAAGAATTGTAAAGTTGCCTGGTTATTTGAGGGACTATTCGTTACATTAGGAAACAGAATCTGCAGTATGTTATTCTTTAATAGTGATGTGTATATAGTTCATAGGGGCAATGTGTTATTGGGAAGGGAGATATGTTGTATGTTTATAATTATATCAACATGTTAGTTGAGCATGTAAAGGCTCAGGGTAGTTTGTGTACTCTGGCATAGCAACGTGATATCATGGAACAGAGAATGTTTGTGATGTCACTATGTTAAGCCAGCACTGGCAATTGCTGTCCTGTTCTGCCAGGGTTGGCTGCACACTTGTTCTTGGTTGAAATAAACCTTTCAAGAAGGAATTGGTGAAGTGTGCTTTGTTTCAGCCAAAGGCTCACGTTCCCCAGAAATACAACAAAATTAGATACCACATGTAGATAGTTACACTCAGCCAATCAGGACACGACATGCACACCACACATAGTGATCATGCACTTCACATGCCCGACACCTGGACACATGCACACTGGCCCACATTAGCTCTCTGTGTTCTTATCAGATGCATACATTTGATTGATTTATGACTAAGATGCTCTTTAGGAATGTAGAGATGATTTGATTTTGTTGTACCTCATGAACTGTATAAATTGAGAGATTTTGAGCAGACACACTCTGTCCAGGTTCTCCTGGCTGCAGCTTTTAATAAAACCAACTTCTTCCTGTTTTACCAAACACCTCTTGTTTTTTTTATTTATTTAAGGTAAATTCATATCCTAGCAGCACGGCACAGCAGCATGGGCCATAAAGCAGTAACTTAAAGGAAACATGGCAACCAGAATGAATTTACTTTTGAAAAGTTGGCTCGCTACGCAAAGCAGGAGCTTGTTCATTCATAAAAAGTTCCGAAAGGTACAGCACATTCCATACATTACTGCAATATCTTATGGTACAGCAGAGACGCAACACAATATAAGTGAGTGGGAGAATAAAGGTCTGAACCTTATCTGGTGTCCGTGTCATCATTGCTGCTCCTTCCCAACACAACACATATGACTGACATTCTGGGCCTGTGTTTTTCCCAGCGAGTAAGTGATATGTCAAGTAAAAAGATCACCTGGAATATAAAGGAGGAACATTTTCTTGTTGCCTGATGCTGTCAGAAAGTACCTTTTACAAATCATCAGGTAGGCAGACACATAAGCCTGCTGTCTCTGAAAAATGGCAAGTGCTCTCCTAGTGATACTGTTCTGAATCATTTTCATGAACATAGCTTTTACACCATAGCGCATGGTTGGATTAATTTTGTATCTGTTTCTTGCGAGACATCCTTAGCTAGTAAGCTGTGTTCATTCCTTAAACGACTTTCAAAAACTCCCACTAATATAGCATGCAAGCATAGGCCGTCTGCAGTCGTGGGCTTTCTTACCTCAGTGTCACTGCTTTCGCACACCAGATGCTCATTACCAAACTGCTGCATGACATTTCTCAAAGCTGTCAGTTCCTGCCAGGTTCAGGCACAGTAATAAGCACGGTGCTGAGAACAGAGAAGAGTACAGTTCCTACCAGGTTAGAATATCAGGAAGAGCTTCAGGATCCAGTCAAGAATCAGTGTTTAATTTGATCCCGTGATTGCAGGTGGTGGACACAGGTACTTATTGTAGGGCCCAAATTTATTTTTCATCATCAGAGCAAGGGAGAAAAATGGAAAAGAGTAAAAAGAAGGGGGAAGGGAAAGATAAGAATTAGTGACAAAAGGAGAAAGCAGGGATGAAAAAGAAAATACAAGCATTGTGAACCTTGGGGCATATTTTCAAGGAGGTGGAGAAGCGGGGCGTTAGCCTCCTTGGCTTAATGCCTTGCTCCACCTCTTCTGAAACGCAGGGCTACACTGTACTACAAGAATACAGTGTAGCCTTGCGTTTCCCCCTGCGCTGGCGCTAATTTAGCTACCGAGCGCCAACGCAGGCAACCTAACACCATAGTGAAAGGGTGCCTGAGTTGAGAGGAATTATTGTTTATGTGCAGGAAGGTGTCCCTTCCTGCACATAAACAATCTGAAATGGGGTTTTTAAACTTCTGTATATGCTGCTTAATGCAGCACACATAGAAGTTGCAAAACGTCATTTTTTTAATGATTGTTTATGTGCAGGTTGGGATAACTTCCTGCACATAAACAATCAATGGTGTTTTGCTGTTTCTATGTGTGCTGCACAACGCAGCACACATGGAAACAGCAAAACGAGGAGAAATTAAACATTTCTCCTCGTTGAGGCAAGGTGAAATCAGGTATTCCTGGTCTTAATTTTGGCACTGCCCCATATTTACGCCACCCTTGTAAATATGGGGCAACGTCAAAATCAGTTGGTGTTGCAGTGGAACGCCCACCACAACACCCACTGCCTGCTAAGTATAGCGTGAAAGGGTGCCTTATTCACAAGGTGGCAATAAGACACACTAAGTAGCTTAACGCCGCCTTGTGAATAAGGCCAAGACCCTATCGCCACTACAATGTTGAGAAAAGTGACGTGGTGGCGATAGGGGCTTGTAAGTATGTCCCCTTGTATTTTGGAAACCCAGTCATTTGGGAGTGCTGGCAGCGGGTCTTCTAAATAATAGGTGTGATATGAAATATAGCTTAAGTCACAGGATCATAGGTGGCCATACCATTTGCTGGGAAATTTCAATGTAACGCCCCTGCATGGGCGCAGCCTTTGGTAATAAACTACTTGATGGCACAGAAGGGTAAGCTCTGAGTGCCTAGAAGCATATCTTGTTGAGATATTCTGGGTTAGAAACACATTAAAATTATAGGTGAAAGCAAATGATTAGGCTCATCCAGAGACACAATACATTTTATGGTTTTCTATTTTTAACTGAAAATAAACTAATTACTGAACTATAGGGACAGGCAATGTGTTTTGCAAGCAGTTTTAGCAGTTTTGTAAAGCTCATGCTTTCCCCCTTTGTAAAGTTGACAGATTGTCCTGCTTTGCACTATCCTGAGAGAAGCTTTTTGTGTATTAGGGGAACATTTTCATGCAAAACAAGACTTTTTCCACAGTCACACTGATCAAACACAGCCAAGCTTTAGAATGGATCCAGAATTTTCCTCTGCAACTTTTCTTTCAGAAAGGTTTTCTGTACATAATTGCAAATATTTGTGGAATTTTTTCTTTCTGAAAGCTTGATATTGCATAGCAATTCTCTGCACATTGGCACTATACAGCAGAAAAACACTGAGGCCTATGTTCCACCCTTAGAACGCCTTCCAAGTTGAAATATATAGTAATGTAGCTTAAGCAGCAGATATTGCTGAAGCCTTTGTGATGTGCTTGTATCGAATTGCATTACACGAGGACAACTCAAAGCATTGAAAATTCTGGTCCAAAGCTCCTCATTATGGGCCCGATTCACAGAACTAATCTGAGGCAAAATCCTAAACTTACTACTTTTGGTATTCACAGAATGCACTTACTACTTTTGGTATTCACAGAATGGATTTACGACTACTAACTTTACGTCCGCACTCGGGCCGGAATTTCCGCACTCGGGCCAGAATTTCCGCAGCCGGAGTGGTTATTCCACTCCCGGGCCGGAATTTCCGCTCCAGGACCGGAATCTCCGCTCCTGGGCCGGAATTCCCGATTCCGGGCCGGAATTCCCGATTCCAGGCTGGAATAACCGCACTGTGGCCGTTGATCATTTTCCTCAAGGGTAAACACCTGTCCAAGTGCCTACCATCCCCCACCATGCATCAGCTGAAATGAAATGAAATTCGTACTTGTAAAGCGCACTTATACCCCCAAAGAGGTGTCCTGGCGCTGTACGCATACCGCTGTGGAACCCTTCCTGGCTTTTCCCTGTGAAATGTCCACTCCTGGGCACCCCCAGGGTGAAGCCAGGCATCCCAGCGCTGTTGGGGCCGTTGTGGAGATTAAGCAAGCTATTGCCCAGAGTTGCAGAGTGGGACCCATGATTAGAATAGGCACCGAGGCGAGAATTATCAGGTCTGAGGAAATTGAGCCCAAGACCCGCCGAGGCGGGAATTGAACCCTGGTCCCGGGCCAGATCTCTGCATCAGGGTCTGCCGCTCTAACCATTGAGCCACACTGACACACTGCAGCCAATCCCAGCCCTGCAGCATGTATGAATGCAGAGCAGACACACACAAACCCTTTCAACATATTGCTGAATGTGTTTGTTGCTCTGCCCCTTGCCATGTGGCAAAACTACTTGAGGAGGAGGAGGAGGAAGAGAGTAGAGAGGATCTTTAGACAAAGGATCAACCTATTTGGAATGTCGAGCCAAGATGTCAGGGCCAGGTATTGTTTCCCTCCAGAAGTCATCTTGGATATGGTATGTGAGTGGGAGCAGGAACTTGACTCTGTGACCTGCAGCTCCCATGCCATTCCAGCCTATCTCAAGATCCTTTCTGCTCTCCATTTCTTTGCCACTGGGTCATTCCAAAGGGTCTCCAGTGACCATGTGGGCCTTTCCCAGGCAAGCCAGTTGCGGTGCTTGCATCAGGTACTGAGATGCATCACTGCTAGAACCCACCACCACATACAAATGCCCCATACACTGGCCAGGAGACAAAGGGCAGCTCGAGATTTCTATCTCATTGCTCGCTTCCCACGTGTGCTGGGTGCAATTGATTGTACCCAGGTGGCCCTTCAGCCACCCCGCCGCATTGCACACATCTTCTGCAACAGACACCAATGGCATTCCATCAATGTGCAAGCTGTCTGTGATGCCAGTGGGAGATTCATTGATGTGCATGCAGTGTTCCCAGGCAGTACCCATGACAGCTTCATATTCCGCATGTCACCTCTTGCCCGGCGGATGGCTGCAGCAGAATTTGGCAACATGTGGCTACTGGGTAAGTACCAAGCACCAAAAATGAGGGATATATGTAATTGAAATGTCTGAATGCCACCTAACATTAGCCATTGTACAATAAGAATCATAAAGCAACATACATGGTCTCAACAGACACTGCATGTACCAATGTATAGATCATGTCCTGTGTAAATCAAAGAGGGAAATGTAACCAATTGCCCTTTCTTCCCTCCTCAGGCGACGCTGGGTATGCACTCTCCCCACAACTCCTCACCCCTTACAGACGTGCAAACACTGTACCTCAGCGTAGGTACAATAGGGCACACATACAGACTAGAGCCATCATAGAGCGCACTTTTGGTCTATTGAAGTCGCGATTCAGATGTCTTGACCGTACAGGGGGTGTGCTGCTGTACTCCCCTGAAGTCGTGTGCAAGATCATATTAGCCTGTTGTGTTTTGCACAACATTGCTTTAACGCATGGCTTACACATACCTCTTGAACCTCGGCTAGCTCTGAATCTGGGAAACCGGGCCATTGCACATAACCGAGGTCAGGGTATGCAAGTCCGTGATCAGCTCGTTGCCACGTTTTTCACATGAGCAACCTGTAGTGTCATGGACAAAATGTGGTTTGCAGTCTGCTATCACTGATGAAAGTTGGATATTTACGACTGTGTCCAAAAATTCCATCCTGAGACTACTTTGCAAGCCACACTAACTGCATGTAAATCACAGCTGTTGACAGTAGTCAAAAGGTTGACCGTGCTTCAGGTCATGTGCCCATGTCAGCGATCAGTGTAGTGGATGTCCCTAAAGAATCTATTGACGCAGATGAAAAACGGTACATGTTCTGAGAGACCTACCTGGACCTTATGAGGATGGGTTACTTAATCACAAAAGAACATAACCATTGCATTCTCAGGCCTTTGCCCTCAACAGATTTGACTCCCCCACAAATGATGGGCCCACAACGTGAGTGACGATGTTGTGGGTGAATCAGGCACTAAGGGGCCGATTCCGATCTGGGTCGGAAAACTCTCCGACCGAGCCGGATCCGGAGAGATTTCCGACCGAGCCGGACTCCTACAGTCCGACCGAGCGAGTACGATGCGGCCGCATGCTGCCGGACTCGATTCGGTCGGACTCCCATTGAAGTCAATGGGAGCCGGTCATACGACGCGTACATGGGCTCCCATTGACTCAATGGGTACGTTGCAAACAAGTGCGCCCCCTACAGTGTGTACGCGTCGGTGCAACTCGCGCCGTACATGCATGTTTAGGGGGGACCCTTGGGTCCCCCCTGTGTTCAACTCGTACGGCTACGGGTGCAAGGGGGTCCGGCACCGTCCCCCAAGTCCGGCTCTGGGAGCTTTTTCGAGCCGGACGCTCCGACTCGATCCGGCTGTCCGATGCGTCCATCGTACTCGCATGGTCGGAGAACGTCTCCATTGCGTGGTGCGATTCGTGTCCGTACGAGTCGGTCAGAGCGGTTGGGATCCGGAAACGAGTCGGTCGGAAACAACGCGTACATTCGCATCGTACTAGCTCGTTCGGACAGCTGTACGAGTCGGTCGGAAAAAACGCGCCCGGCTCCTATTATTTCCAGGCGAATCCCGTTCGGTGCGCTTCCGGCCGAGATCGGAATCGGCCCCTATGTGTCTGTGAGACACAGCACTGCTTCCCCCAATTTTCCGTAACACAACACACAATTCTTGTGTTGAGCACTAAATATGGACTACATGTACCATAATGTAAAGTAGGAGAAAACAAAACTGGGGTTTGATGTTGTGTCAGCCCCCTGTCCGCGCCAAAATGTCATTAAATGGTCTGTTCCCCCTTTTGTTACATGTTTATGATTCTCACTTGCACTGTCATTTCAGGTTTTTCCACAACAGAACAGCAGGATGGCAGTGGATTTTATTTGTGATTGTGGATGGATCAGGATGAATACAAAATGGCTGTCAACTACTTCCTGTGATGTATTTCCTGTCTCCCACTTCCTGTATATCTTTTCCTGTATGAAATAATGTGTTCTGGGTCAATTTCGGAATTTACGGCCCGAAAACATAATTTCCAGTCCCGGAGCGTAAGGCGCGCTTGCGGACCCGCCGCTCCGGAACCAGAAACTACGTTTTGGGCCATAATCTCCGGAAATAAACCGGAACACATTATTCCATACAGGAAATGATATACAGGAAGTGGGAGACAGGAAATGCATCACAGGAAGTTGTTGACAGCCATTTTGTGTTCATTCTGAGTCATCCTCTATCACAGATCAGATCCTCTGCCATCCTGCTGCTCTTCTTAAACTTATTTCCCCCAAAATGGCTGAGGGTTATGAGGAGAAAGCACCCCCTTTCACTGAAAGGCAATTAGACATCTTGGCTGAGGGGTGCTGTCCAAATATCCTCAGCTATATGGGGACCCTGAGTACCAGCTGAGCAATGCAGCCCGGGCCAGGCTATGGGCCAACATCGGTGAGCGCTGCAGTGCAGTGGGCGTCCACACCAGGACTGCGAGGGCATGCCGCAAGCGCTGGGAGGACCTAAAACGCTGGGCCCGGCACAAGGCTGAGGAGCTGCTGGGCCAGTCTTCCCAGCACCATGTGCATCATCCTCACCTCTCCCCACTGTACAGGAGAGTCCTGCGAGCAGCTTGGCTAGCCCTCCATGCTCAGCTGGAGGAGCATGAGCAGCAGAGACCTGGTAAGTGCATTCTATGCAATATGTGTCTGGAAATATGATGTGAGTGAAGACAGTGCTGTACCATTGTGTGTCCCATGCCTCCATTCACCTATTCTGTGTCCATGCAGCAGTCATCATGAATAAAAAGGCTCACTGTGGCATATGGACTGTACAGGACAGAGTGCATTTTGGGAGTTGTAGTTTCTTCATGACAACTGGAGGAATTGAGCCACACTTGTGCATTTGTATTGAAATTTGCACTGCCATCACCACTAACAGTGAACCAAGGGAATCATAACTGATGTGTGCATTGGATGAGGAATGGTACAGACGCTGTCCAGTGTGTGTATGAGAGGCCAAAGGGTATTGGATGCTGTGCCTTGCATTGAATTTGTTGAGTTTGGGTTCTGATTGAGACAGATCATCATGTGCCATGGAGTCAAGACAGACTTTGAGATCCTTGCCTCACTCTTAAGTGTTTCCAATTTTGCCAAGTGTGTCCACTGACACACGTCTTACCCTCAGTGGCTTGTATGCCATTTTACATGTACAGGTAGCTGTCACAACGACCCACTACTGGTCACCAGTGTACTGCACTACCATATCAGTCACCGAAGCCAATATGTGGCACTGGATTGTCAGCTTTTGTGAGGGGACATCAAAAGGCTAGACTCACAATGTAGCAAAACAAATAGCCTAGATCCTATGTGGATGTGTGACCCACATTCGGCATTTGTCTTGTCCCATACAATGCTACACAGCAGATGACATTTGTCCAGACGTAAAAGAGCTGAGACTCCATATCACAGGCCAATTTCAATGAAATCTGGACTCTCTCTGATCTCCTTTGGTAGACTGGTTTTAGAACCTGCCCATGTAGCAGTGACAGGACACACAGATCACAAGAATGCCAAAGTTGAGGGTTGGCCAATACAGTTGTGTAAGCCACAAATATTCTCGTGAGATGTCCATGTCAGACTCAAATCAGGAGATGACAGTGAACATACACGTAATGTAAGCTCATAAACACTGACAACTGTATAGTGTGATCAGAGGAAAACAAAGTCTGACCTTGGCTCATCTAGGTATGTGTCTTGTCCTGACGTGTACAACCACTACATCATGATTTTGCTTACATTTCAGTGGGCACAGCTGGCCAAATGGTAGAACAGCAGGACCAGGTTCGGAGCGGGAGAACATCAGTGCGCCGGCGGCTACGACCTCTTTCTACCAGTGAGGAAGAAGAGGATGAGGCGGGACCATCAACATCTGGAGGTAGGGGGATTGCGCCCACCCGGAATGACCAGGAAGACAACTCTAGTGCTACGGACCGGGTGGAGGCTGTGGACATTGAAGTGGGGGGGAAGAACTGGACACCTCTGGCCAGGGGGTGATGGAGAGCTACTCCCCCCAGACCATTCACATGTGGGTTCTGTCGCGGTGTCCCCGGGGCAGGCCAATACCCAACCTGGGCCTGCCATCAGCCCCTCCCTACCTCTAGAGGCCCCCATTCTATCAGGGCCTCCAGCTGCATCCCCTGCAACCAGTCCCCCTCATCATAGCTGCCAGGTTGACCCCAACATTGGCTCTGAACCTGAGGCACCACACCCCTCCTGTCCCACCCAAGCCCCTCCCTGTGTTGTTCCTCCTGTGGCTGTCCCAGAGGACTTGATGTGGGTATGTGAGGGTCAGCCAGACATGTCCTCTCGCATCATGCTGCAGTTGTGTCTAGAGATACGCATGATGCGAGAGGAGAGCATCATGCTGCAGTTGTGTCTAGAGATATGCATGATGCGAGAGGAGATTGCCCAAGCTCTGGCCACCCTCACTACCAGCGTCAATTCCCTGGCCACAGCCATGTCATCTGTTGTTTCCCAACTTCCTTCCCATACCACCGTCAATGTCTCCCCCTGTCCGTTGCCCCACACTGTTTCCCCCCATACTCCTCGTGTGTCCCGACCCCGTGTGGTGCCTTTTCCTGCACCGGCCAGCCATGTGCCTGCATCGGACTCGGAGGATCTGGACATTGTGGTAGCAGAGGATGACCAGAAGGACACTTGACTTTTTGACAGAATTTTCTTTGTGGACAATTATTTACTTTTCCCCTTGTAAATAGACTGGTTCCCCTGACGCTACCTGATGTGTTATATTTTTGTTGCCCCACCCCAATCCAAGTTCCCTTCTCCTTCTGCATTAAGATCGTCATTTGTTTTCCTTTCTCCCTTCCAAATGGACGGTTGTGCTTCAAATCATTTATTAATATCTTTAAGAATCCTACTTACTTTCACTTGTTTGACTTCATTGTGAATGTCTTGTACAAAATATGGACACGTATTTTGTGAGTCATCTGCTATGCTCATTATGGCTTGTTGCAATGATGGGTTACACTTGTGTTTGTGTCACACACAGACATACCTCCTCACATCTCTAGGCCACCTACATTGGTATACATTTGCCTATCAGGACATGATACACAACAGAATCTTGACTTGTGAAGATCTTTACTTTTTCTTTACACATATTCACAGTGGTCAATTTGTTTTTGGGATGTTGTCAATGGCGATCGTGCTTGCGACTTCGCAATTTCGGAGGTGATGATCGCTGTGAGGGTTCAGGTCTGGCTTGTCGCCTACGTGTAGGTGGGCGTTGTGCATGTGCCTGTACAGGGTGACGTTCATGTGCAGGGGCAGATGGTGTATGTACAGTTGGTGTTTGTGCGTGGACAAGGGCTGGTTGTGCAGGTGGTGGGAGTGCTCGTTCAGGGGGTGGTGGTGGTTGTGCAGATGGTGGGAGTGCCCGTTCAGGGGGTGGTGGTGGTTGTGCAGGTGATGGGAGTGCCCGTTTTGGGGGTGGTGGTGGTTGTGCAGGTGGTAGGAGTGCCCGTTCAGGGAGGTTGGTGGTTGTGCAGGTGGTGGGAGTGCCCGTTCAGGGGGTTGGTGGTTGTGCAGGTGGTGGGAGTGCCCGTTCAGGGGGGTTGGTGGTTGTGCAGGTGGTGGGATGCCCGTTCAGGGGGGTTGGTGGTTGTGCAGGTGGTGGGAGTGCCCGTTCAGGGGGTGGTGGTTGTGCAGGTGGTGGGAGTGCCAGTTCAGGGGGTGGTGGTTGCGCAGGTCATGGGAGTGCCCGTTCAGGGGGGTGGTGGTTGTGCAGGTCGTGGGAGTACCTGTTCAGGGGGGGTGGTGGTAGTGCAGGTGGTGGGAGTGCCTGTTCAGGGTGCCGGTGTGTATGTGTACCCTTGCTGTGGTCCTGTGCAGTTGGTGGTACAGGTGTGTGGATGTGATGTCCTGCAGGCAGATATGATGGCTCCCCTCCCTGCGTTGAAGGTGAAGGGAGACTTTGGATCACTTTCAGCATGCCCTCCATCATCTTCATGGCCAAGGCATGGTGTCTTGCACTCTCTTCCCTTTGGATGGATATCATGTCTCTCATATTCCTGGACATGTCCTGCCAAGTTCTATCCATCCTATCCAAAACATGGGTCAGTGTGTCCACCACCAGAGGGAATTGGAGCATGTCCTGAAGGGACTCAGACATGTCTGACAGGGTATCCCCTATGGCACGAATGTCCTGCCTCACATCTGTCTGCTGTTGGAAGAAGTCCTGCTCCCACTGGCCACCATAGCCAGGTGCAGACCTTCTCCGCAGGTGTCGGCCATGGATGAGACCAGCAGGTCCAACAGCAGGGGGGGGTGGCCGGTGGAAGCCTGTGGGCAGGAGAATGGTGCCCAGGGGATACCTGCACCACAACAGGGTTGGTACTTCCCCCAGATGGTGGAGAGGATGCTGGGGATACACTGTATAGGGAGGAGCGTGTAGGGGAACCACCATGTCGGTCCTGGATGTGAGGGCTGTGAGGGAGTGATGTCTGTGTTGGGATGCGTGAGAGCTGTGGCTGGTTAGATCTATGCTGGGGACAGGCAATTGTTTGTTTTGGAGGAGGCTGACGAACGTTGCTGGGCGGAGGATGTGATGCCGTGAAAGATTTGGGCAATGTGGTAATATTTCTGTCCATGGCATCAGAATCGTCATTCCCGGAGAGGATGGACATATAGTCACCATCATCTTCCAAGTCTTCGTCCTCAGGTACTTCCTCCTTCTCTTGCGCATGACTTGCTGCCGACATAACTGCCTGGAGGAGCAGTGGATTTTCCCCTCTGATTGCCCGTCGCCCAACACTGGTTGAAGGTCTGTCCTCCTCATCGTCATCATACCCTGGAACACAGAAGTTGCAACCGTATTAGTAAATGACCTGGTATAATATGTAGTGCAACACAAGGGTTGGATTAAATGTACTTTGCATCAACAGATGACGATCATGTGACCTGGTTTGGGTACCACCACAAATGACAGCTCACACCATAGCACTGAGGTGTTAAACAGAGATGTACATTGCACAAGCAAACTCACCAGCTCCAGCCTCAACTTTCTGTCCCTTTGCGATCCCCCCTGATGTCAACTGCTGAACCTGGCTCCTCATAGGTTTTGTTGACATAGCTGTCCCCGATCCAGCAGCTGTAGAGGGAAGTGACAACATTCTCAATGATCTGCATTACTAATTGACAAACAGGCACATGTGACACTCATAATATGTATGTCACTTTGTAAACAACTGCAGATTCTATACAGAAGGGGATTTTGATCTTTGTCATGGCTTAGTAATCTAAGCTAGTGACACACTTGATGCCACAATTACCTGATGGACAGGTGCGAGAGGGTTTCACTGCTACAGCCAGGATGTCATGCATTCCCCGGGATGGTGTACGCTGCACTGGTGTCATCCTGTCAGCAGCTGTGATGAGACATACATGTCCATATTTCAGTACACCAGATGGTAGCTATGAACTAACATGTCATTCTTAATGACCATTGACAGGATAATCCTGGACAATGTGCGGCATGTTTACCTCATGGACTTTACATGTGGGCCCCTGCTCACATGCAGCAGTTGCCAGCTGTTACCTCCACACAGCACTGACATCAATGAGATGACACATCAACAGACAAACTTGTATGAGAAGGTTACTGATATTTCAAGGAAGGGGATAAATGATCAGGACTCCTCCGCATTACATTGATTACACCTTCACCATTAAGACTAACATGTTTCATGAGTGTAATGTTGTCTGTTGACAAGTCAAAAGGAGTGTACATCACCAGGCTGACCAATATCACATTTGCACATCAGTTCAAACATTGAGTTGCAGAGTTCATGTGTGAGATGTGCAATAGTCAGGTACATAATGTGGGTCAGTTGTGCTTCCCTACCCATGAAGTCACAAAGCTCATTTTGGAATGAGAGAACACACATTTCTTATGTCCATCCTTTGAGTGTCCTCTGTTTGCATACTCCATTTCCAACATCATGGTAGTACTTAGCTGACAACGGATGGTGTCTTGTACAGCAGACATCCTAACCTCATATGTCAACCACTCACCTATATATGTGAATACAGTAGAAGAGGAGGCAAGCAGAATGCAACATTTGGCTATGATCCCACATTGTGGCTAAGTTGAGAAGCTTTGATGGTTGCTGCCTGCACTGGATTTGCGTTGTGCTTTTCAGCCAAGTGATTTGAAAATTTCACTTCCTGAAGATTCACCTTAGCAGCCCATATACCCATCTCAATAGAACCCAACTGGCATCAGTGCGAGCCTCATCCACACCAATTTCAATATGATTTTACCATTGATATTTTGCTAGAGAGTTTTCATATCATTGAATTGCAAGCCAGTTGTGTTTTGGACACTTCATATGACACAATGTACTATTTTATGTCCATTCTGAACTCACTTGGCATACATTTTGTGTCATCCTTTCTGTGACATAACCTGGTTCCACGTTCTGTGTTCTAGCGTGGAACCAGGTCCACGAAGGTTCTGTGGGTCGGCAGTTGGCAGACTTGGCTAGCTGGTCGATGGATGGGGTTGCTGCATTAAACCCACTGAAAAGACCTAACCTGACTCCTGGTCACTTCTTTACACTTTCATTAGCCACCAAGGTCTGATCTGGTATGTGGTTAAATGCCATATGTGAGCATATTGTGATGCAGGACAACAGTGTTGTACAACACATACAACATATGGTGTAGATTAAAGGCACATTTCATGAGCATTCAGGTACATTATTCTTGGCTTTACTTACCATGGCCCAGCACCTGCCCAGTGTGTGGTCCCTGACCAGATGTCACAGCCAACCTTGTAGCAGAAGTCAATGTGGGTCTTTGAATCTGGGAGGACCTCATTGGACCTACAATGATAAGTGTGTTTGCAACTTTACATTTCTGCTGCCACATGTGATGCACTCAATTTCAGGCCCAAAGGATAGGCACAAGCAGTTGTGGGCACCACTGTTGCAGAAGTGTGTAGCAATTAATATCATGAGTGATCCCACATATAACTTATAATGGCCCCACTGCCTAGAAGCGACGTCTATCAAAATGACATGACTACAAATCCTGAAGTAAGGTCCACTATCGTGTTTTGTTGATGGCCAACAAACAAGCCATTCAATGAAAAAAGTACATAACCAGCTGGGTGGACTGGGCGATTTCATGTATAGTGAAAACATTCTAAGTTGGACAGTGGATGCATTGTCAATACTCCTGACAATAGTATCTCACTTCTTGTTCATCATTGTCATATTTGTTAACATTGGATTTCTTGATTAGGTATTCAAAAACAATTACAATATAGTGGGGACCCCTTTTGACTTGTTGTGGCACTCGATTCCAGGATTGAGTTCCCAGGTCTGGGACTGTTGGTGGAATACATGTAATGTTCCCAAATTACAAAGGTATGATGAGCCAAGACTATAATATTATATTTTGTCTTTCGCTATTCACAAATGTCATTTGCTAAAGGTGAATGTCCATTGACAACTCCAATAGTTATTAAGCTAGGTTTTCCTCTCTGGTTACCTTTCATATTCGGGCACTATATGTCCCTCTGTTGTCTCCTGACAATGTATGCATTTTGACCATCTCCTGACCAGTTTGACTTACCAGTTAGTGAGGGTGGTAAGCGTTGCTCTGGATGAAGTTGTTTCCTCCCAGAAGATGCAGGGACCTCTGCTACTGCGGTTGTCTGTGCTCTGGCTGAATGTGTCAATAGGTGAGAAGAGAGAAAAGTCACCAAATGGGAAATGTACATGTGGAACTTGTCAGGCATTTCCCCATATCTTCTGCATGCTAACAGTATTGTGAAGTACTGCCGCAGCCGGTGCAGGTAGGAGCAGTGGGGCGTTGGGGATGTAATGGCGTGGCAGGGTGGGAAATAGACAACGGAATATGTGAATGACATATTTTGAGATGAGGATTCTCTCACCTTCTGCTTTGTGATTTTGGCTGGCACAGGGTGAGTTACTTTTTGGATAATTTGTATTTTCCCAATTCCGTTGTCAGTTGATTTTCCTATGCTCTGCAACCCCTACCCCCTTACGTTTTTGACTGACCCAGCCGCATCTGGATAAGTGGAAAGGGCACTTTGTCAATTGCTACTTACCAGGGTTAGGTATATACGGCAGCAGTACTGGGCCCATGTTTTCAATAGTGGGAGAGGGATTTGCCATTTCTAATATAAAGGATTCTGGGACTTGTGGTGCAACATACAGAGGGTAACACATGAGTCTCTGACTGACTATATTTTTATATACACTTTGGACAACTTCCTTACTCACAATGGCAGTGCAACACAGACAATCTTTTCATATACTTATTCTTGTCATCCCATTTACCTGGTACAACGCTGCGGACATCACTCACAGGCAGCCCATGGAGCATGTGGGGGTAGATTGTGGTGAGGATATCCTCCTCTAGTGGGGTGAGAAGGAGGCGGGGACCAGAGTGTGGGGCATGGAGAATCCTGTTCAACTCGATCCTGGAGTACTTCTCCTTCACCCTCTTCTTTTCATCCTGCTTCTTCTTCTTGATGTCACGGACTGTGTGCCTCTCCACCCCAATGCTGTGACAGCAGTGGCTAAATGCTGCCATAGAGATGCCTTCTGTGTGCCACTGGTGCAGTAAGGTGGGAGACCATATAGGCATTTGTGGTGCCTCACTATTAACTCCACAACCATGGTGGTCTCCTCAATAGTGAAGTTCTTCTTCCTCCTCATTTGTTCCATTTTCCTCTGGCGATGTACAGCGATTGAAAACAGGAACTCTCTTTGGCCAAACCTGTTCCTTGAATGTGTGCTGCTTTTATATTGTTTGTGGTGCTGGTCTTGCAGTTAGTGTTAATTGACTTCAGCTGGAGCATGGTGGGGGATGGTAGGCACTTGAAACGATCATCAGGCCAAAATGTAGGTATTTCGCCCGGAATCGGGAATTCTGGCCCGGAATCGGGAATTCCGGCCCGGAATCGGGAATTCCGGCCCAGGAGCAGAGATTCCGGCCCGGGAGCGGAATTCCCGCTCCGGGTGCGGAAATTCCGGCCCGAGTGCGGACGTAAAGTTAGTAGTCGTAAATCCATTCTGTGAATACCAAAAGTAGTAAGTGCATTCTGTGAATACCAAAAGTAGTAGGTTTAGGATTTTGTCTCAGATTAGTTCTGTGAATCGGGCCCTATATGTTATATTTAAATCATGATTTGAGTGAAAACAGTGATGTGTCAGAATCAAGATTAAGAGTTGTGCCAGAACATTGCACTTCTGAGTTTCTATCCCAATGCAGATTTTGCTAGAAGACTCTGGGAAAATGTACGTGGGAAAATGTACGTGGGAAAAAGTGCCAAGAATTTGAGAAAGGGTAAGGGAATGGATGCACAAATACTAATTCCCATGTTTTCCCCTATTCTATCATTTGAAACTCAGGGGCATATGTACAAGGAAGCGGCGGAGTGAGGCGTTAGCCGTCATGGCTTAACGCCTCGCTCCGCCACTTCAGAAACGTAAGACTGCACCATATTTACAAGGATACGGTGCAGTCTTGCATTTCCCCCTGCGCTGGAGCTACACTTAGCAGTGTAGCGCCAATGCAGACACCCTTGCACCATAGTGTAAGGCTGTCTGCGCACAGGGGATGATTGTTTATGTGCATGCAGGTCCCCTATCCTGCACATAAACAATCTTGAAATGCCATTTTGTCACTTCTATGTGTGCTGCTTAATGCAGCACACATGGAAGTCACAATATGTCATTTTATTAATTGATTGTTTATATGCAGGAAGAGTCACCTTCCTGTACATAAACAATCCAAGGCTTTTTGCTTTTCCCATGTGTGCTGCCTCGTGCAGCACACATGGAAAAAGCAAAAACGGAGAAATAAAGCATTTTTTCTCGTTTCGACAACTTAAGTCCAGGTTTTCCCTGGTCTTAATTTTGGCGCTGCCTCATATTTAAGCTGCCCTTGTAAATAGGGGGCAGTGTCAAAAACAATGGGTGTTGCGGTGAAACGCCCACAGCAACACCCACTGCCCACCCCTTTCATGCTAAGCATAGCGTGAAAGGGGGCCTTATTTACAAGTCGGCGTTAAGCCACGTTAAGTGGCTTAACGCTGCCTTGTAAATAAGGCGACGCCCCTATCGCTACCACAACATACCTCTCTACCGGCACTCAGCTTGTTGTACCAGGGGGGGACTACAGCCCCCAGACTGCCCTGCTGCCTGTTGCCTTTCTCGCCTGGAGGCGCTGACACCATCCTGCGCGCCCGGAGGCGCATAAATTCACTCGCGGCTCCCGCTTCGCGGGACCCGCGCACCTCTCTCCCGGCACTCAGCTTGTTGTACCAGGGGGGGACTACAGCCCCCAGACTGCCCTGCTGCCTGTTGCTTCTCGCGCCTGGAGGCGCTGACACCATCCTGCGCGCCCGGAGGCGCATAAATTCACTCGCGGCTCTCGCTTCGCGGGACCCGCGCACCTCTCTACCGGCACTCAGCTTGTTGTACCAGGGGGGGACTACAGCCCCCAGACAGCCCTGCTGCCTGTTGCATTTTGCGCCTGGAGGCGCTGACACCATCCTGCGCGCCCGGAGGCGCATAAATTCACTCGCGGCTCCCGCTTCGCGGGACGCGTGCGGGTGTGCCCGGGCAAAGCCCGGGCCAAGGTCGGGCCCGTCTGCACCCGTCAGCGACCGACTGAGACCGGGCCGGGCCAACTCTCCTTAATCGAGATATCACCATGGGTAAGCAAAAAGACCATTGTTCCGCAGACACCATTAAATCTAAGGCAAAGATACCACGCAACTGTGCCTCTATTATCTCCTATTTAACCACAGCAGTGGGAGCCATAACCAATGAGATTCAGGATGAGGAGGCTCAGCTGGGGTTGGGGTTGGGAGTTGATGGACCGGTTGTCAATGCTACTGATGACGCCTTATGTTTAGACCCTGTCCCCAGCTCAACCATAGATGTGGTTGCAGATAACACTACTAGAGACAATGACACCATCAGAGACAACGACATTTCCTCCACGTCTCGCCCTAAAGGAAAACCGGAGGCCAAGGGGAGCTCGGAACTGTTAAGAGATATGGCTGTACCCATTGGTAAAAAAAAGAGGAAAAAATGCCAAAAAACAGGCCCCGTTATAAAGGATGCATTAACACGGAAGGGGGGCGCAGATCATCGGACAGCAGTGGAATTATCATCCCCTAATCAGACTAAAGTAAATGCGGACTCGGTTCTATCACACATCGACATGCTCTTTGGCTCACTTAAGGAGGACTTATTTAAGTTTGTCAAATCTGGTTTAGATAGTGTGATGGATAGGTTAACTAAAATAGAGTCCAAGCTTGATGAACCCAGTGTGGGAAGGAGTCAGGTTCACAATGTTAATGTTGCGGGTAACAGATTAGGTAAGGTTGAAATTGGTACGAGCTCACAAACAACTCAGAACAGGATCCCTTAAGAGGGAAGGCCACCGACTAGGACACCTCCGGGGCCTATAAAAATAAATGAGGTATGTAATGGCCCAAGGGGTGGTACTGATAAGGGAGTTGTGAGCACTTCCCAGGAGAAGTTTAAAAGTCCACTTTTGACAGGGCCAAACTTAATACCCATAGAAGCACCCGTCAAACAAGGAAGATTGAATCTGCCACCTGAGGCTACTCCTCTGGTAGCGGTTCTAGTAGGGGTGCCCCCCCTTAAAAGTAACAATATTGAAACAACTGAGGAACTTATTCGCAAATTCATGTTATGGTGTAGTAGGTTTTCTGAGGGAGGCTGTAGAGCATCCACACACATTATAATGGCCAGGCGGGTAGGATGGGTGGGAAGCCGCCCTAAAACTGAGGATGAAATGAAATTCGTACTTGTAAAGCGCACTGCTACCCCAGCTGGGGTGTCCTGGCGCTATACGCATACCGCTGTGGAACCCTTCCTGGCTATTCCCTGTGAAATGTCCACTCCTGGGCACCCCCAAGGTGAAGCCAGGCATCCCAGCGCTGGTGGGGCCGTTGTGGAGATTAAGCAAGCTATTGCCCAGAGTTGCAGAGTGGGACCCATGATTAGAATAGGCACCGAGGCGAGAATTATCAGGTCTGAGGAAATTGAGCCCAAGACCTGCCGAGGCAGGAATTGAACCCTGGTCCCGGGCCAGATCTCTGCATCAGGGTCTGCCGCTCTAACCATTGAGCCACACTTCTCCACTTGGATGGTGACTGCATAGTGATTAACTTTGATCGGACAGACGTAGCAGGCTGGCTCTTCCAGGAGAGCCCTAACCGGGGTTGGGGAGGGATCACAGCCTTACCCCTGGGCTTCTTCTATCCGCCGGTGATGGGTGACTGGGGTAGAGTTAGCAAGGGGCCGCAAAGACACACTGCAGGAAAAGGGCCGTTTAGACCTATTGCTAAAACTACGCATAATGCTGGCCAACCCATCTGTGTTAATACCATTGACCCTTTTCAAGGTTGTCCAAATGCCAGTGGAGCAAATAATAGAAATAATGAGAGTAGACTTGCGATTTCAAATAGATTTGCTCCTCTGAGTCAGTTGGATAGTAATGACTGACTAGACCCTTGTTCTTCTATTGAAGGGTACAGTAGAGATGGAGTTGGAGATGGAGATAACCATATGAATTGTATTTTTAAACAAGCACAGGGGGAAGAGAATAATTTAGGGCAGCATGTTAAGATACTAAGCTGGAACATAGCAGGACTCAAAAATAAGTCAGATGATGATAGGTGGAAAGTCTTTTTAAGTGAGTTTGATATGATTGGGCTCCAGGAGACTTGGGATACTGAGAATAATTTATGGATGGATGGTTATACCACCTATTCGGAGCCAGCCAAATCTTCAGTAGCTGGCAGGGCAAAGGGTGGTTTATTGACCCTGATCTCCTTAAAAGTTGCAGGTAATCATTGTAAACTGGACTCAGGTTCACCAAATTGTCTAGTACTACAGATTACTTCCACTAATGCACCTAAATTGCTCATCGTAAATTTTTATAATTCATTCGATAGAACTATCGTAAATGAACATTTGGTCAGTCTGAATCGTTTCCTTGAGTTGTACAGTGGGAAACAAACTTCTCCTTATTCGGTTATTGTTTTAGGTGATTTTCATGTACATAGATGTCAATTGAACTGTCACGTTTTTGACAGCTTAGGTCCTGATATACATTCAGAGATACATTTTGAACACTCATTACAGGGTGGACTCTTAGAGGGCACTTTAGCGGATCATGGTTTATTCTATCCTAATACAACGCATAATATTGATGATATTCCTACCTTTAAAGGTAGGGGAATGCATTCCACTATTGATTATATTTTTATTAGTGTAGCTTTAACCCCCCGAGTGATAGGTTACACCACCACGTGGTCTCAGTTTAGTGACCACAACCCTATACATCTGACACTGGCGGGCGGTCTTAAAAATAACCGGAAATCGAAAAGATGTGCTTGCACTTCTAATATAAGACCTAAAGACCAGGCCCGTAGACTTAAGTGGAGTATGGTAGTGCCGGGGGATTTTCAAGCGAACCTGTTGAATACCGTTGGAAGGGAGATAGACCTCTGCTCAGATGACAACCTAAGGGGTAAAGAGGTCCTTATAGCATACACCAAAATCTGCACTCAGGTGGCCTCTGACCTTAAACACCCTTTTAGGGAGAGCCAAAATATAGGGGAGAGGTGGTTCGATCATAACTGCTCAGTAGCCCACCGAAAGCTGCTAGCGTCTTTAAAACTTAAACCACAAGATAAAAGTGCCATAGCAGCTTTAAGGAAAAAATATAAACTGGCAATAAATAAACGTAAAAAGAGGCATGAAACGATCTACTGTCCACTGATGTCATCAAAAACAGCGCTAATTTCTGGGAAATTGTAAACAAACCCTTTTTTCAAGAATCTATGGGCAGTCCTCTTGAATGTAATATACAGGAGCAGGATTGGTTCAACCATTTTAAATCTATATATGGTGACCAGGAGACTCAAGGGTCTTCAGTTACTGTATTTGAAGTCAAGGCATACACTATGATTTTTACAGAGCTAGAAGTAGTAGAGGCGATAACCCAAATGACAAGTAACAAAGCCCCTGGACCAGATGGCGTCCCAGCCGATCTTTTTAAATCTAACGTAACATTTTGGTCCAAACTACTGGCCAATGTTTTTAACTTGGCATGTAAATTAGGTCTACCCAGGTCATGGTCTGAGTCAGTCATTGTGCCGATCTTTAAAAAGGGTAATAGAGAGGACCCAAGCTGTTACAGACCAATTTCACTTATAGACTCTGCTGTAAAGGTGCTTGGAAGGGTGGTACTTAGTAAACTCATGGCTTGGTTAAATGAATCTAATATCCTATCAGATCTGCAATATGGATTTAGGAAAGGAAGGGGCACCACCGATCAATGCCTGAACCTGCACCTACTAATTGGGAAGTATACCATTGCCAAGAAGGGCACTTTGTATTTGGCGTTCATGGATCTTTCCTCGGCCTTTGACTGAGTGAATAGATCCAAGCTATGGGCTATACTTATCAAATTAGGTGTGGATGGAAATATTGTCCATTTCCTTGCCGACCTGCATAAGGATCTGACCGCTACAGTGAGGTACGATCAAAGGGGGAACTGTACCCAGGGAATATGTATTGCTAATGGTGTTAGGCAGGGATGTATTCTGGCTCCCCTACTTTTTACTCTTTATATCAATAACCTGGATCAAGTTTTAGGGGAAGCAAGCAAAGATATTCCGCGTGTGGGGGAGCGATTGATCCCAGCACTCCTATACGCGGATGACGCTGCCCTATTAGCAAGAACTGTGGTTGGTCTACAATGTCTTTTAACCTCCTTTGCTGTTTTTATGAAATCTTTGGACCTAAGTGTAAATTTTTCAAAATCACATACAATGATAGTAGGTCTTAAACCCAAAAGGGTCAAAAGTCTGTATTGCGAGGGTAATGCGATCACGAGGGTTACCACTTTCCCTTACCTAGGTGTTTTATTTGATAATAAGGGCTCGTGGATCCCGCAAATGAACACAAAGAGAAATGTGTTTGCTAGATCGACTTCTGCAGTTCTAGGTTTTGCACGCAGGTTAGGGGGAAAACCAATGCAAGCACTGTTAAATGTATATAGAGCAAAATGTACCTCCATCGCAACTTACGGTTCTGATTTATGGGGTTTTAGGGAAGCAAAGGAAATCCAAGTAGTTGGAAATAAATTTTTAAGAAGCTTGCTATCAGTGCCACAGTCTATGCCAACATATATTATTCATCAAGAGACAGGGACAGGCTTTGTGAAGGACTTAATTGCAATAGCACCTTTATTAAAATGGATAGCAATTTGGTTAAATCCTGAACTTGAAATGAATCGTAAAATTTTGAGAGATTGCTTAGCTCTAGACCGAGCTAGTAGCATTCCTTGGCTGTGCCATGTAAAAAGGCTGGCAGAGAAACTGGGACGGCCTGAACTATTTATTTCCCCAGATAAATTGGTAAAGGGTGATATCCAGTGGGCGAAGAAATCTTATTTATATATGGCACTCATGGAAAGAGAAGAAAGGGAGTTGGCAAAACCAATGGTACGTGCCTATCAATTGCTAAAAACGTCTTGTGCAACTGAACCATATTTGAATGTAGTTACCAACTCAAACCACTGCTTTCTCCTGGTAAGATTCAGGCTGAATCAGTTACATTTTCTCCTTGCAGATCCCCCGGGATGGAGAAGGGTGGAGGACCTGGGAGTTTGTTCATGTGACAATTTCTCCACCCAGGATACACTGCATTTTGTTTTATTTTGCAAGCACTTTTTGCACAGTCGGAAACGTTTTATCGTTCCAATCCTAAAGAACAAAGGATTTTTACAAGCAAAACCAGCACTTATGTATTTACAGTTGCTCTCCAATGTCTGGGAAATTTTTAGTATAGCGAGTTTCCTTACTGCAGCAGTGAGAATAAGGAGGAAAAAAGTGAGTGTGATCTCTATGACCTAGTCAACATTAATTAACTTTTAACAAATTGGGGTTTTTTAAAGCTGTATTTTAAACTGTTTGTTTTTGTCTATTTTATGTTCATAACTTAGTGCAATATCATCGCTGTTAACAAATGTTAAATAATTTTTTTTTTTTTTTTATAGAATGCTTTTATGGTTTTAAATTAACTGAATAAAGTACTTTTGACTGACTGACTGACTAGGAAATGTTGAAGGAAAGTTATATACATTTATTTCACCATAATATGCAACAGAGAGTGTGAAGGAAACTGTCCTGGGGTGCCCTCATCTTTAACTTATGTGTGCAATAGGCCAGGTACATTGGATTGGGTACATGCATTGCAGGAGTGCTTGATTTGAGCAAGTCGCAGCACTCATTTTTGGGGACTGGCACTTATTTTTCCTCTTTAGACATTTTCCAAGATCAAGAGAGGGAAATACATGCAAGACGGAAGGCTAGAAAGATGAAACATCATCAAAAGGGAGAAAGCAGGAGTGGGGTTAAAGGACAGAGACTGTCTCACAGTAGATTAAAAGGCCTGGGGTGGATTCAAGGCTATGTAGCTTTGATATTCAGCGCACCGACATTTAATAGTATCAGCTGCGGGCGTCTAAGCAGAGCTTTGGGCACCGGCACTCCTTTTATAAATAAAGCACTGTATTGTAGTTGTATCTGATCTTCTAGAGAAAACTCTGCTCACAAGCCTTTTTCCTTAACCGCAGATAGAGTTTCACTAAATACTATTTATATGTACCTGCAGATTTGAATGTACATCTCACAGTGGCCCAGAGAATTTGTGGCAAAGGTTACGCACAATCACTTACTTTCATCATTGACTTCCCTTCAATGTACATCTCACTATCACTGTCACTTACACAACACAATGAACATGCATTCACTATACTCAGAAAAACTGTTGAAGTAAAAAGTGTCACTTGTGCACTTTACATGAAACTTTAAAAATGTGTCAGTGTGCGGGTACGCACACTTTATTTAATATCACCAAGCACACAAAAATGAAAGAAAGGTCATTCAATTAACCATGTAAAGGAAGTGTACAGTGTGTTATAAACCACAAAGTATACACTTACACAAATGAAGTTTGAAGTAGGTTTATTTGAATTCAGTGTTCGCTGTGAACCAACCCGCCATTTCAATAGGTGAACCACCATAGCCACCTGGACAAATATCCATACTTGCTAGATGCTCTTTATGACCAAAATTTACATCAAACTCCCTCTTAGAGATAATTGTGAGATGAGAACAAGAATGGAACTTCATAGTATGCTCAACATTGTTAATTTTAACCAATGCAGATGAGTGTTCATGAATAGCACTCGCACATATGTGCTTAGAAGTAGAAGACGCTGTGTCATTCACCTGAAAAATTATATTTTGCACTTCGTGAACCATCTTATCTTTGTCACCTTTTTTTTCCTTGCTCTTGCAGCACTTCCCAAAGTGCTCTGTCTTCCCACACACATGGCACCTGAACCTTAGTGCTGAACACTCACTGTCATTTGCTCTGTGACCTGGTGTTGGAAAACGAGGCAGTATCTGTGAGGCCTGCACAAATAACATGACTACATTTGTCCTTCACTGGGAACCAAACACCCAATTGTAGCGCCTGACTCTCAGAGGGTAGCGTTGCAGAGCAGTCTGAGGCTTTACTCAAGGGAGGTGGTGTGGGCTAGTAATCGCCATTTGCAGGTGCGCAGAAATAACACTCAATAATTGATTGTCCAGTCTGTACTTTGCTTTATAAAAGTAAGAGTACATTTATTAAACACACACACTACTCAATACTATGCACCAATTTACAAATATACATAAGCTGTTGGAATTACTTTGTGACATTGCGTAACATCTCCACCCCTCCCAAAAGGGGGTGGGGTCTAGTACCACCACTCCCATGTATGCACATCATCTTGCCCCCTAATGCAGTGTGTTGAGCCTAACCTGGAGCGAGGGCCCTGCGCACTGGCACCATCCCAGTGGCGACCCACCCCATTACCTCAACGCGCATTAAAAATGGGTACACCTGCCTTGGTGACACATAACCCTGACTGAGCATTTCCTACTGACCATAAAGTATGCACCTCTATATCTTAAGGGCTAGCAGTCTGGGTCTTCACCTAAGTGCAGCAGCAAGAATACATGTTTACGCACACCTTAGAATGACAGTACTCATCACCTTTGTTGGACATTAGAATGCATTGCAATTACAGCCCCTAAGGGCATCAGAGATGAAATCACAGGATTACGCCTATACAGCCAGACATCCTAGCAGGAATGTCTGGCAACATAACCCACTTTGCTTATGACATCACCTTACACAGGTACCTCACATTACATATGTGACCTCCAGTCCCTCTAAAAAGGAATAACCGTTAGTAAATGCAGTTCTGGTGCAATTACACCTCTTCACCTCCAGGGGATGCCCTTCTCGAGCCACCCCCAACTCAGCCTTTCACTCCATTAAGCCCGTCGCAATACACCCTCAGCTGTAGAACAAAAGTTCCAGCCTAGAAGGTGTATAAATGCTGGTTGAGCCCTTGAGGGGTTATCCATTCCAAATCCCTAGGAAACTTAGGGTGGGACTTCACTTCGTGCTGGGGGAGACTGCGCTTCTCCAGCAGCTCCCCCAGAACCCTTTTTCACTCTTGAGGGTGACCCCCTCCTCTGGGGGCCACCTCGCACCAAAAACGATGATTTCCCCATGCCTGGCAAGGCATTATGGGGCGCTTTGTGCTCCTTTTAGTGAATATTTCATGAGCGGCTCTCCCGCTGCGCCGGGAGAGCCGCGATCCAGCTGGCGCTTCGCGCCTCCTTCCACGCTTGGTGGGGGCCCGGTCCCACCCGGACCCCCAGGTGAGAGTAACGGCTCGGGGAGCCCACCCCCGGCCGCTCCTTCTATTTTTCAGGGCCCGGTCCCAGCCGGGCCCTCGCACCGCTTGTGGTCTTCCTTCGGGGGCTCCGGTCCCACCCGGGACCCCACATGGCCATTTGTAGGAGGGCAGCCCGGGGAGCCCACCCCCGGCTGCCCCCGCCGGCTCCCCACCCGGCCAGCACCCACGCGTGCTGCCGCGGGAGCCGGCAACCCAGTTCTGGTCTGACCGCTCCGGCGGGCAGACGGCCAGTCTTCGCCGGCTTCGCCGGGCTTCGGGGGGGTGCAACGGCACTCTTCCACCACACGCCAGCCATCACCGCGGGGCCCGGAGATGGGGTCCCGGGCCCCGGAGTCTTCTTCCTGGGGGGGCGCGACGGCGCTCCCCACTGCCTCTTCGCCGCACGGGGCCCGGAGATGGGCTCCCGGGCCCCTCCCCTGCTTTGCACGTAGGCGGGAGCCAGGGTGGGCTCCTGGCGCCCCGCTGGGGAACATTTTCACGGGGAGCGCGACGGCGCTCCCGACTTTGCTCGGGGCCCGGGGATGGGGTCCCGGGCCCCCTGGGGCTCATTTTCGCGGGGGGCGCGACGGCGCTCCTCCTCCTTCCTCATTACCGGGGGCCAGGGTGGGCTCCTGGCACCCTGGAGGGCACAATCTTCACGGGGAGCGCGACGGCGCTCCCGGCTTGCTCGGGGCCCGGGGATGGGCTCCCGGGCCCCCGACCTCCTCTTCGTGGGGGTCAAAGGTTGCTCACCTTCTGGGGGCCATATCTCAGCCCCTGGGGGTCCGATCTGCCCCATTTTCGCGTCCTCTTGCTCCTTGCGGTGGCCCCCAGCCACTGGGAGCACTCTCCTTTGCCCTCCGGGTCTCCAAGAGGGGGCATTCTGCAGGGAGCGGTCTTCACTGGCTCCCTGCGCCAGACTTTCGCCTGGCTCTCCTCCTGGGCCTCTCTTCTTCCTGCGCAGAGGCCCCTGCGTCTGCGCACTGGTCCTGGTCTCTTCTTCTGGTGCTGTTAGGGGCCTGGGGGCAGTCAGGGGGTACCTCCTTCCAACTGCCCATTGCCAGGCTCCAGCACCTTCCACCTCCGCAGACCACACTCCAGAGAGAGCTTCTCTTCCTGTGCAAGCACTTTTTAAAAGTTGAGTAGGGGCTGGCAGGAAGTCTCTGTTGGTCCTATCCAACAGCGCCACATCACTTCCCTGCCCCTGCTCCCTCCTTCTTGTCCAGCCTCTGGGCTGGTTCAAAATGGCGTCGTCCAGGGTCTCTGGCCACATGGTCTCTGAAACCAGAGCCCTTCCCTCCTAGGTGCAGCCTGGTGCCTGGCACCCAGTGATAGCTGCTGATGGATGAGCCTGTAGCTCCGCCTATCTTCACTTCGTGGAAAGGAGGTCTTCGCTCTGGGAGGGAAAGGTCATCAATCCAGCCTGCTGAGGTCAACCCCCAGCCAGGCCCTGGTTATGATCTGACTCAGAGAGATGTAACATTTCTGGATGACCCAAAAGCAGTACAAATATGACTCTGGACTCTGCAGAATACTTCTTTTCACATCCGCTACAGTGGACTTTAGTGCGTGTCTGGAATCTGTAGGCCTTATGGAAGTTAATCTAGCACATGGGCTCCACATCCCCATAGGGGAATAATGAAGTGAAAAACACAGTAAAGCACACTGACTTTCCCTGGCATGTTCCTTCCTAGTGTATAAGGCCTATTCCGTGTCACCACCCAATTCTGCATAAGTCCTGCCACACCATTCACTTTGTAGCTGCTCCTGGACTGCGCACGCCAAGAATCTCCCCTGCGCAGCCCCTACACGTGTGCACACGCATGTACACAGGTGTCTGCATGTAACCAGCCCGGTGCCCCTTACTCCAGCTGCTGCGCAGCGGCCTAGTCAAGCTAGGGGGACACCAGTAAAATCCACATGCAGTCTCTTTCATCATGAGTTCACTGTGGATGAGTCCCAATTTATGAGGCTCTCCCACAGTAAAACCTCAACACCTAGGTGCTCAAAAAGCAAAAAATCAGGGCGGCCCATAGTGTCAGAACCACCTTCTAACACCTGGGTTTCCACACCTAAAACATTCAGCCCTAAACTTACCCGGCATGTTTTGTTTCATAGCATCTTTTTTTGTACCTCCCTCCAGCTTTGCAACCCTCAACTCTTTTACACATTTCAACATGTGCTCAACATATTTAGCTATGAGCATAACTTCCTCTAAATGAGGCTCATCCTTAAGCCCAAGTTCTTCTCTAATCTAGTCACTACTGAATCTAAAAACTAGTTACTATCTTATTTTCTCATCTGTTGCACCACCAAATTTGCATGCAACTAGTTACATTATCCTTAATAGTTTCAGAATCATATTGTTCTCTTAAAACAAAATGATATTGCTCCATTATGGTGCTCACTCGGGGAAGATAGTGCCTATACAACTTCTCTAAGCATATCTCATACTCATTCAGGTTCCTTTCCTCCTCCGCAGTCAAATTGGGAATATTCTCTAAAATATCCTGTCGCTCTCCCCCCAACAAAATACCAAGAGAGAGCATTTATGTTTGCTCTTAAATTAGTTCCACATAATCTTTATAGTTCTTCCATTTGTTCCATTTGATTGGAGGATTTCCCAGAAAGGACACAGGTGTAAAATTCTGCATTTTCTTTCCTCCGCAAACTGGAAAAAAACTATCATCTTGAATTTAGCGTGCCTGTCGCCTCAACTGATCCACAAATATATGTATATATATACATATTCACTGAAAAAACCATAGGTTTCAGGGGCATTATAGTTAGTTGGACATTTCACTCGTACAAAACCATAGAAATTCCCCTGTTATAGTTAGTTCAGCTAACTATAACTCGCGCGCCCGCAATGCACTGCTGATGACGTCACATATTACATCACTCATGACATGGTCAGTGACATCACTCATGACATCACTGATGACATCTCAAATGACATCACTGATGACATCACTGATGACATCATCCTTGTGATAGAGTGGCAGACCTCCTCTCACCCTAATATAACCTTTGATACACACACTCAAAAATACAAACTAACATTTTCAAAACAATGGACATACCAATACCAGTTACAACACACCTATTCAGTAATTCCAAGATCTACACACACATCCACTCATTCACCAACAGTCCCTATACAGTCACTCATACATGTACTCACTCATCATATGTACTCATACACCTATACATCCTGTTACACACCGCCACTCATCCATAGAGTTACTCACACACATAGTCACACATGCAAACAAAGTATCAAACATCCATTTACTTGCATATACAGTTATACTCACACTACCACACTTACTTCTACAGAAACTTACACATACTTACTCTCTTAAACAATCACTTATAGAAACACCTACTTATTTGTACAGGAACTCTTCCAATCTCTCATTCTCACATATACTCACTTGTATACACCAATACTCACATATACTAGTTTAAAACATATGTAGTTACTCATAAAGATACTATTGAGACAGTCATTCACTCACTAACACACCCATACACATACTCATCCACCTATACAGTCCTGCACACATGCTGTCTTCAACACATACAAACAGTGAGTCACTCATTCATGCATCTATGCACTAAGTAATACCCCCCACCGAACCATACAGACACTCAGACACTCATACTGATACTCAAAAAACCAACTAATAACCCATATAGACACTCATGTAGCTACTCACCAACCCATGCAGCCACTTATACACAAAGTGAGAGACTGATACAGATATTTTCATATTTAAACATTACTCACTAACCCATGTATTCACTAAGATGCACTTAGTCAGTTATACAATCAATTTTACAAAACAAAATCATCCATTTAGACACTTATATACCCATTTATTCTTCCATCGACCTTGAGATATACATATATAAAACATATTTAATTTTCAGAAAAACACACATTCACTGGATGATGTCATCAGTGATGTCATCAGTGATGTCATTTGAGATGTCATCAGTGATGTCATGAGTGATGTCACTGACCTTGTCATGAGTGATGTAATATGTGACGTCATCAGCAGTGAATTGCGGGCGCGCGAGTTATAGTTAGCTGAACTAACTATAACGGGGGAATTTCTATGGTTTTGTACAAGTGAAATGTCCAACTAACTATAACGCCCCTGAAACCTATGGTTTTTTCAGTGAATTTCTAAGGTTTTTAAATGCTAATTTCTAACTATAACGTGCCTGAAACCTATGGTTTTTCAGTGAATTTCTATGGTTTTTTAAATGCTAATTTCTAACTATAACATGCCTGAAACCTATGGTTTTTTCAGTGAATATATATATATTTATTATACTATGTATACATGTGAAAATGTCTCGGTCCCCTGTTTGCCTCGGTGGCACGGAAAAAATGGGTGGAACTGACGTCAGCACGCCGACGAGGTTCTCTTATGGCTCCGATGACGTCATACGGTGTCGCGAGCGGAGCCGTGCTATTATGACGTCCTCGTTGACCTGGGAGAGCTAGGAATGAATTTCCGTGGAATGCTGGTGCAGGGGATATTCACCTAAGTGTTCAGGCTAGTCCTTTGGGAGCAACTGTTTATGTTGCCACTCCAGAAACCGAAACCAGTGATCCGAGGGCAGAGGCCCTGCAGATGGCACACGAGGTGGGGTGCCCAGTCGTGTGCACCGGCGGGGCAGCGAAGTGACAAGCACCACAACCCACAAAAAAGGTAACGAGGGCACTGAATAACACAGGATCTTCTCTTTGTATCTGGCAGGAACAACGAAGTTAAAATGCCCTAGTACCAAAATGTAGAATTAGTGCTACAACGGTCTTCAAGAGGACCTGCGATGCCGCTTCTGCCTCCCGTACCCTGGAGGTGGCACATGGGTCACGCGGTACGGTCATACTGCGGTGGGACGCACACTCGTTGACCTCTCATGGCACTGCTCCACACTTCAGGGAGGACGCTTTCCATTAGCTATGTTTTCTGATGACATGTCGCGCCGGCCCCATCCAACAACAGAACTCCTTTAGATCCAAACAGACTCTTCCACTCTCTCACCGGAAGTGAAACCAGGCCACGCGGACACTTTCACAATACAACAGCCGGGAATGTACTTTTCGGTAAAAAAACATATTCCTTCCTCCTAATTAATCAAATAAACATCTCACTGAAGAACAGGGGCCAGCTTCGATCGGTAAACAGCCGTTACAACGACTTTTTACTTTGCGATACCATTACAACGCATGCATTACCACGCATGCGTTGTACATCACGAAGTCATTACTACACATTTTTTAGAACGCATGGTCATTTACCACGCATGCCTTTACAACGAATTTTGTTGTAAAGGTATGTATGGTAAATGACCATGCCTTCTAAAAACATGTAGACGATCCATGTCGTTGTAAGGAAACAGAGGCTGTTCCGTTTCCTCACAACGACGTGCACCGCCCCTCAGAGACGACGTGAAGCAGGAACCAGGAGGAGAGAGGAACCACGAGGAGTGAGAGGTAAGGGGATTGGGCATGGGGTGGGGGTTTCTTTTCTAGGGTTTAGGGTAGTGCAGTGGTGTTTGGGTGGTGTAGGGGGTCGTGCTGGGGGTAGTGTTTTAGGGTTTAGGGTAGTGCAGTGGTGTTTGGGTAGTGTAGGGGGTCGTGCTGGGGGTAGTGTTTTAGGGTTTAGGGTAGTGCAGTAGTGTAGGGGGTCGTGCTGGGTTAGTGTTTTAGGGTTTAGGGTAGTGCAGTGGTGTTTGAGTAGTGTAGGGTTTCATGCTGGTGGTAGTGTTTTAGGGTTTAGGGTAGTGCAGTGGTGTTTGTGTAGTGTAGGGGGTCATGCTGGGGGTAGTGTTTTAGGGTTTAGGGTAGTGCAGTGGTGTTTGGGTAGTGTAGGGAGTCGTGCTGGGGGTAGTGTTTTAGGGTTTAGGGTAGTGCAGTGGTGTTTGTGTAGTGTAGCGGGTTGTGCTGGGGGTAGTGTTTTAGGGTTTATGTTAGTGCAGTGGTGTTTGGGTAGTGTAGGGGTAGTGCTGGGGTAGTGTTTTAGGGTTTAGGGTAGTGCAGTGGTGTTTGGGTAGTGTAGGGGGTAGTGCTGGGGGTAGTGTTTTAAGGTTTAGGGTAGTGCAGTGGTGTTTGGGTAGTGTAGGGGTTCATGCTGGGGGTAGTGTTTTAGGGTATAGGGTAGTGCAGTGGTGTTTGGGTAGTGTAGGGGGTCGTGCTGGGGGTTGATTTAGGGTTTAGGGTAGTGCAGTGGTGTTTGTGTTGTGAGGGGGTCGTGCTGGGGGAGTGTTTTAGGGTTTAGGGTAGTGCAGTGGTGTTTGTGTAGTGTAGGAGGTCATGCTGGGGGTAGATTTAGGGTTTAGTGTAGTGCAGTGGTGTTTAGGTAGTGTAGGGAGTCGTGCTGGGGGTAGTGTTTTAGGGTTTAGGGTAGTCCAGTGGTGTTTGTGTAGTGTAGGGAGTCGTGCTGGGGGTAGTGTTTTAGGGTTTAGGGTAGTGCAGTGGTGTTTGGGTAGCGTAGGGGGTCATGCTGGGGTAGTGTTTTAGGGTTTAGGGTAGTGCAGTGGTGTTTGTGTAGTGTAGGGGTCATGCTGGGGGTAGTGTTTTAGGGTTTAGGGTAGTGCAATGGTGTTTGTGTAGTGTAGGGGGTAGTGTTTTAGGGTTTAGGGTATTGCAGTGGTGTTTGTGTACTGTAGGGGGTCATGCTGGGTTCTAGTGTTTTAGGGTTTAGGGTAGTGCAGTGGTATTTGTGTAGTGTAGGGGGTAGATTTAGGGTTTAGGGTAGTGCAGTGGTGTTTGGGTAGTGTAGGGGGTCATGCTGGGGGTAGTGTTTTTGAGTTTAGGGTAGTGCAGTTGTGTTTGGGTAGTGAAGGGGGTCGTGCTGGGGTTAGTGTTTTAGGGTTTAGGGTAGTGCAGTGGTGTTTGGGTAGTGTAGGGGTCAACCAACATGAATTTGTCCTTGTGTGATGTAACCAATGCTCATGTAAAGCACTCCAATACCTGACCAGTCTGCACTATATAAAACTGCAAAAAAACAAAAAATAAAAAGTGTTTTGCACACTTCTGTCATTGGGCTATACGTGGGCTACCTCTGGGTGATATTTGTGCTACATTTGGGCTCTTTTGTCTCTGGTGGCCATCTTGGGAGACTTATTTGTTATGAAGTTTCCTAATTTCCTCATTTACTACAGTCTCCTCAGTAGGAAATGCTTTCAGTTTTTTACTTTGATTCCATCAAGAAGGCATTCAGATGTGTCACACATTTGCCATAAATTCAGAATGTTAGCACTCTAGTTGTTCATTAGATCACTGTAGTAAAGCTACTGCTCACCAAGGAGTTAACTGGAAGTCTACTGCTGGTATTGAAAGTGATTGTTTCAGTCTGCATGTCAGAATTTTCTAATGAAATAGAAGAGGATTTGAGATCTCACTTAAAACATGCCCTAAATTTTCTTTTTGCAGCACTAACCATAATTTCTATGGCAAAATGAACCCCCTCATTTTGTTCCTTTTAAATTAAATGTTTTAAGTGTTACCAGTTTATTCCAATCAAGATGGCTTCAGGTGTGCCATACTTTTGTCATAAGTAAGGCTGTTAGCACTCTAGTTGTTCTTTAGAACACTCTGGGAAGCTGCAGTAGAACACAAAGGCATCAACTGACAGGCTGCTCCTGTTGAAATATAACAGGAAGATATTTGAGATCTCACTTAAAACATGTCCTAATTTTTCTTTCTACAGCACTAACCATAATTTCTATGGCAAAATGAACCCCCTCATTTTGTTCCTTTTTAAATTAAATGTTTTAAGTGTTACCAGTTTATTCCAATCAAGATGGCTTCAGGTGTACCATATGTTTGTCATAAGTAAGACTGTTATCGCTCTAGTTGTTCTTTAGAACACTCTGGGAAGCTGCAGTAGAACACAAAGGCATCAACTGACAGGCTGCTCCTGTTGAAATATAACAGGAAGATATTTCAAATCACACTTGAAACACGTCCTAATTTTTCTTTCTACAGCACTAACCATAATTTCTATGACAAAATGAACCCCATCGTTTTGTTCCATTTTAAATTAAATGTTTTAAGTGTTACCAGTTTATTCCAATCAAGATGGCTTCAGGTGTGCCATACTTTTGTCATAAGTAAGGCTGTTAGCACTCTAGTTGTTCTTTAGAACACTCTGGGAAGCTGCAGTAGAACACAAAGGAATCAACTGACAGTCTCTGCCCTTGTTGGATGTACATGTTTTACTGAGAATGTCAGACTTCATTCTCACATGACTGAGAAAGATAATGTGAATTTACAGAAAATATGCTCTCATTTTAGCTTCTGGAGCACCTTCCAAAACTGTATGGGACAAGCATGTGAAAATAGTTTTCTCTCAAACATGATTCATGATATCCCAGCAGAAGGTTTCTCACAGGGTAAAATCACCTTAGAACACACCACAATTCCTGAAATTAGTATGGTACCATCAACAAATGAATTCTAATGTAACTAAAGTCTGTTAGCACCCTTTATAGTTCTCCTTTTGGTAACCCTCAAAATCTTCGATTCACTACAATGCATTTCAATGGGGTACTATCATTTATATTGGTCCCAAGATGGCTGCCAGCATTCCAGGATGAAGTGCTGACAGCCAATCAGATCTCACGATGACATGTGTGGTTAGGCTCCGCCCAGATATATATGTGTTTTTACTTTTGATTTTATCAGCAACTACTGAACGGATTTACACCATTTAACAAAAAGGGTTCTTTCTGAACCAATAACTACCTCTTTGCCAAATTTGGTGTAATTCCGTTCAGTAGTTCGGGCTGTAGCCTTGCATAAAGTTTCCTATGGGAAATTGATTTTTGACTCTTACTTTTTAATTTCTCCGCAACTACTGAACGGATTTACACCATTTAACAAAAGGGTTCTTTCTGAACCAAGAACTACCTCTTTGCCAAATTTTGTGTAATTCCGTTCAGCAGTTCGAGCTGTAGCCGTGGCTAAAGTTTCCTATGGGAAAATGAATGGGGAAAACACGTTTTGGGACCCCCTTTTTTCTCGGCCCCTGCTTGACGAATCACCCCGAAACTTTTAGGGTAGGAGCGGACCGGAGCGGGCCATAAAGTTTGAAAATTTCGCGAAGGTTCGTCAACCGACGCAAGAGTTATTTCAAATAGAATGTTGCGGATTTCCTATGGAAAATAGGTCCTAACTATAACTATCTACTGGCGACCGCCAGTAGATAATATATATATATATATATATATATATATATATATATATATATATATATATATATATATATATATATATATATATATATATATATATATTCACTGAAAAAACCAAAGGTTTCTGGGACGTTATAGTTAGGAATTAGCATTTAAAAAGCCTTTGATATTCACAAAAAAAACGTAGCTTGCAGGGACGTTATAGTTAGGCTGACATTTCACTCGTATAAAAGCAGAGAAATTTGGCTGTTATAGTTAGCTGAGCTAACTATGACTCGCGCCCCGCAATGCACTGCTGATGACGTCACATATTATATCACTCATTACATGGTCAGTGACATCAGTGATGACGTCATCGATGACATCTCAAATGACATCACTGATGACATCACTGATGATATCATCCAGTGACTGTGTGTATCTGAAAAGTTTAAGTATGTTTTATATATATATATATATATATATATATATATATATATTCACTGAAAAAAACATAGGTTTCAGGCACGTTGTAGTTTGAAATTAGCATTTAAAAAACCTTAGAAATTCACTGAAAAAAACATAGGTTTTAGGGACAGTTATAGTTAGTTGGACATTTCACTTGTACAAAAGCAGTGAAATTCCCCTGTTATAGTTAGTTCAGGTAACTATAACTCGCGCCCCAAAAATGCACTGCTGATGACGTCACATATTACATCACTCATGACATAGTCAGTGACATCACTGATGACATCACTGATGACATCTCAAATGACATCACTGATGACATCACTGATGACATCATCCACTTAATATCTGATGCACCTCCTCACACTCTAATATAACCTTTCATACACCTACTCTAAAATACAGACTACCATTCTCAAAACCATAGACACACCAATACCAGTTAGTACATACCCACTCACTGATTCATAGGTCTACACACACATCCACTCACCCATACAGTCACTCATACACGCATTCACTCATCAATACAGCCACTGATATGTGCACTCATACACCTATACAGATACTCACACACTGCCACTCACCCATAGAGTTACTCACACACCTAGTCAGGCACCCAAAGAATCAATCACACTGCAATTTACTCATTATACAGGTATACACACACCACCTCACTTATTCATACAGATACTAACACATACTTATTCTCTTATACAATCACTGAAACAAGCACACACTCATCCATACAGCCACTCTCACAATCACTCACTCTCACATATAGGCACTTATATACTCCAACACTCACATATACTGCCTTTCACATATGTAGTTACTCACACATGTACCACTGAGACATCCATTCACTCATCAACACAGCCATACACACACACTCACTCACCCATACAGCCCCTCACAGACGCACTCATGAACCCATACACCCAGTGATTCACCCACTCACACATCCATGCAGGGAGTCACACACCCCCCACCCACACTCAGGCACCCATACAGGTACTCAGACAACCAATCAATAACCAATATAGACACTTATGTAGCTACACACCAACCCATGCAGCCACTTAAACACCACATGACAGACTGACACAGACATTCACACAGATTACTCACTAACCCATGCATTCAGTAGGACACGTTTAATCACTCACTTATACAGTTAGTCATGCACCTACTAAATTATCCATTCAATCCATTCAGATACTCATAGACCCACTCATTCTTCAATACACCTTGGCATATATATATGTATATATATATATATATATATATATATATATATATATATATATATATATATATATATATATATATATATATATATATATATATATATATATATATTATCTACTAGCGGTCGCCAGTAGATAGTTATAGTTAGGACCTATTTTCCATAGGAAATCCGCAACATTCTATTCCCAATAACTTTGGCGCCGGTTGACGAATCTTCGCGAAATTTTCAAAACTTATGGCCCGCTCCGGTCCGCTCCTATCTTGAAAGTTTCGGGTGATTCGTCAAGTGAAGCCAAGAAAAATGGGGGTCCCAAAACGTGTTATCCCCATGCAATTTTCCATAGGAACCTTTAGTCGCAGCTACAGCCCGAACTGCTGAACGGAATTACACCAAATTTGGCAAAAAGGTAGCCCTTGGTTCAGTGTTGTGCCTTTTGGTTAAATGGTGTAAATCCGTTCAGTAGTTCCTGAGAAAATCAAAAGTAAAATCACATATATATCTATGGCCGCGGTGGATCCGCGCACCCTGAGCACACCCTCCCAATCACGAGCTGTATGCTAATTGGCTGACAACACTCCAAACCAGGAAGTGTTGGCAGCCATCTTGTTCCTCAGTAGAACCGAGGCACAGAAACAAGTGCAGAAAACGCAAAAAGGGGGCAGGGTAGAAACACCCTGACCCCCTAGGCATGCTCAGGGGGTCCCACAAGGACCCCCAGGGCCCCCCCAATTTTTTATTTTTTTTTTAAATCGGCGGGATGCGTGCAGGGTGCGCGGATCCCGCCGTCAGCAGTGCATTGTGGGGGCGTGAGTCATAGTTAGCTCAGCTAACTATAACAGCCGAATTTCTCTGCTTTTATATGAGTGAAATGTCAGCCTAACTATAACGTACCTGAAACCTACAGTTTTTTCAGTGAATATCAAAGGTTTTTAATTGCTAGTTCCTAACTATAACGTCCCTGAAACCTTTGGTTTTTTCAGTGAATTTCAAAGGTTTTTAAACGCTAATTTCTAAGTATAACATCCCTAAAACCTGTGTTTTTTTCAGTTCTAATCTAATGTTTTGTAACTTGTTATGAAATTTTAACAATGGAACTGTAATGGCACTATATGTTCAACAATTTCTGTAGAATTGCATTGCGTACAAGTTACATTATGTACTAAATGTGCTTCATCTAAACTTTTTAGCATTCATAAATGTAATGAATATTTTTTTCTTTTTAAAAATATTTTTTAGTATTTTTTTTTTTAAAAGTGTGAAATTCACGTACCGAACACGTACCAGTCACGGTGAGTACGCGAATCCAAGCATGCTGCCGCCATATTTGTTATGTCGTGTAGGATACGTGCACGGTGCATGATGGGTGCGCGGTTCCCATTTTTTTTTCAAAATTCAAAAACATGTTATAAACTAAATATTTTCGAAAGCAACCATATATGCTTTATTGAAAGAATGATAACATTGATATTAACATAAATAATTTGAATATTTGAATTCTTATAATGAAGTTACAGAAGCCGCGACGGTCCCGCGTAACCTCATGTACGTATTTCCGGGTTCGTGTCAGGTACGCGAATCCAGCGCAAGGTATTTTGTTTTAAAAGTATAAATATATAACTTTATTATATATATTATACCAAGAGATTTATATACAAATTTGTAAATTTAGTATATTTGTAACTGGAATAAATATATATTAATTTTAAATATATGTTTCGGGAATCGTGTCTGGTGCGTGCTGATTGCGCATCGCGTACTCGAATCCCATGTGACTTCAAAAGAAAGCATTTCATTGGTTAAGAAGCTTTCCATTCCAGTACTTGCAGGACCCCACCCAATTTTTTCATTCTTCCAGGAGCAGCTTTACTAAAACAGCTCTTGTGTTTTCTGTGCCTCTTGATTTGAATTTTGGGTGGTTTTTTTTCTACTGAGGAAATGGCATCACAAGATTTACCACAGGATATTCCTCAAGATGAAGAGGAGCTGAAAGAACCCATAAAGAAAATAAAAGAAAGATTTGTGTGGGCTTTCTTCTCAATACCACAGGGAGAGAAGAAGGTAAATGCGCGAAAGGTCACCTGCACTGTGTGTAACAAAGTTTTGTCTCAGGGATCTGAGAAAAAGTATTCTTGCGGGACTTCATCTATGATCAAACATCTTCAGACCATGCACCCAAACCATCTTGCGCGAGAACAACATTGTCGCCAAATGCAAGAGAGACAACAAGATGATGAGGTCGCAGGACCTTGTACTTCTGCGGGATCCACTGCATCCACAGAAACTAATGTAATTGTTCCAGAGTTTGCAGTACTGGAACAGCACTGCATAAAGTGCAAGAAACTTCTTTGTGCAGGCGAGCAATCTGTTGCAGCTGTTGTTGCTGCAAAGAACCATCAATGTTAATTTTTTGGGGGGTTTTGCAATGAGTTTGAAATTGCAACATCTTTTGAAAAGTTTTTTTTGATCATTTCCTTGTTTTTTCAATCTTTTCTAAAAAAAAACAAAAAAATTAATAAAAGGGTTCAAAAAACACAAAAATTTAAAAAAGAAGAAAAAAAATGGTTCTTTTTAGAACCGCCTATTTGGTTAAAAATAGACAAACTTGTATGTGTTGTATGAATTACTGCAAAGGTAATGTCTGAGTCATTGGATGAGTGCATGGATAGTGCCTGGGTGATTGGAGGAGTGTATGGGTAGTGCCTGAGTGCATGGATGACTGCATGGGTAGTGTTAGAAGAAATGGATGAGTGCATGGATAGCGCTTGAGTGGAAGGATTAGTGCAACAGTAATGCTTGGTAATTGCAAGAGTGTATAGGTAGTGCCAGAGTGAATGACTGAGTGCAAGAGTAGTGAGTGGATGATTGTATGAGTGCATGGGTACTGCCTGGGTAATTGCATGAATGCATGAGTAGTACCTGAGTGAATGGATGAGTGCATGTGTAGCCCTTGAGTGGAAGGATTGGTGCAACAGTAATGCTTGGGTCATTGCAAGAGTGTATAGGTAGTGGCAGAGAGAATGACTGAGTGCAAGAGTAGTGAGTGAATAATTGCATAAGTGCATGGGTACTGCCTGGGTGATTGCATGACTGCAGGGATAGTGCATCAGTGAATGGATTAGTGCATGGGTAGCGCTTGAGTGGAAGGATTAGTGCAACAGTAATGCTTGGGTCATTGCAAGAGTGTATAGGTAGTGCCAAAGTAAATGACTGAGTGCAAGAGTAGTGAGTGAATGGTTGTATGAGTGCATGGGTACTGCCTGGGTGATTGCATAAGTACAGGGGTAGTGTCTGAGTGATTGGATCAGTGCATAGGTACCACTTGAGTGGAAGGATTGGTGAAACAGTAATGCTTGTGTCATTGCAAGAGTGTATAGGTAGTGACACTGTGAATGATTGAGTGCAAGAGTAGTGAGTGAACAATTACATGAGCACACGGGTACTGCCGGGCTGATTGCATGAGTGCAGGAGTAGTGCCTGAGTGAATGGATGAGTGCATGGGTAGTGCCTGAGTGATTGGGTGAGTGCATGTGGAGTGCTTGAGTGGAAGGATTAGTGCAACAGTAATGCTTGGGTCATTGCAAGAGTGTATAGGTAGTGCCAGAGTGAATGACTGAGTGCAAGAATAGTGAGTTAATGATTGCATGAGTGCATGGGTACTGTAGTGTAGCTCCTATTTCCCTAATAGGCTCTGCGCATTGGAATAATATATCCTATAGGTCAGTATGTCCCTATCGAGTATATTAAACTTAATTACTTGTGCCAGCTAGCTCAGAGGCCACTAGAAACTCCTTGACAACAAGAAGGGAGTAGTTTCTGGCAGCCATAAAGACATGACCACTATGTTTCCCTTTACAATCAGAACGTGTCCCAGAGTCGTGGAAACAATAGATAACTATTTCACTCAGCTCAATCGTGCATGCTTAGTTTTCTCCAAGTTTACACAGAAAGAAATAGACGGTAGTTTTCAATAAAGGATTTATTGAACAGTCTTGTTTCTGGTGTAAGTTAAATGTGCTGTTACAATCACAAGACAGTATGCGAGATAAATAATGTACAGGGTGAGCAGTAGAAATAAATAATACTGCGATAGCATTATCTTTTAGCGTATATTCACATACATAAATAACATGAGCTAAAAATGCGAGTACTCATACGATGCGTTTCTAATCTAGTTCTACCCCAATGGACCTAACCTAATCCTAGGTGTAGGGAGAGGTATGAAGTAGGTGAAGTATTCCTTACTATGGTATACTAAGAGTATGTTAAGCCTAGTATGCCTAGTATGCTTAGTATGCCAAGAGTCCCTCTAGGTTCGTATCAGCTCCATACCTGAAGAATGAGAGAGGTAGGAATCTCTTTGCCAGACTCGAACTCCAACACCCCGCAAGGGAAGTCAGATCACTGGAAGCGGGACTCTCTGCGTGCAGGGATGACAGCGTCTTCTCAGTGCGTCAGGCCGGGATACGGGCTCCTCTGAAGTCGAGGTCTCCTCTAGTTTACAAGGGCTAGGGAAGGTATATTTATACCTGAGAGTACCTAGGAATGTTAGCATTGACGTGAATCGGACAGCGAAAGACGTCATGAATGAACCCCTAAGGAATAACGGTTCATACATAATATATGAGTCCTTGAAGAAATCAATAGTCCTGGACTAGGGAAACTCCCACAGCCTAAGGGTCTGTTCTTCATGTACTCGTTGTGACGTTAGGGTGGACGGATGTCGGAGACCATGCCTGTATTTGGAGTGTATGGTTTAATGCCTAAATAAGGCCTGGGAATTTATGCCTATATAAGGGCAGGGTGAATTGTGCCTATATAAGGACATGATACTGGAAAGCCCGTTATGGACACCCTAAGAGGAATACAACAGTACTGCCTGGGTGATTGCATGACTGCAGGGATATTGCATGAGTGATTGGATGAGTGCATGGGTAGTGCTTGAGTAGAAGCATTAGTGCAACAGTAATGCTTGGGTCATTGCAAGAGTGTATAGGTAGTACCTGAGTGATACCATAAGTGCATGGGTAGTGCCTGAGTAATTGCATAAGTACAGCAGTACTGCTTGGGTGTGCATCGTCCTCGCCTCTCCCCACTGTACAGGAGGGTCCTGCGAGTAGCCATGCTCAGCTGGAGGAGCATGAGCAGCAGAGACCTGGTAAGTGCATTCTATGCAATATGTGTCTGGAAGTATGATGTGAGTGAAGACAGTGCTGTACCATTGTGTGTCCCATGCCTCCATTCACCTATTCTGTGTCCATGCAGCAGTCATCATGAATAAAAAGGCTCACTGTGGCATATGGACTGTACAGGACAGAGTGCATTTTGGGAGTTGTAGTTTCTTCATGACAACTGGAGGAATTGAGCCACACTTGTGCATTTGTATTGAAATTTGCACTGCCAGCACCACTAACAGTGAACCAAGGGAATCATAACTGATGTGTGCATTGGATGAGGAATGGTACAGACACTGTCCAGTGTGTGTATGAGAGGCCAAAGGGTATTGGATGCTGTGCCTTGCATTGCATTTGTTGAGTTTGGGTTCTGATTGAGACAGATCATCATGTGTCATGGAGTCAAGACAGACTTTGAGATCCTTGCCTCACTCTTAAGTGTTTCCAATTTTGCCAAGTGTGTCCACTGACACACGTCTTACCCTCAGTGGCTTGTATGCCATTTTACATGTACAGGTAGCTGTCACAACGACCCACTACTGGTCACCGGTGCACTGCACTACGTTATCAGTCACCAAAGCCAATATGTGGCACTGGATTGTCAGCTTTTGTGAGGGGACATCAAAAGGCTAGACTCACAACGTAGCAAAACAAATAGCCTAGACCCTATGTGGATGTGTGACCCACATTCGGCATTTGTCTTGTCCCATACAATGCTGCACAGCAGATGACATTTGTCCAGATGTAAAAGAGCTGAGACTCCATATCACAGGCCAATTTCAATGACATCTGATCTCCTTTGGTAGACTGGTTTTGGAACCTGCCCATGTAGCAGTGACAGGACACACAGATCACAAGAATGCCAAAGTTGAGGGTTGGCCACTACAGTTGTGTAAGCCACAAATATTCTCGTGAGATGTCCATGTCAGACTCAAATCAGAAGATGAAAGTGAACATACACGTAATGTAAGCTCATAAACACTGACAACTGTATAGTGTGATCAGAGGAAAACAAAGTCTGACCTTGGCTCATCTAGGTATGTGTCTTGTCCTGACGTGTACAACCACTACATCATGATTTTGCTTACATTTCAGTGGGCACAGCTGGCCAAATGGTAGAACAGCAGGACCAGGTTCGGAGCGGGAGAACATCAGTGCACCGGCGGCTACGACCTCTTTCTACCAGTGAGGAAGAAGAGGATGAGGCAGGACCATCAACATCTGGAGGCAGGGGGATTGCGCCCACCCGGACTGACCAGGAAGACAACTCTAGTGCTACGGACTGGGTGGAGGCTGTGGACATTGAAGTGGGGGGGAAGAACTGGACACCTCTGGCCAGGGGGTGATGGAGAGCTACTCCCCCCAGACCATTCACCTGTGGGTTCTGTCGCGGTGTCCCCGAGGCAGGCCAATACCCAACCTGGGCCTGCCATCAGCCCCTCCCTACCTCTAGAGGCCCCCATTCTATCGGGGCCTCCAGCTGCATCCCCTGCAACCAGTCCCCCTCATCGTAGCTGCCAGGTTGACCCCAACATTGGCTCTGAACCTGAGGCACCACACCCCTCCTGTCCCACCCAAGCCCCTCCCTGTGTTGTTCCTCCTGTGGCTGTCCCAGAGGACTTGATGTGGGTATGTGAGGGTCAGCCAGACATGTCCTCTCGCATCATGCTGCAGTTGTGTCTAGAGATACGCATGATGTGAGAGGAGAGCATCATGCTGCAGTTGTGTCTAGAGATACGCATGATGCGAGAGGAGATTGCCCAAGCTCTGGCCACCCTCACTACCAGTGTCAATTCCCTGGCCACAGCCATGTCGTCTGTTGTTTCCCAACCTCCTTCCCATACCACCGTCAATGTCTCCCCCTGTCTGTTGCCCCACACTGTTTCCCCCCGTACTCCTCGTGTGTCCCGACCCCGTGTGGTGCCTGTTCCTGCACCGGCCAGCCATGTGCCTGCATCGGACTCGGAGGATCTGGACATTGTGGTAGTAGAGGATGACCAGAAGGACACTTGACTTTTTGACAGAATTTTCTTTGTGGACAATTATTTACTTTTCCCCTTGTAAATAGACTGGTTCCCCTGACGCTCCCTGATGTGTTATATTTTTGTTGCCCCACCCCAATCCAAGTTCCCTTCTCCTTCTGCATTAAGATCGTCATTTGTTTTCCTTTCTCCCTTCCAAACGGACGGTTGTGCTTCAAATCATTTATTAATATCTTTAAGAATCCTACTTACTTTCATTTGTTTGACTTCATTGTGAATGTCTTGTACAAAATATGGACACGTATTTTGTGAGTCATCTGCTATGCTTATTATGGCTTGTTGCAATGATGGGTTAGACTTGTATTTGTGTCACACACAGACATACCTCCTCACATCTCTAGGCCACCTACATTGGTATACATTTGCATATCAGGACATGATACACAACAGAATCTTGACTTGTGAAGATCTTTACTTTTTCTTTACACATATTCACAGTGGTCAATTTGTTTTTGGGATGTTGTCAATGGCGATCGTGCTTGCGACTTCGCAATTTCGGAGGTGATGATCGCTGTGAGGGATCAGGTCTGGCTTGTCGCCTACGTGTAGGTGGGTGTTGTGCATGTGCCTGTACACGGTGACGTTCATGTGCAGGGGCAGATGGTGTATGTACAGTTGGTGTTTGTGTGTGGACAAGGGCTGGTTGTGCAGGTGGTGGGAGTGCCCGTTCAGGGGTTGATGGTGGTTGTGCAGATGGTGGGAGTGCCCGTTCAGGGGGTGGTGGTGGTTGTGGAGGTGATGGGAGTGCCCGTTCAGGGGGTGGTGGTGGTTGTGCAGGTGGTGGGAGTGCCCGTTCAGGGGGGGTTGGTGGTTGTGCAGGTGGTGGGAGTACCCATTCAGGGGGGTTGGTGGTTGTGCAGGTGGTGGGAGTGCCCGTTCAGGGGGGTTGGTGGTTGTGCAGGTGGTGGGATGCCCGTTCAGGGGGGGTTGGTGGTTGTGCAGTTGGGGGGAGTGCCCTTTCAGGGGGTGGTGGTTGTGCAGGTGGTGGGAGTGCCAGTTCAGGGGGGTGGTGGTTGCGCAGGTCATGGGAGTGCCCGTTCAGGGGGGGGTGGTTGTGCAGGTCGTGGGAGTGCCTGTTCAGGGGGGGTGGTGGTTGTGCAGGTGGTGGGAGTGCCTGTTCAGGGTGCCGGTGTGTATGTGTACCCTTGCTGTGGTCCTGTGCCGTTGGTGGTACAGGTGTGTGGATGTGATGTCCTGCAGGCAGATATGATGGCTCCCCTCCCTGCGTTGACCGTGAAGGGAGACTTTGGATCACTTTCAGCATGCCCTCCATCATCTTCATGGCCAAGGCATGGTGTCTTGCACTCTCTTCCCTTTGGATGGATATCATGTCTCTCATATTCCTGGACATGTCCTGCTAAGTTCTATCCATCCTATCCAAAACATGGGTCAGTGTGTCCACCACCAGAGGGAATTGGAGCATGTCCTGAAGGGACTCAGACATGTCTGACAGGGTAGCCCCTATGGCACGAATGTCCTGCCTCACATCTGTCTGCTGTTGGAAAAAGTCCTGCTCCCACTGGCCACCATAGCCAGGTGCAGACCCTCTCCGCAGGTGTCGGCCATGGATGAGACCAGCAGGTCCAACAGCAGGGGGGGTGGCAGGTGGAAGCCTGTGGGCAGGAGAATGGTACCCAGGGGATACCTGCACCACAACAGGGTTGGTACTTCCCCCAGATGGTGGAGAGGGTGCCGGGGATACACTGTATAGGGAGGAGCGTGTAGGGGAACCACCATGTTGGTCCTGGATGTGAGGGCTGTGAGGGAGTGATGAATGTGTTGGGATGCGTGAGAGCTGTGGCTGGTTAGCTCTATGCTGGGGACAGGCAATTGTTTGTTTTGGAGGAGGCTGACGAACGTTGCTGGGCGGAGGATGTGATGCCGTGCAAGATTTGGGCAATGTGGTAATATTTCTGTCCATGGCATCAGAATCGTCATCCCCGGAGAGGATGGACATATAGTCACCATCATCTTCCAAGTCTTCGTCCTCAGGTACTTCCTCCTTCTCTTGCGCATGACTTGCTGCCGACATAACTGCCTGGAGGAGCAGTGGATTTTCCCCTCTGATTGCCCGTCGCCCAACACTGGTTGAAGGTCTGTCCTCCTCATCGTCATCATCCCCTGGAACACAGAGGTTGCAACCGTATTAGTAAATGACCTGGTATAATATGTGGTGCAACACAAGGGTTGGATTAACTGTACTTTGCGTCAACAGATGACGATCATGTGACCTGGTTTGGGTACCACCACAAATGACAGCTCACACCATAGCACTGAGGTGTTAAACGGAGATGTACATTGCACAAGCAAACTCACCAGCTCCAGCCACAACTTTCTGTCCCTTTGCATTCCCCCCTGATGTCAACTGCTGATCCTGGCTCCTCATAGGTTTTGTTGACATAGCTGTCCCCGATCCAGCAGCTGTAGAGGAAAGTGACAACATTCTCAATGATCTGCATTACTAATTGACAAACAGGCACATGTGACACTCATAATATGTATGTCACTTTGTAAACAACTGCAGATTCTATACAGAAGGGGATTTTGATCTTTGTCATGGCTTAGTAATCTAAGCTAGTGACACACTTGATGCCACAATTACCTGATGGACAGGTGCGAGAGGGTTTCACTGCTACAGCCAGGATGTCATGCATTCCCCGGGATGGTGTACGCTGCACTGGTGCCATCCTGTCAGCAGCTGTGATGAGACATACATGTCCATATTTCAGTACAGCAGATGGTAGCTATGAGCTAACATGACATTCTTAATGACCATTGACAGGATAATCCTGGGCAATGTGCGGCATGTTTACCTCATGGACTTTACATGTGGGCCCCTGCTCACATGCAGCAGTGCCAGCTGTTACCTCCACACAGCACTGACATCAATGAGATGACACATCAACAGACAAACTTGTATGAGAAGGTTACTGATATTTCAAGGAAGGGGATAAATGATCAGGACTCCTCCGCATTACATTGATTACACCTTCACCATTAAGACTAACATGTTTCATGAGTGTAATGTTGTCTGTTGACAAGTCAAAAGGAGTGTACATCACCAGGCTGACCAATATCACATTTGCACATCAGTTCAAACATTGAGTTGCAGAGTTCATGTGTGAGATGTGCAATAGTCAGGTACATAATGTGGGTCATTTGTGCTTCCCTACCCATGAAGTCACAAAGCTCATTTTGGAATGAGAGAACACACATTTCTTATGTCCATCCGTTGAGTGTCCTCTGTTTGCATACTCCATTTCCAACATCATGGTAGTACTTAGCTGACAACGGATGGTGTCTTGTACAGCAGACATCCTAACCTCATATGTCAACCACTCACCTATATATGTGAATACAGTAGAAGAGGAGGCAAGCAGAATGCAACATTTGGCTATGATCCCACATTGTGGCTAAGTTGAGAAGCTTTGATGGTTGCTACCTGCACTGGATTTGCGTTGTGCTTTTCAGCCAAGTGATTTGAAAATTTCACTTCCTGAAGATTCACCTTAGCAGCCCATACACCCATCTCAATAGAACCCAACTGGCATCAGTGCGAGCCTCATCCACACCAATTTCAATATGATTTTACCATTGATATTTTGCTAGAGAGTTTTCATATCATTGAATTGCAAGCCAGTTGTGTTTTGGACACTTCATATGACACAATGTACTATTTTATGTCCATTCTGCACTCACTTGGCATACATTGTGTGTCATCCTTTCATTAGCCACCAAGGTCTGATCTGGTATGTGGTTAAATGCCATATGTGAGCATATTGTGATGCAGGCAACAGTGTTGTACAACACATACAACATATGGTGGAGATTAAAGGCACATTTCATGAGCATTCAGGTACATTATTCTTGGCTTTACTTACCATGGCCCAGCACCTGCCCAGTGTGTGGTCCCTGACCAGATGTCACAGCCAACCTTGTAGCAGAAGTCAATGTGGGTCTTTGAATCTGGGAGGACCTCATTGGACCTACAATGATAAGTGTGTTTGCAACTTTACATTTCTGCTGCCACATGTGATGCACTCAATTTCAGGCCCAAAGGATAGGCACAAGCAGTTGTGGGCACCACCGTTGCAGAAGTGTGTAGCAATTAATATCATGAGTGATCCCACATATAACTTATAATGGCCCCACTGCCTAGAAGCGATGTCTATCAAAATGACATGACTACAAATCCTGAAGTAAGGTCCACTATCGTGTTTTGTTGATGGCCAACAAACAAGCCATTCAATGAAAAAAGTACATAACCAGCTGGGTGGACTGGGCGATTTCATGTATAGTGAAAACATTCTAAGTTGGACAGTGGATGCATTGTCAATACTCCTGACAATAGTATCTCACTTCTTGTTCATCATTGTCATATTTGTTAACATTGGATTTCTTGATTAGGTATTCAAAAACAATTACAATATAGTGGGGACCCCCTTTTGACTTGTTGTGGCACTCGATTCCAGGATTGAGTTCCCAGGTCTGGGACTGTTGGTGGAATACATGTAATGTTCCCAAATTACAAAGGTATGGTGAGCAAAGACATATTATATTTTGTCTTTCGCTATTCACAAATGTCATTTGCTAAAGGTGAATGTCCATTGACAACTCCAATAGTTATTGAGCTAGTTTTTCCTCTCTGGTTACCTTTCATATTCGGGCACTATATGTCCCTCAGGTTGTCAAATGACAATGTCTGCATTTTGACTATCTCCTGAGCAGTTTGACTTACCAGTTAGTGAGGGTGGTAAGCATTGCTCTGGATGAAGATGTTTCCTCACAGAAGATGCAGGGACCTCTGCTACTGTGGTTGTCTGTGCTCTGGCAGAATGTGTCAATAGGTGAGAAGAGAGAAAAGTCACCAAATGGGAAATGTACATGTGGAACTTGTCATGCATATCCCCATATCTTCTGCATGCTAACAGTATTGTGAAGTACTGCCGCAGCCGGTGCAGGTAGGAGCAGTGGGGCGTTGGGGATGTAATGGCGTGGCAGGGTGGGAAATAGACAACGGAATATGTGAATGACATATTTTGAGATGAGGATTCTCTCACCTTCTGCTTTGTGATTTTGGCTGGCACAGGGTGAGTTACTTTTTGGATAATTTGTATTTTCCCAATTCCGTTATCAGTTGATTTTCCTATGCTCTGCAACCCCTACCCCCTTACATTTTTGACTGACCCAGCCGCATCTGGATAAGTGGAAAGGGCACTTTGTCAATTGCTACTTACCAGGGTTAGGTATATACGGCAGCAGTACTGGGCCCATGTTTTCAATAGTGGGAGAGGGATTTGCCATTTCTAATACAAAGGATTCTGGGACTTGTGGTGCAACATACAGAGGGTAACACATGAGTCTCTGACTGACTATATTTTTATATACACTTTGGACAACTTCCTTACTCACAATGGCAGTGCAACACAGACAATCTTTTCATATACTTATTCTTGATATCCCATTTACCTGGTACCACGCTGTGGACATCACTCACAGGCAGCCCATGGAGCATGTGGGGGTAGATTGTGGTGAGGATATCCTCCTCTAGTGGGGTGAGACAGAGGCGGGGTCCAGAGTGTGGGGCATGGAGAATCCTGTTAAACTCGATCCTGGAGTACTTCTCCTTCACCCTCTTCTTTTCGTCCTGCTTCTTCTTCTTGATGTCACGGACTGTGCGCCTCTCCACCCCAATGCTGTGACAGCAGTGGCTAAATGCTGCCAAGAGATGCCTTCTGTGTGCCACTGGTGCAGTAAGGTGGGAGACCATATAGGCGTTTGTGGTGCCTCACTATTAACTCCACAACCATGGTGGTCTCCTCAATAGTGAAGTTCTTCTTCCTCCTCATTTGTTCCATTTTCCTCTGGCGATGTACAGCGATTGAAAACAGGAACTCTCTGTGGCCAAACCTGTTCCTTGAATGTGTGCTGCTTGTATATGGTTTGTGGTGCTGGTCTTGCAGTTAGTGTTAATTGACTTCAGCTGGAGCATGGTGGGGGATGGTAGGCACTTGAAACGATCATCAGGCCAAAATGTAGGTATTTTGGCCCGGAATCGGGAATTCCGGCCCAGGAGCGGAGATTCCGGCCCGGGAGCGGAATTCCCGCTCCGGGTGTGGAAATTCCAGCCAGAGTGCGGAAATTCCGGCCCGAGTGCGGACGTAAAGTTAGTAGTCGTAAATCCATTCTGTGAATACCAAAAGTAGTAAGTGCATTCTGTGAATACCAAAAGTAGTAGGTTTAGGATTTTGTCAGATTAGTTCTGTGAATCGGGCCCTATATGTTATATTTAAATCATGATTTGAGTGAAAACAGTGATGTGTCAGAATCAAGATTAAGAGTTGTGCCAGAACATTGCACTTCTGAGTTTCTATCCCAATGCAGATTTTACTAGAAGACTCTGGGAAAATGTACGTGGGAAAATGTACGTGGGAAAAAGTGCCAAGAATTTGAGAAAGGGTAAGGGAATGGATGCACAAATACTAATTCCCATGTTTTCCCCTATTCTATCATTTGAAACTCAGGGGCATATGTACAAGGAAGCGGCGGAGTGAGGCGTTAGCCGTCATGGCTTAACGCCTCGCTCCGCCACTTCAGAAACGTAAGGCTGCACCATATTTACAAGGATACGGTGCAGTCTTGCGTTTCCCCCTGCGCACGAGCTACACTTAGCAGTGTAGCGACAATGCAGACACCCTTGCACCATCGTGTAAGGCTGTCTGCGCGCAGGGGAAGATTGTTTATGTGCATGCAGGTCCCCTATCCTGCACATAAACAATCTTGAAATGCCATTTTGTCACTTCTATGTGTGCTGCTTAATGCAGCACACATGGAAGTCACAAAATGTCATTTTATTAATTGATTGTTTATGTGCAGGAAGAGTCACCTTCCTGTACATAAACAATCCAAAGCTTTTGCTTTTCCCATGTGTGCTGCCTCGTGCAGCACACATGGAAAAGCAAAACGGAGAAATAAAGCATTTTTCTCGTTTCGACAACTTAAGTCCAGGTTTTCCCTGGTCTTCATTTTGGCACTGCCTCATATTTAAGCTGCCCTTGTAAATAGGGGGCAGTGTCAAAAACAATGGGTGTTGCGGTGTAACGCCCACAGCAACACCCACTGCCCACCCCTTTCATGCTAAGCATAGCGTGAAAGGGGGCCTTATTTACAAGTCGGCGTTAAGCCACGTTAAGTGGCTTAACGCTGCCTTGTAAATAAGGCGACGCCCCTATCGCTACCACAACGTCACTGAAAGTGACGTTGTGATGGCGATAGGGGCTTATTCATATGCCCCTCTGAATAGTGTGTAATAAGGTGGGCTACATAACTCTAGCTGGCGTATCTGTAACGTTTGTTGTGATATTACCGAAGAATTCTCATTATTGAGATGAGGGCCCTTTTCTTCCAAAGTCTATTTTAGCCAGAAAAATCTTGTTCGTGGTAAGAATATGTGTATCATAATATTGCTTTGTTAAACAAATATGTGAAATTCTCTAAATGAAATGTTTGCAGCCTTCGCAAAGTTGCAAAGTTTCCCATAGACAATTACGAAGGTTGCAAAAAATAACTCAGCAACTTCACACACTGCCAAATTCATAAATGTGCTAAAACTTAACTCTCATTTTTAGCATCTAGTCAATCATGATTTGTTCTTGTTAAGTTTTCTGCTTTTTCTAAATGCACTATGTTAAAAAACATAAAAGAGCAACCTCCATCTAGGGAAAGATTTCAGTAGCTCAAATGGGACAGACATACTTCTTGAACATCAACAATTTGATTTTCTTCTCTTTGTATTGTGGGGATGAGCACAAGACTTTGACTAGGAAATGTTGAAGGAAAGTTATATACATTTATTTCACCATAATATGCAACAGAGAGTGTGAAGGAAACTGTCCTGGGGTGCCCTCATCTTTAACTTATGTGTGCAATAGGCCAGGTACATTGGATTGGGTACATGCATTGCAGGAGTGCTTGATTTGAGCCGGTCCCAGCACTCATTTTTGGGGACTGGCACTTATTTTTCCTCTTTAGACATTTTCCAAGATCAAGAGAGGGAAATACATACAAGACGGAAGGCTAGAAAGACGAAACATCATCAAAAGGGAGAAAGCAGGAGTGGGGTTAAAGGACAGAGACTGTCTCACAGTAGATTAAAAGGCCTGGGGTGGATTCAAGGCTATGTAGCTTTGATATTCAGCGCACCGACATTTAATAGTATCAGCTGCGGGCGTCTAAGCAGAGCTTTGGGCACTGGCACTCCTTTTATAAATAAAGCACTGTATTGTAGTTGTACCTGATCTTCTAGAGAAAACTCTGCTCACAAGCCTTTTTTCCTTAACCGCAGATAGAGTTTCACTATATACTATTTATACGTACCTGCAGATTTGAATGTACATCTCACAGTGGCCCAGAGAATTTGTGGCAAAGGTTACGCACAATTACTTACTTTCATCATTGACTTCCCTTCAATGTACATCTCACTATCACTGTCACTTACACAACACAATGAACATGCATTCACTATACTCAGAAAAACAGTTGAAGTAAAAAGTGTCACTTGTGCACTTTGCATGAAACTTTAAAAATGTGTCAGTGTGCGGGTACGCACACTTTATTTAATATCACCAAACACACAAAAATGAAAGAAAGATCATTCAATTAACCATGTAAAGGAAGTGTACAGTGTGTTATACACCACAAAGTATACACTTACACAAATGAAGTTTGAAGTAGGTTTATTTGAATTCAGTGTTCGCCATTTCAATAGGTGAACCACCATAGCCACCTGGACAAATATCCATACTTGCTAGATGTTCTTTATGACCAAAATTTACATCAAACTCCCTCTTAGAGATAATTGTGAGATGAAAACAAGAGTCGAACTTCATAGCATGCTCAACATTGTTAATTTTAACCAATGCAGATGAGTGTTCATGAATAGCACTCGCACATATGTGCTTAGAAGTAGAAGACGCTGTGTCATTCACCTGAAAAATTATATTTTGCACTTCGTGAACCATCTTATCTTTGTCACCTTTTTTTCCTTGCTCTTGCAGCACTTCCCAAAGTGCTCTGTCTTCCCACACACATGGCACCTGAACCTTAGTGCTGAACACTCACTGTCATTTGCTCTGTGACCTGTGTTTCCACACCTAAAACATTCAGCCCTAAACTTACCCAGCATGTTTTGTTTCATAGCATCTTTTTTTGTACCTCCCTCCAGCTTTGCAACCCTCAACTCTTTTACACATTTCAACATGTGCTCAACATGTTTAGCTATGAGCATAACTTCCACTAAATGAGGCTCATCCTTAAGCCCAAGTTTTTCTCTAATCTAGTCACTACTGAATCTAAAAACTAGTTACTATCTTATTTTCTCATCTGTTGCACCCCCAAATTTGCATGCAACTGCCAGTTTTCTTAAACTAGTTACATTATCCTTAATAGTTTCAGAATCATATTGTTCTCTTAAAACAAAATGATATTGCTCCATTATGGTGCTCACTCGGGAAGATAGTGCCTATACAACTTCTCTAAGCATATCTCATACTCATTCAGGTTCCTTTCCTCCTCCGCAGTGAAATTGGGAATATTCTCTAAAACATCCTGTCGCTCTCCCCCCAACAAAATACCAAGAGAGAGCATTTATGTTTGCACTTAAATTAGTTCCACATACTCTTCATAGTTCTTCCATTTGTTCCATTTGATTGGAGGATTTCCCAGAAAGGACAGAGGTGTAACATTCTGCATTTTCTTTCCTCCGCAAACTGGAAAAAAACTATCATCTTGAATTTAGCGTGCCTGTCGCCTCAACTGATCCCCAAATATATGTATATATATATATTCACTGAAAAAACCAAAGGTTTCAGGGACGTTATAGTTACAAATTAGCATTTAAAAAACCTTTGAAATTCACTGAAAAAACCATAGGTTTTAGGGACAGTTACAGTTAGTTGGACATTGCACTCGTACAAAACCCGTGAAATTCCCCGTTATAGTTAGTCCAGCTAACTATAACTCACGCCCGCAATGCACTGCTGATGACGTCACATATTACATCACTCATGACATGGTCAGTGACATCACTGATGACATCACTGATGACATCTCAAATGACATCACTGTTGACATCATCCAGTGACTGTGTGTTTCTGTAAAGTTTAAATATTTTTAATATATATAGGAAAAGACGTATTGAAGAATGAGTGGGTGTGTAAGTGTCTGTATGGATGATTTAGTAGGTGCGTGACTGACTGTATAAGTGAGTGATTTAACGTATCTTACTGAATGCATGGGTTAGTGACTAAACTGGGTGAATGTCTGTATCCGTCTGTCTGTTGCTGTGTAAGTGGCTGCATGTGTTTGTGAATAGCTACATGAGTGTCTATATGAGTTAATGAATGCTTGTGTGAGTATCTGTATGGGTGCCTGAGTGTTTGTGTGGGAGGGGTGTGTGCGACTCTGTGCATAAATGTGTGAGTGGGTGATTCACTGGGTGGATGGTTTCAAGAGTGCATCTGCGATAGACTGTATGGGTGGGTAAGTGTGTGTAAGAGTGTGTTAGTGAGTGAATGTATGTCCCAGTGGTACATGTGTGAGTAACTACATATGTGAAAGGCAGTATATATGTGTGTTGGAGTATATAAATAGCTATAAGCGAGAGTGAGTGATTGCGATAGTGGCTGTATGGATGAGTGTGTGCTTGTATCAGTGATTGTATAAGAGCGTAAGAATGTGCTAGTATTTGTATGAGTAAGTGAGCTGGTATGTGTATAACTGTATAGGTGAGTAAATGGTAGTGTGTTTAATTATTTGCATGACTGACTAGGTGTGTGAGTACCTCTATGGATGAGTGGCGGTGTTTGAGTGTCTATATAGGAGTATGAGTGCATATGATAGTCCTGTACTGAGTGACCGTAAGTATGAGTGACTGTACGGGTGAGTGAGTTGATGTGTGCGTAGACCTAAGAATCAGTGAGTGGGTATGTAGTTATTGGTGTTGGAGTGTCTATGGTTTTGCGAATGGCAGTCTGTAATTTAGAGTGGGTGTATCAAAGGTTATATTAGGGTGTGAGAAGATGCATGAATTTATCACATGGATGATGTCACCAGTGATGTCATCAGTGATGTTATTTGAGATGTCATCAGTGATGTCATCAGTGATGTCACTGACCATGTCATGAGTGATGTAATATGTGACGTCATCAGAAGTGCATTGCGGGGCGCGAGTTATAGTTAGCTGGACTAACTATAACGGGGAATTTCACGGGTTTTGTACGAGTGCAATGTCCAACTAACTATAACTGTCCCTAAAACCTATGGTTTTTTCAGTGAATTTCAAAGGTTTTTTAAATGCTAATTTGTAACTATAACGTCCCTGAAACCTATGGTTTTTTCAGTGAATTTCAAAGGTTTTTAAATGCTAATTTGTAACTATAACATGTCTGAAACCTACGGTTTTTTCAGTGAATTTCAAAGGTTTTGTAAATGACAATTTTTAAATGTATTAATTGTTATATAATTTTTTTTAATACTAATTTACTCCATTTTTAGAAACAATTTTTTTTACATATTTTATTTTTAAATTACATTGTAATTACATTATACATTACATTACAAAAAATACTTTCTCAGAATGAATTACTTTAGTTTAAATACTTTGCACATAGGCAATAGACTTTTAAGTACAGTAGTTACAGTTGTTGCAATGGGCAACACATTTTCAAACACAATGCAACATTCAGCTCAATGTGAATTTCTAGTTAAATGCAATTAGTTACTTTATGGATTACTTTTCTAACCACAGGACTGGATCCTAGATTCAGTCCTGGCACATCTCCTGTAAACAGTTGAGTAAAAGCGTTTTGGTTACAGTCGTGATTTTTAAGGAATATTATTGTACTTTAAAAGTTGACACTTAGAAACTTTTTCTCATAGAATCACCAATGTTATCCTATGGAAGGAAATTCACTTAGAAGGTAAAAACTGTTATCGTTACTTTTTCTTACTCAGTGTTGGATCCTGGATCCAGCACTGGTGCATCTCCTGTAAACAGTTGAAAGAATGCGTTTAAGTCATACAGGCGATTTTTTAGGAATATTTGTAGTTTGTGAAAATCGACACTTTGCAACTTTTCTGCTGAAAAGCAGACAATGGATTCCTATGGAAGAAAATATAAGTTACTGGTAAGTACGGTTAAAATTACTTTTCAGGGTCAGTGCTGGGCTAAAAGATGCAGCACTGGGTTCTCTCCTGATAACAGGTGAGTAAATTGGAATTCGTACTTTGGTTGATTTTAGAGGAATATTATAAAGTTCCAAAACTCCACACTTAGAAGAATTTCCAAGTGAAACCAGTCAATGTTAGCCTATGAAGGAAATTCAAGTTACTGGTAAGTACGGTTAAAATTACTTTTCAGGACCAGTACTGGGCTGAAAGATGCAGCACTGAGGTCTCTCCTGATAACAGGTGAGTAAATCAGAATTCGGATTTCGGCTGATTTTAGAGGAATATTTGTATGTTTCAAAAATCAACACTTAGAAACTTTTTCAGCAAAAAGCAGGCAATGATATCCTATGGAAGGAAATTCAAGTTACTGGTAAGTACGGTTAAAATTACTTTTGAGGATCAGTACTGGGCTGAAAGATGCAGCACTGAGGTCTCTCCTGATAACAGGTGAGTAAATCGGAATTCGTATTTCGGCTGATGTTAGAGAAATATTTTAAAGTTCCAAAATTCCACACTTAGAAGAATTTCCAAGTGAAACCAGTCAATGTTAGCCTATGGAAGGAAATTCAAGTTACTGGTAAGTACGGTTAAAATTACTTTTCAGGGTCAGTGCTGGGCTAAAAGATGCAGCACTGGGTTATCTCCTGATAACAGGTGAGTAAATTGGAATTCGTACTTTGGTTGATGTTAGAGAAATATTTTAAAGTTCCAAAATTCCACACTTAGAAGAATTTCCAAGTGAAACCAGTCAATGTTAGCCTATGAAGGAAATTCAAGTTACCGGTAAGTACGGTTAAAATTACTTTTCAGGACCAGTACTGGGCTGAAAGATGCAGCACTGAGGTCTCTCCTGATAACAGGTGAGTAAATCAGAATTCGGATTTCGGCTGATTTTAGAGGAATATTTGTATGTTTCAAAATCAACACTTTGAAACTTTTTCACCAAAAAGCAGGCAATGATATCCTATGGAAGGAAATTCAAGTTACTGGTAAGTACGGTTAAAATTACTTTTGAGGATCAGTACTGGGCTGAAAGATGCAGCACTGAGGTCTCTCCTGATAACAGGTGAGTAAATCGGAATTCGTATTTCGGCTGATTTTAGAGGAATATTTTAAAGTTCCAAAACTCCACACTTAGAAGAATTTCCAAGTGAAACCAGTCAATGTTAGCCTATGGAAGGAAATTCAAGTTACTGGTAAGTACGGTTAAAATTACTTTTCAGGACCAGTACTGGGCTGAAAGATACAGCACTGAGGTCTCTCCTTATAACAGGTGAGTAAATCGGAATTCGTATTTCGGCTGATTTTAGAGGAATATTTGTATGTTTCAAAAATCAACACTTAGAAACTTTTTCAGCAAAAAGCAGGCAATGATATCCTATGGAAGGAAATTCAAGTTACTGGTAAGTACGGTTAAAATTACTTTTCAGGACCAGTACTGGGCTGAAAGATGCAGCACTGAGGTCTCTCCTTATAACAGGTGAGTAAATCGGAATTCGTATTTCGGATGATTTTAGAAGAATATTTGCACAATGGTGAAGGGAGGGGGCGGGGCCTGAGGTGACATCTGTGCAAACGCGCCCGTGGCGCGTTTTAAGTTGAGGGATTAAGTCCCCTTGAATCCTGAGGGTCCCTAGGGGCCAACTAGCCCACCAGGAACCTCCAATATGCGCCAGGGGCTGCGTTGCAGAGACGTGTAGAGGCCACACCCCTTTTACACCTCTCTGCAACGCAGCTCTGTGGCACTTTCTGGATGTACCTGTTGGGCTAGTTGGCCTCAGGGACCCTCAGGATTGAAGGGATTTAATTCCCATCTTAAAACGCGCCACGGGGCCTGTTTGCACACATGTCACCTGAAGCCCCGCCCCTCCCTTCACCACTGTGCAAACGCGCCCGTGGCGCGTTTTAAGTTGGGGGATTAAGTCCCCTTGAATCCTGAGGGTCCCCGGAGTCCAACTAGCCCACCATATACCTCCAAAAGCGCCACAGAGCTGCGTTGCAGAGAGGTGTAAAAGGGGCGTGGCCTCTGTACACCTCTCTGCAAGGCAGCCCCTGGCGCATACTGGAGGTTCCTGGTGGGCTAGTTGGCCCCAGGGACCCCCAGTATTCAAGGGAATTGTTCCCCTCTGCAAACGCGCCAGGGGCGCGTTTGCAGAGTGGTGAAGGAAGGGGCAGGGCCTGCGGGCCCGATCGTTTAAAAAAAAAAATTGTTTTTGTCCCTGAAGGGGGCTGTGTGGCCCCCTTCCTTTTTTCTGTTTTTGGGCCCTGGGGACCCCATCCCCCAGGGCCTTACCCCTTTTTAAATTACAAAATAAAAAAAACGGGAAGGGGGCCGTGTAGCCCCCTTCCCTGGGCCTGTATTGGCCCCGGGACCCCATCCCCGGGACATGGCCTCTATATTTATTTTTATTATTTTGAGGGGGCTGCGTGGCCCCCTCCTCTGGCCATTTTAAGGCCCCGGGACCCCATCCTCGGGCCGGCCATACCCTTTTTTTAAATTTTTGAAAACTTTGGGAGGGGGCGCGTGGCCCCTCCCGGGCCACTACTTGCCCCGGGACCCCATCCCCGGGGCTGGCTCTCTCGTTGGGGACTGTGGGGGTCCCCAATCCCCCACAGTCCCGCCGGCTCCCCGCGTCCCTTGGGAGCCGGCATTCCTTTCCACATGGGAGCTGCTAAGATGCAGCTCCCCATGTGGAAAGCAATGTGCTTTGGATATTGGAAGAGAGAGCAGGTTTCCTGCTCTCTCTTCCAATATCCAAGCAGTTTGCAATGACAGCCGCGAGGCTCCCGTCCTGTCATTGCAAACAGCAGTGTCCCGGGGTAGGCACCCCGGGACACTGCAGGAGCCGGCCCTGGGGGTGGTGGTCCCCAGGGCCATCAAGGGCTCCAGGAGGGGGCGCGCGGCCCCCTCCCTACATCAGCACAGCCCCGGGAGGTGGTGGTCCCGAGGCTTCGGGGTCCAAGACGGACCCCCATTTTAATTTGTTAGTGCCCCGGGAGGTGGCGGTCCCAGGGCGTGTGGGGGCTGGAGCCCCACACAGGTTGTTCAATTTAAAAAAAAGCCCCGGGAGGTGGTGGTCCCGGGGCTGCAGGAGGGCTCAGAGCCCTCCTGCAACATTTTCAAAAAAGCCCCGGGGGTGGCGGTCCTCGAGGCTTGGGAGGCCCTTGAGGCCCCCACACATAAAATTATCCCCCCACCATGCCCCCAGGACTTGGGCCACCCGGGGGCAAAATACAATCGAGCGCGGGAGACCGCGCCGATTCGTTTTTTTTGGCAGGATTTTTTTTTGCCCAGGGGTCCTTGTGGGACCCCTGAGCAAACCTAGGGGTCAGGGTGTTTCTACCCTGCTCCCTTTGTGCGCTTTGCGCACTTGTTTCTGTCCCTCGGTTCTACCGAGGGACAAAATGGCTGCCAACATTTCCTGAATCGGAATGTTGACAGCCAGCTGACAGCCAATTAACATGCAGCTCGTGATCGGGAGGGTACGCGGACCCTACTCGGCCATAGATATCACTATCTTTTTACTTTTGATTTTCTCAGCAACTACTGAACGGATTTACACCATTTAACAAAAGGGTTCTTTCTGAACCAAGAACTACCTCTTTGCCAAATTTGGTGTAATTCCGTTCAGCAGTTCGGGCTGTAGCCGTGTCTAAAGTTTCCTATGGAAAATTGCATGGGGAAAACGCGTTTTGGGACCCCCTTTTTCTCGGCCCCCGCTTGACGAATCCCCCGAGACTTTCAGGGTAGGAGCGGACCGGAGCGGGCCACAAAGTTTGAAAATTTTGCGAAGATACGTCAACCGGCAAGAGAGTTATTTCAAATAGAATGTCGCGGATTTCCCATGGATAATAGGTTGTAACTATAACTATCTACTGGCGACCGCCAGTAGATAATATATATATATATATATATATATATATATATATATATATATATATATATATATATATATATATATATTCCTTCACTTACTCCACACAAATGCCCTTCGCTCTTGACACATAATTTCCAGGGCGAAATGAAGCACGGCACTACCAGGAACTGGCTTCCGAAGGGCTTTATTAATTTTCGTTGTTTCCGGAGGCCCCTTGCATTAGAAGCCTCTCAAAGCAAAGTGCAGGAGGTGCATACAAAAACAGAAATGACCTACGCGTTTCGGCTTGCGCCTTCTACTATACTATTTTCAAATAGAATGTTGCGGATTTCCTATGGAAAATAGGTCCTAACTATAACTATCTACTGGCGACCGCCAGTAGATAATATATATATATGTATATATATATATATATATATATATATATATATATATATATATATTCACTGAAAAAACCAAAGGTTTCTGGGACGTTATAGTTAGGAAATAGCATTTAAAAAGCCTTTGATATTCACAAAAAAAAACGTAGCTTGCAGGGATGTTATAGTTAGGCTGACATTTGACTCATACAAAAGCAGAGAAATTTGGCCGTTATAGTTAGCTGAGCTAACTATAACTCGCACCCCCGCAAAGCACTGCTGATGACGTCACATGTTATATCACTCATGACATGGTCAGTGACATCAGTGATGACATCATCGATGACATCTCAAATGACATCACTGATGACATCACTGATGATATCATCCAGTGACTGTGTGTATCTGAAAAGTTTAAGTATGTTTTATATATATATATATATATATATATATATATATATATATATCAGGAACACTCCGCTTGCATCCCTTTGCCACCAGTTACAGTAACGGAGCATGGACCACGTTGTAGTGCAAATTGAAGTTTTAATCAACTCCTCCAACACCAGCCATCATGACGCGTTTTGAGCCCTAGAGGCCTTGATCACATGACGCGCTCTCAGGTTACAGGTAGGTTTAAATACAGTTTTTTTCATTTTCTCTTAAAGTGACAATGTACTGAGTGTTTTTAACAGTTGACATAAAGAAAAGACTTAGGGGCCGATTCCGATCTCGGCCGGTAGGGCTCCGAATCGGATTCGGCTTTACCGGATCCGATTCGGAGCCCTGTTTCCCGACCGAACCGTACGCGGGTCCGGCCGAGCGAGTACGATGCGAATTTGCCGACCGACTCGTCTGGGCGTCCCGACCGCTCCGACCGACTCGCTCCCGGCTCGAACCGCTCCGACCGACTCGCTCGGACTCGACTCGCACCGCGCAATGGAGACGTTCCCCGGCCGGGTAAGTACGATGCGCGCCGCGAGCAGTCTGACCGAGCCGCGCACTCCGGCTCAAAAGAGCAGTCGGAGACGGACTTTGGGGTCCGTGTCGGACCCCCTGTACGCGTAGCAGCGCGAGTCGCACACAGGGGGACCCATGGGTCCCCCTACCTGTGCGTGTACGGCGCGAGTCGCTCGCCGCGTACCCGCTGTAGGAGGCGCACTTGTCCGACTCGCACCCATTGAGTCAATGGGAGCCCGCGTACGCGTTGTACGACCGGCTCCCATTGACTTCAATGGGAGTCCGACCGACTCGAGTCCGATAACATACGGACGCATCGTACTCGTTCGGTCGGACTGCACGGGTCCGATTCGGTCGGAAATCTCTCCGGGTCCGGCTCGGTCGGAGAAATTTCCGGCCCGAATCGGAATCGACCCCTTAGCCTTTCTACACAATTGTTGTAAAATACAAGTAAACATCGGAAAATTTTCTTTGTACAGTTTAAGTAAATATAAATATATATCTATACATGTAAAAAATATATATATCACATTTTATTGTTAAAACCTAATAGATGTCTAAAAACCACTGTTTTAAAAGCATAATAAATAAGCAATTTAAAACCACTTGTGTAATTAATATCACATATCTTGTAGTGGATCCATCTGTTTCGGCCTGGGTTTAACAACACCTATATTTTAAATTAGTCCCCAAAACAATTTTTACCGATGTATAGTTTGCTGTAATTTGTGGTGTAAGCCTTCAATTCATTAATGGGGGCTGTTTGTGACGCCACCTAAGAATATTAGCTAGTCTGTAACCCTACACTTTTCAGGCGTGCTTGACGTTCAGGTTTAAATACCTGAATTTCTGTCTTTACTCTGTTAATCAAACCAATTTTAAAATGTAGATGTTATGTTACAGTACTAGTTTATGTCAACTTAAATTATCCTAAAAACTCCCAGTTACATGAAGTGCTAGTGCAAAATGTTAAATATTACTAAAGTGCAATGTGCAAATCATCCTATTATTTAAAAAAAACCCTAACTAAAAACCGTGAATTTTGTGATAAAAAGTGGGTTTTAAAAGCAACGGCGGTTTGCATTTAAGATTGAATAATCTTTTTTTAAACTATTAATAATGATGTTACAGACAATTAGAAAAGCAAACTATGCAGCATGTGAGTATAAAAGCGGCTATAGGCAAGTAAAAAGCTCCTCGGTGGCGTTCAGGCCCCCTGGGGACTTGGTGTCGAGATTTAAGATATAGAGAGTCTCTAAATATCTTAGGGCTTTTTCCCTGTTTCCTCCTCTCTTTTTGGGTGGGATGGCATCTATCAGGAAATATGTAAGTCCCTTAGGATCTCCATTGTGTTTTTCCTCGAAGTGCCTGGCCACCGGGTAAGCTTGATCATGATTCTTAATGGCTCTAATATATACATATATATACGCCAAGGTGTTTTGAAGAATGAGTGGGTCTATGAGTGTCTGAATGGATAATTTAGTAGGTGCATGACTAACTGTATAAGTGAGTGATTAAACGTGTCCTACTGAATGCATGGGTTAGTGAGTAATCTGTGTGAATGTCTGTGTCAGTCTGTCAGTTGGTGTTTAAGTGGCTGCATGGGTTGGTGTGTAGCTACATAAGTGTCTATATTGGTTATTGATTGGTTGTCTGAGTACCTGTATGGGTGCCTGAGTGTCTGTGTAGGTGGTTGGGGGGTGTGTGACTCCCTGCATGGATGTGTGAGTGGGTGAATCACTGGGTGTATGGGTTCATGAGTGTGTCTGTGAGGGGCTGTATGGGTGAGTGAGTGTGTGTATGGCTGTGTTGATGAGTGAATGGATGTCTCAGTGGTACATGTGTGAGTAACTACATATGTGAAAGGCAGTATATGTGAGTGTTGGAGTATATAAGTGCCTATATGTGAGAGTGAGTGATTGTGAGAGTGGCTGTATGGATGAGTGTGTGCTTGTTTCAGTGATTGTATAAGAGAATAAGTATGTGTTAGTATCTGTATGAATAAGTGAGGTGGTGTGTGTATACCTGTATAATGAGTAAATTGCAGTGTGATTGATTCTTTGGGTGCCTGACTAGGTGTGTGAGTAACTCTATGGGTGAGTGGCAGTGTGTGAGTATCTGTGTAGGTGTATGAGTGCACATATCAGTGGCTGTATTGATGAGTGACTGCGTGTATGAGTGACTGTATGGGTGAGTGGATGTGTGTGTAGACCTATGAATCAGTGAGTGGGTATGTACTAACTGGTATTGGTGTGTCTATGGTTTTGAGAATGGTAGTCTGTATTTTAGAGTAGGTGTATGAAAGGTTATATTAGAGTGTGAGGAGGTGCATCAGATATTAAGTGGATGATGTCATCAGTGATGTCATCAGTGATGTCATTTAAGATGTCATCAGTGATGTCATCAGTGATGTCACTGACCATGTCATGAGTGATGTAATATGTGACGTCATCAGCAGTGCATTGTGGGCGCGAGTCATAGTTAGCTCAGCTAACTATAACAGCTGAATTTCTCTGCTTTTATACGAGTGAAATGTCAGCCTAACTATAACGTACCTGAAACCTACAGTTTTTTCAGTGAATATCAAAGGTTTTTAACTGCTAATTCCTAACTATAACGTCCCTGAAACCTTTGGTTTTTTCAGTGAATTTCAAAGGTTTTTTAAACGCTAATTTCTAAGTATAACATCCCTAAAACCTGTGTTTTTTTCAGTTCTAATCTAATGTTTTGTAACTTGTTATGAAATTTTAACAATGGAACTGTAATGGCACTATATGTTCAACAATTTCTGTAGAATTGCATTGCGTACAAGTTACATTATGTACTAAAAGTGCTTCATCTAAACTTTTTAGCATTCATAAATGTAATGAATATTTTTTTCTTTTTAAAAATATTTTTTAAAATTTTTTTTTTTAGAACTGTGAAATTCGCGTACCGAACGCGTACCAGTCACAGTGAGTAAGCGAATCCAAGCATGCTGCCGCCATATTTGTTATGTCGTGTAGGATACGTGCACGGTGCATGATGGGTGCGCGCTTCCCATTTTTTTTTCAAAATTCAAAAACATGTTATAAACTAAATATTTTCAAAAGCAACCATATATGCTTTATTGAAAGACTGATAACATTGATATTAACATAAATAATTTGAATATTTGAATTCTTATAATGAAGTTACAGAAGCCGCGACGGTCCCGCGTAACCTCACGTACGTATTTCCGGGTTCGTGTCAGGTACGCGAATCCAGCGCAAGGTATTTTGTTTTAAAATTATATATATATAACTTTATTATATATATTATACCAAGAGATTTATACACAAATTTGTAAATTTAGTATATTTGTAACTGGAATAAAAATATATTATTGTTAAATATATGTTTCGGGAATCGCGTCTGGTGCGCGCTGATTGCGCATCGCGTACACGAATCCCATGTGACTTCAAAAGAAAGCATTTCATTGGTTAAGAAGCTTTCCATTCCAGTACTTGCAGGACCCCACCCAATTTTTTCATTCTTCCAGGAGCAGCTTTACTAAAAACAGCTCTTGTGTTTTCTGTGCCTCTTGATTTGAATTTTTGGTGTTTTTTTTCTACTGAGGAAATGGCATCACAAGATTTACCACAGGATATTCCTGAAGATGAAGAGGAGCTAAAAGAACCCATAAAGAAAAGAAAAGAAAGATTTGTGTGGGCTTTCTTCTCAATACCACAGGGAGAGAAGAAGGTAAATGCGCGAAAGGTCACCTGCACTGTGTGTAACAAAGTTTTGTCTCAGGGATCTGAGAAAAGTATTCTTGCGGGACTTCATCTATGATCAAACATCTTCAGACCATGCACCCAAACCATCTTGCGCGAGAACAACATCGTCGCCAAATGCAAGAGAGACAACAAGATGATGAGGTCGCAGGACCTTGTTCTTCTGCGGGATCCACTGCATCCACAGAAACTAATGTAATTGTTCCAGAGTTTGCAGTACTGGAACAGCACTGCATAAAGTGCAAGAAACTTCTTTGTGCAGGCGAGCAATCTGTTGCAGCTGTTGTTGTTGCTGCAAAGAACCATCAATGTTAATTTTTTGGGGGGTTTTGCAATGAGTTTGAAATTGCAACATCTTTTGAAAAGTTTTTTTTAGATCATTTCCTTGTTTTTTCAATCTTTTCTAAAAAAAAAAAGATTTTTTTTAGAAGTGATCAGTGATCAGTGATGTCATTTAAGATGTCATCAGTGATGTCATCAGTGATGTCACTGACCATGTCATGAGTGATGTAATATGTGACGTCATCAGCAGTGCATTGCGGGGGCGCGAGTCATAGTTAGCTCAGCTAACTATAACAGCCGAATTTCTCTGCTTTTATACGAGTGAAATGTCAGCCTAACTATAACGTACCTGAAACCTACAGTTTTTTCAGTGAATATCAAAGGTTTTTAACTGCTAATTCCTAACTGTAACGTCCCTGAAACCTTTGGTTTTTTCAGTGAATTTCAAAGGTTTTGTAAACGCTAATTTCTAAGTATAACATCCCTAAAACCTGTGTTTTTTTCAGTTCTAATCTAATGTTTTGTAACTTGTTATGAAATTTTAACAATGGATCTGTAATGGCACTATATGTTCAACAATTTCTGTAGAATTGCATTGCGTAAAAGTTACATTATGTACTAAAAGTGCTTCATCTAAACTTTTTAGCATTCATAAATGTAATGAATATTTTTTTCTTTTTAAAAATATTTTTTAACATTTTTTTTTTAAAAACTGTGAAATTCGCGTACCGAACGCGTACCAGTCACGGTGAGTACGCGAATCCAAGCATGCTGCCGCCATATTTGTTATGTCATGTAGGATACGTGCACGGTGCATGATGGGTGCGCGGTTCCCATTTTTTTTTCAAAATTCAAAAACATGTTATAAACTAAATATTTTCGAAAGCAACCATATATGCTTTATTGAAAGACTGATAACATTGATATTAACATAAATAATTTGAATATTTGAATTCTTATAATGAAGTTACAGAAGCTGCGACGGTACCGCGTAACCTCACGTACGTATTTCCGGGTTCGTGTCAGGTACGCGAATCCAGCGCAAGGTATTTTGTTTTAAAAGTATATATATATAACTTTATTATATATATTATACCAAGAGACTTATACACAAATTTGTAAATTTAGTATATTTGTAACTGGAATAAATATATATTATTGTTAAATATATGTTTCGGGAATCGCGTCTGGTGCGCGCTGATTGCGCATCGCGTACACGAATCCCATGTGACTTCAAAAGAAAGCATTTCATTGGTTAAGAAGCTTTCCTTTCCAGTACTTGCAGGACCCCACCCAATTTTTTCATTCTTCCAGGAGCAGCTTTACTAAAAACAGCTCTTGTGTTTTCCGTGCCTCTTGATTTGAATTTTTGGTGTTTTTTTTTCTACTGAGGAAATGGCATCACAAGATCCACCACAGGATATTCCTCAAGATGAAGAGGAGCTGAAAGAACCCATAAAGAAAAGAAAAGAAAGATTTGTGTGGGCTTTCTTCTCAATACCACAGGGAGAGAAGAAGGTAAATGCGCGAAAGGTCACCTGCACTGTGTGTAACAAAGTTTTGTCTCAGGGATCTGAGAAAAAGTATTCTTGCGGGACTTCATCTATGATCAAACATCTTCAGACCATGCACCCAAACCATCTTGCGCGAGAACAACATCGTCGCCAAATGCAAGAGAGACAACAAGATGATGAGGTCGCAGGACCTTGTTCTTCTGCGGGATCCACTGCATCCACAGAAACTAATGTAATTGTTCCAGAGTTTGCAGTACTGGAACAGCACTGCATAAAGTGCAAGAAACTTCTTTGTGCAGGCAAGCAATCTGTTGCAGCTGTTGTTGTTGCTGCAAAGAACCATCAATGTTAATTTTTTGGGGGGTTTTGCAATGAGTTTAAAATTGCAACATCTTTTGAAAAGTTTTTTTTAGATCATTTCCTTGTTTTTTCAATCTTTTCTAAAAAAAAAAAATTAATAAAATGGTTAAAAAAACACAAAAATTTAATAAAGAAGAAAAAAATGGTTCTTTTTAGAACTGCCTATTTGGTTAAAAATAGACAAACTTGTATGTGTTGTATGAATTACTGCAAAGGTAATGTCTGAGTCATTGGATGAGTGCATGGATAGTGCCTGGGTGATTGGAGGAGTGTATGGGTAGTGCCTGAGTGCATGGATGACTGCATGGGTAATGTTAGAATAAATGGATGAGTGCATGGATAGCGCTTGAGTGGAAGGATTAATGCAACAGTAATGCTTGGGTAATTGCAAGAGTGTATAGGTAGTGCCAGAGTGAATGACTGAGTGCAAGAGAAGTGAGTGGATGATTGTATGAGTGCATGGGTACTGCCTGGGTAATTGCATGAGTGCATGAGTAGTACCTGAGTGAATGGATGAGTGCATGTGTAGCCCTTGAGTGGAAGGATTGGTGCAACAGTAATGCTTGGGTCATTGCAAGAGTGTATAGGTAGTGCCAGAGAGAATGACTGAGTGCAAGAGTAGTGAGTGAATGTTTGCATGAGTGCATGGGTACTGCTTGGGTGATTGCATGACTGCAGGGATAGTGCATCAGTGAATGGATTAGTGCATGGGTAGTGGCTGAGTGATTGGATGAGTGCATGGGTAGCGCTTGAGTGGAAGGATTAGTGCAACAGTAATGCTTGGGTCATTGCAAGAGTGTATAGGTAGTTCCAAAGTGAATGACTGAGTGCAAGAGTAGTGAGTGAATGGTTGTATGAGTGCATGGGTACTGCCTGGGTGATTGCATAAGTACAGGGGTAGTGTCTGAGTGATTGGATCAGTGCATAGGTAGCACTTGAGTGGAAGCATTGGTGAAACAGTAATGCTTGTGTCATTGCAAGAGTGTATAGGTAGTGCCACTGTGAATGATTGAGTGCAAGAGTAGTGAGTGAACAATTGCATGAGCACACGGGTACTGCCGGGGTGATTGCATGAGTGCAGGAGTAGTGCCTGAGTGAATGGATGAGTGCATGGGTAGTGCCTGAGTGATTGGGTGAGTGCATGGGTAGTGCTTGAGTGGAAGGATTAGTGCAACAGTAATGCTTGGGTCATTGCAAGAGTGTATAGGTAGTGCCAGAGTGAATGACTGAGTGCAAGAGTAGTGAGTGAATGATTGAATAAGTGCATTGGTACTGCCTGGGTGATTGCATGAGTGCAGGGATAGTGCCTGAGTGAATGGATTAGTGCTGGGGTAGTGCCTGAGTTATTGGACGAGTGCATGGGGAGCTCCTGAGTGGAAGAATCAGTGCAGCAGTAATGGTTGGGTCATTGCAAGAGTGTATAGGTAGTGCCACTGTGAATGATTGAATGCAAGAGTAGTGAGTGAACAATTGCATGAGCACACGGGTACTGCCGGGGTGATTGCATGAGTGCAGGAGTAGTGCCTGAGGGAATGGATGAGTGTATGGGTAGTGCCTTAGTGATTGGGTGAGTGCATGGGTAGCGCTTGAGTAGAAGGATTAGTGCAACAGTAATGCTTGGGTCATTGCAAGAGTGTATAGGTAGTGCCAGAGTGAATGACTGAGTGCAAGAGTTGTGAGTGAATGGTTGTATGAGTGCATGGGTACTGCCTGGGGGATTGCATGAGTGCAGGGATAGTGCCTGAGTGAATGGATCAGTACAGGGGTAGTGCCTGAGTGATTGGATGAGTGCATGGGTCTCGCTTGAGTGGAAGGATTAGTGCAACAGTAATGCTTGCATCATTGCAAGAGTGTATAGGTAGTGCCAGAGTGAATGACTGAGTGCAAGACTAGTGAGTGAATGATTGCATGAGTGCATGGGTACTGCCTGGGTGATTGCATGAGTGCAGAGATATTGTCTGAGTGAATGGATGAGTGCATGGGTAGTGCCTGAGTGATTGGGTGAGTGCATGGGTAGTGCTTGAGTGGAAGGATTATTGCAACAGTAATGCTTGGGTCATTGCACGAGTGTATAGGTAGTGCCAGAGTGAATGACTGAGTGCAAGAGTAGTGAGTGAATGATTGAATAAGTGCATGGGTACTGCCTGGGTGATTGCATGAGTGCAGGGATAGTGCCTGAGTGAATGGATTAGTGCAGGGTTAGTGCCTGAGTTATTGGACGAGTGCATGGGGAGCGCTTGAGTGGAAGGATCAGTGAATGGATGAATGTATGGGTAGTGCCTTAGTGATTGGGTGAGTGCATGGGGAGCGCTTGAGTAGAAGGATTAGTGCAACAGTAATGCTTTGGTCATTGCAAGAGTGTATAGGTAGTGCCAGAGTGAATGACTAGGTGCAAGAGTAGTGAGTGAATGGTTGTATGAGTGCATGGGTACTGCCTGGGTGATTGCATGAGTGCAGGGATAGTGCCTGAGTGAATGGATCAGTGCAGGGGTAGTGCCTGAGTGATTCAATGAGTGCATAGGTAGCGCTTGAATGGAAGGATTGGTGCAACAGTAATGCTTGGGTCAGTGCCAGAGTGAATGACTAGGTGCAAGAATAGTGAGTTAATGATTGCATGAGTGCATGGGTACTGCCTGGGTGATTGCATGACTGCAAGGTTATTGCATGAGTGATTGGATGAGTGCATGGGTAGTGCTTGAGTAGAAGCATTAGTGCAACAGTAATGCTTGGGTCATTGCAAGAGTGTATAGGTAGTACCTGAGTGATACCATAAGTGCATGGGTAGTGCCTGAGTAATTGCATAAGTACAGCAGTACTGCTTGGGTGATTAAATGAGTACATGGATAGTGCATTGGTGATTGCACAAGTGCAGGGGTAGTGTCTGGGTGATTGCATGAGTGCATAGGTTTTGTCTCTGTGAAATGAAAAATGCAAAGATTATGCCTGGGTTATCCTATTAGTGCCAACGTTGTGCTAGAGAGATTAGATGAGACCATGGATCGTGTTTGTGTGAAAGGATGACTAATTGGCTGATGAGATCAACCACATAATGAAAGATTTTAAATAGTGTAAACGATCAACATTATATTTTATTTGAAATAAATAACGTGTAAATGTACTTGAAAGATTGTTTCACGTTATCATGCATATTATGTTATGTTTTCTTACCTTTTTGTTAGTAATTTAAATACATAACTCTGTTGAACTATTTTAAAGTAGTATTGTCGTAAACAGCATTAAATGTCTTTTCAAACTTCACCATTACCTACTGTAGACAAGAAGAATAAAAACTGTTAGGTAATGTAATATATTACAGTAAATAGAATATTATATTTTTAACAATATAATATAATTTTAGAATTATATCACAATATCAGTTTCCCTTTTTTGCTGTTCTCAGATTCTACTGAACTTCACCATACACAGTGATTTCAATGTAGTATCATCAATGAACAGCGGGGGAAAAACAATCAACGAGATTGTTAAAAAACAAAAAATCAGTGTAGAGCATTATTATGTGTAGCTATTTCTATCTACAGTTTCTTAAGTACATTGTTCAGGTACATTGAGTCTATTATTTCTCTCAACTACATTTGTTGTCAAGTACACTCTCATTTACATCTACTACAATATAGATAATAAATATGTAAACTACTTGGTTTTAAACTAAATTTTCCAAAAGCAACATCAATTAGCACAAATAATAATCCAAACACTAATTATAAATAGTAATTGTTTCAATACTGTCCAGTTTCTGTTCACATCTTCCCAATAGGCCAAATAATGTATTCAAAACTTTTGCTTAAAAAGTATCCAATATAAATTTGTTAATTTGTGGTAACATCTTCCCAATAGGCCAAATGATGTATTCAAAACTTTGGCTTCAAAATATCAAATATGAATTTGGTAATTCAGAAGACAACCTAGATTTGAATTCCAAGTGGGCATCATTGCAATGTGTCCATACTTTATTACACTTTAAATACACAGTATAGTGTCCAGATGTGGTAGTAGGTCCAGCATGTTCTTCCTGAAATAGATATTTAACTTGCAACAACATTTTTAATTTTTGTTTCCAATTTTCTTCTATTTGCTCTACAACGTTGGAGCATTAAAGTGAGATATTTTCCATATCTATCTATATGTAATGTAGACAACATCTCTGATCTACAATGTGAACATTTCATGTCCTGATTGGCTGTTTTAATCAATTTGTTAAAAGGTACTGATTCACAGTCTGGTATTGTCAAGTATATGAATTGTTCTGATCCTATTTCAGTGGTAGAGGTAAATCAACACTCTTCACATTTATGATCCCATCTGTAACTTAGTCCAAATATGTTTTCAATCTGAATTCCTTCATGTTCTAACACTCCAAGCATAAGCATTAGAAATTCTTGTGCATTTTGTTGTACATTAAGAGTAAATGTTAATAAACCAGTACATATATCCAAAAGATGACAAACTCCAGAAGCAGTATGGATTTTAGTTCTGTCAGTTACCAATTGTTCAAATACATGATGTAATAAACAACAACATCTTTTTCATGATGTCTCATGATTTCACAATGAAGCTCTTCCAGATAAAACACAATCACATTAGCATAGCAGTTGATACCTGAACTATTTTCCAACTGATATCCTACATCTCATCAACAGTTTCCAATTTCTGTTTCTTTACGCCTTCAAGTTTCTGTTCATTTCTTTTCTTTTTTTGAACCTCAATTCTATCTTTGGCATATTTCCGTTTTGGACAGACTATACGTTTCTCATATATGGGGTAACTATTCACCTAAATCAGGAGCATAAAGTTTTCTTAAACGGTTATATTCTCTTACACAATTTGCATCAGCACTAACCTTTTTGTCATCAGAATCTAGAAAATACAAACCAGACAATGTTCTTACTTGAGATAATGCAACATATGCCATTCCCTCTTTGAACACTGTACTTCCAATATTTACAAAAGCGCTGTCTATACTTAAACCTTGAAACTTATGAATCGTTACTGCATATGCTAAAGACAGAGGAAACTGTTTTCTGCGAAAGTACAAGTCTTTTACTAGCAAAAAACGTACACCACAACACCCAATCTGTGTTACCTCTTTAATCTGATCAAATTTTATCTTAAAAAATTCAATTCCATCTCTGTTCTGACATTTTACAAACTCAACAACTTTTCCCATTGCTCCATTGATTAAACCTTGTTCTAAATTCGAATTATGCCGTAAAATTTCCCGACAGTTTATACATTCATGTAAAATGTTTTCTAAGCTTGCTGTTTTAGATACAGACTTCTCCAAAGAATGCAATTTAGACTGTAGTTTGTCTGTAAGAAGAATAGTCACTCCCTGGTGTTCAATTTTATCAATAACTTTCATTTCAACTATTTCCTGTTTTTCCAGTTTCAAAAGCTCTTGATTAAATGTAGACCACTCTTGAAGTGTAGGCATTAGGCGAACTATAGACTTGTTTTCTTCAAGCTTATTGTACATTATTTCAGATGCTGTGTTTCCAGTTGTAAACAAGTTCCTTAGTAGCCGACTTTCCAAAGCTTCTTTACCATGTTTCATCAATACACCAATTCTTATATCTTGAGGAATATTTCCATAATGTTCATCACTTGCTTGTCGCATATGCTTAATAAGTTCTTTATATTCAAAATCTGACCAAATGTTCACATTTCCAATACTTCCCAAAGATTTCCTAGTGTCCTCATGCACAAGTGTTTTAAAAACAAGTTGTACTTTTACAGGAGTAAGTTGTAGTAGATCTCCGAATACAATTACATGTTTACCTCCAAACAGTACATCGTAATCTGTTTTTAAAATCTGTTGCATCCTCAAGAGTACAAAGGCAAGCATTAAGTTTGAGACCATGCTCACCTCATCAGTGATTAGAAGTTTCATTTTCTTCAATACTCTTGAAACTTCATAAGAAGCTTCTCCAGATAGCTTCAGATATTCCAATTTATTATCATGCTCAACTGGTAGCATAAGTAATCGATGTAAACTAATCCCTTTAATGTTGTGTGCTGCTAATCCAGTTGGAGCTGTTACAACACAAGATAAATGTGATTCTGTAGTTTTGTGGAGATAACTGGTCAAAACTTTAATTAAGAAACTGTTTCCTGATGTACATTAAAATAGTTTTTTTTTTTTAATACAAATGTTATTAATTTTTAAGCTCTGTATGTTCACATTACATTAGGTAATAATTACATCTATGTTATATCATGTTACATGAGTAAAAGTTCCAATTTTCATTACATATGTATATCAATAAACTGAGTCATTGCAGCACATTGCTAACATTACATACATTTGACAGGATATATTCAAATTAGTTGTTTTTTTATAACTCTAACTGTCCCCCCTCAACACCCCTCCCACCAAAAATCCCTTCCCGAAACCAACAAAACAATGCCGCTATGGTCTAATTTCCTAAATCAAAGTACACATCCTCATGGGATGACATTGCCGGAGCAGTGGAGGCAGGGGGGGGGGAGGGAAGGGGGTTGAGCAAATGTATTTTCTTTCTTGGAAGATTGGCCACAGAACAAGAGCATCAGGCAGTGACGGCCCAAACACACTCTCAGTCTTCAGGATCAACTGCAGTATTTAATCTAAAATGTTCTACTAATGGGGCCCATTCCACGGAAATCTGCTTTTTCCTCAGTCCCCTATACTCTTCGCGCTGCAACGCCTCTCTTCGGCAGTAGCCCATCTAATAACTTCTTCCCATACATTAAAATAGGTTTAAACGATGAACATTGGCATTCTTTTTTTTTGTGCAGTAAACCAAGTTCTAGCTGTTGTGTTACTTGTTGATATATTTATTTTTGTTCGATGTTTAGTTGTTCTTCTAACTTTTCTAACTGGATAATATCATGTTGTGCTTGTTGCATTGCAGATTCTACTTCATTCATGGCAATTGCAGCTTCATTTTCGATAATTGGTTGTCCCAGTGGATCTTGACTTAGTGGACCAGAACTTTGACTATCTTGAGAACTGTCTCTGGCAATTTCCTCGGCAATAGTAGTTTCTTGTTCAATCTCATCATTTAATATTTGTAGATATGTAGTGAAAATTGTGCACTGAATGCTATCTTTACTTGCATTGAAAGAATTTTCATAGCAGTCAAAATCTCCAAGGAATTCCGTTTCACTATGCCAAGGCTTGAACAGTTGCAAAAGTGCTAAATAGAAAAATTCCCTCTTATCTGGACTTTCACAACTGAGGGCATATTCTCAAGGACTCATCGGCGATTTATCGGCACTTTAGCGCCGCAAAAGTGGCGATAGAGTCATCGCCCTATTCCCAAGCTGGTGCAAACTGCCGATATCGCCAGTTTCCCAACGATAGATGCCGCAAAAAACATCGCCATGTATGACAGCGACAACTAACGCTAATGATATGCAGAGTAGGCGTACCCGTGCAAAAACACACGAAAACACCACTTTGCGCTATTCTCAACGACCAGCCAGATCCGCGATGCGACCCAAAAACAGGTGATAAGGCGCGTTAGCAGCAGGGATTTAACACCTGCCTTTTACTGGTGTAAAGCCGGACGACAACCTGCAGCATGAAAGGGAGCCCAGCCCAAAGCCACATCTGAAGACCAACACATGTCATGGAGACACTGATCATGCAGCCTGGAGACCCAAGAGGGCCACAACACCCACAGCAAACACCCCCCGGACCCTCCCCCCCAGGTCATGAAGTCCAGTAGTCAATGGTAGTGGAAAAACAGAACTTTATTACAAATACATAAACAACAAGACGAAAAGCACAGCCAACGCGTTTCATTCCCAACTGGGAAATTCACCAGGGCAACTTGTGGATCCAATAAACTGCAAATGCTGCGGGAACTCCCCAATACCATTCCATATCCCGAAATCAGTAGTCAGAAACCTGTTGGAGAAATGGTGACAATGGTCAAGCGTCCTCATAGTCACAAACGTAATCTGTTACAGTGTATTGCACTTGGACAAACCGGAATGCATACAGTTATGATGAATCTAGTCCAAACATACTGTAACAGAAGTCTGTGTGCCCGTAACCTCCGCAGGAAAGAAAAGGAAGGTTACGACCACACAAACATCTGTTACGGTCTCATCATGCAGGATTCATCATACCTGTAAACATCACGGTATGTATCATCTTGATACCCCTGCACCTTCACTTCCCCCACGTTGTGCTTGAACAGCTGGAGACCATGCAAGGGAATCACACCATAGCTGCCTTACCGGACGGGTCGGGGGCAATTGACTGTACACATGTACCACTTGTGCCCCCTGCCGACCCTGCACACAATTACCGCTACAGAAAGCACACGCATTCCATCAATGTGCAGGCGATAGTGGACCACCGGGGACAGTTCACCAATGTCATCGCCAACTTCACAGGCAGTTTGCATGATACATACATCTTCCGACAGTCCATCATCAACCAGCGTTTCCAGGATGGCACCCATGGCACTGCACTGCTCATTGGTAAGTACTAACTGAACACACCACACACCTCAACTCCACAATCACACAACTCACAACTGTGGGAGAGCACACGTAACAAAATCACAAACAACATGCCAACCAACATGCCCAACTACCGGACACGACAACACAAGTAACCATGGTAACAGGGGCCAGACATGTAGACAAACCATCCACAAAGGCAGAGCCCCTCTGCCACACAATTACAGAATGTGGGGAGAGGTGGGAACCAAGAATGTGCAAAGGAGGCAAGTGACCCAGCACAAAGAAAGGACACAATGCCAAGTGTTGCGGAGATGTGCTGGACAGACTGCAGTATGCAGCGCACAGACATGTCCATGTGGACATCTACTGCTAGTGTTTGCAGTGTAGTGGACAGTGGACGCAAACAGGTTACCCCAGGCAGTGTGGAAGCCCTTGGACATGTAGCCATGTGGTCCACCCCTGTAAGCCTGAGTGGAGCGGCCTTGGCCGGTGTATGTCGCAAATGAATACCCCGGGGCCCTGGGCGTGGTCCAGTTCCGGGATGGGCACCACAGTAACTACTGGGTGTGTCTCTGTGTCCGCCATATTGTGACCATAGGCCTACACACACGTGCCCGACCACAATCAACGGCTGCATTCACACTGGAGAAGAGGTGACTATGTCCCAAGCCAACCCGCGCACATCTCGTCAGCGCATGCAGGGCTGGGTCTGCCAGGACGGCCCCCCCACCCAGCCACAAGGCCGCCGCCGTGCCCGGTGGTGCCTGCGCGATCCTGTGCGCCTGCTGCACCCCAGGCCTGGTCCCCAGACCGGTCCTCCGCCCAGCGATGACTGCCCGCCCCTGAGCACCCAGGCCTCAATCCTCACCTGCTGCCACTGGCGTGTCTCCAAGAGGGCCCTCCACGTGCCGGTGCAACCTCCTCAGCCGATGGCTGGATTCCGCACCACAGGCCCCCAGCGCACCCTGCGGCACCGCACAGCGAAATCATGTGTTTGCTGACTGCTGCCTGCACGCACACTGCGGTCCAGCAGGGCTCACAAATCAAATCGAGTCCTGATATTCTGGACACCGTATCGAGGTCAGCGCATCATCGCAGGCTGCACACCCGCTCAGCTCTTCAGGTGGGCCTAACTCAGTGCAACGCAAGTCATCACCACATGGCGGTAGGCCCGTGCTGGACCCAGTCCATCGGGTGCCATCAACTCAGTGCAACGCAAGTCATCGCCACGTGGCGGTAGGCCCGTGCCGGACCCAGGCCATCGGGTGCCACCAATTCAGGGCAACGCAAGTCACGGACCCTTTTGATTGTGTTCCGTGGATGCGGACGCCATCATGTCACCTCCGGCAGTGGGGGATGTGCTGTGGTGGGCCCCTTTTATTGGCAGGGTCACATGTCCCATGACGACTGTACTGGATGGGTGTGGTGAGGGTATAAACCAACCCTCAGCGAGTGGCTGTGGCATGCTGATGACTAGACCTGTGACCAGCAGATCACTACAGGGAAGACCTGGGACATGTAGCTGTGTCGTCACGCCCTGTGAGCGTAAGCGGAGTGGGCTGGGCTGGCGTATGCCAGTCCAGCGTAGGGGTGTGAACAATGAGCCCGGGGCTCTGGGCGTGGTTCAGTTCTGGCCTGGACAAGGAATTAACCAATGCGTGTGTCTCCGTTGTAGTGTCTGCGCCACCCGGACCGCAATCGGCAATGTTGCACCCTGTGACCCAAGCCCCACAACATGTCCTAATTGGACGTGAGGGGGAATCAGTGACCCTACATTCATCCATACTGTCATACTTGAAGGATCATAGACATGACACATCTGTGTGAATTTGAAAGTTTTATTCACATTCAGTGGAGTGTTGCAGCTGGAGCAGTACAGGGCCATGCAAACCCCACTTTACATTGTTGCCCCGTGGAGGGCCAGCCAGAGTCCATTAGGGAAGGACAGATTCATCGGAAGAGGAAGAGTTCAGTTCACAGTCTGATTGCTGTGTCATTGGTAACCAAACAGAATATGGCAGTCCATGTCGAGGTCCAAGGTGAGTGCTGCAGAGTGTATCAGGGGACAGTGGAAGGTGATGATGCAAAGGGCCGAACCAAGCTGAAACAGGCCATATGGCGGAGATGAATGCTACCACTTCCTCATTACCACAATGGCAGTCTCATCCACATCATCGTCCTCTGATGTGTGATGTGCCTCACCTGTAGGTGGTGGTGTTTCGGCTGCAGCCCTGTGTGGCACTGACACATCAGGGGCCGGAGGTGGATTGTCGTCCGCACTCTGTGACACTGACACATCATTCCTGTGAAATTTCTTCCCACATTTCTTTCAACTCTGTCTTTTCAGATTTGGTTATATATGACGTAACATAGTGAGCAACAGCAATTGAATTATCTGCAACATATCGAATATCCATGTTTGCATTCCACATTGTCAAAATCACTGGATTATAGTCATTAATATAATTTGAATCTTCGGTTCTTTTTAAGCTGTATGTATTCTTCGGAGATTTACGAATTATAGTATGGCTTACTGCTGACATAAAACTATTGACTCTTCCTTTTGAAATTATTGGACGTGGGAATCCAAAACGACATTTTGTATAAAATGTTCCCTTTGATTTGTATTTTCGTCGACAATATTTTCCACATCGATGACTTTGAAACCGTAAAACGTGTTGTCTCAAGCTGTTTTCTGCTCCTTCTTTTGGAATGGCACAGGTAACATACTGTTCGATGAAAGACAAAACACTTTCATCAGTATCAGTTCCAAATTTTGGTGCATTCTTGATCCACAATAGCATGTGTATATGAGGAGCACATCTGGCTTGGTACTCCTTTCTCCAAAAGAAATCAGTAACTTCTCCAAGAGGTGGATTATTTTTATTGCAGATAAAATACATTATAGCTTGAAACCTATGATTAAAATATCTGCACACATTTACAGGATCCAAGGAACACAGTTCTCCAGCTGTCTTCATTCAATGTTTTTTACATTTGAATTTGCTTGCTGTAGAATTTCAAGTAAATCAGCCCACGCATATTCAGCACAGCTAACCACGTAGGGGTACTTAAGTTTCTTAACATACATTTAAGTTCTCCGTGACACTGATACCAATACTCATTAGTACCACGTTGACACGCCATCAAATTAATTAACTGAGATTCTAAACGATCGTCTCTTTGTTGAACTTTTTCCAAGAATTCCTTTGCAGAAACATGTGTAAGATGAACTCCTGTTTTTAATATGTGGTTCACTGCATATGAAAGCACAGACAAGTCACTTTCAAACAGAAGATGAAATATATATGGAATGCACTGTCGAAATCTGGGATCTTCTGAGTACAATCTTGTTGAGCTGTATTCTGAAGCTGGAATCTGTACTGCTCGTTCATCATATCACCCACCTTCTGCAGTGGGGAACAGCTGTGGAAAACATCGAGCTTCTAAACTTTTTTCCTATACACTCATGGGAGTTCCCTTTGCTTTCTTCATTTGAAACAATTCAATACTGTTTCCTATCACTTCTTTTGAATGTAGAGGATGTATACTGTAATGTTCGTAAATCTCTTCACTCCTGGACTTTTTCTATTTGCCCACTTGAAATTTCTGTTTCATCTTCTAAACATATTTCCTGTTCTTCGACATTTACAGTTTTATAATAAATATTGTTTTGAACAAGATATAAGATAGCCTTTTGAAGTTTGGTAACATCTACTAACTCTTGCCATATTTTTTGACTCTTTGTTGGTACACCATTAACTAGAATAACTACAGGCTCACTTTCCTCTCTCGCTATACCAACAGTTTCAATATTTTTCTTAAAATCTAAAGGTAAGTACACAACTCTTCCTTTCAGACCGCTTTTTAAATCTGTTGGAGGCAGCTTACCTGTTTTAGGCTCCATAAGAACTATAGCCTGAAACGGGTGCACAGATTGAATAAGAATAGACTCATATGCATTTAAATCTGCCAGTTCCAGAGGAATAGCTACCAACTCTGAGTTGTTATGTACTGCTCTAGCTGGCATTTTGTTCTCTTCTAATTTTTTGTAACAATTTTTACAAATACGTTGATCAGTACCCAACTGAAAACGCCCTTCCACCAAAAAATAAGCACCAAATTGCTCCCACTTATCATTGTTTTCCTTTTCACTTTTTAAATATAGGTCAACATTCCTAGTTTGACTTCTATAGTTATATCTTAATCTCCCTTGGTCTAGAAGAAGTGTTAGTACATTTTTTAGCTTATCTGCACAGAGGAATGAAAGCTAGAGTAAGGATTAACATCAATGGTGAGGTCTCAAACGATGTTAATATTATGAGAGGTGTGAGACAAGGTTGTGTTTTAGCCCGCTTTTATTTATTTTATATATAAACGATCTTCACTCTTTTTTAACTACTGTTACTACTGATGTTCCTTTGATTCGAAGTTTGCTGCTACCCGCTTTGATGTATGTGGACGTTGCTGTGTTGATGGCCCGCACACCGAAAGCCCTCTCCCTTTTAGTGAACAGCTTTGTCAAATTTATGGCATCATTAGACTTACAAACACATTTTAATAAAGGTTTTATTATGTCCTGGGGCCCTAAGAAATACAACACACCATCTCTCAAGTCAGGCGAACATATGTTATCTTTCACCAACTTAGGCATGACTTTTAATGAAAGTGGCTCTTGGAAAACACATATAGTAAACAGTGGGAATAAATTGTCTAGAGCCGTAGGTTTGTTACTCAGCCTGCCACGCCCTAAGAAAGGGAATTTTTTAATTCCTTCACTGCAGATCTATAGATCACAATGTCTACCGTCCGCTACCTATGGGGCTGAGGTTTGGGGAACTGAGAGTTGCCACCCAGTGCAATTAGAGGAAAATAGATTCTGCGTAAAGATGCTGAGAGTCCCGATCTCTAGCTCTAGTTTCATCTGCCACAATGAGCTGTGTCTCCCCTTTGTTGAAGACCACATTAGTGCCCGCCCGATGCGTTTTTGGCATGCTATTTGGCAAAATACAAAGGTAGCACTCATGAAAGATATCATAAAAGATTGCCTCGCATGTGACAATGGCAGGAACATCCCCTCGCTAAAGTATATCAAATCCTGTCTGCGCATGATTGGTCTAAACCAGCTATTTGAAAACCCTGAGGACCCTTGTTCTATTACCAAGAAACAGTTGCAGGTATGTTGGTACCAACATGTGCAGGAGGAGAGAATAAAGAGGGAGTCAGCAAAACCGAGAGCATCGGGCTATCTAAGTAGGAATCATGGACGGATTGGTTCACCCCAAAGTTATTTGATTGGCCATACAAAACACTGGGAGCGTAGCTTACTTTTCCATTTCAGGGAAGGTACTATAAAATATTCATTGAACTTCCCATTAGGCTTTCAAGCTAACTTAGACACCCGTCCTTGTCCCTGGGATGGGAAATCAGGTCAATCTATGCTGCACTTTTTATTTTTATGTAGTTTTTATTCTATAAACACCAAAACCATCCTGCTTCCTGTGATCAAGAAGCTACACATTAGTAATTTCAGAGAAGCCAATAATGTACTACTCCAATTGGATGATGAGGTCATTACTAATTGTGTCACCTTCTTTCTGAAAGTCACAGTGCTAGCATCAATCAATCAATCAATCAGGGAATTGTAAGCGCGCTACTCACCCGTGAGGGTCTCAAGGCGCTGGGGGGGTCCGCAGATCTGTTTAGCCGAAGAGCCAGGTCTTGAGGGTCTTCCTGAAGGTGTTCAGGGAGGGGGTGCATCTGATGTCTGCCAGTAACTTGTTCCAGGTCTTGGCTGCAATGTGAGAGAAGGATCTTCCACCTGCTCTGGCTCTGTGGATGCTCGGTGTTTCGGCCAGTGCGAGGTTGGAAGATCGGAGGTTTCTTTTGGGTACGTGGAAGTTGATTCTGTCATTGAGGTATTTGGGTCCGTTGTTGTGTAGGCATTTGTAGGCATGAGTGAGGATTTTGAAAGTGACTCTTTTCTCCACGGGGAGCTAGTGGAGACTTCGTAGGTGTTGGCTGATGTGTTAGTGTCGGGGGATGCCGAGGACGAGTCTGGCGGCGGTTTTCTGTATTGTCTGGAGTTTGCGGAGTAGGGACTTGTTGATGCCGGCGTAGAGTGCGTTTCCATAGTCCAGTCTGCTGGTGATGAGTGCATGGGTGACTGTCTTCCTTGAATCAGGGGGGATCCACTTGAAGGTCTTGCGGAGGGTGTTGAAGCAGCTGGAGGTGACGGCGTTGACCTGTTGGTTCATGGTGAGTCGAGTACGATGCTGAGGTTCTTGGCGTGGTCTGAGGGGGTAGGTGGGCTTCCGAGGGCGGTCGGCCACCAGGTGCTGTCCCATGCAGAAGGGGTGGTACCGAGGACGAGGACTTCTGTCTTCTCAGCGTTGAGCTTCAGGCAGCTGTTGGTCATCCAGACTGCGACGTCTTGCATTCCTTTCTGGAAGTTGAGTTTGGCAGTGGTGGGGTCTTTGGTGAGGGAGAGGATGAGCTGGGTGTCGTCGGCGTAGGATACAATGTTGAGGCCGTGTTGTCGGACAATGGCTGCGAGGGGGGCCATGTAGATGTTGAAGAGGGTGGGGCTCAGTGATGAACCCTGTGGGACTCCGCAGGTGATTTTCGTGGGGTTGGAGAGGAAGGGTGGGAGTCTGATCCTTTGGCTTCTTCCAGTGAGGAATGATCGGATCCAGTCCAGGGCTGTTCCTTGTATGCCTGCGTCGTGTAGTCTGGCGACTAGTGTGCGGTGGGAGACGGTGTCGAAGGCCGCTGATAGGTTGAGTAGGATGAGGGTTGTGGAGTGGCCTTGGTCCAGGAGGGTGCGGATGTCGTCTGTGGCGGTGAGTAGGGCGGTCTCTGTGCTGTGGTTGCTTCGGAATCCGGATTGGGACGGGTCGAGGACGGCGTTCACTTCAATGAATCGTGTCAGTTTCCTGTTGACTATTTTCTCTGCAACTTTGGATGCGAAGGGGAGGAGCAAGATGGGCCGATAGTTCTTGAGGTCGGTGGGATCAGATGTGGGCTTCTTGAGCAGGGGTCTGACTTCTGCGCTCTTCCAGTCATCTGGGAAGGTGCCTGTTTTGAAGGTGATGTTGATGGTGCGTTGTAGTTCGGGTGCGATGGCGGCCGCGGCTCTGTGGTAGATTTGAGGGGGGCAGGGGTCGGTGGGGGCCCCCGAGTGGATGCTTTTCATGGTCGAGGCGGTGTCTTCGACCGTGATCGGTGTCCAGTTGGACATCTGTGGCACCTGGTGGATGGTCGATGAAGTTGTCATAGAGATTTTTGATCTTGAGGTGGAAATAGGGTACAAGCTTGTCGCAGAGGTCTTGGGATGGGGTGATGTCTTTGGCTTCGCTGCGTGGGTTGGTGAATTCTTGAATGACACTGAAAAGTTCCTTGGAGTTGGCCAGGATTTTGTTGTTGATGAAGTTCCTCTTGGTAGCTCTGATCTGGTTGTGGTAGTCCATCATGGCGTCCTTGTAGGTGGTGTGGTTTTCGGTTGTCTTGGTGTTTCTCCAGTTCTTCTCCAGGTGTCTGCAGGTGCGCCTGGCTTAATGGAGAGCGGTGGTGAACCAGGCTGCTTTCCTGGGGCGTTGTCTGTCGGGGTTGCGTAGCGGGGCGAGCTCGTGTGATCAGTTGGAGATCCAGGTGTGGAGTTCTCTGGCTGCGTCGTTTGCATCGGGTGCCCAGGTGTGGTTGTCTCAGGTGAGGGTGTAGTTAAGTTGCTCGTCGGTAACCTTGCTCCAGTTCCTTCGAGGTGGACGTGGGGCTGGTTTGGGTGCCTTGGGTTTGTTGATGGCGAAGTGTACGCAGTGGTGGTCGGTCCATGGCGGCTGCTTTGTGTGGCTGAATTGGACGCTGTTTAGTGCCGCGAAGATGGGGTCGAGGGTGTGTCCTGCTCTGTGGGTCGTGTGTTGACGAGTTGTTTAAGTCCGATGCTGGCGAGGCTGTCACGAAGGATAGTGGAGCTGGGGACTCTGGGGTTGTCGAGGTGGAAGTTCAGGTCTCCAATGAGTATGTAGTTTGTTGAGGCGATGCCGTGGGGTGCGATGAAGTCGGTGATGGTGGTGGTGAAGGGTGTTCGGGGGCCTGGGGGTCTGTAGATGAGGGTTCCTCGGAGTGTGGCTTTAGGGGTGGTCTGGATCTGGAAGTGCAGGTGTTCGGCGGAGGGGAAGGTTTCGCTGGAGGTGGTGAGGCAGAGGGTGCTCTTGTGGGCGATGGCGAGGCCCCCTCCTTGGTGGTTGGGGCGGTCTTTCCTCTGGATCTTGTATCCGTCTGGGATGGCGCTGCTGATGTCGGGGCGGAGGATGCGTTGGTCCAGGTCTCTGTGAAGAAGGCGATGTCGGGCGAGAGAGAGTCGAGTAGGTTCCAGATTTCCATTGCGTGTTTGTGTACGGAGCGTATGTTGAGGAGGATGCATTTTAGGGTGTCGCCGGTGCTGGCTTCGGCGGTGTTGGTGGCTGGGGTGGCGGTGAGGGTCTGGCGGCAGTGGAGGCAGGAGAACTGCCTGTGGGTCGTGTTCGGTGAGGCCTGTTGGCATTCTCTAAGTCTTCCAGGGTTGAGTGCGAGGAGGGTGGTGGTGTCGTAGCGATGGGTAGTGGGAGGTCCAGGGTTCCTGGCGCTGGCCGCAGTCGGGTCGCGGACGGGCGCAGACAGGCTTGCCTTGGGCGCGCCGGTGGCGCGACCGCACAGCGGCTGCCATTAAGTAGGAGAGGTGGGAGGGAGGAGAGGCTGGGAGGCGGGAGCGGTGGAATTCCGGGGGGGGGAATTCCGGGGGGGAGGGGCCGCAGGGGCAGCAGCAGCGAGAGGCAAAAGGAACAGGCAGGCATGAGAAAATAAAAACAGTGGTGGAATTAGAGCAAGACACAGATGGGCACAATAACAGTGGCACAACAAGAAAAAAAAATGGCTGAGGAAGGTTACGGTGGTTGCAGGCAGTCTGGTTCAGGTTGGAGCGGGCAGCAGCCTCGAACCTCCCAAGGAGGTAAGTCAATGTCTGCATTAGAATTTTTGCTTGTTTTTGAGTCTATATATGTATTTTAAATTTGCTGCCCTATGCTCGATATGAACTTTTACTACACTAACTTTTTTATGGCGACGGTGGCCCTGATTCTAAAGCAGATAATGTATATTGTGTTGTTTTTATCTTGCATTTTTATCATGTACTTTTATGGTTTAAAATGCTTAAACCGAATAAAGAACTTATTGATTGATTGATTGACTTCTAAAGTGAGTACGTTAACAACAAACACAAACATAGTTTGGTTTTACATATGAAAGTATCTTAAACTTTATAATTTCTTCTGCAAACTTGTCAGTACTAATATCTTCCACCTGTTCTTCAACACCTACGCTTATCAAGCTCTCACTTTCTATATCATCACAAACTTTTTTTATATCCGATACTGAACCATGCAAAAGAGCTGAGTTCATTTCACTTAAAAATAATGCAGGACTTTTTATGTAGTACAATCTCCTTACTAACTTCCGCATTTCTGAGTGGTGTACTGCTCCCATTCCTAAATGATGAAATGTACTTTTACACACTTCTCTAGAAAGACAAGCCAGAGAATGACCCTGCAACTTAGTATATTTTTTTACTTTACATGCATCTAGACCTTGGAACATCTTAATCTTCCGTTTAACACTTTTTTTGGCATATTCTTGAAAGAAAACTCGTAATACTACTACAATCCCACTTATACACTGGAGCTTGTGTACATCTCCCTTGAACTTCTTCAGCTATTACTTCTTCCACATTCCTAGGAACCATCTTTTCTTTTTCAATTGGACAACCATCTTTCATCTCATAACAATGACCACTGGTATCAACCGCATGAACTAATGTATTTTGTTGAAAATACTTTTCTTCATTAAAGAAAGGCTCAGTACTAGAAGTGTGCTTCCATTCACCAGAAAAAGTTTTGCAAAAGTTACTTCTATTACCCCTACTTTTTCTTTTGCTTTTCTCCTTAATAAAGTGCATTGTTTTATTCAATGTTTGCATTCTCTTCAATACCAATATAAATCATTTTCGTTTCAATTCAAAAGCAGTATCTACTACACTTTCAATCTGTTGCTTCTTCTTATAAGCTGCTGATCTTTTTTTTTACAATCTTTTAATACATTTTGAATCACTCTATTCCGAAACATACATACACGTATGTCTTTAAATTGTTTCTGTCTTTTTGTGACATGTGTTTCTTTTCCAAAAATGAATGTTTTTTTTCCATTGTATCTCTTTATTTGCTTCTGCTTTGTTGTAAAACTTTATTTTCTCCTTTGATTAGTATTTTCTTCGTTTATTCTCTCTACAACTTTTTAAATAAATTGTTTAGTTCTCTTACCAGAAGAGACTTTGGGGCAGATTTACGAGCCCCCTGCGCCACCAGTACGTCACTTTCCGTGACGTACTGGTGGCGCAGGGGCTGCTCCATATTACAAGGAGAGGAAAAGCCACCCTGCGTGACTTTTCCTCTCCTTGTAAATACGACCCCTTCACACGCAGCACTTTGCGGTGAAGGGGCGTTCCATGGGTGTTGCTGTGGGTGTTCCCACGCAACACTCATGGAACAAGACACATCTCCAGAATTACGAGAAATCGTATCTCTGGAGATGCGTCTGAAAGCTACGCCACCCTAGAGGTGGCGTAGCAAGGCGCACCGAGGAGAAATCTCCTCGTTTTTCCTCTTTCAATGCGTGCTGCATTCTGCAGCACGCATTGAAAGAGGAAAATGATTGTAGTGATTGTTTTTGTGCAGGAAGGTTCCCTTACTGCACAAAAACAATCTCCCACGACGCATGAGCATCCTTGCACCATGGTGCAAGGGTGCCAGCGCTAGCGCATGGTTGCAGTTTGTGCGCCAGCGCAGGGAAGCACAAGGATGCGACATATTCTTGTAAATATGTCGCATCCCTGTGCTTCAGAACTAACGCAGCGTGGCGCAGCAAAATGACTTGCTGTACCCCGCTGCGTTAGTTCAACGTAAATCTGCCCCTTTATCCTCAGCAACCTTTTGGTGTTTTCTAGTCCACTCTTTTTAGTTTTCATTAAGTACTTCTGTTTTCTTTGTACTCTTCTCTTTTCATGTTTTCTTGCCAACTTGTATTAATAATATCTCAATATTGAAAATAACAACTAAGCACAAAATTACAATTAAATTCCTATTGCATTTATAACAAATAAAAAGAGAAAAGTGTAAAAACAAGCACAACAACTGCAAAAAGAGAAGAAAAGGTGCTCACAGAGAAAGAAAGAGACAGGGGAAAAAAGAAAGGTTTAGAAACAGCAAAATGAAATACTCAAAGAACACAGCTACTGAAAAATATAAGAAATAGAGAAAGAAGCAACAGATGTGCAGAAAGAGGCAAGAGAAGGTGCAGAAACATGCAACAGTGGTGGAAAAACAGAACAAGGGTGAAGAAAAATGTAAGAGAGGTGCAGGAAGAGGCAAAAGAAGTGCAGAAAGAGGAAGAAAGATGTAGAAAGAGGCAAGTGAGGTACAGAAACAGGTAAAAGGGGTGTAGAAAGAGGTAAGAGGAGTGGAAAAAGAAGTAAGAGAGGTACAGAAAGAAGGAAGAGTAGTGCAGAAAGAAGCAACAGAGTTGCAGAAAGAGGCAAGAGAAGTGTAGAAAGAAGCAACAGAAATGTAGAAAGAGGCAACAGAAGTACATAAAGGAGTAACAGAGGTGCAGAAAGACACACGAGAAGTGCTGAAAGATGCAAGACTGTGTTTCAATGATTGCATGAGTGCAAGGCTAATGCCTGGGTCATTCAAAGAGTGCATAGGTAGTGTCTGAATGAATGGTTGAGTTTAAGAATACTGCCTGAGTGATTACATGAATACATGGGTAGTGCCTGTGTGAATGTATAAGTGGAGAAGTACTGTTTAGGTGACTACATGAGTGCATAAGTACTGTCTGAGTGAGTTTATGACTTGAAGAATAATATCTGGGTGATTATATCAGTGCATGGGTAGTGCCTGACTAAAACTATCACAGTAAGAATAATGCCTGGATATTTGGATGACAGCATGGGTACTGCCTAAGAGAATGGTTTAGTGCAACAGTAGTGCTTGAGTTATTGTATAAATGTATGAGTGAATCGGTACTGCCTGAGTGTTTCTATGACTGCAGGGATAGTAACTGGATGATTTTATAAGTGAATGGGAAATTCCTGAGAGAAAATATGAGTGTTAGGGTAATGCTTGGGCCATTGCATGAGTGCATCTGTAGTGTCTGAGTGAATACATGAGTACATAGGTACTGCCTGAGTGAATGTTTGAGTGGAATAGTAGAATCTGGGTGATTTTATGAATGTATGGTTAATGTATGAGTGATTAGAAGCGTGTATAGGTAGTGCCTCCTTGATTGCATAACTGAATAAGAATGCCTAACTGAATTCATGAGTCCAAGAGTGATATGTACCTCTTTCCATCAGTGCATACCTAGTGCTTGAGCATAGAGGTGTAATTCTCACTATATTTCTGAAAGGAAGCATGCATGTGCCTGTACCTTTTCCTAGTGGCATCATGTGTAAAAGTAACATACAAATACATGTATACCAGTGTTTTATACCTCTACCATCTTTATAGGTATAACACATGTTAAAATACATGTGCAAGCAGACACATACTTGAGTCATAATAATACAAAGTCCCTTAACCTTGACAGACTGCACTTTCCGTTTCAAAGAGACACCTAAAATTAAGCGCCGTATTTGAAGTGTACATTTCCATAGCCCAATACGAGCTAACCTAATCACTAATCCTTCTACCAATAAGTCTTACACCTCACTTTTGTGCTACAGCTTCACTATTCAACAACTATTGAGAGTATCGGGCCTAGCCAAATGCAAAGCAGCAAGTTTTTCCAAGTGTCTGTTAAAAGTCTCACTATACTCTGAAAATCATGCATGCATGTGTCTGTACCTTTTCCTAGTGCCATCATGCGTAAAAGAAACCTACAAATACATGTATACAAGTGTTTTACACCTCTACCATCTTTATAGGGATAACACATGTGAGAATACATAAGCAAGCAGACACATACTTGACTTAAGATTACAAAGTGCCTTAAACTTGACAGACTGCACTTTCCATTTCATACACATACCTAAAATTATACGGTGTATTTGAAGTGTACATTTCCATAGACCAATACGAGCTAACCTAATCACTAATCCTTCTACGAACAAGTCTTAAACCTCACTTTTGTGCTGCAGCTTCACTCCTCAGCAACTACTGAGAGTGTTGGACCTAACCAAATGCAAAGCAGCAAGTTTTTCCAAGTGTCTGTTAAAAGTCTCACAATACTCCGAAACCATGCATGCATGTGTCTGTACATTTTCCTATTGCCTTCATGTGTAAAAGAAACATACAAATACTTGTATACCAGTGTTTTATACCTCTACCATCTCTATAGGTATAACACATGTGTAAATACATGTGCAAGCAGACACATACTTGAGTCATAAGACTACAAAGTCCCTTAACTTTTTCAGACTGCACTTTCCATTTCAAAGAGACACCTAAAATTATGCAGCGTATTTGAAGTGTACATTTCCATAGACTAATACAAGCTAACCTAATCACTAATCCTTCTACTAACAAGTCTTAAACCTCACATTTGTGGTGCAGCTTCACTCTTCAGCAACTTGAGAGTGTTGGGCCTAGCCAAATGCAAAGCAGCAAGTTTTTCCAAGTCTCTGTTAAAAGTCTCACTATACTCCAAAACCATGCATGCATGTGTCTGTACCTTTTCCCAGTGCCATCATGTGTAAAAGAAACATACAAATACATGTATACCAGTGTTTTACACCTCTACCATCTTTATAGGTATAACACGTGAGAATACATGAGCAAACAGACACATACTTGAGTCATAAGACTACAAAGTCCCTTAAACTTGACAGACTGCACTATCCATTTCATACACATACCTAAAATGTTATGGTGTATTTGAAGTGTACATTTCCATAGAACAATACAAACTAACCTAATCACTAATCCTTCTACGAACAAGTCTTAAACCTCACTTTTGTGCAGCAGCTTCACTCTTCAGCAACTACTGAGAGTGTTGGGCCTAGCCAAATGCAAAGCAGCACGTTTTTCCAAGTGTCTGTTAAAAGTCTCACTATATTCCAAAACCAGGCATGCATGTGTCTGCACATTTTCCTAGTAGCACCATATGTAAAAGAAAGATACAAATACATGTATACCAGTTTTTAATACCTCTACCATCTCTATAGGTGTAACATATGTGAAAATACATCTGCAAGCAGACACATACTTGACTCATAAGACTACAAAGTCCCTTAAACTTGACAGACTGCACTTTCCATTTCATACACATACCTAAAATTCTATGTTGTATTTGAAGTGTACATTTCCATAGACCAATACGAGCTAACCTAATCACTAATCCTTCTACCAACAAGTCTTAAACCTCACTTTTGTGCTGCACCTTCACTATTAAGCAACTACTGTGAGTGTTGGGCCTAGCCAAATGCAAAGCAGCAAGTTTTTCCAAGTGTCTGTAAAAAGTCTCACTATACTCCTAAACCCATGCATGCATGTGTCTGTACCCTTTCTTAGTGGCACCATGTGTAAAAGAAACATACAAATAGAAGTATACCTTTTTTTTATAACTCTACCATCTTCATGGGCATAACACATGTCAGAATACAAGTGCAAGTAGAAATATACCTCAGTCACTATACCATAATGCACTTTCAATTATGTGGCGTACTACATCTGCACCTTTCCACACACTCATACAAACTACCTTAATCACTAACCCATCTCCCAATGTACACATGTTACTTTGCACAAATTATTTCAAATATAATTTCATTACAATCAAACAAACTACAATAGACATCTGTACATTTGATAACATATTTCAAACATTACACTACAAGAGTAAACCACTGCTCCATAATACATAACACACCTTATTAATTTCTTACTCGCCTTTGAAATCGTTTTGTAGAATATCAAATATCAGAAACTCATTAAAGATTTTCTTTTGCACACAATAAATGTCATGCAGCACTATGAGCAAGGTGAAACCAGTAATGGCAAACTTTCCCTCTCTTTCTGCACACAAATAAATGTAAGTAACAAATCACATTGCTTCCTACATTATTTTAAACTGTGAAACACATTTCTGTTGGTTAGACATATTAACCCTTTCTAACTGTCTTCAAATAGTGCTCAAACTGGTTCTGTAATTTTCTGGATTTGCGACTCCAGCACGATACTGCTGTTCAGCGTTGCGATGAAGCCGCAAACCCTTATGGAAGTTCAAAATCCTATTCCTAATTATACTAGTATACTTTCTTAACAACACACTAGTTCTGCACATACAAATGACTTAGAAAACATTAATTTAGTAACATATCACTTATATTTTTAGTTTCTATCTCACATTTTAAATCCACTGTAAAGTTTCAACCCTTCCTCCGTTGTCCTGAATCACAGTTTCCATAGTACACTTTCTGCTACATTCAAGTGTACTGCAAGGTCACAATTTCACCATATTTTCAAGTTCAGAACACAAGCTTGCAAATGCAAACAGCAGGTGTGGTTGGCTTTTGCAAAATATTACCTTATCCTATCTACTGTACCTTGCAAACATTTTTTAATAACCAATCAGAAACATGATTCCTCAGCAAAGTAACATGCATCCTATTTTTGAGAGCACAATGTTGATGAACAGCCAATCACTTATTGGCTTTTTAAAAAGAAACGTCTTCTCCACCATTTTAGATACCTCTCATTCCACCAACTGACTATCTCAGCTACAGACATCTTTTCATTACTTCTAAACATCCATTCAAGATGCTGACAGTGTGGATTATAGGGCACATCTATGTTTTCTGGTTCAAAAGGTATGATGAACACAGAGGTATTGACAAAGACCTAGGTTTGCAAAATGTGGATATTAAATGGATTGCACAGAGAGGATTAAAGTGGCACCAATTGATACCTTTGGTTAAATTCTTTTTGCATCTCCAACCCGCTGACCTCATGATTGTGCACTGTGGTGGCAGTGACCTAGGCACGTTGACTGGAGTAGGACTGGAAATGCTCATGAAGGAAACCTTTGCCCAATTGATGTTGCTTTTGCCTCAAACTGTCTTTGTATATTCTAAAATATTCCAAAGACAAAAATGGAAGTGGACATATCAATTCTATCCACAGATTGAGAAAGCTAGGAAGAATGTCAATAAAGCTGCTTCTGCTTACCTCGGAGACCATAGGATGGGCTCTATCTAAAACAGTAATTTACGTTTTGATATAGAAGACATCTACAGAAGTGATGGAGTGCACTTCACAGATAAAGGAAACAGAGTGTTTCTCAACAACCTTAAGGTGTGCGTCCGCACTTACATGTAGCTTCAACAAAGTCAGATTGAAAACAAGTGCTCTTTTTAGAGCCACCCTATAACCCAACAGTATTTTTTTTTTTTTTTTTTAAACATACATATTTTTTTTTTTTAAGTGGTGGATTCGCGACCCCGTCGCGAACCTGTCGCAAAAGCAGAAATTTAATGTCCTACAACACAATACACTCTTCAACTTTGACTTATAATTTTGTGTTTATTATATAATTAATAACTCTATCAAAATTTATTGTGAAAAAATAATTTCAAACTCTATCTTTTTTAAAAAAGGTCACAAATGCAACACAACCTTCTAAATACTATACTTTTTTAATCCCCGTATATGTCCTCTTGCTGCTACTTTTAAACTTTTATCTGAGGTGGGGGTTTAAAATGGATGTTGTAATTATTATCTGATTGTTTTTTTTTTTTTTTTTTTTTTTTTTTGTATTTAAAAGTATGTTTTGTATGCTGTTGTAATGATCATATGATTGGTCGAAATAAACTATCTATCTATACTATTAAAATATGTATTTGAGGTGGAACAGCGAATCCACCATGACGTTACACGGGGGCCGCGCTGAGAGTCGCAATGGAGTTGCAACTCCAAACACGAGAAAAAAAAATACCCCCTAGTCTTATTACTCAAAGTCTGCCTATCCCCTGAGGCACAGCCATTTTTTCTTTTTTTAAAAGCACTTGCCCCCTCCCAACCAGGCATTTTTTTACCCTGGGGACCCCATCCCGCGGGGCATGCCCTAATGTTGGAGACCACGGGGGAGCCCCAATGCCCCCACGCTCCCTCACTGCTCCCCGCCTCCTGCAGAGCTGGCATCCCGCCCTGCCATTGCAAACTGCAATGTCCCGGGGGTGGGCACCCCAGGACATTGTTGGAGCTGGCCCTGGGGGGAGGCGGTCCAGGGGCCACGAAGGGCTCCTGGAGGGGGGCCATGTGGCCCCCTCCCACCAACTTTAAAGTCCCGGGAGGTGGTGGTCCCCGGGGGTTGGGGGGCCCTCAAGGCCCCCCACCCATATAAACAGAAATGCCCCGGGGAGGTGGTGGTCCCCGGGGCAGCACGGGGGCAGGAGCCCTCCCCATGTAGTTTTTTTACAAGCCCCTGAGATGTGGTGGTCCCTGGCCACATGTCCCCCGCATAATATTATTCATGCCCCAGGGAGGTGGCAGTCCCTGGGGCTGCTGGGGCCCCCGTGGGTCCCCGCATTAAAAATTTGCATTGCCCCTGGGACCTGGCCCATCCGGGGGCTTCTAGAAAACGAAGCGTAGGAGACCGCGCTTCTTTTTTTTTCAGCAGGATTCGCATACCCTACGCGAGTCCTGCCAAAAATTTATAAAAAATGCTTTTTTTGGCCCTCGGGGTCCCTGTAGGACCCCCTGAGCAGGCCTAGGAGGCAAGGGTGTTTCAACCCTGCCCCGTTATCTTGTTTTATAAAATGCAAACTATATCTGGTGACTGCGGTGGATCTGCGAACCCTCCCAAGCACGAGCTTTATTTTGATTGGCTGCCAACACTGCAAACTAAAAAGTGTTGGCAGCCATCTTGTGACTCGGTTGAACCGAGTCACAAGAAAAAAGGTAAAAAAACAAGATAAAGGGGCAGGGTAGAAACACCCTGACCCCCTAGGCCTGCTGAGGGGGTTCCACAAGGACCCCCAGGGCCCAAAAAAGCATTTTTTTAAAGAAATAGGCCGAATACACGCTTGGTGCGCGAATCCGGTCGAAAAAATAAAATAAAAAACAAAGAGCGGGATCCTTCGCTTCGTTTACTATAAGCCCCTGGGTGTGCCATGTCCCGGGGGCAATGTCTAAATATGTAGCAGGGGCCCACGGGGGCCCCCACAGCCCCGGGGACCACCACCTCCCCGGGGCTTAGATAATTATATGTGGGGAGCACGCAGCCCCCACACTGCCCCGGGGACTGCCACCTCCCCGGTGCATTGCTATTTTATGGTGGGGGGCCTTGCAGGCCCCCCAATCCCCCCAAGCCCCAGGGACCGCCACCTCCCCGGGGCTACTTTATAAAATTGTGTGGGGGGGCTCGAACCACCGCACACTGCCCCAGGGACCACCAGCTTCCTGGGGTACACTTTATTTAAATGCGGGAGTCCGTTGCGGACCTGCGGCCCGGGGATCACCACCTCCCCGGGGCTTTAATACTGATGGGAGAGGGGCTGCGTGGCCCCCCTCCTGGAGCCCTCGATGGCCCTGGGGACCGCCACCCCCCAGGGCCGGCTCCAGCAAAGTCCCAGGGTGCCCACCCCCGGGACATTGCCGTTTGCTATGGCAGGGCAGGAGCACGGCTCCCGCCCTGTCATAGCAAACACTGCTTTGCTTCTTGGAAGAAAGAGCAGGAAACCTGCTCTCGCTTCCAAGAAGCAAAGCAGTATTGCTTTTGGACAAGGGGAGCTGCATGTTAGCAGGTCCCCTTGCCCAAAAGCAATGCCAGCTCCTGCAGGAGGTGGGGAGCTGGCAGGGACCGTGGGGGCATTGGGGCTCCCCCCACGGTCCCCAACTTGAGGGCTGGCCCCGGGGGATGGGGTTCCGGCCCAGGGAAGGGTGGCCACGAGGCCCCCCTCAAAAAAAATAAAAAAATAAAGTGTGGCCAGGTCCCGCGGGATGGGGTCCCCGGGGCCAATAGTGGCCCACGGGAGGGGGGCCACATGGCCCCTCTTCCTTATACATATATACATTTTTTTTTTTTAAAGGCTGACAGACCCCAGGGGATGGGGTCCCTGGGGCCAATAGTGGCCCAGGGAAGGGGGGCATTGTGGACCCCCTCCCTTAAATATATTCTTTTTTATTTAAAAAAAAATGGCCAGGCCCCGGTGGATGGGGTCCCCAGGGACATAATTAGCCTCAGGAGGGGGGCCACGCGGCCCCCCTTCATATATATAAAAAAATATATATATATCTGGCAGGCCCCGGGGGATGTGGTCCCCGGGGCGAATATAGAATAATGAAAGTGGGACGTTTTTTTTTCTTTGCATTTTGGAGTCGCGACCCCAACGCGGCTCTCAGCGCAGCCCACCATGTAACGTTGCATTGGATTCGCGAATTCACCTCAAATAAATAATTTAGTAGTATATAATTTAGAAGGTAGTGATGTATTTGTGAAGTTGTTTTAAAGAGGTACTGTGATTAAAGTTAATGACAAGATTACAACTGATAGAGTTGTTAAAAATATATAAAATTAAAAATTAATATTTAAACCTGAAAAGTGTATTGTGTTGTAGTACATTAAATTCATGCTTTTGCAGATTCGAGACGGATTCGCGAATCCTTAAAAATATTTTTTTTAAAGTATGTATGTTTAAATAAGAATAAGATTTACTGTTGTGTTATAGGGTGGCTCTAAAAAGAGCCCTTGTTTTTATTATGAGTATGTTGTAGCTACATGTAAGTGCGGATGCACAGCTTTAGTTTGTTGAGAAAGACTGTGTTCCCATGATCTGTGAAATGTACTCCATCACTTCTGTAGATGTCATCCATATCAAAACGTAGATTGTTGTTATAGATGGAGCCCATCCTATGGTCTCTGAGGTAAGCAGAAACAGCTTTATTGACATTCTTTCTAGCTTTCTCAATCTGTGGACAGAATTGATTTGACCACTTCCATTTCTGTCTTTGGCATATATTAGAGTATACAAAGACAGTTTGGGGGAAAAGCAACATCAATTGTGCAAAGCTAACCTTCATGAGCATTTCTAGTCCTACGCCAGTCAATGTGCCTAGGTCATTGCCACCACAGTGCACAATCATGAGGTCCGGGGGTTGGAGATGCAAAAAGGTTTTAAGCAAAGGCATCAATTGGTGCCACTTTAATCCTCTCTGTGCAATCCATTTAATATCTACATTTTGCAAAGCTAGGTCTTTGTCAATACCTCTGCGTTCAGCATAGATTTTGCACCAGAAAACATAGCTGTACCCAACAATCCATACTGTAAGCATCTTGAAGGGATGTCTGGAAGTAATGAAAAGATGTCTGTAGCTGAGGTAGTCAGTTAGTAAAATGAGAGGTATCTAAAATGGTGGACAAGATGCTGTTTTTTAAAAAGTAGAAAACTGATTGTCTATTTAAGAACATTGTACACTCAAAAATAGGATGAATGTTACTTTCTTTAAAAAGCATGTTTGTTATTGGTTAGTAAAAAATGTTTGAAAGTTACAGTAGATAGGATAAGGTCATAGTTTGTGAAAGTCAACCACACCTGCTGTTTGCATTTGTAACCTTGTTTGCTGAACTTGAAAATATGGTGAACTTGTGACCTGTTAGTTCAGTTGAATGTTCCATTAATTGTTACTATGGAAACTGGCATTAAGCAGAATGGGGGAAGGGTTGAAACTTAACTGTGGACTTAAAATGTGAAATTGTAATTTATATATAAGTGATATGTTATTAAAGTATATTTCCCAAGTCAGTACTATTTTCAGAAGTGGTGTGTTGTTAAAAAATAGTGGTATTTTTATTTGTAATATATTTTTGAACTCCCGTATGGATTCGCGGCTCTATCACGTTGGTGCGTGGTGGTGTCGCAACTCCCAAAAATTCCAGAACCAGTTTGTTCACTTTTAGAAGTCAGTTGGTAAGGGTTCATATGTCTAATGAATAGAAATGTGTTTTACAATTTGAAATAATGTAGGAAGCAATGTGATTTGTTACTTACATTTATTTGTGTGGTGAAAGAGAGGGAAAGTTTGCCATTACTGGTTTTACCTTGTTGAGAGTGGTGCATTACATTGATTGTGTGCATAAGAAAATCTTTTATGAGTTTGTGATATTTTATATTCTACAAATCAATTTAGAAGGTGAGCTATAAATTTGTGAGGTGTATTATGTATTAGGTTTATTTTTAATCTCAAAAAATTATTCACGAACTGTGATGTTTGAAATATATTATTAAATGTAGAGATGTGTATTGTAGTTTGTTTTATTGTAGTTAAATATTGTTTGAAATAGATTCTGTATAGTAATATGTGTATATTGGAAGATGGATTAGTGATTATGGTAGTTTGTTTTAGTGTGTGGATATGTACATTTGTAGTATACCGCATAATTTTAGGTGTTGCTTTCAAATTGGAAGTGGAGTCTGTCAAGTTTTAAGGTGTGCATGGACTTCTGTCTCAAGTATGTCTCTACTTGTATATGTATTTTCATATGTCTTATACATTTGAAGGTGCATGATGTATAACAAAGAGGTGTTGTTGCTTTTTATGTGGTAGTCTCAAGACTGTGAGTGGTAGTAGACCTCTATGGAAAAGGAATACACGCCAAAGCACTCCAATGGCTCAATTCATTCCTCAGCAATAGGAAACAAACAGTACAACTGGGTGCTTATTCTTCTAAACCAAAAACTTTGAGCTGTGGTGTCCCACAGGGAGCTTCTCTTAGCCCCACCCTTTTTAATGCTTATGTTTCACCACTGGCAAAAATTGGCTCTAAATGGGGCTTTGATATTTGCTCATATGCGGATGATACGCAATTAACAATAGCCATTGGCAATGACCACGTGAGCACAAGGACTAAGCTTAATGACTGCCTTACTGAAATGGCAGCCTGGATGTCCGATCACTGTCTCAAGCTCAATGCAGACAAATCTGAGATCCTGCTTTTCGGTGGAGCCCACCACATTTGGGACGCTTCATGGTGGCCCCATTCTTTAGGACAAGCTCCAGAGCCCAAGAGGTGTGCTAAGAATTTGGGTGTCCTTATGGATGACAAACTATCCATGCAGGATCACGTACGGACCCTCTGTGGGAAAAGTTTTGCTTTGCTAAAACTCCTAAAAAGGCTCTTTCCTTGGATCCCTTTGGACGACAGGAGGACAGTTACTCAGGCTCTGCTTGTTAGCAGATTGGACTACGGTAATGCCCTGTTTGTGGGCATGCCGGACTACCTGTTTAAACGTCTCCAGGTGGTACAAAACGCTGCAGCTAAATTGGTCTGCAATAAGGGCAGACTAAGCTCAGCTACTGAATGCCTGAAGCAACTTCATTGGCTGCCGGTGCGCCAAAGAGCACGATTTAAGCTCTTGGGGCATACCTTTAAGGCACTACACCGCATTGGCCCTAAAATTCTCCAAGATAAAATCCGATTCTACATCCCTTCCAGATGCTTACGGTCACAGCATCTTGCGCTTGCAGAATCAAAAAGGATCAAAAAGGTTAAGACCGGGGACGCACCTTTTCGCACCTCGCGGCCTTACATTGGAATGGGCTGCCAGTCGAGCTTCGACTTATCAATGATTATAATACCTTCAGGAAAAAACTAAAACACATTTATTCCCCACCTAAGCAGACTTTTACTTCCTCCTGCCCTTCTTTTCAGTATCAGACCCCACCTCCTTAGCGCCATGATATCCCTTTGGGATGAATGTAGCGCTATATAAATAAATAAATAAATAAATAAAGTAGAATGGTGAAGATGCAGCATAATAGTGTGGTTTAAAAGATGTTGACATAAGGTATGAGTGATTAGGCTTCTTTTTTTAAGTCTCTAGAGAGGTACAGTTGAAATATGCCACATAAGTTTTGGTGTTTGCTTGAAATTGGAAGTTTGTTCTGTGAGTTTTTAAGGTGTGGCTAGTGTTATGGTACAGACATATGCATGCATACTTTTAGGAATATGGTGAGACTTTTAGCAAAGACATGTGAAGGGTTCCTCCTTTGTATTTGGGTAGGTGTAACATTATAAGTAGTTGTAGAATGGTAAAGCTGCAGCACAAAAGTGAGGTTTAAGATATGTTTGTAGAGATATTATTTATTAGAGTAATTAGTATGATGTGTGGAAAGGTATATTTAATATATACCGCATAATTTTCAGTGTCTGTTTGAAAACTGAAGTGTAGTCTGTGAAATTTGGAGCTGTGAATGGTGTTGTGACTGAGGTATGTTTCTACTTGCACATATATTATGGTATGTGTTATACGTGTGAAGATGATAGATGTATAAAACACAGGTATACATTTATCTGTATATTACTTTTGTATGTGATGCTGCTAGCAAAAGGTACAGACATATGCATGCATGCTTTTAGGAATATGGTGAGACTTAAAGCAGAGACTTGTGAAGGGTTGCTAGTTTATATTTGTGTAGGTCCAATAGCATAAGTAGTTGCAGAATGGTGAAGCTGCAGCTCGAAACTGTGGTTTAAAAGATGTTGGCAGATGAATTAGTGATTAGGGCATTTTGTATGAGTCTGTTGAAAGGTATGGTTGAAATATATCACATTATTTTAGGTGTATATTTGAAATGAGAAGCGCAGCTTCTTAAGTTTTAAGATCTGCATGGTTTTGTGACTGTGGTATGTCAGTATTTACAGATTTATTTTTATATGTGTTATGCATCTGAAGATGCTAGATTTATAAAATACAGGTATAGATCTATTTGTATGTTTCTTTTATATATGATAATAGTAGGAAAAGGTAGAAATATATGCATACATGCTTTTAGAAATATGGGATGACTTTAATCAAAGATAAGTGAAGGGTTGCTTTGCTGTTAGCTATGCTCAATACCTGATTAGTACTAGAATAGTGAAGGAGTAGTAGTAGAAAAGTGATGTTTAAGATATGTTGGGAGAGGAATTATTGATTATGGTACTTCATAAGAGTCTGTGTAAAAGTTCACTTGAAATTGTCCGCATAAATCTAGGTGTGTTTGAAATGTTAAATGTACTCTGCAAGTTTAAAGGCCTTTATGGTCTTGTGAGTGTGATTAAGTTTCTACTTGCACATGTATTCTAATATGTGTAATGCTTTTGACAATAGGTATACATAGAAGCATGCATGCTTTTAGGAATATGGTTAGAGTTATGGTAGAGACATGTGATAGGTTGCTGCTTTATGTTTGGCTAGGCCCAATATTCGTAGAATGGTGAAGCTGTAGAACAAAAGTGAGTTTTAAGACATGTTGGCAGAAGGGATTACTGATTAGGCTACTTTCTATGAGTCTGGGGAAAGGTACACTTGAAATACACTGCACAAATGTAGGTGTGTCTCTCAAATGTAAAGTTCAGTCTATTTGTTTTTTTCTTTTATATATGATGATGATTTCAAAAGGTAGACATATATGCATCTATAGTTTCAGGAATATGGTGAGATTTATAACAGACTCATGTGTAGGTTTGATGCTTTATTTTGGGTACGCCCAACACCCTGAGTAGTTACAGAATTGTGAAGCTGGAGTACAAAAGTGTACGCCATGTCATAGACCTGACTTTTGTGCTGCAATTTCAGTATTCTGCTACTACTCAGGATGTTGAACTCCTCCAATCACTCAGGCACTACTGCAGTACTACTCCAATTACCCAGGCAGTACACATGCACTTATAAAATCACACAGGCACTTCCTATGTACTCCTGTAATCTCCCAGATATTACCCCTGCAATCATGGAATCACCAGGCATTACCTATGTACTCCTCTAATCCCCCAGACATTACTCATGCAATAATGCAATCACGAATGCGTTAGCTATACACTGGTTTAATCACCCAGGCACTGCCCTTGCACTCCTCCAATCACCCTGTCAGGATCTATGCACTCCTCCAATCACTTAGCCAGTGCCCATGCACTTATAAAATCACCCAGGCACTACCTTTACACTCCTCCAATCACTGAGGCACTACCACAGTATTACTCCAAGCACCCAGGCAGTACTGATGCACTTATAAAATCACGCAGGCACTTTCTATGTACTCCTGTAATCCTCCAGATATTACCCGTCAACTCATGCAATCACCCAGACATTACCTATGTACTCCTCTAAACCCCCAGACATTAGTCCTGCAATCATGAAATCACCAATGCGTTAGCTATACACTGGTTTAATCACCCAGGCACTACCCTTGCACTCCTCCAATCACCCTGTCAGGATCTATGCACTCCTCCAATGACTTAGCCAGTGCCCTTGCACTTATAAAATCAAAATCAGCCAGGCACTACCTTTACACTCCTTCAATCACTGAGGCACTACCACAGTACTACTCTGATCACCCAGACAGTACCGATGCACTTATAAAATCACCCTTGCACTTCCTATGTACTCCTGTAATCCCCCAGATATTATCCCTTAACTCATGAAATCACCCAGACATTACCTATATACTCCTCTGATACCCCAGACATTACCTCTGCACTCATGCAATCACCAATGCATTAGCTCTACACTGGTTCAATCACCCAGGCAATACCCTTGCACTCCTCCAATCACCCTCTCAGGATCTATGCACTCCTCCAATCACTTAGCCAGTATGCATGCACTTATAAAATCACCCAGGCACTACCTTTACACTCCTCCAATCACTGAGGCACTACCACAATAGTACTCTAATCACCTAGGCAGTATCGATGCACTTATAAAATTACCCAGGCACTTTCTATGTACTCATGTAGTCCCCCAGATATTACCCGTGAACTCATGCAATCACCCAGGCATTACCTATGTACTCCTCTAATCCCCCAGACATTACCTTTGCACTCATGCAATCATCAATGCATTAGCTATACACTGGTTCAATCACTCAGGCACTACCCTTGCAGTCCTCCAATCACCCTGTCAGGATACAATTCACTCCTCCAATCACTTAGCCAGTACCCATGCACTTATAAAATCATTCTGGCACTACCTATGCAATCACCCAGGGACTACCCTAGTACTCCTCCAATCACCCAGGTAGTACCTTTGTTTTCATGCAATCACCCAGGCACTATCCCTGCACTTCTTCAATCACCCAGCCACTACTCCTGCAGTCCTTCGATCACCCAGCCACTACACATGCACTTATATAATTATCCAGGTACTACCTTTCCATTCTTCCAATCACGCTGGCACTAACCCTGTAATTATGTAACCACTCAGTCAGTGACCATGCATTTATAAAATCACCCAGGCACTACCTTTACACTCTTCCAATCACTCAGGCAGTACCACAATACTACTGCAATCAACCAGGTAGTACCGATGCACTTATAAAATCACCCAAGCACTTCCTATGTACTTCTGTAATCCCCCAGACATTACCTCTGCACTCATGCAATCACCCAGACATTACCTATGTACTCCTCTAAACCCCCAGACATTAGTCCTGCAATCATGAAATCACCAATGCCAGTTCTGGCGGCGGGGGTAGCATTCCACCCTTCTAGAGGGAGAGACATGTACACACCGGTATACCCGGTACTGACTTTCCAGAGCCCTGGCATCACAAAATGGATGCCGCTGCCACAGACACGAGTCTGGCCTCCTGCTGCTGATCGATACTCCGGCAGGGGAGGCCTGGACAATAGGTTTCCTGTCCCAGGGAGGTGTAACCACCTCCCCAGACAGGATAGTGTGTATTGGGGCTGGGCGGGAGCACTCTCTGGTGCTTTGAAGTCCTGCACTGGGGGCACATTTGGTGTCCCTGTGCATACCCCAGTTCAAACCGGCTCAGGGGCTTCCAGCCCCTGCTCTGGCGCGAAACTGGACAAAGGGAAAGGGTGTAACCACCCTCTGCCCTGACCCTCCCATAGGTGGGGCCACAGAGTATGTCCAACCCCTACCTTAGTATAAGTATGGGACCCCAGTCCTTAGGACTTTAGATTTACCTGGACGAAACTCTGACACAGAATCCTGGACCTTCGACGCTCTACTTTAAGATTAGAGGACTGAAGAATCTCCCTTGGGGACAAGGAGTGACTCCCCTGCTTGGCAGGCACCAATGAAGCAATTGTCCGGTCTGCATCGCTGAAGCTCCCGCCAGACGCCGAAGTCTTTGCATCACCATAGGTAGATTTCCAGACTTTACCAAGGCTACCCTGAGTTCCCAGCAGAGCTGAGGCCCGTGGCTATCGTGGGTAACGTGGAACCATGACCCCTGGACACCGTGTACTTTTGTAAGTGCATCCTCTTCTGGGTGTTTCACGAAGTTGTGCTTTGGGCTCCGAGTATCCCCAGCCTCCAGCACCAACTACACCAAAGATCACTGGCCTTCACTCCACGAGTGTCCTGTGAGCCAGCTCCAAGTGCGTCCACATGAGGCTCCTTCGCGGTCGCTAGTCCATTGTCTAGTAGGCCCTCCCGAAGGCCAATCTTCTTCTGCTTGGGCTCCCTGGTTGCTCCAGGAGTGCCCCGACTTATCCTTGCTGGGTGAGTCCTACAGACCTTGCTGGTCTGCAACATCGTCCTTCTTACATTTCCACAAGACTTGCCGTTGCCAAGGCTTGTTGGGTCCAATCCGGTCACCGACACCCCTGCAATCGACAGACGTTGGGGGACAGTTCGAATCCAGCTCCTGGTCATTGTCGACGCCTCCTGGACCTCGTGGCTGAAGAGTCAAGACGACCGTCAACCTACCTGAAGCACTTGACATCAGTGGGCATCTGCTCATCGCCTTCCTGGTCACTGGCTAGTGACCCAGACTCTGTCCCCTCTGCTTTCAGGTTCTTCAGATCTTCGATCCACCTTTGATCCACCCGAACACTTTCGACTTGGCCGCCAGCAGCACTTTGCAGCAGATCGCCATTGAAAGCGACGACGAAACCCGACCCCGAAAGACACCTATGCACCCGGCTCCCTGGGTGAGGTAACTCGAGTACTCCGGTGCTCCCGTGGGTATTAACACTAGAACAGCCTAGTTCTCAAAGGGTTTGCTCCAAGTCCTCCTCTAAGTGTCCCTTTTCTTTTAAATTCAAATCGCGACTTTCCCCATAGAAGTTAACGGCGATTCGCGGCTGTGTTCATACACTGCACGCGTCCCCGTGGGTCCCCTGTGTCACTACCTTGGGTGGTTCCTTGTGGTCCAAGCACTTCTACAGGCACTAGGCCCTGTGTCTAGCTCAGTCGTGGTTCTTATACCACTTTATTGGTATATGGTTTGGTACGCCCCTAGGGCTCAAACGTGTATTTGTGCTATTACTGTAGATAACTAACTTATAATTTATGTACTTCAAACTCTAGCCTCATAAAGAGACTAGAGGGGTGTGTTTAGTAATAAATACATATATTTTGAATATATACCTGGTGTGGTCCTCTTTCATTTGGTCACTCAAGAGATTATAGACTGGTAAAACAAGCTGCTTTACATTCCTTCAAGACTTAGCCTGAAGGCTGCTCTCCATAGCTACCACTAGGATAGCTTTCAATAAAGGTTTTCTTTAACCTATCTCCAATAAGGGGTTGTTTGGACTGGTGCAAGGTGCCCACTACAAATAGTGGACAGCATATGCCAGGCCAACTTCTCACATTGGTGTGCAGCGTGTGGGATTCCAGCTTGCTATTGTTTTACCAGATAATCTCAATTGAATTGATCAACTGAAAACCACTAAGGGTACCTAAGGTACATATAAATCAAGCTTAGTAATACAGTAAGTTCTACTGAACTTAGAGTTGTGTGTTAAGGGATAGCACACCCTTTCTACAACTCAAGAGAGTTTAGTAGGCCACACTAGAGTAGGTAGTGCATACACCACACCTCACTAGTAATGTCTTCAAAGCCAGGACCCAGTGAGTCCTCGCCAGAAGCCAGTGGGCTTCTTCCTCCAAGTATGATAAACTCCCATTCTTGGAATTGAGAGCATTATGCAATACTAGGAAGTTGAAGGCAGACAAAAGTGCCAGCACCCAACACCTCAGGGAGGTGTTACTAGCTGATGCTCTCAGCAGGCCCATAGGGTCTGAAGGGGTAGGCAAAGAGGGTGGGGCAGAAGATGAGGAAGAGGCCATGGGTGAAGATAACCAGGCCCCCCCCTCTGAAACTGGCCAGGAATGTGAAAATGACCTTGTCCTGGAAAACCCAATTCCTCCTGTGGAGGAGGAGGAGGAGGATCAGACTGACCTCCCCTTTGTCCCCCCAGGAAGAGTTCTGAGTGTGCCCAGAAGGTCTAGGTCTCCTTCTCAGGAGTCCAACCACTCTGAAACCTCAATAGGGACCTCTGTCTCCTCTCATAGGAGGGAATCCTCTCATGAAAGGAGAAAGAGACTGATTCAGTATGAGCAAGCCCAGCTTGAACTCAGAAAACAGCAATTGGCTATAGACAGGGAGTCCCTAGATCTCTATAGAGAGAGACAAAAGATGGGACTAGAGTCCCATGGTGGCAGCAGTTTCCCCAAAGATAGGGAAAGGTCTTATGACCATAGAAACCTGAGCAAGATTGTCCCTCCCTACCAGAGTGGGGATGACATCCACAAATGGATAACTGCTCTAGAGAGGGCCTGTAAAGTACAGAGGGTCCCTCAGGAGCAGTGGGCAGCAATCTTGTGGCTCTCCTTTGCAGACAAAGGTAGAGACAAGCTCCTCACTGTTAGAGAGGATGATGCTGATAATTACAAAGTCTTGAAGAGTGCTCTAATTGATGGGTTTGGCCTAACCACTGAACAATACAGGTTAAAGTTCAGGGATACCCAAAAAGCACAGACTCAAGACTGGGTGGACTTTGTTGATTGTTCTGCCAAGGCTCTGGAAGGTTGGTTATTGAGCAGTAAGGTGTGTGACTTCACAGGATTGTACAATCTGATCAGGAGGGAGCAGATTCTTAATAACTGTCAAAATCAGCTGTTGCATCAGCACCTGGTGGACTCTGATCTGACCTCTCCCCAAGAATTGGGAAAGAAGGCAGACAAATGGGTCAGAACCAGGGTGAGGCAGAAGGTACAGAACCAAGGTGGTGACCCTAAGAAGCAAGATTCGAAAAACTCTGATAAGGGTGGGGAGAAGGGTAAAGATCAAAAGTCTTCACAAGGCCCCCAAAAATCTTCTTCAGGTGGGGATTCACAGTCTAACAAAGGGAAAGGCCAAAGGAAACCATGGTGCAAGGTCTGTAAGCAAAAGACCCACTGGACCAGTGATTGCACCAAGTCCAAAGACTCTACTCCAGCCCCCACCAATGCCCCTAAGGCACCTGCTCCCCTAGTGCAGTTACAGTTGGTGGTGGGACTACACAAGCCAAGGGTTTAGTAGGGTTGACCCTGGGTAAGGAGATGAGCTCTGACCTAGTCAGAGAACTCACTCAGGCTGTCCTAGTCTGTGATGGAGGCATGGATGTGACCTCCTCTGTGAGTCCCAGTAATCTGGGCAAGTACAGGCAACAGCCCTTAATCAATGGAAAAGAGGCTTTGGCATTTAGGGACACAAGGGCAAGTGTCACCATGGTGACACAAGACCTTGTGAATCCTGGGCAGATTATACTTGGTGAAATGTACCAAGTGACCAATGCTAGCAACGTCAGAACAGACCATACTCTGGCAGTTGTTAACTTCTCCTGGGGAGGGGTAACTGGCCTTAAGAAGGTTGTGGTAAGTGCAGACCTACCCGTTGAATGCTTGCTTGGCAATGACTTAGAAACTTCAGCTTGGGCAGAAGTGGAGCTCAGGACCCATGCAGAAATGCTGGGCATCCCTGCAGATGTGTTTGCTGTGACCAGGTCACAAGCCAAAATGTCTAACACTGAACAGGCCTTGGATTCTGGAGTAATGGACCAAGTGCCCTCCAAGAAGAGGTGTAGTAGGGTAAAGGCAGTGCCTTCCCCTTGGCTCAGAAGGAAGATCAGTCTCTTGAGGGGGATGATCTCAGTCCTGAGGAAGGAACTGTCCCAGAGGAGCTTGAACCTGACCAGGTTGAGTTCTTGGGGACAGGGGCCCTTCCAGGGCAGATCTGAGCCAGAAGCAGCAGAGCTGCCCTCTCTTGAACCCCTCAGGCAGCAAGCTGCTGCTGAGGCTGCTGGGAAAGCTAGTGGTCCCCATACTGTGTATTGGGATGATGGACTCTTGTACTCAGAGTGTAGAGACCCCAAGCCTGGTGCCACCAGGAGGTTGGTTATACCTCTGAAGTTCAGGGGCTTCCTATTGACCCTAGCCCATGACATTCCCTTAGCAGGTCACCTGGGCCAGAACAAGACTTGGGACAGAATTGTCCCTCACTTTCACTGGCCCCACATGTCTGAAGACACCAAGGAGTTTTGTCGCTCCTGTGTAACCTGCCAGGCCAGTGGCAAGGCAGGTGGCACTACAAAGGCCCCCTGATACCACTACCTGTGGTGGGGGTTCCCTTTGAAAGGGTGGGGATTGACATTGTTGGTCCCATGGATTCCCAAACAGCATCTGGGCACAGGTTTATCCTGGTGGTAGTGGATCATGCCACCAGGTACCCAGAGGCTATTCCCCTTAGGACCACTACAGCACCTGTGGTGGCAAGGGCCCTCCTGGGAATTTTCTCAAGAGTGGGCTTCCCTAAGGAGGTTGTATCAGACAGGGGTGCAAACTTTATGTCTGTATACTTAAAAGCAATGTGGAAGGAGTGTGGAGTGACTTACAAGTTCACCACACCCTATCACCCACAATGCAATGGTTTAGTTGAGAGAGTCAACAAAACCTTGAAGGGCATGATTAAAGGGCTCCCAGAAAAGCTTAGGCGAAGATGGGACATACTCTTGCCCTGCCTTTTATTTGCATACAGGGAGGTGCCTCAAAAGGGGTTGGCTACAGCCCTTTTGAACTTTTGTTTGGTCACCCTGTCAGGGGTCCATTGTGCTTGGTGAAGGAAGGATGGGAGTTACCTCTCAAGCCCCCAAAGCAAGACATAGTGGACTATGTACTTGGTCTCCGCTCCCGGATGGCTGAGTATATGAAAAGGCAACTAAAAACCTTGAGGCTAGCCAGGAACTTCAAAAGCCTGGCATGACCAAAGGCTGTACTGACTGTTTACCAGCCAGGACAGAAGGTATGGGTGTTGGAGCCAGTGGCCCCAGCAGCTCTCCAAGACAAATGGAGTGGACCCCATACCATTGTTGAACAGAAGGGTGAGGTTACCTATTTGGTGGACCTAGGAACACCCAGGAGTCCCCACAGGGTTCTCCATGTCAACAGGTTAAAACTATATGTGGACAGGGCAGACATGGGCTTGCTCATGGCTACTGATGAGGGACAGGAGGAAGAGAGTGACCCACTCCCTGACCTGCTCTCACAGAACCCTGATGATGGGTCAGTGGATGGTGTAGCCTTGGCAGGCAGCCTCACTACCCAGCAGCAGACTGATTGCAGACAGGTGCTCAATCAGTTCAGACACATATTCTCACTGACACCCAGTCAGACTACCTGGTGCACTCATGAAGTGGACACTGGGGACAGTCTGCCTATTAAAAATAAGATTTATAGGCAACCTGACCATGTCAGGGACTGTATCAGGACAGAAGTCCAGAAGATGTTGGATTTGGGAGTTATTGAACCCTCAGATAGCCCTTGGGCTAGTCCAGTGGTCCTTGTGCCAAAACCTCACACCAATGGTGGGAAAAGAGAGATGAGGTTTTGTGTGGACTACAGGGGTCTCAATGCAGTCACTAGGACTGATGTCTATCCAATACCTAGGGCAGATGAGCTAATAGACACTTTGGCCTCAGCCAAGTATCTAAGCACATTTGACCTGACAGCTGGCTACTGGCAGATCAGACTAGCTGATGATGCAAAGCCAAAGACAGCATTCTCAACCCCTAGTGGGCATTATCAATTTGTGGTGATGACCTTTGGTCTGAAGAATGCACCTGCCACTTTTCAGAGGTTGGTGAATACAGTCCTTACAGGTCTGGAAGCCTATAGTGCAGCATATCTAGATGATATTGCTGTCTTTAGCTCCACCTGGGAGGATCACCTGGTCCACCTCAGAAATGTTTTGCAGGCCCTGCAGAAAGCAGGCCTGACTATCAAGGCCACCAAGTGCCAGATAGGGCAGAGTCAGGTTGTGTACCTGGACCACCTTGTGGGTGGAGGCCAGGTTCAACCACTGCAGAGCAAGATCCAGACCATCATGGACTGGACTGCTCCAACTACCCAGACTCAGGTGAGAGCCTTCTTAGGCCTGACTGGGTACTATAGGAGATTTATCAAGGGGTATGGATCAATAGTGACACCCCTGAATGACTTAACTTCCAAGAAAATGCCCAAAAAGGTTCAGTGGACAGTTTGCTGTCAAAAGGCATTTGATGACCTAAAGCAGGCCATGTGCACTGCTCCCATTCTACAGAGTCCTGATTACTCCAAGAAGTTCATTGTCCAAACAGATGCATCTGAATTGGGGGTAGGGGCTGTACTGTTACAATTGAATGAAGAAGGTCAGGATCAGCCAGTAGCTTTTATTAGCAGAAGGCTGACCCCTAGAGAGAAACGTTGGTCACCCATTGAGAGGGAGGCCTTTGCTGTGGTCTGGGCTCTGAAGAAGTTGAGGCCATACTTGTTTGGTACTCACTTCCTTGTTCAAACAGACCATAAGCCCCTCTTATGGCTAAAACAAATGAAGGGTGAAAACCCCAAACTGCTTAGGTGGTCCATTTCCCTACAGGGGATGGACTTCACAGTGGAACATAGACCTGGGAGTAACCATGCCAATGCAGATGGACTCTCTAGGTACTTCCACTTAGAACATGAAGACTTAACTGGGCAAGGTTAGTTTAATGTCCCTACGTTTGGGGGGTTGTGTAGGAGAGTAGGATCTGATTCACATGGGTACCCCCACTTTTTGCTGATGCTTCACTGTTTTTAGACCTTAGTCTGGCTGGGGCCCTGCTAATCAGAACCCCAGCCTAGCTGCTTCCTCTTTAAAATGGTTTCCATGTGCCTTAGGCACATCTCTGATTGGAATCTGGAGTGCCCTTATAAGTCCCTAGTATATGGTATACTATGTACCCAGGGCATAGGTACCTCATAGGCCTACCAGTGGCTGCAGCATGTATTGTGCCACCCCTGGAAGGCCATCCAAAATGACACCACAGGTCTGCTACTGCAGCCTGGGTAAGGTGGTGCATGCACCCCTTACTGTGATATAGGCTACCTATATCACTACATACATACACACATATAAACCTATAAGTCACTCCTATGGCAGGCCTTATCAATCCTGAAGGCAGAGTGCGTGGTTCCTATGTGAGAGGGTGCCCCTGTATGAGCAGGGCCCCTCTGCAGGGTTCGGAGATCCTTCTCTGATGCTGTTTGTAGTGCAGCCTGACCATATACTCTTAAGCGCATTATAACCTCGCGTTAAATGCTAACTTTGGGATGGGCACGGAAACATGTCGTGTTTGGTGTCAAACATCTTGGAATACTACCCCCCCGCCAGTTCTGGCTGCGGGGGTAGCATTCCACCCTTCTAGAGGGAGAGACATGTACACACCGGTATACCTGGTACTGACTTTCCAGAGCCCTGGCATCACAAAATGGATGCCGCTGCCACAGACACGAGTCTGGCCTCCTGCTGCTGACCGAAACTCTGGCAGGGGAGGTCTGGACAATAGGTTTCCTGTCCCAGGGAGGTGTAACCACCTCCCAGACAGGATAGTGTGTATTGGGGCTGGGCGGGAGCACTCTCTGGTGCTTTGAAGTCCTGCACTGGGGGCACATTTGGTGTCCCTGTGCATACCCCAGTTCAAACCGGCTCAGGGGCTTCCAGCCCCTGCTCTGGCGCGAAACTGGACAAAGGGAAAGGGGTGTAACCACCCCTCTGCCCTGACCCTCCCATAGGTGGGGCCACAGAGTATGTCCAACCCCCTACCTTAGTATAAGTATGGGACCCCAGTCCTTAGGACTTTAGATTTACCTGGACGAAACTCTGACACGGAATCCTGGACCTTCGATGCTCTACTTTAAGATTAGAGGACTGAAGAATCTCCCTTGGGGTCAAGGAGTGGCTCCCCTGCTTGGCAGGCACCAATGAAGCAATTGTCCGGTCTGCATCGCTGAAGCTCCCGCCGGACGCCAACATCTTTGCATCACCAGAGGTGGATTTCCAGACTTCCCCGAGGCTACCCTGAGTCCCCAGCAGAGCTGAGGCCCGTGGCTATCGTGGGTAACGTGGAACCATGACCCCTGGACACCGCGTACTTTTGTAAGTGCATCCTCTTCTGGGTCTCCCATGAAGTTGTACTTTGGGCTCCGAGTAGCCCCAGCCTCCAGCACCGACTGCACCGAAGATCACTGGCCTCCACTCCACGAGTGTCCTGTGAGCCAGCTCCAAGTGCGTCCACATGAGGCTCCTTTGCGGTCGCTAGTCCGTTGGCTAGTAGGCCCTCCCAAAGGCCAATCTTCTTCTGCTTGGGATCCCTGGTTGCTCCAGGAGTGCCCTGACTCACCGTCGCTGGGTGAGTCCCACAGACCTTGCTGGTCTGCAACATCATCCTTCTTCCATTTCCACGAGACTTGCCGTTGCCAAGGCTTGTTGGGTCCAATCCAGTCTCCGACACCCCTGCAATCGACAGACATCATGGGACAGCTCGAATCCAGCTCCTGGTCATCGTCGACGCCTCCTGGACCTCGTGGCTGAAGAGTCAAGATGACCGTCAACCTACCTGAAGCACTCAACATCGGTGGGCATCTGCTCATCGCCTTCCTGGTCACTGGCTAGTGACCCAGACTCTGTCCCCTCTGCTTTCAGGTTCTTCAGATCTTCGATCCACCTTTGATCCACCCGAACACTTTCGACTTGGCCGCCAGCAGCACTTTGCAGCAGATCGCCATTGAAAGCGACGACGAAACCCGACCCCGAAAGACACCTATGCACCCGGCTCCCCTGGGTGAGGTAACTCGAGTACTCCGGTGCTCCCGTGGGTATTGACACTAGAACAGCCTAGTTCTCAAAGGGTTTGCTCCAAGTCCTCCTCTAAGTGCCCCTTTTCTTGTAAATTCAAATCGCGACTTTCCCCATAGAAGTTAACGGCGATTCGCGGCTGTGTTCATACACTGCACGCGTCCCCCGTGGGTCCCCTGTGTCACTACCTTGGGTGGTTCCTTGTGGTCCAAGCACTTCTACAGGCACTAGGCCCTGTGTCTAGCTCAGTCGTGGTTCTTATACCACTTTATTGGTATATGGTTTGGTACGCCCCTAGGGCTCAAACGTGTATTTGTGCTATTACTCTAGATAACTAACTTATAATTTATGTATTTCGAACTCTAGCCTCATAAAGAGACTAGAGGGGTGTGTTTAGTAATAAATACATATATTTTGAATATATACCTGGTGTGGTCCTCTTTCATTTGGTCACTCAAGAGATTATAGACTGGTAAAACAAGCTGCTTTACATTCCTTCAAGACTTAGCCTGAAGGCTGCTCTCCATAGCTACCACTAGGATAGCTTTCAATAAAGGTTGTCTTTAACCTATCTCCAATAAGGGGTTGTTTGGACTGGTGCAAGGTGCCCACTACAAATAGTGGACAGCATATGCCAGGCCAACTTCTCACACCATGCACTTATATAATCACCCAGGCACTACCTTTACACTCCTCCAATCACTGAGGCACTACCACAATAGTACTTCAATCACCTAGGCAGCATCGATGCACTCATAAAATCACCCAGGCACTTTCTATGTACTCATTTAGTGCCCCAGATATTACCTGTGAACTCATGCAATCACCCAGGCATTAACTATGTACTCCTCTAATCCCCCAGACATTACCTTTGCACTCATGCAATCATCAATGCATTAGCTATACACAGGTTGAATCACCCAGGCACTACCCTTGCAGTCCTCCAATCACCCTGTCAGGATCTATGCACTCCTCCAATCACTTAGCCAGTACCCATGCACTTATAAAATCACTCTGGCACTACCTATGCACTTATGCAATCACCCAGGGACTACCCTAGTACTCCTCCAATCACCCAGGTAGTACCTTTGTTCTCATGCAATCACCCAGGCACTATCCCTGCACTTCTTCAATCACCCAGCCACTACCCCTGCAGTCCTTCGATGACCCAGCCACTACCCATGCACTTATATAATTATCCAGGTACTACCTTTCCACTCTTCCAATCACGCTGGCACTATCCCTGTAATTATGTAACCACTCAGCCAGTGCCCATGCATTTATAAAATCACCCAGGCACTGCCTTCACACTCCTCCAATCACTCAGGCACTACCCTTGCAGTCCTCCAATCACCCTGTCAGGATCCATTCACTCCTCCAATCACTTAGTCAGTTTCCATGCACTTATAAAATCACTCTGGCACTGCCTATGCAATCACCCAGGGACTACCCTAGTACTCCTCCAATCACCCAGGTAGTACCTTTGTTCTCATGCAATCACCCAGGCACTATCCCTGCACTTCTTCAATCACCCAGCCACTACCCCTGCAGTCCTTCGATCACCCAGCCACTACCCATGCACTTATATAATTATCCAGGTACTACCTTTCCACTCTTCCAATCACGCTGGCACTAACCCTGTAATTATGTAACCACTCAGCCAGTGCCCATGCATTTATAAAATCACCCAGGAACTACCTTTACACTCCTCCAATCACTCAGGCAGTACCACAATACTACTGCAATCAAACAGGCAGTACCGCTGCACTTATAAAATCACCCAAGCACTTCCCATGTACTTCTGTAATCCCCCAGACATTACCTCTGCACTCATGCAATCACCCAGGCATTACCTATGTACTCCTCTAATCCCACAGATATTACCCATGCACTCCTGCAATCACTAATGCATTAGCTATACACTGATTCAATCACCCAGGTACTACCCTTGCACTCCTCCAATCACCCTGTCAGGATCTATGCACTCCTCCAATCACTTAGCTAGTACCCATGCACTTATAAAATCACCCAGGCAGTTCCTATGTACTCCTGTAGTTCCTCAGATATTACCCCTCAACTCATGCATTCACCCAGATATTACCGATGTACTCCTCTAATCACCCAGGCAGTTCCTATGTACTCCTGTAATCCCCCAGATATCACCCCTCAACTCATGCAATCACCCAGACATTACCTATGTACTCCTCTAATCCCCCAGACATTACCTCTGCACTCATGCAATCACCACTGCCATTAGCTATACACTGGTTCAATCACCCAGGCAATGTCCTTGCACTCCTCCAATCACCCTGTCAGGATCTATACACTACTCCAATCACTTAGCCAGTGCCCATGCACTTATAAAATCACCCAGGCACTACCTTTACACTCCTCCAATCACTGAGGCACTACCACAGTACTACTCCGATCACCCAGACAGTACTGATGCACTTATAAAATCACCCTGGCACTTCCTATGTACTCCTGTAATCCCCTAGATATTATCCCTTAACTCATGCAATCACCCAGACATTACCTATGTACTCCTCTAATCCCCCAGACATTACCTCTGCACTCATGCAATCACCAATGCATTAGCTATCCACTGGTTCAATCACCCAGGCAATACCCTTGCACTCCTCCAATCACCCCCTCAGGATCTATTCACTCCTCCAATCACTTAGCCAGTACCCATGCACTTATATAATCACCCAGGCACTACCTTTACACTCCTCCAATCACTGAGGCACTACCACAATAGTACTTCAATCACCTAGGCAGCATCGAAGCACTTATAAAATCACCCAGGCACTTTCTATGTACTCATGTAGTCCCCCAGATATTACCCCTCAACTCATGCAATCACCCAGACATTACGTATGTACTCCTCTAATCACCCAGGCAGTTCCTATATACTCCTGTAATCCCCCAGATATTACCCCGCAACTCATGCAATCACCCAGACATTACCTATGTACTCCTCTAATCCCCCAGACATCACCTCTGCACTCATGCAATCACCAATGCATTAGCTATACTCTGGTTCAATTACCCAGGCAATACCCTTGCACTCCTCCAATCACCCTGTCAGGATCTATGCACTCCTCCAATCACTCAGCCAGTACCCATGCACTTATAAAAATCCCTTTGCCACTACCTATGGACTTATGCATTCACCCAGGCACTACCCTAGTACTCCTCCAATCACCCAGGTAGTATCTTTGTTCTCATGGAATCACCAGGCACTACCCCTGCACTCCTTCAATCACCCAACCTCTACCCCTGCAGTCCTTCGATCACCCAGCCACTACCCATGCACTTATATAATTATCCAGGCACTACCTTTCCACTCTTCCAATCATGCTGGCACTATCCCTGTTATTATGTAACAACTCTGCCAGTGCACATGCATTTATAAAATCACCCAGGCACTACCTTTACACTCCTCCAATTACTCAGGCGGTACCACAATACTACTGCAATCAACCAGGCAGTACTGATGCACTTATAAAATCACCCAGGCACTTCCTATGTACTTCTGTAATCCCCCAGACATTACCTCTGCACTCATGCAATCACCCAGGCATTACCTATGTACTTCTCTAATCCCCCAGACATTACCCTTGCACTCATGCAATCACTAATGCATTAGCTATACACTGCTTCAATCACCCAGGTACTACCCTTGCACTCCTCCAATCACTCTGTCAGGATCTATGCACTCCTCCAATCACTTAGCTAGTACCCATGAACCTATAAAATGGCCCAGGCAGTTCCTATGTACTCCTGTATTCCCCCAGATATTACCCCTCAACTCATGCAATCACACAGACATTACGTATGTACTCCTCTAATCACCCAAGCAGTTCCTATGTACTCCTGTAATCCCCCAGATATTACCCCTCAACTCATGCAATCACCCAGACATTACCTATGTACTCCTCTAATCCCCCAGACATTACCTCTGCACTCATGCACTCACCAATGCATTAGCTATACACTGGTTCAATCACCCAGGCAAAACCCTTGCACTCTTCCAATCACCCTGTCAGGATCTATGCATTCCTCCAATCACTTGGCCAGTACGCATGCACTTATAAAATCACCCAGGCACTACCTTTATACTCCTCCAATCACTGAGGCACTGCCACAATAGTACTCTAATCACCTAGGCAGTACAGATGCACTTATAAAATCACCCTGGCACTTTCTATGTACTCCTGTAATCCCCCAGATATTATCCCTCAGATCATGCAATCACCCAGACATTACCTATGTACTCCTATAATCCCCAAGACATTAGTCCTGCACTCATGCAATCACCAATGCGTTAGCTATACACTGGTTTAATCACCCAGGCACAACCCTTGCACTCCTCCAATCACCATGTCAGGATCTATACACTCCTCCAATCACTGAGGCACTACCACAGTACTACTCCAATCACCCAGACAGTACTTATGCACTTATAAAATCACCCTGGCACTTCCTATGTACTCCTGTAATCCTCCAGATATTATCCCTTAACTCATGCCATCACCCAGACATTACCTATGTACTCCTCTAATCCCCCAGACATTACCTCTACACTCATGCAATCACCAATGCATTAGCTATACACTGATTCTGTCACTAAGGTAATACCCTTGCACTCCTCCAATCACCCTGTCAGGATCTATATACTCCTCCAATCACTGAGGCACTACCACAGTACTACTACAATCACCCAGACAGTACAGATGCACTTATAAAATCACCCTGGCACTTCCTATGTACTCCTGTAATCCCCCAGATATTATCCCTTAACTCATGCAATCGCCCAGACATTACCTATGTACACCTCTAATCCCCCAGACATTACCTCTGCACTCATGCAATAACCAATGCATTAGCTATACACTGGTTCTATCACCCAGGTACTACCTTTACACTCCTCCAATCACCCTGTCAGTATCACTGCACTCCTCCAATCACTCAGCCAGTACCCATGCACTTATAAAATAACTCAGGCACTACCTATGCACTTATACAATTACCCAGACACTACCTTAGTACTCCTGCAATCACCAAGGCACTACTCTTGTTCTCATAGAAACACACAGGCACTACCCCTGCAGTCATGCATTCACTTAGACACTACCCCTGCACTCATGCAATTACCCAGGCATTATCCCTGCACTCATACAATCACCTAGGCATTATCCCTGCACTCATGCAATCAGACAGGCATTACCAAAGCACTCCTTCAATCATCCAGCCACTACTCATGCACTTATGTATTGACCCAGGCAGAACTCTTGCACTCATGCAATCACCCAGGTACTATCTATGCATTGTTCCAATCAGTCAGGCACTATCCATGCATTCTTCGATGTACCAAGGTAGCCTCAGTGCATTGCTCTAATCACGCTGGCATTATCTTTGCACTCATATAATCACCCAGGTATTCCCTATGCAGTTCCTCAATCACTCAGACAGTACCCATGCGCTCCTCCGATTACCCATGCAGTCATGCAATCACGCAAGCATTACCTATGCACTTCTTTAATCACTCAGGTAGTACTCATGCAGTCCTCTAATTTCTTAGACACTATCCCTGCACTCATGTAATCACTCAGGCACTATCCATGCAGTTATCCATGCTGTAAGTCATGACTTGTGCATTCATTTTATTTATTGATGCACTCATTAAATCACTCAGGCAGTACTTATGCACTCATGTAATCAGCCAGTTAGTATTCATCCTTTTCTGCAATTACCCTACTAGTATTGTTGCACTCATACAAACACCTAGACACTACTGTTGTACTTATTCATTCATGTAGGCACTACTTATACACTCATCTATGCATTCAGGGTCTATTCATGCCCTTATCCATGCGCACAATCTCTATGTCTAAACTTATGCATTCAGTTAATTAGTATCCAATGTCTCTTGCAATTATACAAACATTACCCTTGCACTCATACAATCATCCAGGCCCTACCCATGGAGTAATGTAATCATATATCTTATCTGTAAGTCTTAACGTATTACGGAAACCATTTATACATATTTCTGTACCTTTTGGTAGCAATATCATATATTAAAGTAATATACAAATAAATGTATACTTGTGTTTTATATGTCTAGCATCTCCAGATGCATAATATGTATCAGAATACATGTGGGAGTAGAGATATACCTTAGTTACAACACCATGCAGACCTTAAAATCTGACAGATTGCTGTTCAGATTTGTAGCTGATAACGAAAATGATGTGGTATACTTGAAGTGTAGCTTTCCACAGACTGATACAAAGTAGTGTTATAATTGACTCTTCTCTTAATATGCCTTAAACCTCACTTTTGTGCTGCTGCTTCAGCGTTCTCTGAATACATAGGGTGTTGGGCCTAGTGAAAGATATAGCAGCAATCTTTCATATGTCCCTGGTGTAAGTCTCACAATCTTCTTCAAAGCATGCATGCATATGTTTGTACCTTTTGTTAGTAGTATCATATATCAAAGAAACATACAAATAGATGTATACTTGTGTTTTATATGTATAGTATGTTCAGATGTATAAGACATATCACAATACATGTGCAAGTTCATACATATCTTAAACAGAAGATCATAAAGACGTTAAAAGTTGAGAGAGTGTACTTTATATTTCAAAGAGACACTTAGATTTATTTAGTGCACTTCAAGTGAACTTTTCCAGAGAGTCTTACAAAGTATCATAATCATTAATTTGTCAGTCATCATATGTTAAATATGTTAAATATTAGTTTTCTGGTGCTGCTGCTTTACCATTTTACTAGTAGTTAGGTATTGAACATAGTCAAAATAAATCACTAAGAAGCAAGAGAAGTGCAAACAGAAGTAACAGAGGTGCAGAAGGAGCAAGAGAAGTGCACAAACAGGCAAAAAAAGTACAGAAATATCCAAGAGCAGTGCAGAAAGAAGCAACAGAGGTGCAGAAGGAGGCAAGAGGGTGCAGAAGGAGTGATGAGAGGTATAGAAATTTACAAGAGAGGTTTAGAAAGAAGCAACAGAGGTGCAGAAGGAGACAAGACAACTGCAGAAAGAGGCACAACAGTTGCTGAAATACGGAAGAGAGGTGCAGTAAAAGGAAACAGGGGTGCAGAAAAGTCAAGAGAAATGCAGAAAGAGGGAAGAGGAGTACAGAAAGGGTAACAGAAGTGCAGAAAGAAGCAAGAGTAGTAGAGAAAAAAGTAAGAGAGGTGCAGAAAGAGGGAAGTGGGGTAGAGAAAGAGGCAAGAGAAGTGCAGAAAGAAGCAAGAGAGGTGCAGAAAGAGACAAGAGAGGTACAGAAAGAGGGAAGAGGGGTACAGAAAGAGGCAAGAGAGGTGTACAAAGAGGGAAGAAGGGTGTAGAAAGAGGCAACAGGGGTACAGAAAGAAGCAAGAAAGGTACAGAAAGAAGCAAGAGAAGTACACAAACAAGTAACAGAGGTGCAGAAAGAGGCAAGAGAGTTGCAGAAAGAGGCAAGAGAGAGTCAGAAAGAGGGAAGAAGGATGTAGAAAGAGGCAAGAGCGGTGCAGAAGGAGTATCAGAAGTGTACAAAGAAGTAAGAGAAATGTAGAAAGAAGGAAGAGAGGTGAAAAAAGAGGCAAGTGGGGTAGAGAAGGAAGCAAGAGAAGTGTAGAAAGAAACAATAGAGGTGCAGAAAGAGACAAGAGAAGTACAGAAAGAGGGAAGAGGAGTGGAGAAAGAGGCAACAGAGGTGTACAAAGAGGGAAGAAGGGTGTAGAAAGAGGCAACAGGGGTACAGAAAGAAGCAAGAAAGGTACAGAAAGAAGCAAGAGAGGTACATAAACAAGCAAAAGAGGTGCAGAAAGAGGCGAGATGGTTGCATAAAGAGTCAAGAGAGGTTCAGAAAGAGGGAAGAAGGATGTAAAAAGAGGCAAGAGCAGTGAAGAAGGAGTATTAAAAGTGTACAAAGAAGAAAGAGAAGTGCAGAAAGAAAGAAGAGAGGTGCAGAAAGAGTCAAGTGGGGTAGAGAAAGAGGCAAGAGAAGTGCAGAAAGAAGCAACAGAGGTGCAGAAAGAGACAAGAGAGGTACAGAAAGAGGGAAGAGTGGTACAGAAAGAAGCAAGAGGGGTGTATAAAGAAGCAAGAGTAGTGTAGAAAGAACCAACAGAGGTGGAGAAAGAGAAACAGGTATGCTGAAAGAAGCAAGAAGAGTGTCAACATTTATAAGAAATGTGCCAAAAGAAGCAAGACTAGTGCAGAAAGAATCAAGAGAGGTGCTCAAACAGACAAGAGGGGTGCAGAAAAAGGGAACAGGGCTGTAGAAAGAGACAAGAGAGGTGGAAAAACAGGCAAGAGAACTGCAGAAAGAAGCGACAGAAGTGCAGAAAGAAGCTTGAGGTGTGCAGAAAGAGGGAACAGAGGTGCAGAAAGAGGCAACATGGGTGTAGAAAGAAGGTAGAGGGGTGCAGAAAGAGGCAACAGAAGTACACAAACAGGGAAGAAGGGTGCATAAAGAGGCAACAGGGGTACAGAAAGAAGCAAGAGAGTTGCAGAAATAAGCAAGAGAAGTTGAGAAGGAAGCAACAGAGGTGCATAAAGAGGCAAGAGGGGTACATAAAAAGGCAACAGAGATGCACAAAGACGGAAGAAGGGTGCAGAAAGCGGCAACAGGGGTACAGAAAGAAGCAAGAGAGGTGCAGAAAGAAGCAAGAGAAGTGCAGAAAGAAGCAACAGAGGTGCACAAAGAGGCAAGAGGGGTGCATAAAGAGGCAAGAGAGTTGTAGAAACAGATAAAAGAAGTGCAGAAACATTCTAGAGGGGTGTAGAAAGAGTGAAGAAAAGTACAGAAAGAGAGAACAGGGGTGGAGAAAGAGGGAAGAGGTATGTAGAAAGAGGGAAGAATGATATAGAGAGGGGTAATAGTTAGGTATTGAGTATAGGTAAAAACAAAGCTGCAACCCTTCACATGTTTGTGCTGTAAGTTTCATTATGTTTCTGAAAAAATGCATGCATGAGTCTGTACTTTTTGCTAGTGTACTATATATAAAAGAAGCATACAAATATATGTATGCTTCTGTTTTATATGTAAAGCATCTTCAAATGTATGGCATATATGAGAATATATGTGCAAGTAGAGACATACCTCAATCACAACATCATACAGGCCTTAAAAGTTGACAGACTGCACTTTAGATTTGATTTGGGTAGCAGTAGAGAAATCCTTTAGTTGTGCTTTGTTATTCTGTTGTATAGGTTGTGATGTCTTCTAATTGTAGGAATTGTGCAGTGTCTGACATAGATTTGGAATGCAATTAAAAATATTTTTTATTTATACATGAGAATATTTGTATATAATTATTTTAATAATATTAAATTATTTAGCGAAACTATTTAAACTTTTCTTTTTTTCAGATATTCTCCACAATTATTAAGAAAGATTCAGTATGACAAGAAAAGTGCAAAAGAAAAGACAACAAAAAAACAGTACTATTTAAAGGAGATAGAAAAGCAGAAATTAGATGAAGTACAACATGTGACGTTGAAGAAAAAGTCTTCTGGTAAGAGAACTAAAGAATTTGTTACAAGACTTTTAAAGAATGTAATGAATTTTCAAAATGGGGAAAAGAGAAAGAAAAGTACTACAACCAATCAGAAGAAAACAAAAATGGACAAATAATGGAAAATCAGGTTATGGGAAAACAATCTATGTTAAAAGAAGGATGAAAGAATATAAAGACATTAGGAAGAGAATGTATATAAGTAGAGTACTACAAAATGTATTGAAATATTGCAAAAAATATAAAAGAAAATCAGCATTTTACAAGAAAAAACAACAGATTGAAAGTGTAGTAGAAAAGGCTTTTGAATTGAAAAGAAGATTGTTTATATTAGTATTGAAGAGAATGAATACATTAAATAAAACAATGCACTTTATGAAGGAGAAAAGTAAAAGAAAAAGACTGGTTAATAGAACTAACTTTTGCAAAAACTTTTCGGGTGAATGGAAGCACACTTCTAGTACTGAACCTTTTTTTTAATGAAGAAAGCTATTTTCACAAAATACATTAGTTCATGCAGTTGATACCAGTGGTCGTTGTTATGAGGTTAAAAACGGTTGTCCAATTGAAAAAGAAAAGATGGTTTCTAGAAATGTGGAAGAAGTAATAGCTGAAGACGTTCAAGGGAGATGTACACAAGCTCCGGTGTATAAGTGGGATTGTAGGAATCTATTGATATATTACAAAATTTCTCACGAGATTATGGTAAAAAAAGTGTTAAACAGAAGAATAAGATGTTGCAAGGACTAGATCCTTGTAAAGTGAGAAAATATACTAACTTGCAGGGTCATTCTCTGGCTTCTCTTTCTAGAAAAGTGTGTCGAAGTACTTTTCATCATTTAAGTATGTTAGCAGTGTATCACTCAGAAATGCGGAAGTAAGTAAGAAGATTGTACCATGTGAAAAGTCCTGCATTATCTTTAAGTGAAATAAACACAGCTCTTTTGCATGTTCAGTATTGGATGTAAAAAAAAATTCTGATGATATACAGTTTCGTTTCTTTGGTCCTCAAGAGGAGTGTAGAGAAAGTGAGAGTTTGATAAGTGTAGGTGTTGAAGAAGAGGTGGAAGATAGTACTACTGAGAAGTTTGCTGAAGAAATTACAAAGTTTAAGGTAGTTTCTTGTGAAAAACCAAACTATGGGGCCTATTAGGATGGCAGTCGGAAAACCTCCCCGACCGCCATGGTAGCGGGAAAAGACCGCCCGCAAGGCCTGCGACATAACCGCCGGTCGCATTACGATGTTCCTTGCTCGAAATCTGACCGCGGCGGTCGGATCGCGGGCTTTAACATTGTTAACGATGTCAAAAGGAGCATGTCCTGCATTTCTCTGCACTGCATGGCAGGCACTGCACAGTGCCTGCCACCTGGTACAGGGAAATGTAGGGGGTGACCATGGGTACCCCCCAGTGCACCCCCCCACCCCAACATTGCGGGCCCCCGGAATACATTCTCCGCCGCCTTTCCATGGCGGTTAGACCGCTGAGGAAAGGCTGGCTACCGCCGGCATCATAATCGTGCTGGCGGAGCCAGATCGGCACCGCCACCATTATCCCGGTCCTTCTCCGTCCGCAAGGCAGGAGTGCGGATGGCAACCGGCGGAAAAGCGGCGGTCGGAATTTACCACCGCCGCGGTCACCACCGCCATCCTCATCTGACCGGCGGTTTTCTGGCTTGCCATTGCGGGCGGATGTCCGCCGCCGGTCCGGCGGTTGCCACCGCCGGCCGGTCGGCGGTCATCCGACCGCCATCCTAATAGGCCCCTATGTTTGTATTTGTTGTCGACGTACTCACTATAGAAGTCAAACTAGGAATGTTGATGTGTATTTAAAAAGTTAAAAGGAAAACAATGAAAGTGGGAGCAATTTGGTGCATATTTGTTGATGGAAGGTTGTTTTGAATTGGATAGTGATCAATGTATTTGTAAATATTGTTACAACAAATTAGAAGAGAACAAAATTCCAGCTAGAGCTGTACATAATAACCTTAAGTTGGTAGCTATTCCTTCGGAAGTGGTAGATTTAAATACGTATGAGTCCATTCTTATTCAATCTGTGCACCCTTTTCAGGCTATAGTTCGTATGGAGCCTAAAACAGGTAAGCTGCCTCCAACAGATTTACAAACAGGTTTAAAAGGAAGAGTTGTGTATTTACCTTTAGATTTTAAGAAAAATATTGAAACTGTTGGTGTAGAGAGAGAGGAAAGTGAACCGGTAGTCATTCTAGTTAATGGTGTACCAACAAAGAGTCAGAAAATATGGCAAGAGTTAGTAGTTGTCACCAAACTTCAAAAGGCTACATTATATCTTCTACAAAACAATATTTATTATAAAAATGTATATCTGGAAGAAGAAAAATATCTTTAGAAGATGAAAGAGAAATTTCAACTGGCCAAATAGAAAAAGTGGACAACTCGAGGAGTGAAGAAATTTATGAACATTATAGTATACATCCTCTACATTCAAAATAAATTATAGGAAACACTATTGAATTATTCTAAATGAAGAAAGGGAAGGGAACTCCATGAGTGTATGGGAAAAAAGTTTAGAAGCTCGTTGTTTTCCACAGCTCTTAGCCCACTGGATAAGGTGGAAGATATGATGAACGACCAGTACAGATTCCAGCTTCAGAATATCATACAACAAGATTGTACTCAGAAGATCCAAGATTTCGAAAGTGTATTCCATATTTATTTCATCTTCTGTTTGAAAGTGACTTGTCTGTACTTTCATATGCAGTGAACCACACATTAAAAACAGGAGTTCATCTTACACATCTTTCTGCAAAGGAATTTTTTGGCAAAGTTTAACAAAGAGACGATCATTTAGAATATCAGTTAATAAATTTGATGGCGTGTCAATGTGGTACTAATGAGTATTGGTATTGTCGTCACGGAGAACTTAAATGTATGTTAAGGAACTTATGAACCCCGTGTGGTTTGTTACGCTTAGCTGTGCTGAATTCGCATGGGACGATTTACTTGAATTTCTACAACAAGCAAATTCAAATGTAAAAAACATTGAATTGAAGACAGCTGGAGAACTGTGTTCCTTGAATCCTGTAAATGTGTGCAGATATTTTAATCATAGGTTTCAAGCTATGATGTATTTTATCTGCAATAAAAATAATCCACCTCTTGGAGAAGTTATTGATTTCTTTTGGAGAAAGGAGTACCAAGCCAGAGGTGCACCTCATATACACATGCTGTTATGGATCAAGAATGCACCAACATTTGGAACTGATACTGATGAAAGTGTTTTGTCTTTCATTGAAGAGTATGTTACCTGTGCCATTCCAAAAGAAGGAGAAGAAAACAACTTGAGACAACAAGTTTTACGGTTTCAAAGTCAGCGATGTGGAAAATATTGTCGATGGAAATACACATCAAAAGTAAAGTTTTATACAAAATGTCGTTTTGGATTCCCACGTCCAGTAATTTTAAAAGGAAGAGTCAACAGTTTGATGTCAGCAGTAAGGCTTACTATAACTCATAAATCTCTGAAGAATACTTACAGCATAAAAAGAACTGAAGATTCAAAGTATATTAATGAACAATCCAGTTATTTTGACAATGTGGAATGCAAATATGTATATCCAGTATGTTGCAGATAATTCGATTGCTGTTACGTCATATATAACCAAATCTGAAAAGACGGAGTTGAAAGAAATGTGGGAAGAAATTTCACAAGAGAAGACTCTTAGTAACAAATTGTACAGCTTTAGTTTGAAGATGCTTTCCCATCGAGAGATTGGATCCTACGAATGTTCGGATCGGTTGACCTCTGCAAGTTTATATTCAAAGTCAAGAGGAATCATTTGGGTAAGTCTAGGTCTTGCTGCAACACGAAATTGAGTATTGAAATCTGTACAAGAAATTAAATACTTAGCATTGAATGCACTAGAAAGTACAGATATTGTTAAAACTAATATGTTGGATATGTACTATCCCAAAAGAAGTCTACATCTGGAAAACATATGTCTCTATGAAGTACTGCAACATTACAGTTTTAAGAGAGATGTTACAGAAATTATAAATGAAGAAAAATATGCAGTAATTGGATGTGATGGATGTTTGGTAAAACATGCCAAAGGAAATCTTATTAACCACAGAAATCTCAGTTGCGAAACTCCAGATAAAAGGGAATTTTTCTATTTACCACTTCTGCAACTTTTCAAGCCTTGGCATAGTGAAATGGAATTACTTGGAGATTTTGACTGCTATGAACATTCTTTTAATGCATGTAAAGATAGCATTCAATGCACAATTTTTCCAAATTATCTACAAATGTTAAATGAAGAGATTGAACAAGAAACTACTATTGCAGCTGAAATAGCGAGAGACAGTTCTCAAGATAGTCAAAGTTCTGCTCCACTAAGTCAAGATCCACTAGGACAACCAATTCTTGAAAATGAAGCAGCAATAGCCATGAATGAAGTAGAAACGGCAATGCAACAAGCACAACAGGATATTATTGAATAGGGAAACTTGGAAGAACAACTAAATATTGAACAAAAAGAAATATATCAGCAAGTGACACAACAGATACAGCATAGTTTACTGCATGAAAAAAAAGAATGCAATGCACACCATTTAAACCTATTCGAATGTACATCAGTGGGCAAGCGGGAACAGGAAAAAGTTTCCTAATTAAAGTTTTGACCAGTTATCTACACAAAACCACTGAATTACATTTATCTTGTGTTGTAACCGCTCCAACTGGGTTAGCAGCACACAAACAAGGGATTACGCTACATCGATTACTGATGCTACCAGTTGAACATGAAAATAAGTTAGAATATCACAAGCTATCTGGAGAAGCTTGTTATGAAGTCTCAAGAGTACTCAAGAAAATGAAACTTATAATCATTGATGAGGTGAGCATGGTCTCAAACTTATTGCCTGCTTTTGTACATTTAAGAATGCAACAGATTTCAAAAACAGATCATGATGTTCTATTTGGAGGAAAACATGTAATTGTATTTGGCGACCTACTACAACTTACTCCTGTGAAAGGCCAACCAGTTTTTAAAACACTTGTCCATGAAGACACTAGGACATTTTTGGGAAGTATTGGAAACATCAACATTTGGTCTCATTTTGAATATAAAGAACTTATTAAGAATATGCGACAAGCAAGTGATGAACATTATGGAAACATTCTTCAAGATATAAGAATTGGTGTTTTGACAAAAAATGGTAAAGAAGCTTTACAAAGTAGGCTTTTAACTATCCCGATTTCATTGCCGCCACTTTGCCGCCACTCTGACCGGGACCAGGGACCAGGAATCGAAGGCCCACAGCACCTAGCGGCCACCACAGCATGCAGCAGCACCAGGAGGTGCTTCAAATAGCAGTGCGGGCTCCCGCAGCACAGGACGCACGCGGGCGTGCCCGGGCCAAGGGCAGGCCCTTCCCGCGCCTGTCCGCGACCGGAAGAGGCAGGGCTGGGCCACCCATCTTGGTTTTTGTTTAACTTGAACTGGGGAGCCGTTCTGACTTGTGTTTGGTCAGTCTAATAGATAAGTTTGGTCCTTTTGCTCCTGACTCTCTTGACCCATCTATGCAGACTTTTTCTCCTTTTTCTTTTTTATTTGGTGAACTGTGACTTTGATTCCTTGGGGATTTATAGTGGGCCTACTGCGGTCAAAATTTGGTGCAAAATCTGCTGCCCCTATATATAGATATTTGTGCTGTATTATTTGAGTTTAGTGATTAATGTGCATGTGCGAGGTTTTATTACAAACTTTTAGACATGGGAAAAAGGAAACACCCAGGGGGGCCGCTAACTCCCCGAGTAGTGTTCACCCCCCATCCTCTATCTTGAACTACATTACAGGCGCAATGGGGGTTTTGGAGAAGCAGATTATGAGTGTGGAAGAGTCCCTAACAATTTGTACTAATAACATCACTGGCCCGATTACTACTGAATTATGTGCCACTGCTACTTCTACCATGACTCTTACACCTGTTAGCCCATTGGGAACTAGACAGCCAGAGAATAAGGAGTTAGAGAAGTACACCCTAGAGACCCTTACCTCTGCTCCCTCAGACATCCAATCCTCCATTCAACCCCCAAATAAACGCTTTAAAACTCCATCAAACGCACCATCATTAGCCCCTGTAGCGATTAATGGGGCAGGTGGGGGAGGCAAACGCTCTAAGAAAACTTCAACTTCAGTTAAAAAGCAACCGCCACCCACAAAACCCCAAAAAATTATAACCGACCAGCGGGTTGCTGATTATGCCTCTCTGTTCGCTCTAGTGCAGTCCTTTTCTGATGCAATGAAGGACGCATTTAGGCTACTTAAAGAGCAATTAAAAGGTTTTGAGAGCAATATTCTTTCTCGACTGGACCAAATGGGTAAAAACCACTTACAATCAGTAAGTCCACCTCAAACAGGGGATAACATAGTCCCAATTCAATCCTGTCCATTGCCTGACCTACTCTTAGTATCCAAGGTACTTCCCAACTTTGTCACCTAGCGCCTTCTAGGACGGGGAAGACGGTCAGCTCCATACCAAACACCACCCCCCCAGACTGTGGTCCCTATTTTCCCTCTCAAATTCTATCACCTCGACTCAAACTTAGCAATCTCCCTACTACATCATCTAATGTTCTTCAGAACCCAACTTTCGCCGACCACTCTACTACTGATTTCACACGCTCTTTTCCAATTTCAAGAATAGATCGATTAGAGCTTCCGCCAGCTGCTACTCCGTACGTAATAATTTTAGCCAATGTCCCTCGTGTCTCTAGCCCTGTACATGAATCCTGGGAATCTCTTAGAAACAAATCTCTAAATTGGTTAAATGTGAAGGTAGGGCTTGGTGGGGCACTTTTTGAAGACCTGAAAATGATTAGGAGAGTGAAATGGGTGGGTACGGGAAGGAAAACTTTAGAAGGCGACTGTGTGGTGCTTTCATTTACCTCTCCCAACTTAGTGAAATTAATCCTTGAGAAAGCCAGTTTACCATCAATTACCACAAAGCAGATCGCGGTTCTACCACTTGGCTTTTTCTATCAACCCCCCGCCCGCTTCCCAACTTTTCCTCAAGTATCCCACCATCAAGGGCAATCCTCAGTCTACCGACACCCAATCATGACCCATAATAGGTTTGACTGCCTTTCCAAATTAAGTGGTGTGGATTGACTAAAGATTACTCCTATTCCAAATGGGGAGATCCAGAAAGGATCAGTGAATTCTTTAGGCCATGGGCGGGGGCAACACATAGAGATAGTTAAGGCATTTGAAGCTCCAGAGTCCTCATGCCCCTATGATGTTGTTGATTCCACACTACATTTACCATCTGTAGTGGCTAAGACCCCAACGGTAGCGCTCACGGTTCTCTATTGGAATGTAGCTGGTTTATGCCATAAATGCGTTACGAGCTAATGGACTGACTTTACTGCAAAGTTCCACATTCTCTGTTTGCAGGAGACATGGGCAGTGGATCCAATTCATCTTAATGGTTTTATAACCTTCCACAGCCCAGCGTACCAGACCAATTATGGGCGATCTAAAGGGGGCTTGTGCATTTACGTATCAAATACGCTGGCCCCCCCTCCCGTCGCAATGGATATGTGCTAAGGTGGTCCCTGGTGGATCCATCTAATTTTCAAGCAAAATTAATTCACAAAGAGAGGGAGGCTTTTGATGCATGTCTTGACGAATCTACAGAGGCACGTGATTTTATTGCAGCATTTAATCGTATAAAAAAGGGCATTGGAGAGGGGCTCCTTATAAATCAGAAAAAATCCAAGGCGGCCCACTGTGGCTGGTTCGACTCAGCCTGTACCAAAACCCATAGAAAATTAAAAACAGCACTAGCACAGCAACCGAGATCTATTAATGAGGTCAGGGAATGTAGACTAGCATACAAACTAGCGATCAGACAACGGAAAATAACTCTGAAGGAGGATATGTGGAACAGACTTCTGGATGCTAGTTTGGCCAATGATAACACAGCGTTTTGGTGCGTCATCAATTCCCCCACTTATAACACTTCAGACTGCCCTCGAGCAGAGATAGCGATCACAGAGGCAGCATGGATAGCTCATTTTACCAACCTGTACTCCTCTAAAGAAGACGTGGTGACACCACCTCCTTTTGTTTCTAATCATATTGGCCCAGCTTCTCCTATTATCGTATCTACTCCCATGCAACCCCCGATTAACCAGAAATATCTGGTATTTTCCTTGGATGAAGTCGTTCTGGCACTGAAAGCAAGTAAGGGGGGTAAAGCCCCAGGGCCAGACGGGATCCCTATTGATCTATTTAAATCTAATACCGATCTCTGGGGCCCCATCCTCACTTTGCTTTTCAGAGCCTGTCGTGAAGAAGGCTGTTTACCCACCTGGCCCGAGTCTCTTATTGTTCCTATATTTAAGAAGGGTGACCGTAACAACCCGGCACAATACAGACCAATTTCCCTTCTGGATTGTCTAGTAAAGGTGTCTGGGCGTATTCTGTTAGGTCGCATGCAGGACTGGGCTGAAACTAATAATATCCTCTCGGACCTGCAGTATGGTTTTAGGCCTGGTCTTGGTACTATAGAGCAGGCCATTAACCTGGACCTTCCTATTGGTAAATACGTGCATGTAAAAGGAGGGAAACTGTTTTTAGTATTCGTCGACTTGTCTTCGGCGTTTGATTTTGTGGCCCACGACAAGCTATGGGCAATTATGACCAACATGGGCGTGGACAGCACTATTGCGAATTTTCTTAGAGATTTGTATGCCCAAGGTCGAGGCAGAGTTTGCTATGGTCTGAATGGCAATTGCACCAGCCCATTCAAAATTGGAAGAGGGGTACGCCAAGGATGTGTTTTGGCCCCCTTCCTGTTCAACCTCTACCTCAAAAGCATAGGAGAGACGCTGGCAAGCAAGTGTGCAAGCCTACCACAGGTGGGCCATTGGCCAATACCAGCACTTTTTTATGCCGATGATGCAGTATTAATTGCCCGCACCCCACTTGCCCTCCAGCGTCTAGTTGATGAGTTGGCCAAATTCATGCAAAACCGTGGACTAAAGATTAACATTAGTAAAACTTTTGCTATGAAAATTGGGAATAAGGCCACCCGCTGCCGTGACATCTTTATTGAGGGGTCAAAAATTAAATTCACAGCAACATTTTCGTACTTGGGTATTGTGTTCAACCAAGCGGGGAATTGGTCAGGGGTAATTAATTCAAGGCGGCTTCACTTTGTTAAAACGATAATGGCTTTATTAAATTTTGCAAGACAGCTTGGTATCAAACACCCGAGGGAACTGATGACGATTTATAAGGCCAAATGTAGATCTACTGCGTTGTACGGATCCGAACTCTGGGGGTATGGGAAGATTGACACGCTACAACTCGAGGAAAATGCCTTTTTAAGGAACCTCCTTGCACTCCCAAAAAGTAGCCCAACCTATGTTTACCATGCTGAGTTAGGAGCCCCGTATATAACTGACCTGATAAGGATACAGCCAGTTATTTTTTGGCATAAAATTTGGTCATCCGAATACACCTCCCTGAATCGCGCCATAATTACTGATTGCTTAAAAGCCACGCACGCGCTTAAAATTCCATGGCTCAAATACGTGCACAATTTCTTGAAAGATTTAGGTTTCCTAGAGTAATTTCACCATCCCGAGAATTTGATTACTGTACAAAGGAAAGCCTTGAAATTGAAATGTCTATCACTATTGGAGGAAACTAGATTATCTTCTGAAATCTTGAAACCTTCAGTGTTGAGGAATCAAATGATCTTGACTAGCTACTACATGCAAGCGTATCTAGTTAAAGTGCATAACCCACGCCATAGGTTTGTGTTAACCCGCTTCCGATTGGATATTTTCCATCGTCTAATCTGTTTCCCTACTGTTAACAACTGGTCACCTGACCTGGGGAAATGCCCCTGTGATGATACTTCACCTCAGCGTACTATACACACAGTGCTTTTCTGTAAATATTTTGCCGAACTGAGAAAGAAACTTATCAAACCCCTGTTGTTACAGTTGGGCTTTGTGCAATGCCGCCCCGCTTTTATACATCTACAAATGTTGCCGAATTTATATACATGCGTAGTAATGTCACGATTTTTGCTGGCTGTTATTAAATACAGAAAGCAATTGTAAATAACATTTGTATGATCATTCAGTTGATAATAGTTTTACATATATTATAGCTTGATGTACATTATTTTTAACTTTTATACTGTTTTTAAATTTTTGCGATGGTTGTATTTTGCAGCTTCTATGATCTACTTTGTAAATCGAATAAAGCTTATTTTGAGTTGAAACTTGTTTGCAAATGAAAACATACCAGCTGAAATAATGTACCAAAACACTGGAGAAAAGAAGTCTATAGTTTGCCTAATGCCTACATTGCAAGAGTGTTCTACATTCAATCAAGAACTTTTGAAATTGGAAAAACAACCAATAGTGAAAATGGAAGCTATTGATAAAATGGAACATGAAGGAGTTACTATTCTTCTGTCAGAGAAATTACAGTCAAAATTGGATTCTTTGGAAAAGTCAGTGTCTAAGACTGCAGGTTTAGAAAAAACGTTATATGTGTATAAATTGTCGGATACTTTTACGGCATAATTTGAATGTAGAACAAGGTTTAATAAATGGAGCAATGGGAAAAGTTGTTGATTTTGTAAATTTTCAGAATAGAGATGGAATTGAATTTTTAAAGATTAAATTTGAGCTGAGAGAAGAAGTAAAACTGATTGGACGTTGTGCTGTTCGTTTTTGCTTGTAAAAGACTTATATGTTCGTTGAGAACAGTTTCCTCTTTCTTTAGCATATGCAGTAACCATTCATAAATCTCAAGGTTTAAGTGTAGACAGTGCTTTGGTAAATATTGGAAGTACAGTGTTTAAAGAGGGCATGGCATACGTTGCATTGTCTCAAGTAAGAACATTATCTGGTTTGTTTTTGATTGATTTTGACGAGAAAAAGATTAGTGCTGATGGAAATTGTGTAAGAGAGTATAATCGGTTAAGAAGACTTTATGCTCCTAACTTAGGTGAATATCCCATATATGAGAAACGTGTACTATGTCCAAAACGGAAATATGGAAAACATTCTAGTGTGATTGAAAAAAAGAAAACAATTCAAAAGAATGATGAAGCTGCAAAGAAAATGAAAATGGACACTGTTGATGATATTGTAGGATACCAGCTAGAAAATAGTTCAGGTATCAACTGCTATGCTAATGTAATTGTGAATGTTGTCTTTTATCTAGAAGATCTTCATCATGTAATTATGGAAAATTGAGAAAAAAGATTCTGTTCTTTATTATATTATATTTTTCAAAAGTTGGTAACTCATAGAACTAAAATCCATACTGCTTCTCTCATTCGGCATCTTTTGGATATATGAACTGGTTCTTCACAATTTACACTTAATATACAACAAGATGCACAAGAATTTCTTATGTTTATGCTTGCAGTATTGGAAGATGAAGGAATAGAAATTGAAAATTTGTTTGGACTAAGTTACAGATGGGATCATAAATGTGAAGAGTGTTCATTTTCTTCTACCACTGAAATAGACACTGAACGATTCATATATTTGACAATACCAGATTGCAAATCAGTATCTTTTAACAAATTAGTAAAAACAGCTACTCAAGATATGAAATGCTCTCATTGTAAATCAGAAATGTTGTCAACATTATATATAGAAAGATTTGGAAAACATGTCATTTTAATGCTACAAAGTTGAAGAGCAAATGGAATAAAATTGGAAACCAAAATTAAAGATTTTGTGGCAAGTCAACTATCTGTTTCAGGAAGAACTTTTAAAGCAGTGGCTATTATTTTCCATGATGGACCTACTACAACATCTGGACACTATACTGTGTATTTAAAGTGCAATAAAGGATGGACACATTGCAATGATGCCCATTTGGAACACAAATGTAGGTTGCCTTTCGAATTACCAGATTCATATCTGATAGTTTTGATGCAAAAGTTTTGAAAACATCGTTCTGCCTATTGGGAAGATGTAAACACGAATTAATGAGTTTATTTTGGATATTTTCAATGCAAATGGATTTGGAAACATTATTCGGCCTATTGGGAAGATGTGTACAATTACTGTTTGGATTATTGTTTGTGCTAATTCTTATTGCATTTGCAAAATTGTGTTTGAAAGAACTAGTTTATATATTTGATCTTTATATTTTACGCGATGTAAATGAGAGTGTATATTTTAGAAAATGTACTTCAGAGAAATAAATGAATTAATGTAGTTGAAGAATGTAATTTAGAAACTGTAGATAGGTAAACTGATAGTTGAACTTGTTGTAAATATTTTCAACGCAGATTTGGTTTTTTTTTACAATCTCATTGATTGTATTTTTATCCCCGCTGTTATATTATGATCTACATTGAAATCACTGTGTATGGTAAAATTCAGTAGAATCTGAAAACAGCAAAAAGGGAAACTGAATATGTTAAGTAATTCTAAAATTATGTTGTGTTCTTAAAACTATAATATTATATGTAATAACAGTTTTTCTTCTTTTTATTTACAGGAAGTAATACTTAAGTTTGAAAAGATTTTAAATTCAGTTTACAATAAAACTACTGTAAAATAGTTTCACTGAGTTCTGTATCTTTAATAAAGAAGGCAAGATGAAATAATGTAATAAGCATAATAATATGAACTAATGTTTACAGTCACTTTTACTGAACTCATCCATTTTTTGAAACCTACACATGCACTGATCTATACAGTTAGGCACTATTCCCACACTCCTGCCATCACACAAGCACTATCCATGCATTTCTCCAATCACCTAGCCTGTACCCATACAGTTATAATATCTCCCAGACACTACCTATGTACTCCTCCAATCACCCAGGTACTATCTGTACACTCATGCAATCAACTAGACATTACCCGTACACTCTTCCAATCACCCAAGTAGTACCTATACACTTCTCCAATCCCCTAAACATTATCCCTGCATTCATGGAATTACCCAGACACTACCCTTGCACTCTTTTAATCGTCCAGGCAGTATCTATACAATTCTCTATTCATTCAGGCAGTACACATACACTTATAAAATCACCCAGGAACTATTTGTACAGTCTTCCAATCACCCAGGTACTACTCCTGTACTCCTCTAATCACCCAGCCAGAACCCTTCAAGCTTTAAAGTCGCTCAGGCACTACAAATGCACTCTCCAATTACCCAGGCCCTACCCCTACACTCTTGCAATCAGCAAAACATTATCCCTACACTCATGCAATTACCAAGGTATTAACTATGCATTCCTCTAATCCCCCAGACATTACGCCTGCACTCATGCAATCACTTAGGCATTACCTATAATGTATATTTCAGGACAACACAACAGTATTTTTACACTAAACAATGTGCATTAATTTCAAATATACAACATAACCAAATTGTCATATTTATTATACAAAACCTTTTTTATTTATTATTTTTTGTTTTTTATAGCTTTTAGCAAAACATTATTATTGTCTTGTGATGAATAATTAAAATCATCAATACAAAAAAGACATTACATTACAAACGTATATCCATGAAAACCAATTCAATTAGCATTCCTAGGTATTCTGATCATTTATTTCATTACACAGTATGAACAATATAGTCGTAGAAAAAAGAGAGAGAATGCTGGTGGTAGAATGGGACTATGCGCGTTTTGGCTGGGGTGCCTTCGTCAGGGGACCGTCTCAACTTTTCACTATTACTGTGTCAAAGATGGCTAATTAAAATATAGCCACTTTTTCTTGTCTGAATCTTTCCTAAGGATTACCTGTGTTTTCTATTAGGAGGATCTTCACTAAAACAAGATATTTCCGATTCCTGTGCAATGTTATCAGGACACTTGTGAATGCCAAGTACTCAGAATCCTAGTATCGCTTCCTGTAAATGTTGCAAAATCCTATAATGAACCGGTATTATCTTCAAATTTTAGAGCTCCTTGGCATTAATAGTCATGACCACGATTGAATCAAGTGTTTTAAATGACACACTCCATCATCGATGTTATAGAGTATGAGAATTAAGGATCTTAAACGTGATATTATAAAAACATACAGGCACTACCTATGCACTCATGCAATCACACAGCACTATTGATGCACTCCTCGATGCACCTAGGCATTACCCATGCACTCCTCCAATCAGCCATGCACTATCCATGTACTCCTTCAATCACCCAGTCACTACCCTTACAGTCTTCCAATAACCCAGGCACTAGCGCTGTACTCATATATTTACCCAGGCAGTACTCATACACTTATAAAAAAATGCAGACACTACCTATGCACTCATGCAATCACACAGGTGCTACTGATGCACTCCTCGATGCACCTAGGCATTACCCATGCACTCCTCCAATCATCCAGCCAGTACTCATGCACTTAAAAAATCATCCAGGCACTACTTATACACTTTTGCATTCACCCAGAGACTACCAGTACAGTCATGCAACAACATAGACATTACTCTTGCACTCATGCAATCAGCCACACATTTCTCATGCACTCCTCCAATTATCTACACATTACCTCTGCACTCATGCAATCACTTAGGCATTATCCATGCACTCCTCCAATGACTCAGACATTACCCCTGCACTCATGCAATCATTTAGCTATTACCCATGCAGTCCTTTAATCACTCTGGCAGTACACATGCACTTATAAAATCATCCAGACACTATCTATGCACTCATGCAATCACACAGGCACTACTAATTCACTCCTCGATGCAGCTAGGCATTACCTATGCTCTCTTTCAATCATCCAGCCAGTACCCATGCACTTAGAAAATCACCCAGGCACTACTTATACACTTTTCCAATCACCCAGGCACTTCCACCACAGTCATGCAACAACCCAGACATTACTCTTGCACTCATGCAGTCAGCCAGATATTACTCATGCACTCCTCCAATTACCTACACATTACCCCTGCACTCATGCAATCACTTAGGCATTACCTATCTACTCCTTCAATGACCCAGACATTACTCCTGCACTCATACAATCACTTAGGCATTACCTATCCACTGCTCCAATGACCCACACATTACCCCAGCACTCATGCAATCACCTAGCTATTACCCATGCAGTCCTTCAATCACTCAACTAGTACCCATGCACTTATAAAATCCTCCAGGCACTACCTATGTACTCATGCAATCACATAGGCACTATTGATGCACTCCTTGATGCATCTAAGCATTACCCATGCACTCCTCCAATCAGCCATGCACTATCCATGTATTCCTTCAATCACCCAGGCACTACCCTTGCACTCCTCCAATAACCCAGGCACTACCCCTGTACTCATACAGCTATTCAGGCAATACCCATGCACTTATAAAAACATGCAGACACTACCTATGCACTTATGCAATCACACAGGCACTACCGATGCACTCCTCAATGTAGCTAGGCATTACCCATGCACTCCTCCAATCATCCAGCCAGTACCCATGCACATAAAAAATCACCCAGGCACTATTTATATACTTTTCCAATCACCTAGGCACTTCCACTACAGTCATGCAACAACCCAGACATTACTCTTGCACTTATGCAATCAGCCAGATATTACTCATGCACTCCTCCAATTACCTACACATTACCCCTGCACTCATGCAATCACTTAGGCATTACCTATCCACTGCTCCAATGACCCACACATTACCCCTGCATTGATGCAATCACCTAGCTATTACCCAAGCAGTCCTTCAATCACTCAAGCAGTACCCATGCACTTATAAAATCATCCAGACACTACCTATGCACTCATGCAATCACAGAGGTACTACTGATGCACTCATCGATGCACCTAGGCATTACCCATGCACTCTTCTAATCAGCCATGCACTATCCATGTACTCAATCACTCAGGCACTACATATGCACTCCTCCAATCACCCAGACACTACCCCTGCAGTCATGCAATCACCCAGGCACTACCTATGCACTCATGCAATAACCCAGGCACTGACAACCCTGATGACATCATCCACTTAATCTCTGATGCACCTACTCTCACCCCTTTGAAAAAATGGTTCTCATGGGAACCACCTATACTGGTTAAAATTAGAAAAATTGTATGTAGTGAAAGTAATGGTTTGTATAAATGTGTGTGCGATGAATGTTAGAATTGTGCATAAGTAGTGTCTCAGTGAATGGATGAGCGCATGCATAATACGTGAGTGAATGAATGAGTGAAAGAGGAGTGCTTGGGTGATTTGATATGTGCAGGAATAGTGGCTGAGTGAATGGATGAGTGTATGCATAATGCCTGAGTGAATGGTTGAGTTTAAGAGTAGTGTCTGAATGAATGCATGAGTGCATTGCTAGTGCCTTGGTGATTGTATGAGTGCAGGTGTAGTGCCTGGGTGATTGGATGAGTGCCTGGGTACTGCCTGAGTGAAAGGATGAGTGCAAGAATGTGCCTGAGTGTTTGTATGAGTGCAGGTGTGCTGCCTGGGTGATTGGATGAGTGCATGGGTAGTGTCTGAGTGATTGGAGGAGTGCATGGGTACTGTCTGAGTGAAAGGATAAGTGCAAGAGTAGTGCCTGAGTGCTTGTATGAGTGCAGGTGTGCTGCCTGGGTGATTGGATGAGTGCATGGGTAGTGCCTGAGTGATTGAATGAGTGCATGGGTAATGCCTGAGTGATTGCATGAGTGCATAGGTAGTGTCTGCATGTTTTTATAAGTGCATGGGTAGTGCCTGCATGAAAGGATGAGTGCAAAGGTAATGCCTGGGTCATTGGATGAGTGCATGAGAAGTGCCTAAGAGAAAAGATGAGTACATGGGTAGTGCCTGAGTCAATGGTTGAGTGCAAGAGTGCTGCCTGAGTGATAGCATGAGTGCATGGGTACTGCCTGGGTAATTGGATGACTGCATGTGTAGTACCTGAGTGACTTCATGAGTGCAAGGGTAATGCCTGGATGCTTAGATGAGTGCAAGGTAGTGCATGAGTGAAAGGATCAGTGCAAGGGTAGTGCCTGGGTCATTGGATGAATGCATGGGTTGTGCCTGAGAGAATGGATGACTGCATGGGTATTGCCTCAGTGAATGATTGAGTAGAACAATAATGCCTGAGTGATTGCATGAGTACAGAGGTACTGCCTGGGTGATTGGATGAGTGCATGGGTAGTGTTTGACTGAAAGGATAAGTGCAGGGATAATGCCTAGGTTATTGCATTAATGCATGAGTTGTGCCTGAGAGAACGGATGAGTGCATGGGTACTGCCTGAATGAAAGGATGAGTGCAAAGGTAATGCCTGGGTCATAGGAAGAGTGCATGCGTACTGCCTAAGAGAAAAGATGAGTGCGTCAGTAGTGCCTGACTGAATGGTTGAGTTCAAGAGTAGTGCCTTAGTGATTACATAAGTGCATGTGTATAGCGTGGGTGATTGCATAAGTGTAGGGGTACTGCCTTGGTGATTGGATGACTGCATGTGTAGTACCTGAGTGACTTCATGAATGCAATGGTAATACCTGGGTTGTTAGATTAGTGCATGGGTAGTGCATAAGTGAAAGGATCAGTGCAAGGGTAGAGCCTGGGTCATTGGATGAGTGCATGGGTAGTGCCTGAGAGAATGGATGAGTGCATGGGTAATGCCTGTGTAAATTGTTGAGTACAAGAATAGTGCCTGAGTGAATGCATGAGTGCATGGGTAGTGCCTGGGTGATTGTATGAGTGCAGGTGTAGTGCCTGGGTGATTGGATGAGTGCATGGGTAGGGCCTGCATGAAAGGAACAGTGCAAGGGTAATGCCTGGGTTATCCCATTAGTGCATGAGTTGTGCCTGAGAGAATGGATGAGTACATGGATAGTGCCTGAGTGAATGGATGGTTGAGTACTAGAATAGTGCCTGAGTGATTGCATGACTGCATGGGTAGTGGCTGGGTGATTGTATGAGTGCAAGTGTAGAGCCTGGCTGATTGGATGAGTGCATGGGTAGTGCCTGCGTGAAAGGATGAGTGCAAGGGTAATGGCTGGGTCATTGGATGAGTGCATGGGTAGTGCCTAAGAGAAAACATAAGTGCATGGGTAGTGCCTGAGTGAATGGTTGATCGCAAGAATAGTGCCTCAGTGATTGCATGAGTGCATGCGTAGTGCCTGGGTGATTGCATGAGTGCAGGAGTACTGCCTGGGTGATTGGATAATTGCATGTGTAGTACCTGAGTGACTTTATGAGTGCGAGGGTAATGCATGGCTGCTTAGATGGGTGCATGGACACTGCATGAGCAAATGTATCAGTGCAATGGTAGAGCCTGGGTCATTGGATGAGTGCATGGGTAGTTCCTGAGAGAATGGATGAGTGCAACGGTAATTCCTGTGTGAATGGTTGAGTACAAGAATAGTGCCTAAGTGATTGCATGAGTGCAGAGCTACTGCCTGGGTGATTGGATGAGTGCATGGGTAGTGCCTGCGTGAAAGGAAGAGTGCAAGGGTAATGCCTGGGTTATCCCATTAGTGCATGAGTTGTGCCTGAGAGAATGGATGAGTGCATGGGTAGTGCCTACATGAAAGGATGAGTGCCTACCTGATTGGATGAGTGCATGGGTAGTGCGTGAGTAAATGGATGAGTACATGGCTAGTGGCTAGATGAATAGCTGTGTGCAACATCACTGTCTGGCTGATTCTATGAGTGCATAGATAGTAATTAATTAGTATACAGGTAGTCCCTGTGTGATTGCATGAGTGCATTCATACTATCTGTTTCATTCAATGAGAGTATGGGTAGCCCCTGGGTAATTCTATTAGTGCATATCTTTTCTATGTATGCATCTGAGAAGTCATTGGATAGGGAGTTCAATACACACCTGTCCTGTATAATGAGGAGTAAATAACTTGCAATAAAAGCAATTATTTTGGTCTATGCACTGTTGTAAAAAGTAAGTATGATCCTACTCCTCAAAAATATGATGATAGTTTTCAAATAGTGTAAAGGAAGAACATTATTTATATTAGAAACCTATGTATATTATGTATTCTTACCTTTCAAGTAATTCTAGCACCAGATGTACTAACATTTTTTGCAGGTGCAAATGGGTTTTAGAACAATTTGCAACCGCAAAAACCGTGTGGCCCATGTACTAATCCTATTTTGCGAATCGCAAATCAATTCGCGACTCGCGAAATAGGATTAGCAAATCGCCATTAGGAAGGGGTGTTCCAAGTGCGTCCCTTCCAAATAGCAATTCCTGAAGCTATGTATGACCGTTTTGCGACCACAATTGCAGTCGCAAAGCAGTCACAGTTTACCACCCTTCACAGACCCCTTCCCCTTTGTGAGTGGCTCTCAAAATATTTTTTAAGGGCAGGCAGCGGTCCCAGGGACCACTGCCTGCCCTTAAAAAATGAAACTGAAAAGTTTCATTTTTACTTTTTTAATGCATCCCGTTTTCCTTTAAGGAAAACGGGCTGCATTTTTTTTTTTTTTTAAACTGCTTAATTAAAAGCAGTCCCAGACATGGTGGTCTGCTGGCCACCATCCCTGGGAGTGCCAGCCATTCCCAATGGGGTCGCAAATTGCGACACACTCATTAATATGCATGAGGCATGCAATTTGCGACCCCATTGGGAATCGCAAACCGTGTCAGAGACACTGTTGTGCATCCCAAATGCGAGGCAATTTGCGACTCGCAAATTGGTAGGTCATACATCTGGCCCATTGATACATTATTCAGTAGAACTATTTTAGAGTAGTATTATCCTAAACAGCATTAAAACTGTTTTCAAACTTACACAGTAGCTACTATAAAGAAAAAAAGAAAAACTGTTATTTAATGATAATATATTACAGAAATTATAATATTATATTTTTAAGAACACAACATAAATTTATAATTACGTAACATTTTCAGTTTCCCTTTTTTGCTGTTCTCAGATTCCACTTAACTTCACCATAAACAGTGATTTCAATGTAGTATCATCATTGAACAATGGGGAAAAAAACCAATCGAATTGATTGTAGAAAAAAAAAAAAATCAGCATAGTACATCATTATCTATATGTGTAGCTATGCGTTTTCCTATTTACAGTTTGTTTATTAATTTCTTCATCTACATTAACTCTATTATTTATATTATTTATTTCAAATACATTTGCCAAAATGTAGACTCTCATTTACATCTGGTACAATATAGACTACAAATACATAAACTATTTCTTTTAAACACAATTTTCCAAATGTAATATCAATTAGAGCAAATAATAATCCAAACACTAATTATAAATACTAATAGTTTGCACTGCTGTCTACTTTCTATTTACATCTTCCCAATAGGCCAAATGATGTACTCAAAACTTTGGCTGTAGAAATAGCAAATATGAATGTGGTAATTGAGAAGGCAACCTAATTTTGAATTCCAGGTGGGCATCATTGCAATGTGTCTATCCATTGTTACACTTTAATTAAACAGTATAGTGTCCAGATGTTTCAGTAAGTCCTTCATGAAAAATAATAGCTGCTGTTGTATAAGTTCTTCCAGAAATAGATATTTGACTTGCATTAAAATTTGTAATTTTTGTTTCCAATTTTCTTCCATTTGCTCTACATCGTTGTAACATTAAAATGAGATATTTTCCAAATGTTTATATATGTAATGTAGACCACATCTCTGATCTACAATGTGAGCATTTCAAGTCCTGATTTGCTGTTTTTATCAATTTGTTGAAAGGTACTGATTCGCAGTCTTGGTATTGTCAACTATAGGAATCGTTCTGTTTGTATTTCAGTGGTAGAAGTGAATGAACACTCTTCACACTTATGGTTCCACTTGTAACTTAATCCAAATAAGTTTTCAATGTGCATTCCTTCATGTTCTAATACTCCAAGCAGAAGCATTAGAAATTCTTGTGTATCTTGTTGTATGTTGAGAGTAAATGTCAATGAACCAGTACATATATCTAAAAGATGCTGAATGCCAGAAGCAGTATGAATTTTAGTTCTGTCATTTCTTAACTGTTGAAATACATGATGTAGTAAAGAACAGAATCTTTTTTCACAATTTTCCATGAATTCATGATGAAGATGTGGTAAATGAAACACAACATTCAGAATTACATTAGCATAACAGTTGATACCTGAACTGTTTTCTAACTGGTATCCTACAATATCACCAAATTTTCTATTTTTTTTCTTTATACTTTCAACTTTTTCTTCAGTTGCTTTCCTTTTTTGAACCTCGGTTGCATCTTTGACATATTTCCATTTTGGACACACTATACGTTTCTCATATATGGGATATTCACCTAAATCAGGAGCATAAAGTCTTCTTAAACGATTGTACTCTCTTAAACAATTTGCATCAGCACTAACCTTTTTCTTATCAAAATCTATCAAATACAAACTAGACAATGTTCTTTCTTGAGACAATGCAACGTATGCCATTCCCTCTTTGAACACCGTACTTCAAATATTTACAATAGCTCTGTCTATACCTAAACCTTGAGATTTGTGAATAGTTACTGCACATGCTAAAGACAGAGGAAACTGTTGTCTGCGAACATACAAATCTTTTTCAACAAAAACGTACAACACAACACCCAACCTGTTTTAGCTTTTTAATCTGATCAAATTTTATAATCAAAAAAATCTATTTCATCTCTATTCTGAAAATTTACAAAATCAACAACTTTTCCCGTTGCTCCATTTACTAAACCTTCTTCTGCTTCAAATTACGCTGCAAAATTACCCGACAGTTTATATAAAGTCATTTCTAAGCCTGCAGTTGTACATACAGACTTTTCTAAAGAATGCAATTTAGACTGTAGTTTTTCTGTAAGAAGAATAGTCACTCCCTGGAGTTCGATTTTATCAATAGCTTCAATTATCACAATTTGTTGTTTTTCCAGTTTCATAAGTTGTTGATTAAATGTAGAACACTCTTGCAGTGTAGGCATTAGGCAAACTATACAGCCCCAGTCCGTGCAGGTAACATCGGTGGGGCCAGGTAAGGGGGGATTTCGAGGGATGATGCCGAGGGAAAATTAATTATTTATTTAATTTCCCCCCGGCATTGTCCCTCGAAATCCCCCCTTACCCGGCCCCACCGCTGTTACCTGCATGGACCACGGCTGAAACTATAGACTTGTTTTCTTCAAGCATCTTGAACATTACTTCAGCTGCTATGTTTCCAGTTGTAAACAAGTTCCTTAGTAGCCGGCTTTCTAAAGCTTGTTTACCATGTTCTGTCAAGACACCAGTTCTTATGTCTTGTAGAATATCTCCATAATCTTCATCACTTGCTTGTCGCATATTCTTAATAAGTTCTTTATTTTCAAAATGTAACCAAATGTTCACATTTCCAATACTTCCCAAAGATTTCCTTGGGTCTTCATGGATATGTTTTAAAAACAGGTTGTCCTTTTACAGGAGTAAGTTGTAGTAGGCCTCTGAATACAATTAAATGTTTTCCTCCCAACAGAACATCGTAATATGTTTTTAAAATCTGTTGCATTCTTAAATGTACAAAGGCAAGCATTAAGTTTGAGACCATACTCACCTCATCAATGATTAAAAGTTTCATTTTCTTCAGTACTCTTGAGACTTCATAACAAGCTTCTCCAGATAGCTTCTGATATTCCAATGTATTATCATGTTCAACAGGTAGCATAAGTAATCAATGTAAAGTAATCCCTTTTATGTTGTGTGCTGCTAATCCAGTTGGAGCTGTTACAACCAACATAAGATACATGTGATTCTGTAGTTTTGTGTAGATAACTGGTCAAAACTTTAATTAAGAAACTTTTTCCTGTTCCAGCTTGACCACTGATGTACAATAGAATAGGTTTAAATGATAAACATTGTCATTATTTTTTGTGTGCAGCAAACCATGTTGTATCTGTTGTTTGACTTGTAGATATATTTCTTTTTGTACAATATTTATTTGTTTTTCTAACTTTTTCAACTGAATAATATCCTGTTGTGCTTGTTGCATTGCAGTTTCTACCTCATTCATGGCTATTGCTGCTTAATTTCCGATAACTGGTTGTCCCAGTGGATCTTGAGTCAGTGGACCAGAACTTTGACTGCCTTGTGAACTTTCTCTAGCTATTTCAGCTGCAATAGTACTTTCTTGTTCAATCTCATCTTTTAACACTTGTAGATAAGTTGGGAAAATTGTGTACTGAATGCTATCTTCAGTTGCATTAAAAGAATCTTCATAGCAGTCAAAATCTCCAAGTAATTCTGTCTCACTACGCCAAGGTTTGAACAGTTGCAGAAGTGCTAAATAGAAAAATTATCTTGTATCTGGACTTTTGCAACTGAGTTATGGTTATTAAGATTTCCTTTGGTATGTTTTACTAAACATCATTCACATCCAATTACTATATATTTCTCTTCTTTTATATTTTCTGTAACTTTTCTTTTAAATCTGTAATGTTGAAGTATTTCATACAGACATAGGTTTTCGAGATGTGGACTCCTTTTGGGTATCCAACATATTAGTTTTGACAAAATCTGTACTTTCTGGTTCATTCTGTGCTAAGTATTCGATTTCTTGTAAAGATTCCGTGTGGAGGCAAGACCTAGACTTACCCAAATGATTCCTCTTGACTTTGAAAATAATCTGGCAGAGCTCAAGAGATCCAAACATTCATAGGATCCAATCTCTCGATGGGAAAGCATTTTCAAGCTAAAGGTGTACAATTTCTTGCTAAGACTCTTCTCTGCTGAAATTTCTTCCCACATTTCTTTCATCTCTGTCTTTTCAGATTTGGTTACATATAATGTAACATAGCAAGCAACAGCAATTGAATTATCAGCAACATATTGAATATCCATGTTTGCATTCCACATTTTCAAAATAACTGGATTGTAGTCATTAATGTATGTTGAAGCTTCTGTTCTTTTTAAGTAGTATGTAATCTTCTGATATTTCCGACTTATTTTATGCCTTACTGCTGACAAAAAACTATTTACTCTTCCTTTAGAAATTATAGGATGTGGGAATCCAAAATGACATTTTGTATAAAATTTCCCTTTACACTTGTATTTTCATCAGCAGTATTTCCCACATCGATGACTTTGAAACCGTAAAACTTGTTGTCTTAAGCTCTTTTCTCCTCTATCTCTTGGAATGGCACATCTAACATACTGTTCGATGAAAGACAAAACAGTTTCATCAGTATCAGTTCCAAATTTTGGTGCATTCTTTATCCATAATAGCATGTGTATATGAGGAGCACCTCTGGCCTAGTACTCTTTTCGCCAAAAGCAATCAGTAACTTCTCTAAGAGGAGGAATATTTTTATTGAAGATAAATGACATCATACTTTGAAACCTATGGTTAAAATATCTGCAGACATTTACAGGATCAAAGGAACAGAGTTCTCCAGGTGTCTTCAATTCAATGCTTTTAACATTTGAATTTGCTTCTCGCAGAAATTCAAGTAAATCTTCCCAACCATATTCAGCACAGCTAAGTGTTACAAACCATGTAGGTGTACCTATGTTTCTTAACATACATTTAATTTCACCATGACAACGAAACCAATATTCATTGGTACCACTTTGACATGCCATTAAATTAATTAACTGAGATACTAAATTTTCATCTCTTTGTTGAACTTTGTCCATGAATTCCTTTGCAGAAAGATGTGTGAGATGAACTCCTGTTTTTAATATGTGGTTCACTGCATATGAAAGTGCAGACAAATCACTTTCAAACAGAAGATGAAATTATATGGAATGCACTGTTGAAATCTTGGATCTTCAGAGTACAATCTTGTCGAGCGATATTCTGAAGCTGGAATCTGTACAGCTCGCTCATCAAATCATCCATCTTCTCCAGTGGGGAATAGCTGTGGAAAACGAGCTTCTAAACTTTTTTCCCATACACTCATGGGAGTTCCCTTTGCTTCCTTCATTTGAAATAATTCAATACTGTTTCCTATCATTTATTTCGAATGTAGAGGATGTATAGTACAAAGTTCATAAATCTCTTCAGTCCTGGACTTGTCCACTTTTTCTATTTGGCCACTTGACATTAGTGATTCATCTTCTAAGCATATTACTTCTTCATCAACATTTACATTCTTATAAAAAAATAATATTCTGTACCAGGTATAATGTAGGCTTGTGAAGTTTAGTAACGTCTACAAACTCCTGGCATATTTTTCAACTCTTTGTTGGTACACCATATACTAGAGTAACTACTGGCTCATATTCCTCCCTGTCTACACCAACAGTTTCAATGTTTTTCTTAAAATCTAAAAGTAAGTACACAACTCTTCCTTTCAGACCTCTTTGTAAATCTATTGGTGGCAGATTACCTGTTTTAGGCTCCATACGAACTATGGCCTGAAATGGGTGTACAGATGGAACAATAATAGACTCATATGCATTAAAATCTGCCAGTTCCTGAGGAATAGGTACCAAGTCCAAGTTGTTATGTACTGTTCTAGCTGCCATTTTGTTCTCTTCTAATTTGTTGTAACAGTATTTATAAATAACTTGATCAGTAGACAACTCAAACTGACCTTCTACCAACAAATAAGCACCAATTTGCTGCCACTTATCATTGTTTTCCTTTTCACTTTTTAAATATAAATCAACATTCCTAGTTTGACTTCCATAGTATGTCGACAACAAATACAAACATCGTTTGGTTTTTCAGACAAAACTGTCTTAAACTTTGTAATTTCTTCTGCAAACTCATCAATACTAATCTCTTTTTCGTGTTCTTCAACACCTACACTTATCAAACTCATACTTTCTCTACACTCCTCTTGTGAACCAAAAAACGAAACTGTATATCATCACAAACTTTTTGTACATCTGATACTGAACCGTGCAAAAGAGCTGTGTTTATTTCACTTAAACATAATGCAGGAGTTTTTACATAGTAGAGTCTCCTTACTAACTTCTCCATTTCAGAGTGGTGTTCCGCTAACATTCTTAAATGATGAAAAGTACTTTGGCACACTTTTCTTGAAAGACAAGCCAGAGAATGACCCTGCAAATTAGTATATTTTCTTATTTGCCATGAATCTAGTCCTTGTAACATCTTAATCTTCTGTTTAACAGTTTTTTTAGCATATGGTCGTAAAAAATGCGTAATATGTCAATAGAGTCCTGTTGAATACTGCAAATACGGCTACAATCCCACCTATATACAGGAGCTTGTGTACGCCTCCCTTGAACTTCTTCTGCTATTACTTCTTCCACATTCCTAACAACCATTTTTTCTTTTGGTATGGGACAACCATCTTTCATCTCATAGCATCGACCCCTAGTATCAACTGCATGTACTAATGTGTTCTCTTGAAAATAGCTTTCTTCATTAAAGAAAGGCTGTGCTTCCATTCACCAGTAAAGGTTTTACAAAAGTTGCTTCTATTAACAAGTCTTTTTCTTTTGCTTTTCTTTTCATGAACACCATTGTTTTATCCAATGTTCTCATTCTCTTCAATATTAAAATAAATCATTTTCGTTTCAATTCAGAAACAGTATCTATTATACTTTCAATGTGTTGCTTTTTCTTATACACTGCTCATCTTATTTTATACTTTTTACAATCTTTTAATACATTTTTAATTGCTCTACTTCTAAACATTCTTATACGTATCTCTTTAAATAGTTTTTGCCTTCTTATAATATGAGTTGTTTATCCAAAACTAATGTTTTTTTACCATTATAATTTTTCTTTTCCTTCTGGTTTGTTGTAAAACTTTTCTTTTCCATTCATTATTATTGACTTTCTTTAATCTCTCTACAACTGATTTAAGAAACTGTTTAGTGCTCCTACAAGAAGAGATTTTACCCTGAGTAACATTTTGCTCTTTTTCTAATGCACTCTTTTTATGTTTCTTTAAGTAGTACTGTTTTCTTTGTTCTCTTCTTTTTTCATGTTTTCTTGCCATCTTCAATTTGTGATCCAAATAAAATAAATTTCTAAAAAACAAAGAACAGTTTCAATAGTTTGTTACAACGATTAACAATTTTAAATTAATTACATCTCAATATTCATAATAACTACTAAGCAATTACTTACAATTACATTACTATTCTCTTTATAACAAATAAAAAAACAAAAGTGCAGAAAAAGCAAGAGAACTGCAGAAAAGGAAGAAAGGTGCTGAAAGAGAAAGAAAGGGACCGAAAGAAAAGAAAGGTTCAGAAAGAGCCAAGAGAAATGCATCAGGAAGCAACACAGATGCAGAAAATTGTGAGAAGTGCAGAAAGGGGCAACAGAGGTGCAGAAAGAGACAATAGGGGTGCACAAGGAAGCAACAGAGGTCACAAACATGCAAGAGAAGTACACAAAGAGGCAAGAGAAATGCAGAAAGAGGCAAGAGAGGTGCAAAAATAACAAGACGGGTACAGAAAAAGGCAAGAGAGGTGCAGAAAGAAGCTTTGAGAGGTGCAGAAAAAAGCAAGACAAGTGTAGAAAGAAGCACCTGACGTTCAAAAACAAGCAATGGAAGTGCAGAAAGAGGCAAGAGAACTGCAGAGAGAGGAAGAAATGTACAGAAAGAGGCAAGAGAGATACAGAAAGAGGCAAGAGAGGTACAGAAAGAGGCATCAGAAGTGCAAAAAGAAGGAAGAAGAAAGAGGCAAGAAGAGTGCAGAAAGAAGCAACAGAGATGCACAAAAAGGCAAGAGAGGTATAGAAAGAAGGAAAGAGGTACAGAAAAAGGCAAGAGAGTTTCAGAAAGGTGCAAGAGATGTGCAAAAAGAAGCAAGAGACGTGCAGAAATAGGCAAGAGAGGTGCAGCAACAGGTGAGGGAGGTGCAGAAACAGGGAAGAGGGGTGCAGAAAGAGGCAATAGAGGTGCAGAAACAGGCAACAGAAGTACAGAAACAGGAAAGAAGGGTACAAAAAGAGGCAAGAGGAATGCACAAAGAAGCCACAGAGGTGTAAAAAGGCAAGAGATGTAACAAAAGGGAGAAGAGATGTACAGAAAGAAGCAAGAGATGTACAGAAAAGGGCAAGAGAGATACAGAAAGAGGTAATGGAGGTGTAGAAAGAAGCAAGAGAAGTGCAGAAAGAAGCAAGTGAGCTCCAGAAACAAGCAAATGAGGTGTAGAAAGAACTAAAAGACGTACAGAAAGAGTCAAAAGAAGTAGAAAAAGAGGCAAGAGAAGTGCAGAAAGAGGCAAGACAAGTGCAGAAAGAGACAAGAGAGGTGCAGAAAGAGGCAAGACAACAGCAGAAAGAGGTAAGAGAGGTAGAGAAACAGGGATGAGGGATGCAGAAAGAGGTAAGAGGGGTACACAAAGAAGCAAGACAAGTACAGAAAGAAGCAAAAGGGGTGCAGAAAGAACAAACAGAGGTGCAAAAACAACAAGAAAAGTACAGAAACAGGCAAGAAAAGTGCTCAAAGAGGCAAAAGAGGTACAGAAAGAGGGAAGAAGAGTACAGAAAGAGACAAGTGAGCTGCAGAAAGAAGAAAGTGATGTGCAAAAAGAACTAACAGAGGTGCAGAAAGAAGAAAGACAGGCACAGAAAGAAGCAAGAGAACTGTAGAAAGAGACAAGAAAAGTGCAGAAAGAAGCAAAAGAACTGCAGAAAGTGGCAAGATAGGTGCAGAAAGAGGCAAGAGTTGTGCAGAAAGAGCCAATAGAGGTGCACAACCAGGCAAAAGTGGAGCAGAAACAGGCAAGAAGCGTGCAGAAAGAGGCAAGAGGAGTGCATAAAGATGCAACAGAGGTGCAAAAAAGGCAAGAGAGGTGAACAAAGAGGAAAAGAGCTACAAAAAAGGTAAGAGAGGTTCTGAAAAAGCCAAGACCACACAGGCCTTTAAACTTGGCAGTCTACACTTCCCATTTCAAGCAGACACCTAAATATATACAGCCTACTTCAAGTGTACCTTTCCAGAGATTCACACAAAGTACCCTAATCACTAATCCCTCTGCTAATCCCTCTGCCAACATTTCCTAAACCTCACTTTTCTGCTGCACCTTCATTTTTTACCGACTGCTCAGAATGTTAGACCTACCAAATTTAAAACAACAATGCTTTCCATTATTCTGTTGTAAGTCTCACCATAATTCTGAACATATGCATACGTATGTCTGTGTCTTTCCAATGTCACTGTTATAAGTCTCACCATATTCCTGAAAGCATGCATGCATGTGTTTGTGCCTTTTCCTAGTGAAGTCATACATAAAAAGAAATATACAAATAGTTATATACCTGTGTTTCAAACATCTACCATATTCAGATGCATAACACATTTGAGAATACATGTACACATAGACACATAACTCAATCACAAGAGCACACAGACCTTTAAACTTGACTGAGTGCACTTCCTATATGGAACACAGATCTACATTTATACACCCTACTTCAAGTATACCTTTCCACAGATTCCTACAAACTACCCTAATCACACATCCCTCTGCCAACATGTCTCAAACCTCACTTTTCTGCTGCTCCTTCATTTTTCAGCGACTGCTCAGAATGTTAGAGCTACCAAATTTAAAACAGCAATCCTTCCATCTTACTGTTGTAAGTCTTACCATGTTCCTGAAAGCATGCATGCATGTGTCTGTGCCTTTTGCTATTACCATCATAGATAAAAGAAATATACAAATAGTTGTATACCTGTGTTTCAGACGTCTAGCATCTTCAGATACATAACACGTGTGAGAATACATGTACAAGTAGAGACATACCTCACTCACAATACCATGCACACCATAAAACTTTGCACTCTGCACTTTCCAATTCAAGCAGACACCTACATTTATATGGCGTACTTCAAGTGTACCTTTCCAGAGACTCATACAAAGTACCCTGATCACTAAAACCTCTGCCAACATGTCTTAAAGCTCACTTTTCTGCTGCACCTTCATTTTTCACCAACTGCTCAGATTGTTAGACCTACCAAATTTAAAATAGCAATCCTTCCCATGTTACTATTGTAAGTCTCACCATGTTCCTGAAAGCACGCATGCATGTGTCTGTCTTTTTTTCTAGTGGCATCATACGTAAAAGAAACACACAAATAGATGTATACCTCTCTTTCACACGTCTAGCATCTTCAGATGCATAACACATGTGAGACATAACTTTTGCTCAGAATGTTGGTCCTTCCCAAATTTAAATCAGCAATCCTTCCCATGTCAGTGTTATAAGTCTAACCATATTTCTAAATGTATTCATGCGTATGTCTGTGTCTTTCCCATTACACAGTACTATGCAAAACTTATTTCAATCTTCATTTCAGTACAATAAAACAAACTACAGTACACTTTCATACATTTGGTAACATATTTCAAACATCACACTTCTCTAATACTCTGCAAACTTTAAAAATAATGCTTTTCAAAGTAAAAAATATCTATACATAGACTGAAGCACTACAACGCAATACATAACACACCTTACAAATTTGTAACTCACCTCTCACATAGTATTGCAGAATATGAAATATCAAAAACTGATAAAAGATTTTCTTTTTCACACAATAAATGTGATGCACCACTCTCAACAAGGTAAAACCAGTAATGGCAAACTTTTCCTCTCTGCACACAAATAAATGTAACTAACAAATCAAAATGCTTTCTTCACTTTTTCAAATTCTGAAACCCATTTTCATTGGTTAGACCCTTTACTAGTCTCTTCTAAAAGTCCCCAAACTGGTTCTGGAATTTACTGGAGTCGCAACTCCTTTGCGGTGCCGCGTGTAGCGTCGCGATGGAGCCGCGAACCCTTACGGGAGTTCAAAAACCTATTTCCAATAATACTAGTATTATTTTTTAACATCACACTACTTCTAAACATACTACTGATTTGGGAAAACATACTTCAGTAGCATATCACATATATATAAGATAGCATTTCATATTTTAAAACCACAGTTAAGTTTCAACCCTTACCCCATTCTGCTTAATCCTAGTTTCCGTAGTAACAGTTTCTGCAACATTCAACTGTACTGGCAGGTCACAAGTTCATCATATTTTCAAGTTCAGCACACTAGCTTGCAAATAGCAGGCATGATTCAGTATTGCAAATACTAACTTATCCTGTCTACTGTACCTGTCAAAGTTTTTTCTATAACCAATCAGAAAGATGCTGTTTTTACAAAGTAAGATGCATCATATTTTTGAGTACACAATGTTTATGAACAGCCAGTCAGTTAACTGCTTCTTCAAAAACAGCCTCTTAACCACCATTTTAGATATCTCTCATTGTACCAACTGACTTACTCAGCTATAGACGTTTTTTGATGCCTTCCACTCATCCCTTCAAAATGCTAACAGTATGGATTGTAGGACACAGCTATGTTTTCTGGGGCAAAAGGTATGCTGAACACAGAGGTATTGACAAAGACCTAGGTTTGCAAAATGTGGATATTAAATGGTTTGCACAGAGAGGTTTAAAGTGGCACCAATTGCTGCCTTTGATTAAAACCTTTTTCCATCTCCAACCCCTGACCTCATGATTGTGCACTGGGGTGGAAATGACCTAGGCACATTGACTGGGGTAGGATTGGAAATAATAATGAAGGATTCCTTTGCACAACTGATGTCGCTTTGCCTCACACTGACTTTGTATACTCTAATAGATGCCAAAGACAGAAATGGAAGTGGTCAAATCAAAACTGTCCACAGATTGAGAAGGCTAGGAAGAATGTTAATAAAGCTCTTTCTGCTTATCTCAGAGACCATAGGATGGGCTCCATCTATAACAACGATCTACGTTTTGATATGCATTACAGCTACAGGAGTGATGGAGTTCACTTCACAGATGAAGAGAACAGAGTGTTTCTCAACAACCTGAAGCTGTGCATCCGGACTTACGTGTAGCTACAACAAAGTCATAATGAACAACACGGCTTTTGTTAGAGTCACCCTATAACCCAACAGTAAAAGTTATATATTTTGTAACATATATACTGTTTTGAAATATTTTCTGGATTCGCGAACCCATCGCGTATTCGCAAAACAAAAGCACAAATTCAATGTACTACAACACATTACACTTCTCAAGTTTAACTTTTCATTTTTATTTTTTTGTATTATTTCTAACTCTATCAATTTTAATGTGTATTAACTTCAATCTCACTAGCTCAATAAAAAAGTTTACAAATGTGACACTAATTTCTGAATTATATAGTATTTAATTATTTATTTAAGGTGGATCCGCGAATCCACCACAACGTTACACTGGGGGGGCTGCGCTGAGAGCCATAATAGGGTTGTGACTCCTATCACAAGAGAAAAAAAATAATTATTGCCCCCCAGTTCCATTGCCCCATATCGGCCCCGGGGACCCCATCCCCCAGGGCCTGGCCATTTGTTTTAAAAAAATAAAGGGAGAGGGGGCCACTTGCCTCCCTCCTGGGCCATTTATGGCCCTGGGGACCCCATCCCCTGGGGCTTGACCAATACTTTATTTTTATTTTTTTAAATGGGTAGAGGGGCCTTGCAGCCCCCCTACCAGGGCCATTTTGGGCCCAGGGTCCCCATCCCCCGGGGCTTGGCCTCACGTTGTAGACCATGGGGAAAGTCCCACTGCCCCCCTGGTCCCTGCCAGCTCCCTGCCTCCTGCGGGAGCCGTCATTGCTTTTGGGCAGAGGGAGCTGGCTCCCTTTTCCCAAAAGCAATTATGCTTCACTTCATGGAAGCGAGAGCAGTTTTCCTGCTCTCGCTTCCATGAAGCAAAGCAGAAGTTTGCTATGGCATGGCAGGAGCCGTGCTCCAGCCATGCCATAGCAAATTGCAATGTCCCGGCAGTGGGCACCCCAGGACATTGCTGGAGCCAGCCCTGGGGGGGTGGTCCCCAGGGCTATGGAGGGCTCTACGAGGGGGGATGCGCCACCCCCTCCCCTCTAGTGAGTAGCCTCAGGGAGGTGGTGGTCCAAGGGGCAGGGGTCCGCAACGCACCCCCGCATTTAACTAAAGTGTGCCCCTGGGAGGTGGTGGTCCATGGGCCTGTGTGGGGGGGGTCAAACCCCCCACACTTTCATTTTTTTTAAAAGCCCCGGGGAGGTGGTGGTCCCCGGGGCTGTGGGGGGCCCGTGTGGCCCGAGTATTTCATTAATATAGCCTCGGGGAGGTGGTGGTCCCCAGGGCTGGGTGGGGGGGCAGGAGCCCCCCACACATTTTTTTTTTAAAAAGCCCCTCGGAGCTGGTGGTCCCTAGGGCTTCGGGGGGCCGGCATCATAATTAAGCATTGCCCCCGGGACCTGGCCCACCTGGGGGCTTAAAAAAAATGAAGCATGGGAGACCGCACTTGGTTTAAAAAAATCAAATGGATTTGCGGACCCTCGCGACCCTCGCTGAAATTCTTTTTTTTTTTGTTGTTTTGGCCCTCGGGGTCCATGTGGGACCCCCTGAGCCGGCTTAGGGGGTCAGGGTTTTTCTACCCTGCCCCCTTTTCTTGTTTTTGATCCTTTTATTACCTTTTTTCTTGTTACTCGGTTCAACCGAGTCACAAGATGGCTGCCAACACTTCCTGGTTGGAACTGTTGGCAGCCAATCAGATTGCAAGGCTCAAGATCGGGAGGGTTTGCAGATCCTCCGCGTCCCTATTTGTATATCTGTAAATATTTAATTTTCTCAAAAACTACAGAACAGATTTACACCATGTAACAAAAAGAATGCACTCTAGACCAAAAGCTACCTTTCTGCTAATTGTGGTGTAATTCCATTCAGCAGTTCGGGCTGTAGCTGCGTCAACAGTTTCCTTTGGAAATTAACATGGAGAAAACGTGTTTTGAGAACCCCCTTTTTTCTCGGCCCCCGCTTGAAGAATCACCCCGAAACTTTCAAGACAGCAGCTGAAGTGAGTGGGCCATTAGTTTTGAAAACTTTGCGAAGATTTGTCAAACAGCGCCAAAGATATTGGCAAAAGAAAAAACTCTTTTTGAATAGAAGCAAGGCCCTAACTATAACTACCTACAGGTGACCGCCAGTAGGTAATATATATAGAGATCCCATGGGGACTCAATGCTGACGCGGAACTATATGCATAGCTATGATGTCTTGTGACAGTGATGTATCGTACTTGAGTCCTGCAATTTCTCAGTGCCAGGGCCTACAGTTGTGAAAATATCTGTACCAGACTTTTGACAATTGTCATCAGTGTTTGAGCAGGCCAAGACCAAGATGTATTTATATTGGGGCAGTGCAATTTGAAAATAAGAATCTTTATACTGTAATATTTACGTATGTTTAGAAAGTAGGTTTGCATGTTAACATCTATATAAAAGGAGGAATTGCACTCTGCACTTTACAACTTATCACCTTTTAGAGAGGCTGTGATCTGGTTGAATTTATATTGGATTTGTGCAATTTTGAGGACTAGCACTTTAGCACTTTAAGATCGGTGAAACTTTAGGACAATAACCCCGCACTCTGTTATATGTGAGATATAAGGATAAGCACTTTACACTTTATAACTTATGAACTTTTCATTGCATTTTGCAGCGGGGTTATATAGTCAAGGTCAGGTATATAGATCAAAATAGCAATGGTTAGGGACTTAGTACTTTACTATCATTTCCCAGCCAGATTTGTACAGCTGATCATAACAACCACGTATATTATTATTCTATACTTCTTAATGTGTATTATTGTGAAGAGGCACATGCAACTTTAACATGTTTGATTGCTACATTTTGCATAATTTGCACATTGGGGATGAAGTGTAATAAGGTGGTAAGTGAACCCATATATTATATATATGTGATATACATTTGTTGTATATTAGAAATGGAATTCCTTACGATATATGCACTTGATGATGAATCCTACAGAAAATCAAATAGAGTGTAAACACTGTGTCAGGTCTGGTCAGGTTTGTTTACCTAGTTTCCTACACCTAGGCCAAGGGAGTGGCAGGTTAGGCAGGCGCTCTTATCCCGGATTTTGGAGAGTAATGTCCTTCAAATATGCTTCCTTGTTGCTCCGATATCTGCTCTCTGCTTTGCGGCGGAATTCCAAGATGGCCACCCACGTTTTGCAGATCGGGTTGCCAGTCTAGTCTTTTGGGTTTCTAATTCTCCACAGCTGTGTTAGCGTTCGCTCGCGCTGAGCGCTTCGCACTTCAACTGTGGAATTCGGCGGAACGCCAGCTTTTCCGGAGGTGTCGCCGTTTCCTGCATTTAGAAAACATTCTGAGAGAAAGTCATTAGAGATATCGAGGTACTCTGAAGGTATTATCCTGCCTACTTGGTGAGTCCATTTTCTGTGCTATTTTTCAAAGGAGAATTTCAGAGGAAGGTACTGAGGAGATTCTTAGCCTGGTAACGGAACGCAATAGAGACATTTACTTCATTGGCAGCAGCGTCACTTAGTCAGTAGCGCTAACATTCAATTAGAACATTCGAGACAGTGAGTTGAGAGAGGTGTGAGAAGTTGGCCTGGCATATGCTGTCCACTAATTATAGTGGGCACCTTGCACCAGTCCAAACAACCCCTTATTGGAGATAGGTTAAAGACAACCTTTATTGAAAGCTATCCTAGTGGTAGCTATGGAGAGCAGCCTTCAGGCTAAGTCTTGAAGGAATGTAAAGCAGCTTGTTTTACCAGTCTATAATCTCTTGAGTGACCAAATGAAAGAGGACCACACCAGGTATATATTCAAAATATATGTATTTATTACTAAACACACCCCTCTAGTCTCTTTATGAGGCTAGAGTTCGAAGTACATAAATTATAAGTTAGTTATCTACAGTAATAGCACAAATACACATTTGAGCCCCAGGGGCGTACCAAACCATATACCAATAAAGTGGTATAAGAACCACGACTGAGCTAGACACAAGGCCTAGAGCCTGTAGAAGTGCTTGGACCACAAGGAACCACCCAAGGCAGTGACACAGGGGACCCACGGGGGACGCGTGCAGTGTATGAACACAGCCGCAAACCACCGTTAACTTCTATGGGGAAAGTCGCAATTAGAATTTAAAAGAAAATGGACACTTAGGGGAGGATTTGGAGCAAACCCTTTGAGAACTAGGCTGTTCTAGTGTCAATACCCACAGGAGCACCGGAGTACTCGAGTTACCTCACCCAGGGGAGCCGGGTGCATAGGTGTCTTTCGGGGTCGGGTTTCGTCGTCGCTTTCAATGGCGATCTGCTGCAAAGTGCTGCAGGTGGCCAAGTCGAAAGTGTTCGGGTGGATCCAAAGGTGAATCGAAGATCTGAAGAACTTGAAAGCAGAGGGGACAGAGTCTGGGTCACTAGCCAGTGACCAGGAAGGCGATGAGCAGATGCCCACCGATGTCGAGTGCTTCAGGTAGGTTGACGGTCATCTTGACTCTTCAGCCACGAGGTCCAGGAGGCGTCAACGATGACCAGGAGCTGGATTCGAGCTGTCCCATGATGTTTGTCGATTGCAGGGGTGTCGGCGACCGGACTGGACCCAACAAGCCTTGGCAACGGCAAGTCTTGTGGAAATGGAAGAAGGACGAGGTTGCAGACCAGCAAGGTCTGGGGGACTCACCCAGCAAAGATAAGTCAGGGCACACCTGGAGCAACCAGGGAGCCCAAGCAGAAAAAGATTGGCCTTCGGGAGGGCCTACTAGCCAACGGACTAGCGACCGCGAAGGAGCCTCGAGATGATGAACGTGGAGCTGGCTCACAGGACACTCGTGAAGTGGAGGCCAGTGATCTTCGGTGCAGTTGGTGCTGGAGGCTGGGGATACTCGAAGCCCAAAGTACGACTTCGTGGGAGACCCAGAAGAGGATGCACTTGCAAATGTGATCGGTGTCCAGGGGTCACGGTTTCACGTTACCCACGACAGCTATGGGCCTCAACTTTGCTGGGGACTCAGGGCAGCCTCGTGGAAGTCTGGAAATCTACCTCTGGTGATGCAAAGACTTCGGCGTCCGACGGGAGCTTCTGTGATGCAGACCGGACAATTGCTACTTTGGTGCCTGCCAAGCAGGGGAGTCACTCCTTGACCCCAAGGGAGATTCTTCAGTCCTCTAATCTTAAAGTAGAGCGTCGAAGGTCCAGGATTCTGTATCAGAGTTTCGTCCAGGTAAATCTAAAGTCCTAAGGACTGGGGTCCCCTACTTATACTAAGGTAGGGGGTTGGACATACTCTGTGGCCCCACCTATGGGAGGGTCAGGGCAGAGGGGTGGCTACACCCCTTTCCCTTTGTCCAGTTTTGCGCCAGAGCAGGGGCTGGAAGCCCCTGAGCCGGTTTGAACTGGGGTATGCACAGGGACACCAAGTGTGCCCCCAGTGCAGGACTTCAAAGCACCTGAGAGTGCTCCCGCCCAGCCCCAATACACACTATCCTGTCTGGGGAGGTGGTCACACCTCCCTGGGACAGGAAACCTATTGTCCAGGCCTCCCCTGCCAGAGTTTCGGTCAGCAGCAGGAGGCCAGACTCGTGTCTGTGGCAGCGGCATCCATTTTGTGATGCCAGGGCTCTGGAAAGTCAGTACCGGGTATACCGGTGTGTACATGTCTTTCCCTCTAGAAGGGTGGAATGCTACCCCCGCCACCAGAACTGGCAGGGGGGTAGTATTCCAAGATGTTTGAAACCAAACACAACATGTTTCCCTGCAGCCATCCCAAAGTTAGCATTTAACGCGAGGTTATAATGCGCTTAAGAGTATATGGTCAGGCTGCACTACAAACAGCATCAGAGAAGGATCTCCGAACGCTGCAGAGGGGCCCAGCTCATGCAGGGGCACCCTTTCACATAGGAACCACGCACTCTGCCTTCAGGATTGATAAGGCCTGCCATAGGAGTGACTTATAGGTTTATATGTGTGTATGTATGTAGTGATATAGGTAGCCTATATCACAGTAAGGGGTGCATGCACCACCTTACCCAGGCTGCAGTAGCAGACCTGTGGTGTCAGTTTGGAGGGCCTTCCAGGGGTGGCACAATACATGCTGCAGCCCCTGGTAGGCCTCTGAGGTACCTATGCCCTGGGTACATAGTATACCATATACTAGGGACTTATAAGGGCACTCCAGATTCCAATCAGAGATGTGCCTAAGGCACATGGAAACCATTTTAAAGAGGAAGCAGCTAGGCTGGGGTTCTGATTAGCAGGGCCCCAGCCAGACTAAGGTCGAAAAACAGTGAAGCATCAGCAAAAAGTGGGGGTACTCATGTGAAGCAGATCCTACTCTCCTACACGAGGTATCATCAACGTCTCTCCTCCTCAACCAAGCAACTATAGAAGAGACAATAGGTGGCATATTAAGGTACTGAATTGCTGAGAGAATCATTTGAGACAACACACCAGTAATAAGAACAATTTGGGTGCATCTATATTTTGAACTGTGCAACTATCAAGGCGCTAGGAAGAAGAAGTTATTAGTGATTATTGATATATATATATATATATATATATATATATATAGAATAATACTTACCAACTGCACCTGAGCTTCGGCATTCCAGCGACGAGAAGAGAGCTGTAAAGATAACAAGAAAAGGAGTTAGACATCGATATTAAGAAGCGGAATATTATAACATTTGACAGAGAGACAGGACAAGGTAAACAGGAATATTTAGAGAGATGTTAAATGAAAGAGAGGGGTTAGAGTATTGACAAGAAATTAATAGGTGTTATGTAATTTCAGAATCCTACAAGAAGTCAACACCCTGTAGAGAATAAACAGCAGGTCTCTCCTAATAACTACTACAGAGAGCAGCTAGCCACTGAGAAAGGACAGGTATACTAATATCTATATAGCTAACCGTTAAGGAAGGTCAGAGAAGGCTTAGTACAGTGCACTGAGATTATTTGTTATAATTTGTTTCAGAAGTCAACTTGGAGCCCAGCTCGAAGTCCAGTCTAAAGAGGAGAAACAGTGGCAGTCTCTCTTGTCTTCCCAATCCCCTTTCCCCCTCTTTGCTGCAGCGAGTTTCATTCGCGGTAGCGAGGTAGGGGATAGTGGAATATTCATCTGCTCCTGCGGGGATCCAAGTTCGGGTTCAGGTACTTTGACATTTGACACACTGGGTCACTACTAGTATTGTGCAAATATTGGATGTCCCGGTTAGTGTACTTCACAAAAATTACGTTCTTGCTTATGTTCACCTAAGTACTTTACAGTACTGGTTCTGAAATAGAATAGGAGCTAATATGAATGTGTCCAGGTAACGTTTAAGTTGTCTTTCCCCTTTAAGACAATTGCATATATATATATTTTTTTTTTTAGGTGATGGGATGGTAGGGCCATTGGCCCTTTAGGGCCATTGGACCTTTAAAAATGACACTCTTCACAATGAATCTATGACCCAGTTTAAGGCTACGGCTGAAACGCATAGGTCTGTTGGTTTGCACGCACACTTTTGGACTTTGCAAGTTTAAAGATGACAAAAAAAGGATAAAGCTCAATAAATTACCAGTTTGAGGATTCCCGCGTGTTTCCATCTTTCTGCTTCGCCCTGGAGGAAGTGTGGTCTAAAGGAAGGGCGGTATTCAGGAATGGTTGGAATATATATATTTATATATATATATACATTATCTACTGGCGGTCGCCAGTAGATAGTTATAGTTAGGACCTATTATCCATAGGAAATCCGCGACATTCTAATTGAAATAACTCTTGCGCCGGTTGACGAATCTTCGCGAAAGCTTCCAACTTGTTGGGGCGCTCCGCTCCTACCCTGAAAGTCTCGGGTTGATTCGTCAAGCGGGGGCCGAGAAAAAAGGGGGGTCCCAAAATGCGTTTTCCCCATTCATTTTTCCATAGGATCCTTTAGTCGCAGCTACAGCCCAAACTGCTGAACGGAATTACACCAAATTTGGCAAAGAGGTAGCCCTTGGTTCAGTGTCGTGCCTTTTGCTTAAATGGTGTAAATCCGTTCAGTAGTTCCTGAGAAAATCAAAAGTAAAGTCACATATATATCTATGGGCGAGTAGGGTCCGCGTATCCTGAGCGCACCCTGCGCGCACCGTCCCGATCACGAGCTGCATGCTAATTGGCTGTCAAGTGGCTGTCAACACTCCAAATCAGGAAGTGTTGGCAGCCATTTTGTCCCTCGGTAGAACCAAGGGACAGAAACAAGTGCTCAAAGCGCAAAAAGGGGGCAGGGTAGAAACACCCTGACCCCTAGGTCTGCTCAGGGGGTCCCACAAGGCCCCCCTGGGCAGAAAAAAGCATTTTTTTTTTTAAACGGCGGGATGCGCTTAGGGTGCGCGGATCCCGTTGATTAAAAAAAAAAAGCACAAGAAACAAGTGCGCAAAACGCACAAAGGGGGCAGGGTAGAAACACCCTGATCCCCTAGGTCTGCTCAGGGGGTCCCACAAGGACCCCCTGGGCAGAAAAAAGCATTTTTCTTTTTTTCAAAATCGGCGGGATGGGCTTAGGGTGCGCGGATCCCACTGATTAAAAAAAAACCACAAGAAACAAGTGCGCAAAACGCACAAAGGGGCAGGGTAGAAACACCCTGACCCCTAGGTCTGCTCAGGGGTCTCACAAGGACCCTCTGGGCAGAAAAAAGCAACAAAAAAAAAAAAAAGACCGGCATCGTGCCGAGGCCCCGCCCCCTCCCTGCAGCAGTCTGCAAACGCGCCCCCTGGCGCATTTTAAGAAGGGGAAGTAATTCCCCTTGAATACTGGGGGTCCCTGGGGGCCAACTAGCCCACCAGGAACCTCCGGTATGCGCCAGGGGGCTGCATTGCAGAGAGGTGTACAGAGGCCACGCCCCTTTTTACACCTCTCTGCAACTCAGCTCTGTGGCGCTTTTTGGGGGTACATGGTGGGCTAGTTGGACTCCAGGGACCCTCAGTATTCAAGGGGACTTAATCCCCCAACTTAAAACGCGCCACGGGGCACATTTGCACAGTGGTGAAGGGAGGGCGGGGCTTCAGGTGACATGTGTGCAAACAGGCCCCGTGGCGCATTTTAAGATGGGGAATGAAATCCCCTTCAATCCTGAGGGTCCCTGGGGGCGAAGTAGCCCACCAGGTACGTCCAGAAAGCGCCACAGAGCTGCGTTGCAGAGAGGTGCAAAAAGGGGCGTGGCCTCTGAACACCTCTCTGCAACGCAGCTCCCTGGCGCATACTGGAGGTACAGGGTGGGCTAGTTGGACCCCAGGGACCCTCATGATTCAAGGGGACTTAATCCCCCAACTTAAAACACGCCACGGGGCGCGTTTGCACAGATGTCACCTCAGGCCCCGCCCCTCCCTTCACCATTGTGCAAATATTCCTCTAAAATCAGCCGAACTACGAATTCCGATTTACTCACCTGTTATCAGGAGAGACCTCAGTCCTGCATCTTTCAGCCCAGTACTGATCCTGAAAAGTAATTTTAACCGTACTTACCAGTAACTTGAATTTCCTTCCATAGGATATCATTGACTGGTTTCACTTGGAAATTCTTCTAAGTGTGGAGTTTTGGAACTTTATAATATTCCTCTAAAATCAGCCGAAATACGAATTCCGATTTACTCACCTGTTATCAGGAGAGACCTCAGTGCTGCATCTTTCAGCCCAGTACTGATCCTGAAAAGTAATTTTAACCGTACTTACCAGTAACTTGAATTTCCTTCCATAGGATATCATTGACTGGTTTCACTTGGAAATTCTTCTAAGTGTGGAGTTTTGGAACTTTATAATATTCCTCTAAAATCAGCCGAAATACGAATTCCGATTTACTCACCTGTTATCAGGAGAGACCTCAGTGCTGCATCTTTCAGCCCAGTACTGATCCTGAAAAGTAATTTTAACCGTACTTACCAGTAACTTGAATTTCCTTCCATAGGATATCATTGACTGGTTTCACTTGGAAATTCTTCTATGTGTGGAGTTTTGGAACTTTATAATATTCCTCTAAAATCAGCCAAAATACGAATTCCGATTTACTCACCTGTTATCAGGAGAGACCTCAGTGCTGCATCTTTCAGCCCAGTACTGATCCTGAAAAGTAATTTTAACCGTACTTACCAGTAACTTGAATTTCCTTCCATAGGATATCATAGCCTGCTTTTTGCTGAAAAAGTTTCTAAGTGTCGATTTTTGAAACATACAAATATTCCTCTAAAATCAGCCAAAATACGAATTCCGATTTACTCACCTGTTATCAGGAGAGACCTCAGTGCTGCATCTTTCAGCCCAGTACTGATCCTGAAAAGTAATTTTAACCGTTCTTACCAGTAACTTATATTTCCTTCCGTAGGAATCCATTGTCTGGTTTTCAGCAGAAAAGTTTCAAAGTGTTGATTTTCACAAACTACAAATATTCCTTAAAAATCGCCTGTATGACTTAAACGCATTCTTTCAACTGTTTATAGGAGATGCACCAGTGCTGGATCCAGGATCCACCACTGAGTAAGAAAAAGTAACGATAACACTACTTACCTGCTAAGTGAATTTCCTCCCATAGGATAACATTGGTGATTCTATGTGAAAAAGTTTCTAAGTGTCAACTTTTAAAATACAATAATATTCCTTAAAAATCACTACTGTAACCAAAACGCTTTTACTCAACTGTTTACAGGAGATGTCCCAGGACTGAATCTAGGATCCAGTCCTGTGGTTAGAAAAGTAATCCATAAAGTAACTAATTGCATTTAGCTAGAAATTCACATTGAGCTCAATGTTGCATTGTGTTTGAAATTGTGTTGCCCATTGCAACAACTGTAACTACTGTACTTAAAAGTCTATTGCCTATTTGCAAAGTATTTAAACTAAAGTAATTCATTCTGAGGAAGTATATTTTGTAATGTAATGTATAATGTAATTACAATGTAATTTAAAAAATAAAATATCTAAAAATAAATAGTTTAAAAAAATGTAGTAAATCAGTATAAAAAAAAAATATATATAACAATTAATACATTGAAAAATTGTCATTTACAAAACCTTTGAAATTCACTGAAAAAAACCATAGGTTTCAGACATGTTATAGTTAGGAATTAGCATTTTAAAAACCTTTGAAATTCACTGAAAAAACCATAGGTTTCAGGCATGTTATAGTTAGGGTTTAGCATGTAAAAAACCTTTGAAATTCACTGAAAAAACCATAGGTTTTAGGGAAAGTTATAGTTAGTTGGACATTGCACTCGTACAAAACCCGTGAAATTCCCCCGTTGTAGTTAGTTCAGCTAACTATAACTCACGCCCCACAATGCACTGCTGATGACGTCACATATTACATCACTCATGACATGGTCAGTGACATCACTGATGACATCACTGATGACATCTCAAATGACATCACTGATGACATCATCCATGTGAGAATTTAATGCATCTTCTCACACCCTAATATAACTTTTGATACACCCACTCTAAATTACAGACTGCCATTCTCAAAACCATACACACTCCAATACCAATAAGTACATACCCACTCACTGATTCTTAGGTCTACACACACACATCTACTCACTCACCCGTACAGTCACTCATACTTACAGTCACTCAGTACAGGACTATCATATGCACTCATACACCTATATAAACACTCACACAACGCAACTCATCCATAGAGGTACTCACACACCTAGTCAGTCATGCAAATAATTAATCACACTCCAATTTACTCACCTATACAGTTATACACACCAGCTCACTTATTCATAAAAATACTAGCACATTCTTACGCTCCTATGCAATCACTGATGCAAGCACACACTCATCCATATAGCCACTCTCACAATCACACACTCTCACTTATAGCCATTTATATACTCCAATACACATATATACTGCCTTTCACATATGTAGTTACTCACACATGTACCACTGAGATATACATTCAATCACTAACACACCCATACACACACTCACCCACCCATACAGTCCATCACAGACGCACTGTTGAAACCATGCACCCAGTGAATCACCCACTCACACATCTATGCACAGAGTCACACACACCCCACCCACACAAACACTGAGGCACCCATATAGATACTCAGAGAACCAATCCATAACCCATATAGACACTCATTTAGCTAGTCAGAAACCCATTCAGCTGCTTACACAACAACAGACAGACGGATACAGACATTCACACAGTTTAGTCACTCACCCATGCATCCAGTAAGATACATTTAATCACTCACTTATAGACTCAGTCACGCACCTACTAAATCATCCATTCAGACGCTTATACACCCACTCATTCTTCAATACGCCTTTCCCTATATATATTAAACATATTTAAACTTTACAGAAACACACAGTCACTGGATGATGTCAGTGATGTCATCAGTGATGTCACTGACCATGTCATGAGTGATGTAATATGTGACGTCATCAGCAGTGCATTGCGGGGCGCGAGTTATAGTTAGCTGAACTAACTATAATGGGGGAATTTCACGGGTTTTGTACGAGTGCAATGTCCAACTAACTATAACTTTCCCTAAAACCTATGGTTTTTTCAGTGAATATATATATATATATTACCTACTGGCGGTCGCCAGTAGGTAGTTATAGTTAGGATCTCGTTTCTATTCAAAAAGCGTTTTTTCTTTTGACAATATCTTTGGCATTGTTTGACAAATCGTCGCAAAGTTTTCAAAACTAATGGCCCGCTCAGGTCAGCTCCTGTCTTGAAAGTTTCGGGGTGATTCGTCAAGTGGGGGCTGAGAAAAAAGGGGGGTCCCAAAACGCATTTTCTCCATGTTAATTTCCATAGGAAAAATTGGAACAGGCTACAGCCCGAACTGCTGAACGGAATTACACCAAATTTGGCAAAAAGGTAGCCCTTGGTTCAGAAAGAGACCTTTTTTCTAAATGGTGTAAATCTGTTCAGTAGTTCCTGAGAAATTATAAAAAGAATAGTTTCGATATCTGAGCACCGAGGAGGGTTCGCAAACCCTCCCGGGCACGAACTTCACTCTGATTGGCTGCCAACACTCTAATCCAGAATGTGTTGGCAGCCATCTTGTGACTCGGTAACCGAGTCACAAGAAAAGAGTAAAAAAAAAGGTGAAAAACAAGAAAAGGGGGCAGGGTAGAAACACCCTGAGCCCCTAGGCCTGCTCAGGGGTTCCCACAAGGACCCCCAGGACAAAAAAAACTTAGTTTTTTAATAATTTCAGCAGAATTTGCGTTGGGGTCGCGAATCCCACTGAAAATGTAAAAAAAAATATATATATATAATACAGGAGCATGACCCACTCGCTGCTGACTTGCCTACAAGGAAATGCTAAAACAGCGAAAACGGCAGCAGCTTGGAAGGGATTTGGTGAGAATGACTTTCTGCACCAATCGTTCCGGAGTAAAAAACATTTATCAAGGGAACTGGAATAATCACGCATTTTGCTGATAGTAAGAACTTTTATGACTGTGTTCCATTGGGATTTTATTCACATGAATGCATTTTAAGGTGAAAGAAAGCATTACAAGATTCATGCCAACAAAATGAGAACTTTCATAATACCAACATTTATTTGAACTTTATGATGCATTGTGGGAGATGTATTGTACACAGGTCATGTGACCCAGGACTATTAAATGCATGCACGTATGCACTTGGCCAACTGTTTCCTCCCGTGACCAAGGCAGAACGCCGAAACGCGTAGGGTGAAAGGAAGCATGTGGTGCTGCTTAAACCTTGGATTAAAATGTGCCGACTCCGGAAATGGGCCTCTGTGTTTTGTGTCACAGCAGTGAATTGATGGGCTCCTTCGTGCCCGTTGTTTAAAGAGGCCGCCCTGAAGGGTTGGGGGCTCCGATGTTCGAAGGATGTTTGATGGATATATATATATATATATATATATATATATATCCAAGAAAGAAGTGACTCAAACAGATAGATTCACCAAAGAACAAAAATATATTTCAACTACAACGTTTCAGCTTCCGCCTTCCTCAGGTAGTACAAGATGGTTTGCTCAGTGGCTGCACAGATGACACACATATATAACATATATATATATAACATACTCTGCTCCCTGGGAGGACTGAAAGGCAAATGTGCCCTGAATGCCTCACATTTGTGTGAATTCATCAAAACATTCTTTTAAATGAGATGTGTATCTTGTATTAGTGACGTGGAACTAATGAACCCTGCAGACTGTGGAGTGCTTCTAGGCGCTGCATGGGTTGAATCTCGACTACTCATCTACAAAATAGTACTATGCATCCTGAAAACTGCCACCCTCCCAAACCCTCTGCGCCCCCCCTTTTTTTTATGCTTGCCGGAGTGGTTTGTTATAATCGGAACCACTGTGAAGCACAATCTTCGGTACAGTCATGCCTGCATAAAGTGCCACCGCGGGCGTCCCAGAAACCTATACGTGTTAAACCGATACCCCTTTACCTGGCGCTGCCTCTTTATCGCGAACTGCAGTGAAAAGCCACGCGCCTGCGCTGTCGTGACATGATACGTGCAGTGAACGTGGGCAAGCACAGCCCCATTCATCATAATTAAAAAGAAACAGCTCATTAAGTCAGCCTCTCATCCTTCACGCCTTCTTCAGGTTGTGGTTTTGACGCTCAAAGGCCGTTCACCGCTTTTATTTTCCATAGGGGTTCAGGGGGGCTGTACGCATCATGTCCATATCACAGCGCTACCCACACTACACTCTCACATGTGTGCTCTTTGTTGAGCCGGACCCTACACATATTGTCAACGCCATCATCATTTTCAATTTCTGAACAGAAGGGCACGTGCTTTTTCTGGTTCTGTCCCATTTCAAAACGCTGGAGGCTTAGAACATCAAATATATATCTATATATCACGCGATGTGTTGCCAATAAGTTAAGTTAGATGTCATTGGGTAAGGGTCATTTGTCATGAACGTACTATGACTGGCACGACTGTTGTTTTAAAGCGCTTGGAAACGGCAGGACTGCATGAAGCGCTATTAATAGTATCACAGAGATATCGTCTTGCACAGACTTTGATAGTGCACTGCGTGAACATCCAGCACATGTGCCTACACGTGCAAACGCATCCTCACCTGGACACAACAAATGCACGTGCAAGCAGCGAGCATAACTGCCCGTGCAATGCCAGTCCGCGTGGCATGTACCACGCTGCCCCCTTCTTGAAAGTATGCATTTTCATAACATGAAACACACATCTGAAGCTTGGCCCTGACGAAGCGCACGTGCCTTAAACCTCGACCGAGGGGCAGTTTGCGCTCCGTTTGTACCCTGTGGGTGAGTGAAAAATACTTTATTTGTACTTCACTGCTCCTCACACTACCACACATGTTATCAAGCATATGACACAGGGCTGTGCTGAGGAGGTCACAGGGGCATCTGCGGGCACGGCTTGCACTAGTGTGTGTTAATCCCTGACCCTGTACGGTGTGCCTCGAAGCTCTTGCGTTCCAGGGTTCGTTCACTTCATCTTTCCAGATAAAAAAAAAGCGGTTTCTGTTCTTTATATCGAAGCTCCACAGGTCGTGGGGAAAATTGATTAATCGTGGCCTCCTTCTTCGCGGTAATTCAGTCTCCTGTGCAACTCGCTGTCCATTCATCGATAAATGTATCCATTCATGTATCCATTCATCCAGTGACTCGTCCCCTGCTGTCCAGTTGTTTATTCTTGTGCCCCAGATGCAAGCATTCAGGACGGAGAGGCTTGATGTGAGGTGCAGCGCTGAGAGGCCAAGGCCTTGGCAGTCGCTGCGCTTTACATCGTGACTTGGATGCTTTGTGCTCTCCTCGCCTCTCCCAGGGGCTCTACCGGGCTCCTGCACCTGTGGTGCATGGCACTGCTGCCGGGCCCTCCAGTTACAGGGAGCTGTGCCCCATATCTGCCCAGGGGAGTCCCAGGTGGCCCCCACCATCAGGGCCGGTCTGAAGCAGCCAGGAGATGGCATGGCCCTCAGGGGCCAAGGGTCCCTCCCAGGTCAGCAAGTTCACCTGCAGTGTCCCCTTACTGTCCCCTTTCTGGCAGCACCAGGCCACCGTTCACTGTGGCTGTCCCTCACCTGCCATGGGGTGAGGCTCCCATCTGCCCGCCCTCTGCTTTATTCACCCCTATGCTCTCGCAGCCCTCCTCCTGCCGTCAGTCACTAGCCTGTTCACAGCCTCCCTCCACTCTCACCTCTCCTTGAACTCTCCCCACTTCTGCCGACCTTCACACTTGCTTATGCGCCCTCTCCTGCCTGCAGCGCCCCGACTGCCTCCTCGGGCCCAGGTGTCCCTTCCCTGCCCCCATGCCTCCCCCTCTCGGCAGAGGGCTGCTGCACACCCCGGATCCACGTTCAACAAACTTATTTCTATCTTTGCCCATATTTCAGTAACTCCTCATTCACCGCCTTCCCACCCCATGTCCACTCACCTGCCATTCACCCCTCTCCTGCCCATTCACCACCCTCCTGCCCATTCACCGCCCTCCTGCCAGTCACCCCTCTCCCCCATTCACCCCTCTCCTGCCCATTCACCGCTCTCCTGCCCATCACCACTCTCCTGCCCATTCACCACTCTCCTGCCCATCACCGCTCTCCTGCCCATTCACCCCTCTCCTGCCCATTCACCCCTCTCCCGCCAGTAAACCCACTCCCAACCATTCACCACCCTCCTGCCCATTCACCGCTCTCCTGCCCATTCACCCCTCTCCTGCCCATTCAACCCTCTCCCACCAGTAAACCCTCTCCTGCCCATTCACCACTCTCCTGCCCATCACCGCTCTCCTGCCCATTCACCGCTCTCCTGCCCAGTCACCCCTCTCCCACCATTCACCCCTCTCCCACCAGTAAACCCTCTCCTGCCCATTCACCGCTCTCCTGCCCATCACCGCTCTCCTGCCCATTCACCGCTCTCCTGCCTATTTAACCCTCTCCTGCCAGTAAACCCTCTCCTGCCCATTCACAAACTCTCCTGCCAATTCACCCCTCTCCTGCCCATTCACCGCTCTCCTGCCCAGTCACCCCTCTCCTGCCATTCACCCCTCTCCTGCCATTCACCCCTCTCCTGCCCATTCAGCTCTCTCCTGTCCATTCACCGATCTACTGCCCATTCACCCCTCTCCTGCCCAGTCACCCCTCTCCCACCATTCACCCCTCTCCTGCCCCTTCACCCCTTTCCTGCCCATTTCCGTGCTCCTGCCCATTCTCTGCTCTCTTGCCCATTCACCCCCTCCTGCCCATTCACCTCTCCTGCCCATTCACCTCTCTTGCCCATTCACCTCTCTCCTGCCATTCACTGCTCTCCTGCCCATTCACCACTCCCCTGCCCACTCACCCCTCTCCCACCATTCACCACTCTCCTGCCCATTCACCCGTCCTGCCCATTTACCCCTCTCCTGCTAATTCACTGCTCTTCTGCCCTGTCACCTCTCTCCTGCCTATTCATCCCTCTCCTGCCCACCTACCTCTCTCCTGCCCATTCACTGCTCTCCTGACCATTCACCACTCTCCTGCCCATTCACTGCTCTCTTGCCCATTTACCTCTCCTGCCCATTCACCTCTCTCCTGCCCATTCACTGCTCTCCTGCCCATTTACCGCTCTCCTGCCCATTCACATCTCCTGTCCATTCACCCCTCTCCCGCCATTCACCCCTCTCCCGCCAATCAACCCTCTCCTGCCCATTCACCTCTCTTCTGCCCATTCACCCCTCTCCTTCCCATTCACTGCTCTCTTGCCCTTTCACTGCTCTCCTGCCCATTCACCTCTCCTATCCATTCACCCCTCTCCTGCCCATTCTCCACACTGAGGCTTATTTCTACTTTTTGTCTCTATTCCAGAACCTGCACATTATCTACCCTCCTACCCATTCTCCACTCTACTGCCCATTCACCCCTCTCCTGCCCATTCACCCCTCTCCTGCCCAGTCACCCCTCTCTTGCCCAGTCACCCCTCTCCTGCCCATTCCCCCTCTCCTGCCCATTCACTGCTCTCTTGACCTTTCACTCCTCTCCTGCCCATTCACCTCTCCTATCCATTCACCTCTCTCCTGCCCGTTCTCCACTCTGACACTTATTTCTACGTTTTGCCTCTATTTCAGTATCTGCCCATTATCTACCCTCCTACCCATTCTCCACTCTTCTGCCCATTCCCACATCTCCTGTCCATTTTCCAATCTCCTGCCCATACTCCATCCACTAACTACCCATTCCCCACTCTCTCAGCTCACTGCCACTCTCTCTACAGCCCCCTCTACAGCCGACTGCCTCTTTCTACCCTTTCCACTCCCTGCCCGTTCACCGGTCTGTGGGGTCTCGTCATTCCCTGCTCACTGACCCCTCACTGCCCATTCTTTCCCACTCCACTGGGCCTCCACCACCCGTTGCGTCTGTGCACCCGCCTCTTGTGCCCACCTTGGACCCACCCACCTCTGGTTCACTGCCCTCACCTCTTCTACTTGGCCCACCAGCCTTCATCTGTTTGCTAAAATGTGCAACACACGTGTTACTTTGTTTCCACCACCCACCTACATACAGGCAGGGTCACTGGAATTATGCAGCAGGGTTGAGTAAATTATGTGGAAAGAAAAGGCACATTATACAAGATTATGTGGCATAATTGTGATAGTGTTACTTCATTATTTTGTCAATTTTAAACATATTACTATCTGGGCATTAGTTGCACCTCTTTAGGGCCAGTTTAACACCCATATATAGCAATAAGCAACAGAAAGGTGACCAGTCCAACTTTGCAACGGACCTTCCACTGCGCAGCAACACGTGTCGCTGCAATTTTAGTAAAAGACACACAATTGATGTACAGAATGCAGAACAAATCAGAACATTCACCCCCAGTCTAGAGATCTGGGTTAAATCCATCATTCTTTTGCTCACCATGCCACCCCAGTTTAGACCTGGCCATATGCAAATCAGTCTTGACCCTGTGCCTCATGGGAACAGTCCAGCCCGAACTGCCAAGCCAGGTCCTCCCTGGACCGGAAACAAGCATCCTAGGACCGGTTTCGGGGTTTCACCCCTCTTCAGCCAGGATATCTTGATTCCAGTGGCACAGTGAGCACAGGACCCACGTCTGGGCATACCTGGCGCACTTAGGACGAGAAAGCAAAAGACACACAATTGATGGACAGAATTCAGAACAAATCAGAACATTCACCCCCAGTCTAGAGATCTGGGTTAAATCCATCATTCTTTTGCTCACCATGCCACCCCAGTTTAGACCTGGCCATATGCAAATCAGTCTTGACCCTGTGCCTCATGGGAACAGTCCAGCCCGAACTGCCAAGCCAGGTCCTCCCTGGACCGGAAACAAGCATCCTAGGACCGGTTTCGGGGTTTCACCCCTCTTCAGCCAGGATAGCTTGATTCCAGTGGCACAGTGAGCACAGGACCCACGTCTGGGCATACCTGGCGCACTTAGGGCGAGAAAGCAAAAGACACACAATTGATGGACAGAATGCAGAACAAATCAGAACATTCACCCCCAGTCTAGAGATCTGGGTTAAATCCATCATTCTTTTGCTCACCATGCCACCACAGTTTAGACCTGGCCATATGCAAATCAGTCTTGACCCTGTGCCTCATGGGAACAGTCCAGCCCGAACTGCCAAGCCAGGTCCTCCCTGGACCGGAAACAAGCATCCTAGGACCGGTTTCGGGGTTTCACCGCTCTTCAGCCAGGATAGCTTGATTCCAGTGGCACAGTGAGCACAGGACCCACGTCTGGGCATACCTGGCACACTTAGGGCAAGAAAGCAAAAGACACACATCTGATAGACAGAATGCAGAACAAATCAGAACATTCACCCCCAGTCTAGAGATCTGGGTTAAATCCATCATTCTTTTGCTCACCATGCCACCCCAGTCTTTTTGCATTTGTCAGCTCGAGTGGGACGGGTATGCCCAGACGTGGGTCCCATGCTCTCCATGCCACTGGAGTCAAGCTATCCTGGCTGAAGAGGGGTGAAACCCCGAAACCGGTCCTAGGATGCTTGTTTCCAGTCCAGGGAGTTCCTGGCCTGGCAGTTCGGGCTGGACTGTTCCCATTGGGCGCAGGGTCAAGACTGATTTGCATATGGCTGGGTCCAAACTGGAATGGCATGGTGAGCAAAAAAACGATGGATTTAGGCCCAGATCTCTGTACTGGGGTGAATGTATGACATTGTTCTGCATTCTGTCCATCAATTGTTCTTTTTGCATTTGTCACTCCGAGTGGGACGGGTATGCCCAGACGTGGGTCCCGTGCTCTCCATGCCACTAGAGTCAAGCTATCCTGGCTGAAGAGGGGTGAAACCCCGAAACCGGTCCTAGGATGCTTGTTTCCAGTCCAGGGAGGACCTGGCCTGGCAGTTCGGGCTGGACTGTTCCCATTGGTCGCAGGGTCAAGACTGATTTGCATATGGCTGGGTCCAAACTGGAATGGCATGGTGAGCAAAAAAACGATGGATTTAGGCCCAGATCTCTGTACTGGGGTGAATGTATGACATTGTTCTGCATTCTGTCCATCAATTGTTCTTTTTGCAGCTGCAGTTTTAGTAACTTTAGAACTGTTTGAGCTAGAAACATATTTTTTTGTTTGTTAAAATCTGCAAATTATGCAACAGATGATGGCTTATGTGCAAATGTGGCAAATCTACAATTATGCGAAAATCGCTGCGGCAGCACAATACCATAATTCCAGTGGCCCTGCCCTGCCTATAGGCTATATTCAATCTACTGATCGCTCACCTCGTAACCCCCATGCCCCCTCCCCACCAAAAGCTCCCGGTACCTCCTGTCCGCTCTTCCCTCAAAATGTTACTATTACAATTCCACATTACCTGGTCTCCACCCCCTTCTACCATTCTTCAAAACACTTCCAAAGCGTGAGTTAGGAGTAAGATTGTAGGGTGGCAGCTGGGCCCAACCTCCCAGACGCCTCAGGGTGTCGGTGGCAATCACACAGAGATTCCGACGACAGACTACACAAGAAATAAACTGCATGGATGCTGGCAAACTTAAGGTTTTAACAGGAGCATTGTGGGCGGGGCCAGGGTTGATATTCTATTAAAAAGGATGGAAGTCCACAGTGAGGTGCTCAAAGGTGTGAGACTCACGAACAATGGGTGAGGCTTCACACGTCTCTGCACTTGGAGAAGAAAGCATAAGCCTACATGTGCCAAGGTTTGAGAGGACCCAAAAAGGTGCTTTTTCAAAGGGTGGGCGTAAGGCGTGTTATTCAGTGCAGTGTAATCACACAAAATCACCTAAGAATTGTGTGAGATTCCGCATAATTACAGAAGAGTACTTCTGCATTTAAAGCTATTTCTTAGCAAAAAAATGGGCGCGAGAATGCATTTTGTGCCAAGAAATAGAGCCAAATGCAGCAGAACACTAATGTGCTTTTACTGTGCGATTTCCCCCCAAAATTCCTCTTAATCACCCAAGCAGGAGTAATCGCCTTATTAACGGTAATTCCGCATCCAAGATTAATGCGGAATTACCAAAACTACTCTCTTTACTCCGGTAATTAAAATTCCGCCCAGGTCTAGTTTTTCTTTAGCACTTGAAGGGCGAGGAACTGCATTTTAAAACTGAAGTACATGGGGGAGCGGTAAACTTAACTTGTTTTCTTTGTATAGCGCTTCATATGCCGAAGCAGGTGCTACATGCACAATTTACCGACCTCAGAAGGCTGAGTTGACCTTGATGAAATTAGGACACTGACCCTCCGATCACTGCAGACGATGGGTGAGGAGCATTTAATTCATAGACCCACCCTGACATAACTTGAACTATGAATATTTTACAGACCCACCCTGACATAACTTGAACTATGAATATTTTGCTCATATGTCAAATGTCTTCTTTCTGCACTTATCTTGCCTCTTTATGCACCCTTCGTGCCTCTTTCAGCACCTTTGTTGCTTCTTTCTGCACTTCTCTTCCTTCTTTCTGCACCCCTCGTAACTCTTACAGCACCTCTGTTGCTTGTTTCTGCATTCCTCTTCCTTCTTTCTGCACCTCTTGTGCCTCCTTCTGCACCTCTGTTGCCTCTTTCAGCACCTCTGTTGTTTCTTTGTGCACTGCTCATGCTTCTTTCTGCACCTCACTTGCCTCTTTCTGCACTTCTCTTGCTTCTTTCTACACCTCTGTTGCTTCTTTCAGCAATTCTCTTGCCTCTTTTTGCACTTCTCTTCCTTCTTTTTACACCCCTCCTGCCTCTTTCTGTTCCTCTCTTGCTATGTTATACTTAGAAATTAGCATTTAAAAAACCTTAGAAATTGACTGAAAAAACCATAGGTTTTAGGGACGTTATAGTTAGAAATTAGCATTCAAAAAACCTTTGAAATTCACTGAAAAAACCATAGGTCTCAGGGACGTTATAGTTAGAAATTATCATTTAAAAAACCTTAGAAATTCACTGAAAAAACCACAGGTATCAGGGACGTTATAGTTAGTTGGACATTTCACTTGTACAAAACCAGAGAAATTCGGCCGTTATAGTTAGTAGAGATAACTATAACTCACGCCCCCGCAATGCACTGCTGATGACGTCACATATTACATCATTCATGACATGGTCAGTGACATCACTGATGACATCACTGATGACATCTCAAATGACATCACTGATGACATCATCCATGTGATAATCTGATGCACCTCCTCACACCCAAATATAACCTTTGATACTCCCACTCTAAAATACAGAGTACCATTTTCGAAACCATAGACACACCAATACCGGTTACTACATACCCACTCACTGATTCCTAGGTCTACACACACATCCACTCATTCACCCATACAGTCACTCATACATGCAGTCACTTATCAATACAGCACTATCATTTGCACTAATACACCTATACAGACACTCACACATCGCCACTCATCCATAGAGTTACTCATACACCTAGTCAATCATGCAAAGAATCATTCCGACTCCCATTTACTCACCTAAACATTTATACACACACCACCTCACTTATTCATACAGATACTAACACATACTTACTCTCTTATACAATCACTGATACAAGCACACACTCATCCTACAGCCACTCTCACAATCACTCACTCTCATATATAGTGATTTATATACTCCAACACTCACATATACTGCCTTTCACATATGTAGTTACTCACACATGTACCACTGAGACATCCATTCACTCACAACACACTCATACACACACTCACCCACCCATACAGCCCTTCACAGATGTACTCTTGAACCCATTCACCCAGTGAATTACCCACTCACACATCTATGCACAGAGTCACACACCCGCCACCCACCCACACAGACACTCAGGCACCCATACAGATACTCAGAGAACCAATCAGTAACCCATATAAACACTCATGTAGCTACTCACCAACCCGTGCAGCCGCTTACACACCAACTAACAGACTGATACAGACATTTACACAGTTTAGTAACTAACCCATGCATTCAGTAAGACACGTTTAATCACTCACATATACAGTCAGTCACACACCTATTAAATCATCCATTCAGACAGTCATACACCAACTCATTCTTCAATACACCTTGGCCTATATATATATAAAACATATTTAAACTTTACAGAAACACACAGTCACTGGATGATGTCATCAGTGATGTCATTTGAGATGTCATCAGTGATATCATCAGTGATGTCACTGACCATGTCATGAATGATGTAATATGTGACGTCATCAGCAGTGCATTGCGGGGTCGCGAGTTATAGTTATCTCTACTAACTATAACAGCCGAATTTCTCTGGTTTTGTACGAGTGAAATGTCCAACTAATTATAACGTCCCTGATACCTGTGTTTTTTTCAGTGAATATATATATATGCCATACCTTATTTGGGTTTTGTCATTCTTGGTTGTTGCACGGTTTTGCGTTATTGACACTTGTCTGCAAGGTACTTTTATAATTTATAAGACCATGGAGCTTTATTGTACCTTTGATTGGTTTGGTTACCTTTATAAAATCAAGTGCAATAGGTTTTTGTATTATATTACACTTTGCCAAGATGGCCGCCGTTTTTGCACTGGTTTTATGTTCACATGTACCCCCTTTTTTATGTTCACACTTTATTTATAATGGTTGCTGTGACAATGTCCTCTTGAAACGTGATCAAGGCGAAAGCTGAAACGCGTTGTTTTTGAGCCATCCATTAAACTCTATTTTGCAACTTCCAGGAGTGTCCGAGTTACTCTCTGTGACAGCAGATTGACTTGGGCATATATATATATATATATATATATATACCTACTGGCGGTCACCATTAGATAGTTATAGTAAGGATCTACTTTCCATAGAAAAAGAGTTTATTGATTTGCCAATAACTTTGGCACCATTTGATGAATCTTTGCGAAATCTTCAAAACTATTGGGGCGGTCACGTTCTGCTGTCTTGAAAATTTCAGAGTGATCCATCAAGTGGGGCCAAGAAAAAGGGGGGTCCCAAAACGCTTTTTCTCCATGTTAATTTCCGGAGGAAAGTGTTGACCCAGCTACAGCCCTAACTGCTGAACAGAATTACACCAAATTTGGCAGAAAGGTAGCTCTTGGTCCAGAGAGCACTCTTTTTGTTAAATGGTGCAAATCTGTTCACTTGTTCCTGAGAAATTAAAAGATTTCTCAGATACACAAGGGTGGCCGTGGTGGATCCGCAAACCCTCTGGATCTCGGGCCTGAGATCTGATTGTCTGCCAACACTTCAAAGCAGGAAGTGTTGGCAGCCATCTTGTGATTCTTTTGAACCGAGTCACAGGAAAAAACGTGAAAAAAAAGCAAAGGGGGCAGAGTAGAAACACCCTGACCCCCTGGGCCTTTTCCTCCAGGGCCCAAAAAGCATTTTGTTTTATATTTTCAGCGGGAGTCGTGATGGATCCGCGAATCCTGCTGCAAATATTAAAAAAATGATTAGGCCTCTGGGAGGGCCAGGTCCCGGGGGCAATTTTAATTAATAATGCAGGGGCCGTGCAAACCCTCACAGCCCCGGGGACCGCCACTTCCCCGGGGCTATAGACATATTAGGCAAGCAGCCCCGGGGACCGCTTCCTCTTTGGGGCTACATTAGAATATAATGCATGAGGGGGCTCCAGCCCCCCACAAAGCCCCGGGGACCGCCACCTCCCAGGGGCTAATGTACTGAAATGTGGGGGCATTTGGCCCCCTGCAGCCTCGGGGACCGCCACCTCCCCTGAGCACAAATTAATTAAAGGCGGGGGTCCGTTGTGGACCCCTGGCCCCAGGGAGCACCACCTCCACGGGGCTACAGAGTAGATGGAGGCAGGCCGCAGGGCTGGGGACATACCCCAGGGCTGGCTCCAGAAATGTCCCGGGATGCCCACACCTGGGACATTGCAGTTTGCTATGGCTTGGTGGGAGCACTGCTCTTGGCAAGCCATTGCAAACTCTGGTCTGCTTCATTGAAGCGAGAGCAGGAAAAATGTTTTCACTTCTTTGAAGTGGAGCAGAATTGCTTTTGGGCAGAGGGAGCTGCATGATAGCAGCTCCCTCTGCCCAAAAGCAATGCTGGCTCCTGCAGGAGGCGGGGAGCTGGCAGGGACCACGGGGGCCTTGGGCTCCCCCCGCTGTCCCCAACAACCTGGCCTTGCCCCGGGGGATGGGGTCCCGGGGCAATATCGGCCCGGGTACCCCATACCAATTTAAAAAAAAAAGTTAAGGCCAGGCCCCGGGGGATGGGTGCTCTGGGGCCCAAAATGGTACAGGGAAGGGGGGCCACGAAGCCCTCTTCCCCAAAAAATAGGCAAAAAAACAAACAACCGGCAAAACACTGAGGCCCCGCCCTCTTTCTCCACCACTCTGCAAATGCACCTTCTAGGGTGCTGCTGAGTGGGGGATGAGGTCCACTTGGCTGCTGAAGGTCTTTAGGGGCCAACTAGCCCACCTGTTACCTCCAGTAAGTCCCACACAGTGGGATTGCTGAGAGGTGGTCAGAGGCCACACCCCTTTCTCAACCACTCTGCAAACACACCTCTCGGTGCACTGCTTGTGGGGGGATGAGGTCCCCTTTCCTCCTGGGAGCCTCAGGACTAAAGTAGACTTAATCCCCCAAGCAGGAGGGCACCAAGAGCCATGTTTACAGAGTGGGGGAGAAAGGGCGCGTGGTCTCAAACCACCTCTCGGCAATCCAGCTGTGTGTGCCTTATTGGAGGTATAATTGCAAAAACCTAGGGCAACTCAAAATTGATCACAAACATGACAATAATTCATAACTGAACGTGAACAGACAAGTACAACATATTATGAATCAATACAAAAAATAATTTTATTGAAGAGATACAATATATATTGATAATAAAAATATCCACCAAGGTACTCTACTCGTATCAACATTCACTCTAACATCATTCTGTACAATCGGGACAAAACATACAAAGACATAAACAAGAAACGAGAAATTATCTGTTCCTTTCTCATTTACGATACATAATTCATCTTAAGAATCTACTGTGTCTACATAAATATGATATAATCATAAATGGCTAAAAGCCAGGTTCTAAACAAAGGTTGAGAAGCATATTCATTCAACTCTCAGTGGCTGGAAACCGTATAGTGTCTATGAGCGTTTCGGCACAGGAGTGCCTTCGTCATGAAAAACCACAATTTACAATTTCAAGAGTCCACAATGTACGGGAATCTCTAGAGCAGAATATGGTAAAGCCTCTGGAGAACAATAATGAGGGAAATGTCTGAAAAATCGAGCGTAGTAGTTGACAATCAAATGCTAAGAATTTACATGGGCCAGCTGATGCAGTACATCCGTACTTATAAGCTACTGTTGAGAAAGTGTCTAAACAAAATAAAATGTTGCCGATAGATCGTGTTTACTTAGAGGGTGGATGCCAGATTAAAAGGATTAAGAAAATCTCCCCACAATGGTTTGGGTGTGTGAAAGTCAGCAGCCGAATGCCGTCTGGAACGAGCCTTACTGGAGATAACAGGAGGGCTAGTTGGCCCCCAAGGACACTCAAGATCCAAGGGGACTTCATCCTCCAAACAGTAGTGTGCCAGGAAGTGCGTTTGCAGAGTAGAGAAGAAAGAGGGCATGGCCGCCAAAAACCTCTCAGCAAACCCACTGTGTGGACATGATGCAGGTAACGGCAGGGGTAGTTGGCCCCCATGGACCAAGAGGACTTCATCCCCTACTAATAGTATGTCAGGAGGTGCGTTTGCAGAGTGTTGGAGAAAGGGGACATGGCCTGCTATCAGATCTCATCAATCCTGCTGTATGGGACTTAGTGGAGGTAATAGGAGGGGAAGATGGCCCCCGTGGATGTCTTTGGGGGCCAACTACCTCAAGTAAGTTCCACACAGCAGAATTGATGAGAAGTTGTCAGAGGCCACACCTCCTTTCTCCACCACTCTACAAACACGCCTCCTGGTGCACTACTAGTTGGGGGAGAAAGTCCCCTTCGTTCCAGAGGGACTTTGGGGGCCAAGAAGCCCTCCTGGTACCTCCTGTAAATCCTATGCTGCAGAAATCCTGCGAGCTGGCCCTTTCTCCACCGCTCTGCAAACGTGACTGCTAGTTAAAAAAACCTTAGACATGCACTAAAAAAACTAAGATTACAGGGACGTTATAGTTAGCAAATAACATTTAAAAAACCTTAGAAATTCTCTAAAAAAACAAAGGTTACAGGGATGTTATAGTTTGGCTGACATTTCACTCGTACAAAACCATAGAAATTCAGCTGTTATAGTTACCTGAGTTAACTATAACCTGCGCCCCTGCAATGCACTACTTATGACCTCACACATTACATCACTCATGACACGGTTAGTAAATGACATCACTGATGACATCTCAAATTACATCACTGATGACATCAGTGATGACATCATCCACATCATCTCTGCCGTACCCACTCACACCCGTATAGAATCTTTTATACACCCACTGCCACTCGCACACAACCATTCACAAACCCATTGACAGAGCCATTTCAGTACTAACACACCATTCACTGATTCATAGATCTAAACACACATCCACTCGCTTGACCATATAGCTACTCATCTACCCAGTCACTCACTAATACAGCCATTGACATATCCACTCATACATCCATACAAATACTCACACACTGAGCTGCAGCACCCGCAGCAATGTACAAAATGGACAATTTACATATCCCTGCACTATGTGGCAGGCACCATGCGGTGCCTGCCACATTGTGCAGGAATATGTAGGTGGACACCATAGGTGCCCCCCAGGTTCCGTGTCTGGCACCAGGGGGTAAATGGCGGGCTAAACGCCTGGTCATGGCGGGCTAAACGCCATGACCAGGCAAGCGGAAAGGGACATCGTAATCCCTATGGCGGTGCCTGGAAGGAGCCACCAGCATTGTAGGGTCTACGAGCCCCACCGCCGCACCTGTGGGCTCAAGGAGCCCATCAGATGCATGGTGGTTGGTCTTTATGACCACCACACATCCGCCCGCCATTATAATATGGTGGGTGGTTACGATGAAGGGGAGACCGCCACTGACAGCCGGTCGGTGACGGTCTCCCCACCATTTTAATCAGGCCCTTAGACATGAACTGACAGACAGATACACACATTCACACAACCAGTCACTCATCCATACATTCACTGAGACATATAATCACTCACTTATACAGTCAGTCACTCACCCACTCAGTCATCCATACAGTCACTCATACACCCACTGATTCACCAATGCACCTTGGTATATATATTTAACACTCATAAACTTTTTCAAAACACTCACAGTCACTGGATGATGTCATCACTGATGTAATCAGTGATGTTATTTGAGATGTCATTAGTGATGTCATGAGTGATGTCACTGACCATGTCATGAGTGATGAAATATGTGAGATCATAAGCAGTGCATTGCGGGGGTGCAAGTTTTAGTTAACTCTGGTAACTATAACAGCTGAATTCCTATGGTTTTGTACGAGTGAAATGTCAGCCAAATTATAACATCCCTGTAACCTTTGCTTTCTTTAGTGAATTTCTAAGGTTTTTTAACTTCTATTTGTTAACTATAACATCCCTGTAAGCTTTGGTTTTTCAGTGAATTAGTAAATTTCTAAGGTTTTTAAATGCTAATTCCTAACTATGATGTCCCTGTAACCTTTGTTTTTTTTAGTGAACATATATATATATATATATATATATATATATATATATATATATATTCACTGAAAAAACCACAGGTTTCAGGGAAGTTATAGTTAGAAATTAGCATTTAAAAAACCTTAGAAATTCACTGAAAAAACCACAGGTTTCAGGGACGTTATAATTAGTGGGACATTTCACTCGTACAAAACCAGAGAAATCCGGCTGTTATAGTTGGTTAAGCTAACTATAACTTGCGCCCCCGCAATGCACTGCTGATGACGTCACATATTACATCATTCATGACATGGTCAGTGACATCACTGATGACATCTCAAATGACATCACTGATGACATCATCCAGTGACTGTGCATTTCTGTAAAGTTTAAATATATTTTATATATACATATATATGCCAAGGTGTATTGAAGAATGAGTGGGTGTATAAGTGTCTGAATGGATGATTTAGTAGGTGCATGTCTGACTGTATAAGTAAGTGAATAATCATGTCTTACTGAATGCATGGGTTAGTGATTAAACTGTGTGAATATCTGTATTAGTCTGTCAGTTGGTGTGTAAGCGGCTGCATGTGTTGGTGAGTAGCTACATGAGTGTCTATATGGGTTATTGATTGGTTCTCTGAGTATCTGTATGGGTGCCTGAGTGTCTGTATGGGTGGGTGGGTGGTGTGTGACTCTGTGCATAGATGTGTGAGTAGGTGATTCATTGGGTGTATGGGTTCAAGAGTGTATCTGTGAAGGTCTGTATAGGTGGGTGAAGGTCTGTATGGGTGTGTTGGTGAGTGAATGGATGTCTTAGTGGTACATGTGTGAGTAACTCCATATGTGAAAGGCAGTATATGTGAGTGTTGGAGTATATTAATGACTATATGTGAGAGTGAGTGATTGTGAGAGTGCCTGTATGGATGAGTGTGTGCTTGTATCAGTGATTGTATAAGAAAGTAAGTATGTGTTACTATCTGTATGAATAAGTGAGGTGGTGTGTGTATAACTGTATAGGTGAGTAAATGGGAGTGTGATTGATTCTTTGCATGACTGACTAGGTGCATGAGTAACTCTGTGGGAAAGTGGCAGTGTGTGAGTGTCTGTATAGGTGTATGAGTGCATATGATAGTGCTGTATTGATGAGTGCCTGAATGTATGAGTGACTGTATGGGTGAATGAGTGGATGTGTGTGTAGACCTAGGAATCAGTGAGTGGGTATGTAGTAACTGGTATTGGTGTGTCTATTGTTTTGAAAATGGTAGTCTGTATTTTAGAGTGGATGTATCAAAGTTTATATTAGGGCATGAGGAGGTGCATCAGATTATCACATGGATGATGCCATCAGTGATGTCATCAGTGATGTCATTTGAGATGTCATCAGTGATGTCATCAGTGATGTCACTGACCATGTCATGAATGATGTAATATGTGACGTCATCAGCAGTGCATTGCGGGGGCGCGAGTTATAGTTAGCTTAACTAACTATAATGGACGAATTTCTCTGGTTTTGTACGAGTGAAATGTCCAACTAACTATAACGTCCCTGAAACCTGTGGTTTTTTTCAGTGAATTTCTAAGGTTTTTTAAATGCTAATTTCTTACTATAAAGTCCCTGAAACCTGTGGTTTTTTCAGTGAATTTCAAAGGTTTTTAAATGCTAATTTCTAACTATAACGTCCCTGAAACCTGTGGTTTTTTCAGTGAATTTCAAAGGTTTTTTAAATGCTAATTTCTAACTATGCCTACAGAGGTAGGACATGTGCAGAAAGAGAAAGAAAGGTGCAGAAAGAAGCAAGAGAAATGCAGAAAGAGGCAACAGAAGTCCTGAAAGACGAAGAAAGGCACAGAAAGAAGCAAGAGAAATGCAGAAAGAGGCAACAGAAGTCCAGAAAGATGAAGAAAGGTGCAGAAAGAAGCAAGAGATGTGCACAATGACCAACAGAGGAGCAGAAAGAGGCCTTGTTGCAAAGTCATCCTGTGCCCCCAACTTTTTGCTGACGGGTACTGGTGGTAACTGACTCTGACTAACCAGGCCTAGAGCCATTGCAAAGCTAAAAGACACTTAGAATACAGTGAAAACACCTACATACACTAGGGAACACTATGCGTTGGGGTACCCCTGTGATTGGCATGACCTCCTCTGTAAGGCCCTAGTACATAATAGGGCAGGGGGATTAAAACTACCTCTAAGTCAGAGGTGCAGAAAGATGCTTCTTTAAGTAGTAGTCTCATTTGCAGAATGGTGGAGAAAGGGTGCTAGGCCTCCGACCAGCGCTCAGGAATTCCGCTGCATAGGACTTAGAGGAGGTACTAGGAGGGCTTATTGGCACCCAAAGTCCCTCAGGAGTAAATTGGACTTCATCCCCCATCCCCTAGTATGCCAGGAGGCGCGTTTGCAGAGTGGTGGAGAAAGGGGGGATGTCCTCCGAAGACGTCTTAGCAATCCCACTGTGTGGGACTTTCTGGAGGTAACAAGAGGGGTAGTTGGCCCCCAAGGACAACCTTGGTGGCCAACTACCTTTCCTATTACCTCCAGTAAGTCCCACACAGCAGGATTGCTAAATTCTCATAGCAGGCCATAGCCCCTTTGCCCACCACTCTGCAAACGTGCTCCCTGGTGCGCTCTTGGATGGGGATTGAAGTCCCCTTTGCTGCTGGGGGTCCTTTAGGGGCCAACTAGCCTACCTCTTACCTCCAGTAAGCCCCACACAGTGGGATTGCTGAGAGGTGGACAAAGGCCACGCCCCCTTTCCCCACCACTCTGCAAACGCGCCCCCTGGTGCATTGTAAGTTGGGAAATTAAGTCCATATGAATACTGAGGGTCCCTGGGGGCCAACTAGCCCACCAGGTACCTCCAGTAAGCGCCACATAGCTGGTTTGCAGAGAGGTGGTCCGAGGCCACACCCCCTTTTTATACCACTCTGCAAACGCAGCTCCTGGTGCACTGCTGTTCGGGGGATGAAGTCCACTTGTGTCCTGAGGTCCTCAGGACACAAGAGGACCTCATCGCCCCACCAGCAGTGCGCCAAGAGGCGCGTTTGCAGAGTGGTTTAAAAAGGGGCGTGGTCTCAGACCACCTCTCTGCAAACCAGCTGTGTGGCGCTTACTGAAGGTACCTGATAGGCTAGTTGGCCCCCAGGGACCCTCAGTATTCAAGGGGACTTAATTCCCCAACTTAGAACGCACCAGGGGGCGCGTTTGCAGAGTCATGCAGGGAGGGGGTGGGGCCTCCGGCGAGTTCCCGGTTACTTTTTTATTTTATGGAGGGGGGCTGCATGGCCCCCCTTCCCTGGGCCACTTTTGGCCCCGGGGACCCCACCCCCAGGGCCTGGCAGCCTTGTTCTTTTTATTAATTTTTTGGGGGAGGGGGGCCATGTGGCCCCCCTCCAGAGGCCAATTATGGCCCCGGGGACCCCATCCCCCGGGGCCTGGCCAACCTTCTTTTTTATTTTTTTTATGAGGCCCCCCTCCCTCGCTACTTCTGGCCCCGGGGACCCCATCCCCCAGGGCCCAGCCATTCTTTTTTTTAATTGCAGGGCAGGGGGGCCACGTGGCCCCCCTCCCAGGCCACTTCTGGCACCGGGGACCCCATCCCCCGGGACCCGGCCATTCTTTTTTTTTAATTGCAGGGGAGGGGGGCCGCGTGGCCCCCCTCCCAGGCCACTTCTGGCCCCGGGACCCCATCCCCCATGGCCTGGCCTCACCATTGGGGACCGTGGGGGGAGCCCCAATGCCCCCACGGTCCCGCCGGCTACCCGCCTCCTGCGGGAGCCGGTATTGCTTTTGCACAAGGGGAGCTGCTAACATGCAGCTCTCCTTGTGCAAAAGCAATCCTGCTTTGGTTTTTGAAGCGAGAGCAGGTTTCCTGCTCTCGCTTCCAAAAACCAAAGCAGAGTTTGCTATGGCAGGGCGGGAGGCGTGCTCCCACCCTGCCATAGCAAACGGCAATGTCCCGGGGGTGGGCACCCCAGGACATTGAAGGAGCTGGCCCTGGGGGGTAGCGGTCCCCAGGGCCATCAAGAGCTCCTGGAGGAGGGCTGTGTGGCCCCCCTCCCTTGTGCTTAAAGCCCCGGGGAGGTGGTGGTCCCCGGGGCCGATGGTCCGTTACGGACCCCCAAATTTAAATAAACAGTGCCCGGGGGAGGTGGTGGTCCCTAGGGCAGTGTGGGGGGCTTGAGCCCCCCACACTTTAATTTTGAATGTAGCCCCGGGGAGGTGGTGGTCTCTGGGGGTGTGGGGGGGCCGCGTAGCCCCCTGCATTTAAATCAGGTAGCCACGGGTAGGTGGCGGTCCCCGGGGCTTGGGGGGGCCCATGAGGCTCCCCACCCAATTTCAACAAAGCCCCAGGGAGGTGGCGGTCCCCGGGGCTTGGGGGGCCCACGAGGCCCCCCTTTATTTAATTAAAGCCCTGGGGAGGTGGCGGTCCCCGGGGCTGCGGGGGGGCCGCGTGCCCCCACACATAAATTATGAAGCCCCGGGGAGGTGGCGGTCTCCGGGGCTGTGGGGGCCCCCACGGGCCCCCATACCTTAATTTAGAATTGCCCCTGGGACCTCGGCCACCCGGGGACTTTTTAACAAACGAAGCGCGGGAGCCAGCCCTTTGTTTTTTTTTTTATTTCGGCCGGATTCGCGAACCCAGTGCGAATTCGGCCGAAATTATAAAAACAAAAATGCATTTTTTGGTCCTCTGGGGTCCTTGTGGGACCCCCTGGGCAGGCCTAGGGGGTCAGGGTGTTTCTACCCTGCCCCCTTTTCTTGTTTTTCAACCTTTTTTCCACTCTTTTCTTGTGACTCGGTTACCGAGTCACAAGATGGCTGCCAACACTTCCTGGTTTGGAGTGTTGGCAGCCAATCGGAAGTCAGCTCGTGCTCGGGATCAGTCGCGACTCCTCCTTTTGCTCAGATATCGATATTTTTCTTTTTAAATTTCTAGGGAACTACTGAACGGATTTATCACCATTCAAAAAAAAGGTTGCTTTCTGGACCAAGACCTACCTTTTTTCCAAATTTGGTGCAATTCCGTTCAGCAGTTCGGGCTGTAGCCGTGTCTAAAGTTCCTATTGAAATTAACATGGAGAAAACGCGTTTTGAGACCCCCCTTTTTTCTCGTCCCCCGCTTGACGAATCACCCAGAAACTTTTAAGACAGGAGCTGACCGGAGTGCCCCATTAGTTTTGAAAATTTCGAGAAGATTCGTCAAACGGCACCAAAGATATTTGCAAATCAAAAAACGCTTTTCCTATGGAAACTAGGTCCTAACTATAATTACCTACTGGCAACCGCCAGTAGGTAATATATATATATATATATATATATAGTTATAGTTAGGACCTATTATCCATAGGAAATCCGTGACATTCTATTTGAAATAACTCTTGCGCCGGTTGACGAATCTTCGCGAAAGCTTCCAACTTTTTGGGGCGCTCCGCTCCGCTCCTACCCTGAAAGTCTCGGGTTGATTCGTCAAGCGGGGGCCGAGAAAAAAGGGGGGTCCCAAAACGCGTTTTCCCCATTCATTTTTCCATAGGAACCTTTAGTCGCAGCTACAGCCCGAACTGCTGAATGGAATTACACCAAATTTGGCAAAGAGGTAGCCCTTGGTTCAGTGTCGTGCCTTTTGCTTAAATGGTGTAAATCCGTTCAGTAGTTCCTGAGAAAATCAAAAGTAAAGTCACATATATATCTATGGGAGAGTAGGGTCCGCGTATCCTGAGCGCACCCTGCGCACACCATCCCGATCACGAGCTGCATGCTAATTGGCTGTCAAGTGGCTGTCAACACTCCAAATCAGGAAGTGTTGGCAGCCATTTTGTCCCTCGGTAGAGCCGAGGGACAGAAACAAGTGCGCAAAGCGCAAAAGGGGGCAGGGTAGAAACACCCTGACCCCTAGGTCTGCTCAGGGGTCCCACAAGGACCCCTGGGCAGAAAAGCATTTTTTTTTAAACGGCGGGATGCGCTTAGGGTGCGCGGATCCCGCCGATTAAAAAAAAAAAGCACAAGAAACAAGTGCGCAAAACGCACAAAGGGGGCAGGGTAGAAACACCCTGACCCCTAGGTCTGCTCAGGGGTCCCACAAGGACCCCTGGGCAGAAAAGCATTTTTTTTTTTAAACGGCGGGATGCGCTTAAGGTGCGCGGATCCCGCAGATTAAAAAAAAAAGCACAAGAAACAAGTGCGCAAAACGCACAAAGGGGGCAGGGTAGAAACACCCTGACCCCTAGGTCTGCTCAGGGGGTCCCACAAGGACCCCTGGGCAGAAAAAGCAACAAAAAAAAGACCGGCATCGTGCCGAGGCCCCGCCCCTCCCTGCAGCAGTCTGCAAACGCGCCCCCTGGCGCGTTTTAAGAAGGGAAGTAATTCCCCTTGAATACTGGGGGTCCCTGGGGCCAACTAGCCCACCAGGAACCTCCGGTATGCGCCAGGGGCTGCATTGCAGAGAGGTGTACAGAGGCCACGCCCCTTTTACACCTCTCTGCAACGCAGCTCTGTGGCGCTTTTTGGAGGTACATGGTGGGCTAGTTGGACTCCAGGGACCCTCAGTATTCAAGGGGACTTAATCCCCCAACCTAAAACGCGCCACGGGGCACGTTTGCACAGTGGTGAAGGGAGGGGGCGGGGCTTCAGGTAACATGTGTGCAAACAGGCCCCGTGGCGCATTTTAAGATGGGGAATGAAATCCCCTTCAATCCTGAGGGTCCCTGGGGACGAACTAGCCCACCAGCTACGTCCAGAAAGCGCCACAGAGCTGCGTTGCAGAGAGGTGCAAAAAGGGGCGTGGCCTCTGAACACCTCTCTGCAACGCAGCTCTGTGGTGCTTTTTGGAGGTACATGGTGGGCTAGTTGGACCCCAGGGACCCTCATGATTCAAGGGGACTTAATCCCCGAACTTAAAATGCGCCACGGGGCGCGTTTGCACAGATGTCACCTCAGGCCCCGCCCCCTCCCTTCACCATTGTACAAATATTCCTCTAAGATCAGCCGAACTACGAATTCCGATTTACTCACCTGTTATCAGGAGAGACCTCAGTGCTGCATCTTTCAGCCCAGTACTGATCCTGAAAAGTAATTTTAACCGTACTTACCAGTAACTTGAATTTCCTTCCATTGGATATCATTGTCTGCTTTTTGCTGAAAAAGTTTCTAAGTGTCGATTTTTGAAACATACAAATATTCTTCTAAAATCAGCCGAACTACGAATTCCGATTTACTCACCTGTTATCAGGAGAGACCTCAGTGCTGCATCTTTCAGCCCAGTACTGATCCTGAAAAGTAATTTTAACCGTACTTACCAGTAACTTGAATTTCCTTCCATAGGATATCATTGACTGGTTTCACTTGGAAATTCTTCTAAGTATGGAGTTTTGGAACTTTATAATATTCCTCTAAAATCAGCCGAAATACGAATTCCGATTTACTCACCTGTTATCAGGAGAGACCTCAGTGCTGCATCTTTCAGCCCAGTACTGATCCTGAAAAGTAATTTTAACCGTACTTACCAGTAACTTGAATTTCCTTCCATAGGATATCATTGCCTGCTTTTTGCTGAAAAAGTTTCTAAGTGTCGATTTTTGAAACATACAAATATTCCTCTAAAATCAGCCAAAATACGAATTCCGATTTACTCACCTGTTATCAGGAGAGACCTCAGTGCTGCATCTTTCAGCCCAGTACTGATCCTGAAAAGTAATTTTAACCGTACTTACCAGTAACTTGAATTTCCTTCCATAGGATATCATTGACTGGTTTCACTTGGAAATTCTTCTAAGTGTGGAGTTTTGGAACTTTATAATATTCCTCTAAAATCAGCCGAACTACGAATTCCGATTTACTCACCTGTTATCAGGAGAGACCTCAGTGCTGCATCTTTCAGCCCAGTACTGATCCTGAAAAGTAATTTTAACCGTACTTACCAGTAACTTGAATTTCCTTCCATAGGATATCATTGCCTGCTTTTTGCTGAAAAAGTTTCTAAGTGTCGATTTTTGAAACATACAAATATTCCTCTAAAATCAGCCAATATACCAATTCCGATTTACTCACCTGTTATCAGGAGAGACCTCAGTGCTGCATCTTTCAGCCCAGTACTGATCCTGAAAAGTAATTTTAACCGTACTTACCAGTAACTTATATTTCCTTCCGTAGGAATCCATTGTCTGGTTTTCAGCAGAAAAGTTTCAAAGTGTTCATTTTCACAAACTACAAATATTCCTTAAAAATCGCCTGTATGACTTAAACGCATTCTTTCAACTGTTTACAGGAGATGCACCAGTGCTGGATCCAGGATCCACCACTGAGTAAGAAAAAGTAACGATAACACTACTTACCTGCTAAGTGAATTTCCTCCCATAGGATAACATTGGTGATTCTATGTGAAAAAGTTTCTAAGTGTCAACTTTTAAAATACAATAATATTCCTTAAAAATCACTACTGTAACCAAAACGCTTTTACTCAACTGTTTACAGGAGATGTCCCAGGACTGAATCTAGGATCCAGTCCTGTGGTTAGAAAAGTAATCCATAAAGTAACTAATTGCATTTAGCTAGAAATTCACATTGAGCTCAATGTTGCATTGTGTTTGAAATTGTGTTGCCCATTGCAACAACTGTAACTACTGTACTTAAAAGTCTATTGCCTATTTACAAAGTATTTAAACTAAAGTAATTCATTCTGAGAAAGTATATTTTGTAATGTAATGTATAATGTAATTACAATGTAATTTAAAAAATAAAACATCTAAAAATAAATAGTTTAAAAAATGTAGTAAATCAGTATCAAAAAAAATAAATATAACAATTAATACATTTAAAAATTGTCATTTACATAACCTTTGAAATTCACTGAAAAAAACCATAGGTTTCAGACATGTTATAGTTAGGAATTAGCATTTAAAAAACCTTTGAAATTCACTGAAAAAACCATAGGTTTCAGGCCTGTTATAGTTAGGGTTTAGCATTTAAAAAACCTTTGAAATTCACTGAATAAACCATAGGTTTTAGGGAAAGTTATAGTTAGTTGGACATTGCACTCGTACAAAACCCGTGAAATTCCCCCGTTATAGTTAGTTCAGCTAACTATAACTCGCGCCCCCGCAATGCACTGCTGATGACGTCACATATTACATCACTCATGACATGGTCAGTGACATCACTGATGACATCACTGATGACATCTCAAATGACATCACTGATGACATCATCCATGTGAGAATTTAATGCATCTTTCCACACCCTAATATAACTTTTGATACACCCACTCTAAATTACAGACTGCCATTCTCAAAACCATACACACTCCAATACCAATAAGTACATACCCACTCACTGATTCTTAGGTCTACACACACACATCTACTCACTCACCTGTACAGTCACTCATACTTACAGTCACTCAGTACAGGACTATCATATGCACTCATACACCTATATAAACACTCACACAACGCAACTCATCCATAGAGGTACTCACACACCTAGTCAGTCATGCTAATAATTAATCACACTCCCATTTACTCACCTATACAGTTATACACACCAGCTCACTTACTCATAAAAATACTAGCACATTCTTATGCTCCTATGCAATCACTGATGCAAGCACACACTCATCCATATAGCCACTCTCACAATCACACACTCTCACTTATAGCCATTTATATACTCCAACACACATATATACTGCCTTTCACATATGTAGTTACTCACACATGTACCACTGAGATATACATTCAATCACTAACACACCCATACACACACTCACCCACCCATACAGTCCATCACAGACGCACTCTTGAAACCATGCACCCAGTGAATCACCCACTCACACATCTATGCACAGAGTCACACACACCCCACCCACACAAACACTGAGCCACCCATACAGATACTCAGAGAACCAATCCATAACCCATATAGACACTCATTTAGCTAGTCAGAAACCCATGCAGCTGCTTACACAACAACAGACAGACGGATACAGACATTCACACAGTTTAGTCACTCACCCATGCATCCAGTAAGATACGTTTAATCACTCACTTATAGACTCAGTCACGCACCTACTAAATCATCCATTCAGACGCGTATACACCCACTCATTCTTCAATATGCCTTTCCCTATATATATTAAACATATTTAAACTTTACACAAACACACAGTCACTGGATGATGTCATCAGTGATGTCATCAGTGATGTCATTTGAGATGTCATCAGTGATGTCATCAGTGATGTCACTGACCATGTCATGAGTGATGTAATATGTGACGTCATCAGCAGTGCATTGCGGGACGCGAGTTATAGTTAGCTGAACTAACTATAACGGGGGAATTTCACGGGTTTTGTACGAGTGCAATGTCCAACTAACTATAACTTTCCCTAAAACCTATGGTTTTTTCAGTAAATATATATATATATATATATATATATATATATTCACTGAAAAAACCATAGGTTTCAGACACGTTATAGTTAGAAATTAGCATTTAAAAACCTTTGAAATTCACTGAAAAAACCATAGTTTTCAGGCACGTTATAGTTAGAAATTTGCATTTAAAAAACCTTAGAAATTCACTGAAAAAACCATAAGGTTTTAGGGACAGTTATAGTTAGTTGGACATTGCACTCGTACAAAACCCGTGAAATTCCCCCGTTATAGTTAGTTCAGGTAACTATAACTCGCGCCCCGCAATGCACTGCTGATGACGTCACATATTACATCACTCATGACATGGTCAGTGACATCACTGATGACATCACTCATGACATCTCAAATGACATCACTGATGACATCATCCAGTGACTGTGTGTTTGTGTAAAGTTTAAATATGTTTAATATATATAGGGAAAGGCGTATTGAAGAATGAGTGGGTGTATAAGTGTCTGAATGGATGATTTAGTAGGTGCGTGACTGAGTCTATAAGTGAGTGATTAAACGTATCTTACTGGATGCATGGGTGAGTGACTAAACTGTGTGAATGTCTGTATCCGTCTGTCTGTTGTTGTGTAAGCAGCTGCATGGGTTTCTGACTAGCTAAATGAGTGTCTATATGGGTTATGGATTGGTTCTCTGAGTATCTGTATGGGTGCCTCAGTGTTTGTGTGGGTGGGGTGAGTGTGACTCTGTGCATAGATGTGTGAGTGGGTGATTCACTGGGTGCATGGTTTCAAGAGTGCATCTGTGATGGACTGTATGGGTGGGTGAGTGTGTGTATGGGTGTGTTAGTGATTGAATGTATATCTCAGTGGTACATGTGTGAGTAACTACATATGTGAAAGGCAGTATATATGTGTGTTGGAGTATATAAATGGCTATAAGTGAGAGTGTGTGATTGTGAGAGTGGCTATATGGATGAGTGTGTGCTTGCATCAGTGATTGCATAGGAGCGTAAGAATGTGCTAGTATTTTTATGAGTAAGTGAGCTGGTGTGTATAACTGTATAGGTGAGTAAATTGGAGTGTGATTAATTATTTGCATGACTGACTAGGTGTGTGAGTACCTCTATGGATGAGTTGCATTGTGTGAGTGTTTATATAGGTGTATGAGTGCATATGATAGTCCTGTACTGAGTGACTGTAAGTATGAGTGACTGTACGGGTGAGTGAGTAGATGTGTGTGTGTAGACCTAAGAATCAGTGAGTGGGTATGTACTTATTGGTATTGGAGTGTGTATGGTTTTGAGAATGGCAGTCTGTAATTTAGAGTGGGTGTTTCAAAACGTATATTAGGGTGTGAGAAGATGAATTAAATTCTCACATGGATGATGTCATCAGTGAAGTCATCAGTGATGTCATTTGAGATGTCATCAGTGATGTCATCAGTGATGTCACTGACCATGTCATGAGTGATGTCATATGTGACGTCATCAGCAGTGCATTGTGGGGCGCGAGTTATAGTTACCTGAACTAACTATAACGGGGGAATTTCACGGGTTTTGTACGAGTGCAATGTCCAACTAACTATAACTGTCCCTAAAACCCTATGGTTTTTTCAGTGAATTTCTAAGGTTTTTTAAATGCAAATTTCTAACTATAACGTGCCTGAAACCTATGGTTTTTTCAGTGAATTTCAAAGGTTTTTTAAATGCTAATTTCTAACTATAACGTGTCTGAAACCTATGGTTTTTTCAGTGAATTTCAAAGGTTTTTTAAATGCTAATTCCTAACTATAACATGTCTGAAACCTACGGTTTTTTCAGTGAATTTCAAAGGTTTTGTAAATGACAATTTTTAAATGTATTAATTGTTATATTTATTTTTTTCATACTGATTTACTACATTTTTAGAAACATTTTTTTTTACATATTTTATTTTTTAAATTACATTGTAATTACATTATACATTACAAAAAATACTTTCTCAGAATTAATTACTTTAGTTTAAATACTTTGCACATAGGCAATAGACTTTTAAGTACAGTAGTTACAGTTGTTGCAATGGGCAACACATTTTCAAACACAATGCAACATTCAGCTCAATGTGAATTTCTAGTTAAATGCAATTAGTTACTTTATGGATTACTTTTCTAACCACAGGACTGGATCCTAGATTCAGTCCTGGGACATCTCCTGTAAACAGTTGAGTAAAAGCGTTTTGGTTACAGTAGTGATTTTTAAGGAATATTATTGTATTTTAAAAGTTGACACTTAGAAACTTTTTCTCATAGAATCACCAATGTTATCCTATGGAAGGAAATTCACTTAGCAGGTAAAAACTGTTATCGTTACTTTTGCTTACTCAGTGTTGGATCCTGGATCCAGCACAGTTTGCAGAGTGGTGAAGGAAGGGGGCGGGGCCTGCGGGCCGATCGTTTTTTTTTTTGTTTTTTTCCCTGAAGGGGGGCTGTGTGGCCCCCCTTCCTTTTTCTTATTTTTGGGCCCTGGGGACCCCATCCCCCAGGGCCTTACCCCCTTTTTTTAAAAATTAAAATTAAACTGGAAGGGGGCCGCGTGGCCCCCTCCCCTGGCCGAAAACTGCCCCGTGGACCCCATCCCCTGGGGCATGGCCACACTTTAACATTCCTTTTAAGGAGGGGGATGCGTGGCCCCCTCCTCAGGCCTCCTTTTGCCCCGGGGACCCCATCCCCCGGGGCAGGCCTTTAAAAAAATAATTTCTGGGGAGGGGGCCACGTGGCCCCCTCCCGGGCCACTTATGGCCACGGGGACCCCATCTCCCGGGGCCTGGCCTCTGGTTGGGGACTGTGGGGGGTCCCCAAACCCCCACAGTCCCGCCGGCTCCCCGTGTCCTAAGGGAGCCGGCATTGCTTCCACACGGGGAGCAGCTAACATGCTGCTCCCCGTGTGGAAAAGCAATTGTCTTTAAATATTGGAAGCGAGAGCAGGTTTCCCTGCTCTCTCTTCCAATATCCAAAGCGGTTTGCAATGACAGGACGGGAGCCGCGAGGCTCCCGTCCTGTCATTGCAACAGCAGTGTCCCGGGGTAGGCACCCGGGACACTGCAGGAGCCGGCCCTGGGGGGTGGCGGTCCCCAGGGCCACCACAGGCTCCAGGAGGGGGCCGCGTGGCCCCCTCCCCACATCAGCAAAGCCCCGGGGAGGTGGTGGTCCCCGGGCTTCGAGGGTCCAAAACGGACCCCCATTTTAATTTGTTAGTGCCCCGGGAGGTGGCGGTCCCGGGCGTGTGGGGGGCTCGAGCCCCCCACACAGGAAAAAGTAAAAAAAAAGAAGCCCCGGGAGGTGGTGGTCCCCGGGGCTGCGGGAGGGCTCAGAGCCCTCCCGCACCATTTTAAAAAGAAAGCCCCAGGGGGTGGCAGTCCCCGGGGCTTGGGGGGCCCTTTGAGGCTCCCCATACATAAATTTAACCCCCCCACCATGCCCCCGGGACTTGGGCCACCCGGGGGCAAAATACAATCGAAGCGCGGAGACCGCCCTTCGATTTTTTTTCGGCAGGATTCGCGCTCCCTGAGCGCATCCTGCCGATTTAAAAAAATGCTTTTTCTGCCCAGGGGTCCTTGTGGGACCCCTGAGCAGACCTAGGGGGTCAGGGTGTTTCTACCCTGCCCCTTTGTGCGTTTTGCGCACTTTTTTACTGCTTACTTGTTCCTCGGTTCTACCGAGGAACAAGATGGCTGCCAACACTTCCTGGTTTGGAGTGTTGACAGCCAATTAGCAGACAGCTCGTGATCGGGAGGGTGCGCGAATCTGACGCCGCCATAGATATATATGTACTTTTACTTTTGATTTTCTCAGCAACTACTGAACGGATTTACACCATTTAACAAAATGGGTTCTTTCTGAACCAAGAACTACCTCTTTGCCAAATTTGGTGTAATTCCGTTCAACAGTTCGGGCTGTAGCCGTGTCTAAAGTTTCCTATGGGAAATTGATTTTTTGACTCTTATTTTTTTAATTTCTCCGCAACTACTGAACGGATTTACACCATTTAACAAAAGGGTTCTTTCTGAACCAAGAACTACCTCTTTGCCAAATTTGGTGTAATTCCGTTCAGCAGTTCAGGCTGTAGCCGTGTCTAAAGTTTCCTATGGGAAAATGAATGGGGAAAACACGTTTTGGGACCCCCTTTTTCTCGGCTCCCGCTTGACGAATCACCCTGAGACTTTCAGGGTAGGAGCGGACCGGAGCAGGCCATAAAGTTTGAAAATTTCGCGAAGATTCGTCAACCGACGCAAGAGTTATTTCAAATAGAATGTCGCGGATTTCCTATGGAAAATAGGTCCTAACTATAACTATCTACTGGCGACCGCCAGTAGATAATATATATATATCCATCACAAAGGTTGCCCAAACGGAAAGGCCCACACACGTAGACAATGTTGCATCTTTTTTATTGGCAGGCTGCAGCAAAGTAGACGAGAACCTTACATCTCTCTTTCAATGCTGACTCGTTTCGGGATTCTGCTCCCTTCATCACAGGCAAATTCAAAGTAAAGCAAGACGCTATGCGCACCTGATCACAGTCACTTGTACCTGCCCAAGTGGGCGTGCCGGCCAAAGGCCTTCTGGTACCTGTAGTCGCGCATTAGTGTTCCTCTCAGTGAGTCGTCCTGGATTACCTCTGTGAAAGTAAATAAAGCCACTGTGGGTTGTTGCAAAGTCCTACTCCCACTAGGCTGCCACTTGATGCCTCCAAAAGCAAACTACTGTCCCAAAACGATGTACGCCGGATGGCGTCATCTCGGGTCCGCTTTGATGCGGCGGGCCAAGTAATCAAGGAGGCTGCGTGGTTGGAACTAATCCAGCCTTGGATGCGGCATGGCAGAGGAGGTTAATTGAACTTGACTGTGATCCTGGAGCCCACTGTGGGCTAACAATATTTAAAAATTTTGTTTTTTTGTGCAGACCTTACTAAAGGGAGAGATTTGTTCTACATGGGACCACAAGTCCCAGCATGCTGAAAATGAGACACGCAAGGGGCGGGCCCACTGGGGGCCGTATATAATGGAGCAGCATGCAAGAATTTCCTGCAAAATCAACATGAAGAGTGACCTTCGAAAAAGAGGATTTACCTTGAAACGCGTCAGGTCCAGAAATGTACAGGAGAAACTATGCAAGTTCCCTGCGTTAAAACTGTGTTAAAATCAGATGGTTCCTCAGCCATCGAGTGCGCCCCCAAGCTTTCGGGCGTTGTTGGAATAAAAAAAAAAAATATATATATATATATATATATTTCAAGTGCAGAATGTCTTCGTAATGGGAGCCCCCAACCTTGCAGGGAGGCTACAGCTGACGGGAACGAAGCATCCCGTTGAAGTCCTGTTAGACACAAAAGAAATGCTGAGCTCAATTCCATGAAGCAGCTTTTCGTTTTATTTAGTTTCATTTCAGAGAGATTGCAGCATAGTCAGTTCAATTTCCTGATGCGTTTCGGCTTGTGGCCTTGTTCACAGGTGAGTGGTTTCACATAATCACTTCCTTTTAAATCCAGCCGGCATGTGACCAGGGTAGCATACAATTCCCAGAATCCATCTGAACAGTCTTAGAATATTGCTTAATAGTGTTTTTATGTCTAGATGGAAAATTCTCTGCAATACGATGCATGCATTCTCATTAGGTATACTTTTTTGGAATAAACACTCATGGTTTGTACTGCTGCAATGTCTTTATAACGTGAAAGAATTCAGAAATTGCAAAAGAGAGGAATAGACATCCCTCTCTCATCCCTTTCTCACCTCTGGCTGGTAATTCCAGAGAAAATCCTTCATTCAAGCTCAGGGGCAAGCAGGTCATGCTCCAAATAAAATCCAAATGCAAAATATTTTCGTAATGGGAGCCCCCAGCCTTGCAGGGTGGCTACAGCTGACGGGGACGAAGCATTCTGTTGAAGTCCTGTTAGACACAAAAGAAATGCTGAATCCAATTCCATGAAGCAGCTTTTCTTTTTATTTAGTATATATATAGTAGATTTTGTATGTAAAATGAAATATGCTGTTGAAATTAAGATTAGTTCTGGAATTTATTATGATTTTCAAAACCAAGCAAAACCCGTGCTAAGCTTGAATGAGGAGTTGAGTGTCCACTTGGGTTTTTCTGTCATAATTAGGGACACAATAATGTTGGATGGGAATAATTTGAAACATAGGTTTTTGTCTAATTTGAAGCACAAAATATTTTTCCTGCACAAGTCAAAACTGTTCCTTACAACATTTTTTGACAATTTTTCAATCTTTTTTTCTAATTCTTGATGACAAATTATGCAGTCAGTGCAGTACAATTAAATATTTGTATTTTGATTGCTGAAAATGTATACCAACCCTGTGTGGAATCCATGTTACTCATGCCTTTCTTTTGTATTTTTTGACCAGGACCTTTTAGGCACTTTAGTAACTCATCAACATGATTGGTCTATTTTGATTGATTCAGCACATTAATACAGTACCACAATTAATTTAGTTTTTGGATGTCGTTTATATCATGAGATAATCATGGCTGATATGGTAAACCATTACATGAATATTATGTACATTTACGATTACGTTATGATTACCTTTGCTCAGTGGACACTTGTAGGAAAATGCCTATTTTTGCTTAATGAACCCCCATTTTTTTGGACTGATGCTGTTGCTCTTTTTTGACTCTGTATAGTCGGACTCCACTTACTCGCCCCCAGTGCATGTGCTCTGGCACCTAAAACATGTCAAATTTGGCTATGCTCCAAACTGGCATATTTATCTTACCAATAATTCCCTAGTACATGTTACAAAGTTTACCCAGGACCTTTAAGTTAAATGTCATTAGTGGACTACAGCACCAATTGTGTCAAACTCTACAGTGCCAATGCATACCAGACTGCACGCCTATCACTGTAGCCTGCTGTGCAATTTTAAAACTGCACATTCAGCATGTCAAAATAGCCCTTTTTAGGTTCAAATCTGTTTTATTGCATTTCAATAATATAAACAGAAAAAGTGGAAGTGGAAGTGGAAGCTCATGCTGAAAGCAGACAAATCAAAATTTAGAAACCAACATTCAAGCAACCCCCTCCACCCATGTCCACCCTCTGGGTACTCACTCAAAGGCCTTTCACTAGGAAAAAAATAACACTACATGCCCCCTTTGGCCCATCTCAGGATCACCTGTTTCTTTCTCATCGGATTCTGGCTCTGTCAAGTGCCGCAAGCAAAGGTATCGGGGGCAGGTCAGCTCCTGAAATTCCGCAGAGAGAAGAGCGATGCATGGGTGCCAGAGCTCCTTATAAGAATCTCCCTGGTTAGTCAGTGCAAGGGTCAATTTTGCCATCCCTAGTATGTGCAGGATTCCCTGTAACCACCTGGTGTAGGATGGAGTTTCTCCGTGCCCCAGTGAGTGAAGATAGTTTGAAGGGCTGCACCTAGTGCAATACCTATATGGTGCACCCTGCGAGACTTGAGTGGGAAGTTAAGTGTATTCGCAGGCCTAGAATAAAATATGCAGGAAATCTGGATAATTGTGTGTCAAAGTAGGTATTGATGTCTGTCAGTACCATGTCCCAATAGCTCGTTATCTTGGCCAGTCCCAAAGCAAATAGAGCAGGTTCCCCGTGGACCCTCAGCCTCTCCTGGAGTCTGCGCTGTGAGTGGGGTTACCCCTATGTAGACTGACTGGGGTAAGGTATAAGTACATAGCTATTTTAGTGACTGTCTCCATGCTCGCAGAGTATCGAGTCATATGCCACACTCGGTAAAATATCTCATCCAACTCCTTAGACGTCAATGTCTTTCCCAAATCAAGCTCCCACCTTTTCCTCCAGAGGATTTGGTCACTGGATTGGCCTGCTGGAAGGGAGCGTAAAATTCAGTTATCAGGCGGCTGTCAGTACCTTTGCTCACAAGCCACTTTTCAAAAGGCGTAAGGGGGCGCTGTGCCCCTAGCCAGACAGTAAGTTGAGTGAGCCAAAATCGAATCTGTAAATAGTGCATCCTCTCCAATTCATGCAACTCAAAGTCCCTTCGAAGTTACTCAACTGAGACAGTTCCCACTTCTTCAAATAAATGGCTTATAGGCCTACAGCCTCTTATTTGCCACTGAGAGAAGCTGGTTGAATCTAACCTTGGTGGTAAGTCTGTGTTACCCAAAATGGGAGTCAATGGGGAAGGAAACGTAGTCAATGCTTTCTACGTGGCCACCCGATCCCACACTTCCAGGGTAGCCCTAGTAATAGGGAAGGAGTACAGGCCCCAAGTCCTCTGCAGTCTGCACAAGAACAGGACCTTCCATAGATGTTCACCCGCCACTGCTTGATCCATGAAGAGCCATCCTTTCTCAGAATCATCACAGCTCCATTTCCACTAGGAAGTGGAGCTGTGCGGCCTGATAGTAATGCAGTAGGTTGGGTTCACCCAGCCCCCCTTCCTGGGTCGATTGATAGCTCTGTTCCCGACTCATACTGGGTCTCCCCTCTGCCCAGACAAAACAATTCAGCTCCCCCTAGCCATGAAAGATGATAGTGCTTCCATTGAGTCAGATCTCACCAAACTTGCCGGAGTAATTCGGATAGTTAATGGCCACCGTCACTTACACTGTAGGTGCCACCTGGACTCTCAGGTAGGGTATTGAGGTAGATAACCACTGAAGTGGATATTGGGCAGTTAAGGCCATCTATGTAGCCTGTGAATCTGAGAGACTTAGGGCCTGCAACTTCTGGATATTAACTGAGAAGTCTGCCACCTTCCCAAGTATTCAAGTTCCTTTCAGAGGGCTGGGAGTTCTCTCAACGGGTCGTCAAGCACGGCTATCACATCAACGGCATATAGGCTGACGGTGTGCTTCTCCCCCCAAAAACACACCCCGGTGATAGGTGAATTGTTGAGCACTCTCTGAGCAATGGGCTCCATGTAGAGAGCAAAAAGTAGGGGTGACAGCGGACACCCCTGCCATGTCCCCTTTATGGATCGGAAAGGAAGCAGAGGCATGGCCATTGACCCTCACTGTCGCCTGCGTCTCCCTATAGTTACTCAAGATTCACTTGCAGAATCACTGCCTGAGGCCACAATGCCGGAGCAACTCCACCATATATGGACAATGAACCCAGTCAAACACCTTCTAGGCATAAATAGCCAGCAGCATTATTTCCCTCCAGGAGTACTTAGCCTTACCAATGAGATGAACGACTCTTTTAGTATTGTCTAGGGATGGGTGGAGAAATTCATTTTGATCGTGGAGTATGCAGAACTTGGGAACTCTGAGTTCCATGTGCAATGCGAAGCTCCTGATAAATTCTGCCATGTAGTGGAGTGTTTTTTCTGTTGGTGTGCCTAGACTTTTTTGGTTTGCACTGGCGGGCCAGTAGCACGCCAAGACTTGGCAGCCGCTTCAGTGGCTTCCGGAACTTTTTTGATGATGCTGATTAGTGATTGTTGCTGCACCTAAGCAGAATCTCTACTCAAGAAGCAGCTAATTCATTTTCTAGCTACTATTCTACTCCGACCGGACCGTTCAGGTTGTTATTAAGTGCGAAAAGCCTTTTTTTTATTTAACTTTTTTTTCCAACAAGGAGGAAGTGCACCAGAGACTCCAACTTCCTGTTCCTGTCCAGCAGCCACCTCCCAGTGCTTTGTCCATCTCCTGGTCACTTTTTATTTGGATTTGGAGCTGGAAGGGTTACTCTCTTTGTCTGCTGCATATATACCATTGCATTTAAGGACTTTGTTTTTGAGATTTCACAAGTAAGTTGCAAAACTCTTGTATAAGTGCATTGTTTATTTGATAGAGATCACGCACCAGTATTTATTTGTACTTGTATTTGATTTTTTTAACTTTATTGTGGTGGGTGGCATGTAGTTTCAGCAGGGGCCTAGTTATATTTTTGCATTCAATTTTTCTTCTTTTGTAAAGGAACAATGTTGCACAGTTCAGTACATTTTCTCCATGTTTTGTAAATTTGCAATAGTAATTTATGTTTACTATTATTAATTAATATTTGATATCTTGGGAAGATGTGTGGTGACTTGTTGTAACATTTTTATATCTCAGTTAATTTTCATTTTTCCGATTGCTGAATTAATGGTAGCATTTTCTTCAGTGTTACCAATGCCTCCTTTGTCTGGCCAGTGTGCGTGTGTTTTTCAAAGAATACTATTTGTCTTTGTTCTCAATAACCTGTGCTTGGGACCATTTTGTGTAATCATTGTCCATAGGTCTGCATGTGTACTTTGTTTTCCATGGCTCTTTGCTTGTTGTCGTTTGACCATGTGGCTGGCAACATTTTTGTGTAGCCAGCCAATGTACTTTTGCCATAGGCCTGCATGTGTTCTTATTTGTGGCCATGCCTCCTTGCTTGCTGTTGTTTGCCCATGTGGTCATTTTGTGTAGCCAGCCAGTGTGCATTTGCCACAGGCCTGCATGTGTTCTTTTTTTGTGGCAATGCACCTTGCTTGCTGTTATTTGACCATGGGGTCATGGCCATTTTGTGTAGCCAGCGAGTGTGCTTTTGTCATAGGCCTGCTTGTATTCTTTGTTGTCCCGTGCTCTCCATGCCACTGGAGACAAGCTATCCTGGCTGATGAGGGTTGAAACCCTGAAACTGGTCCTAGGATGCTTGTTTCCAGTCCAGGGAAGACCTGGCAAGGCAGTTTGGGCTGGACTGTTTCCATTGGGCGCAGGGTCAAGACTGATTTGCATATGGCTGGGTTCAAACTGGAATGGCATGGTGAGCAAAAAAAGGATGGATTTTGGCCCAGATCTCTGTACTGGGGTGAATGTATGACATTGTTCTGCATTCTGTCCATCATTTTTTCTTTTTGTATTCTTTATTGTGGCCATGCCTCCTTGCTTGCTGTTTGACCATGTTAGAGGTGGCCATTTTGCGTAGCCATCCAGTGTGAATTTTCCAAAGGCCTGCATGTGTTTTTTATTGTGGCCTTGCCTCCTTGCTTGGTTTTGTTTGACCACGTGGTTGGTGGCTATTTTGTGTAGCCAACCAGTGTTCTTTTGCCATATACCTGCATGTGTTTTTTATTGTGGCCATGCCTCCTTGCTTGATGTTGTTTGACCACGTGGTCGGTGGTCATTATGTGTAGCCAGCCAGGGTGCCTCTGCCATAGGCCTGCATGTGTTCTTTGTTGTGTCCATGCCTCTGGCTTGCTATTGTTTGACCATGTGGATGGTGGCCATTTTTGGCAGCCAGCCAGTGTGCTTTTGCCATAGGCCTGGATGAGTTCTTTGTTTTCCATGGCTCCTTACTTGTCATTGATTGACCATGTGGTTGGTGGCAATTTGTGTAGCCAGCAAGTGTGTTTTTGCCATAAGCCTGCATTGGTTCTTGTTGTAGCCTTGCCTCCTTGCTTGCTATTGTTTCACCATGTGGTTGGTGGACATTTTGTGCAGCAGCCAGTGTGGTTTTGCCATAGGCCTGCATTTGTTCTTTGTTGTGGCCATGCCTCCTTGCTTGCCATTGTTGGTTGATAATGTGGCCAGCAGTCATTTTGTGCAGCAACCCTTTTCTTCCAGTTTTCAAAGGGAGATTGATAGAAGAGGGCTATGCCTTTTTGTATTTGTTCATTTATTTTTCTTGTCCCTGATATCAGTTTAATATTATGCTTGAGGATCATTGTAGAATTTTTAAAGATAGCATTTTCTTCAGTCTTACCAATGCCTCCTTTGTCTGGCCAGTGTGCGTGTGTTTTTCATAGAATACTATTTGTATTTGTTCTCAATAACCTGTGCCTGGGACCATTTTCTGTAGTCATTGTCCATAGGTCTGCATGTGTTCTTTGCTTTCCATGGCTCTTTGCTTGTTGTCATTTGACCATGTGGCTGGCAAAAAGTTTGTGTAGCCAGTCAATGTACTTTTGCCATAGGCCTGCATGTGTTCTTCATTGTGGCCATGCCTCCTTGCTTGCTGTTGTTTGCCCATGTGGTCATTTTGTGTAGCCACCCAGTGTGCATTTGCCATAGGCCTGCATGTGTTCTTTTTTTGTGGCAATGCACCTTGCTTGCTGTTATTTGACCATGTGGTCATGGCCATTTTGTGTAGCCAGCCAGTGCGCTTTTGTCATAGGCCTGCATGTATTCTTTGTTGTCCTGTGCTCTCCATGCCACTGGAGACAAGCTATCCTGGCTGATGAGGGTTGAAACCCTGAAACTGGTCCTAGGATGCTTGTTTCCAGTCCAGGGAGGACCTGGCCTGGCAGTTTGGGCTGGACTGTTCCCATTGGGCGCAGGGTCAAGACTGATTTGCATATGGCTGGGTTCAAACTGGAATGGCATGGTGAGCAAAAAAAGGATGGATTTTGGCCCAGAGCTCTGTACTGGGGTGAATGTATGACAATGTTCTGCATTCTTTCAATCATTTGTTCTTTTTTGTATTCTTTATTGTGGCCATGCCTCCTTGCTTGCTGTTTGACCATGTTGGCGGTGGCCATTTTGTGTAGCCATCCAGTGTGCATTTGCCAAAGGCCTGCATGTGTTTTTTACTTTGGCCTTGCCTCCTTGCTTGGTTTTGTTTGACCACGTGGTTGGTGGCTATTTTGTGTAGCTAGCCAGTGTTCTTTTGCCATAGACCTGCATGTGTTTTTTATTGTGGCTTTGCCTCCTTGCTTGGTTTTGTTTGACCACGTGGTTGGTGGTTATTTTGTGTAGCCAGCCAGTGTACCTCTGCCATAGGCCTGCCTGTGTTCTTTGTTGTGTCCATGCCTCTATATTGCTATTGTTTGACCATGTGGATGGTGGCCATTTTCGGCAGCCAGCCAGTGTGCTTTTGCATAGGCCTGGATGAGTTCTTTGTTTTCCATGGCTCCTTACTTGTTATTGATTGGCCATGTGGGTGGTGGCCACTTTGTGTAGTTAGCCAGCGTACTTTTGCCATGGACCATCATGTGTTCTTTGTTTCCCATGGCTCCTTGCTTCTTGTTGTTTGACCATGTGGTTGGTGGCAATTTGTGTAGCCAGCCAGTGTGTTTTTGCCATAAGCCTGCATTTGTTCTTGTTGTGGCCTTGCCTCCTTGCTTGCTATTGTTTCACCATGTGGTTGGTGGACATTTTGTGCAGCAGCCAGTGTGGGTTTGCCATAGGCCTGCATTTGTTCTTTGTTGTGGCCATGCCTCTTTGCTTGCCATTGTTGGTTGATGATGTGGCCAGCAGTCATTTTGTGCAGCCACCCTTTTCTTCCAGTTTTCAAAGGGAGATTGATAGGAGAGGGCTATGCCTTTTTGTATTTGTTCATTTATTTTTCTTGTCCCTGATATCAGTTTAATATTATGCTTGAGGATCATTGTAGTATTTACATATTAACAGTGTTTTATAATCTATGCATTTTTTCATTTTTCACCTGCACGCCCTTGCCTCCCAATGGGTTTCTCATAGTCCCTGGCCCTAGTATCACCTAATAAACAGCAATTATGCTTTTATATATTTTTTTTTAATTTTCCTCTTTCGATTTTTTATTTTAATTCATTTTTATCTTCATTTGTTTTATTATTCTATTTTAATTATTTTCAATTTATTGTATTTTAATTGAAATTATTATTTTTTCCATTTTTTCACCAACCATCCACCACCTGCCTGCCATAAATGCACAGCTACACAACAGCATTCATTTTTAAGTATTATTATTCCATTTCCCCCCTGGGCCCCATGTCTGCCATAGGTGCACAACAGACACCAGCATTCATTTTTAAGGATTAGTCCATTTCCCCCTGGACTCCCTTGCCTGCCATAGGCGCAGACCAGCACTCATTCTTTAAGTATTATTCAATTTCCCCCTGCACCTCCCTGACTGTCACAGTTGTCTCCCTTTAGATGCACACAGAGCAAGCAGTTACATCTGTATGTGGTTACCTGATTAGATATTAAATGTTATTTTCTGGAGGTGTGGTTTGACATTCAAATGCATTGTTGTTGTTAATTATTTAGGATAATAATGACAACTTAAGTAACCACACTAAATTATATTGTCTGTGCTAATTCAAACTGCAATAATGCCATGTTTCACTAAATGTTTCTCTTGCTTCTTTGCTTTTAGGTGCACAAGAGACATCACCCACAGTACTTCCAGACAGTCACCTGAGTCCTCCAAACTCTTCCGCTTGTAATGCTAAGTGCCACTGCCAACTGACTGCTTCAAGATGGCCTTAAAGAAACGTACTGCCAAGAAAGTGGCCATTGGGGAGGAGAAGAAGAAGCAGATTTCCACCATTGGCGTGTCGGCCGAAACCTTTGTCGGGGTTCATGTGCCTGCCGCACCGGCCTCTGGGGAGCAAGCTGGGAGCAGCACTCCAGCATCAGCGGCACCACCCCAACCAAGCCATGGCCATGTCTCTCAGCGAAGGAGCCACTGCAATCATGTCTACACCGATGAGCAGAGACATTGAATTGGATTTGTCTCTTTCGCAAAGTAGTACTCAATCATTGCAGGAAAGTGGACAACAGCAGCAGCCACAATCGATCATCCTGAAGTAGGAGCAGAACAGTAGGTTGAGCTTCCTGCTGAGCAAGAACCTCCACTTTTACAACCATTGGCTTCCAGATCTCCAGCAAGAAAAAGGAAGGGTACTCCACCATCTTCTCCAAGCCCCCCTTCTGATGATCTATACGTGGATTGGACCCCAGCTGAGTCAAAGACACGCTATGAGAGGCTCAGGAAAAGGAAAGTTTCTGAAAGCCTTACAATTATGGAAGGAGGTGAGGATGACGAGCCAGTCATTTTGAAAGCTGGCACAGAGGAGACCAACATTACCCCTCCTATTCACCCTGCTCCAAGGGATGTGGCAACACCACCTCCGCCACGTCAGCTCCCATATTTGTAAGGCTCACGCTGAAACCTTCATCCACCACTACCTCAGTAGAAGTATACTCTGCAGAGAGCCAATCGTCAAACGTCCCACTTACTCCTAGTTCTTCTGGCAATGGAAATGCCACCAGTGGCCCACACAGACAGTAAGCCTCCCCAGTTTGGACCTTCTTTATGGTTAGCAAGCAGGAGGACAACATTGCAATACGCTCCATTTGAAACACTAGTGTTCGTTGAGGTACTGGATGCCAAGCGACCCATTTGAAAAAATATCACACACTCTGCTGGGAGGCTCACCGTAATCAACTCCTTGCATGTGGTGGTGGTCAGGGTAATGTGAGAGGGGAATTGGCACCGGAGCCTCTGATCACAGTGGTAAGTTTAGGTGATGAGGAAGAACAGGGTGACATCTTTATGCAAAGCAGCCCTGTTCCCAGCAGTGCATCATTATCACCTGCCTCAGCAACCTCCCTACGTCACAAGAGTCAGATGGAGACAAAACAGCAACAGCATACAGTGACAGCCCCAAGATGCACATTGAGTCTACTACCTCCTGGTTCTCTCTGGAAGTCACCTGCATCAGTGGCACCACAAAAGAAAAACATCCAGGCTACTTTAACAGGCAAGTATAGGCAGGAGGGGCCCTGTGAATGCAACCACCCAACAGCATGTTTACACAATGGGAAGCTGGCTAAAATGTTAGCGCTGGACCTCCTCCCTTTTTCTTTTGTGAAATGAGTGGCTTTTTTGGAGTTTGTGGCCACCATCCTAGCAGGGCCTACTTTGTCAGAGTGGCAGCGCTCCATCACAATGTGCTGGAATTGGTTGGAAAAGCTTTGAAAAAGAGTGCTGTTTGACTAGCTACCTGACAACAGACATTTAGAGCATTTGTCAAGCTGCTGATTACACGTGTATCACTGCACATTGGCTCTCTTTTGTGGGGGATAAGCAACAGATATCTACTGGTCTCAGTGCTGAAGATACTTTTAAGGTTGGTTGGCGGCATGCAACAGTAGCCATGTTCGCCATGGAGAAATCCCATACAGCTGCAAACATCTTGAAAGACTTAACAACAAGGTGCTTGAATAGCTGCTATCCCAGAAGGAAACCAGAGAATAATATCACATTTCTCATGCCCATATACATTTCCCAAGGAAGCACGGACACATTAAACAGGGCAAATATTTTACATATACTCCACTACATACCAGAGCTAACACACCTCAAGATGGAAGATCTAGTACAATTTAAGGCTCGAGTAACAACACCACAAGAGAATCAACAATAGCTACATGGAAAACCAGTGCGTTAGCACAAATGATTGTTGCACAAAAGGCCCAATTCCCCAACTGGGGGATCAATGTACATGAACCCAAAGAAGAAAAATCCCTATATATGCTATCGGGACAACACAGTGAAAAAAACAACACTGATGAAGCGAAAGTCTATCCTAAGGGGCACAACCCCAGCAGCTCCCACCAAAACATTTTCAAACTTGAGAATACATATTAAACCCTCAAACTCTGTAGGAGGATGCAGAATTACTGAAAGCGCAAAAAACGAACAGCGCACAAATGACCGGGGCGATGTAGCGATGAACCGGATAGAAAGGCAACCAAACTGCTCCTAGCACAAAGGGACTAAACAGACTAACGTGTTAAAATGGACAAGGTCTTAAAAGTAATATCCTGGAATGTGTATGTGCTTAAAACAACGTTAAACAACAAGGCTGCCTTTGAATTCCTACAGGCAGGGGACTTACTGTCCCTCCAGAAAACCTGGCTACTGTCACCATTGTTAATCCCAGGATTCGAGGAGTTCCCTTATTCAGCAAAAAAGTACTGCTCATTTGGAAGGCTCTCAGGGGGACTATCTATAAATGTAAGCCTGGATATAACAATACAGTCAGCTAAATCCCCTCTGAGCACTGATATGGTCCAGGCCGTGCATCTGCAAAGCCTGAAACTGAATGGGTCCCCAATAGCGATTTTACTACTGAACCTATATTTCAATTGTAAGGACAACCTCAAACACAGTAAGATGAGGGAGCTGGTTGATACACTAGAAGAATTACTCAGCAACTGTCCAAACTGTGGGATAATAATGGCTGACAAACTTAACACTCACAACCTGGCAATAGGAAAAGAAACCACACCATCCAGGGACCAAGCGAGCGACTTGTTAAATTCATTACTAAATACCCACCGACTGAGGTCCATACATGAGGCACAAGACGTCACCCATGCCAGAATAAATACACTCCCTGCACTACCACAAATCAACTACTGATTACGTTTTTATAAGCATTGTTCTCTACGAACAAGTGGTCGAGTTCTCAAAACCAGAGCAGCCGACTAGTGACCATCTCCCTCTACTCACGGCTATCTCTCTGCAAGCACGCAGCCCCAACTGTGTAAATGCTCTGGGCTCATCCAAGAGGGAAGAATTTCACATGCTACTGAGAAGACTTAAGTGAAATCAAATCGACACATCTGGTCTGGTAGCCTGGAAAAACTATTGTCTGACAACTAACAGCGACCACACAGAGGGGAAGATACTTGTAAAATGGCCAAATATGGCATCAGAGCTGCACCATTTACTGCTGGGCAAGCCAGCAAACTCTCAGCTGAGGTCCAATGAAAGGGCATGCTGCCAACTCCGACCACACTTCACTAAGATTCTGCAAAGTAAGAGAACACTTAGACAAGCTAATCGTAATTATAAATGGACGAGGAATGAAGCGTCACACCACAAGTGGATTCAAGCCATGAACACATTCAAGAGAAACATATGAAACCTCAAAAAACAACGTGAAGAATGCCAGTGGATACATGTCTAAAGTCTCCTAACTCCATGCAGACAAGTAGAATTTTGGCAATACATTAACACACTGGCAGGGCACGGCCACGACCGACGAAATGGAGTTCCAAGCTCTACATGGATTAGCCACGTGGAAACATTGTTTTGCATGCTGATCAACAGAAACCTTCCAGATAATCAACCACTCTTATCAAGTATTTGTCAGCAGAATACCACTGTTACAAAAAATGGGGCAATGCAAATAACTTGTGAAGAAGCAAGCAACCCACCTGATATGAACAAACATGTGCTAATAATATTAAAGGACATCAGAAGCAACGGAGCCCCGGGCCCCAAAGGTCTACCAGGACAACTGTTCAAAGAGGACTGTGAGTTCTGGGCAACTATGCTCACCCCGTTATATCAGATCTGCATGATCAATGAAATAATTCCTGAAGACTGGAAGGGCTCGTTATTTCAACTTATTCACAAAAGGGCGAACCCGCAGGCCCCACTAATTACAGGATGATAGCACTTTTGGACATTGAAGCAAAGGCATAGCTAAGTCTCCTCTTACAAGAACTACAACATTGGGTCAATGATGAAAGGAATACTACCGGCTTATCAATAAGGCTTAAGGGCTGGAACCTCAACACTACCTGGTGGAACAGGTCAATCAGGAAAAACAGCACCCTCTTTTTGCTTGCTTCATGGACTATTCTGCGGCGTTCGACTGCATCAACAGGAATTAACTTTGGCATAAACTAAAAAACTGGAGGATCCCAAGTACGATGTTGAAAGCCATTATTGCTCTATACACTAATATCTGTGTACGCGTCAAACTAACTCAGAATACAGAGACAAATAAGGTGTTTACGGATCAAGGTCTGAAACAAGGCTGCGTTTTGGAGCCTCTGCTTTTTAATTTATATACTGAAGACTTGAGAATTCAATATCAAAAGCCAAACTGTTAGCACCAAAAATTAGTCAGATTAGACTGTGTTTAATGCAGTATGCAGACAATATGGTGTTAATGGACCACACAAAGATGGGGATGCAAAGAGCCAATGAACTAACAGCCTATGCCAATAAAACTAAGGAAGTGATCTTTGGGAAATATGCCAATAAACCCAAACATCATTGGAGATTGGGCAAGCTGAAAATAACCACTACATCTAAATACAATTATCTGGGGGTCTGGTTTACGAGCCTTGGCCAGCCCACCGTACTCATTTCATCTATAGAAGTAAAAGCTAAGGCGGTGACGTGCGCCTTGTGCAAACTCAACTCCAAATTGTATAGCCCATCTACTGAGCCAATTCGGAAGGTTATAAAAGTTAAGCTACTACCCTCAATCTCCTATGGGCAACTAGTCTTCCCTGGGGCCCTGGTTAACGTCATGGAGTCTGCCCACTGTTGTGCGTTCAAACTGATTTTCCAATTTCCTGCCCACGCACGAAATGCCCTGGTATGGTTGGAGTTTTGCTTAAGTAAACAATCCTACGAACACTGGGCATCCATCATCCGTTACTATGGAGGAATCTGTGCAGCGCCTCCAAACTCTATAAAAGCAACCTTGAAATATTTTTTTACAAATAGCAAAAACCCCATGGCCGAACTGTTTATCCACCGCCTGCACCAAACTGAACCTTGACATGTCCAACTGGGGAAATTTTATCTATCAACCGGGGATTTTAAAATCTACATTAAGGAAACAAGTAATGCTTTTATCTAGGCAAGAAGACCTGGGGATAATTGATACTTCTAGAAGTAATATTCACGTCCTAGTTAGCTCATACAGAGGAACAAATGAAGCCAGCCGTATTTAAACTTTGCACTGAATAAATCAATTTTAAAACAAATTCTGTCACTCAGACTTATGGTTTTGCCAATAAAAGATATGGAAATCCCCCGAGATGGTCAACTCTTGTAGACTGGGCAACCAGTATGAGGAAACCTTGGCTCCCCTAGTCTGTATATGCCCACATTTGATGTATGTACTGCGCACTTTATTAAAACCACTGTTTTTAAAATACGGGATCCATATCTGCTCAGAAGCAACGGAACTTCTTTTTAATTTGGAGACCTGATGGAACTGGTAAGGCTAGCAAAATTTGCATGACAACTTCAAGGACTCAAGTAAAGACCCAGTTCTGGTCTAAAGGCAGTCCGAAAGTTAAAGATTGTGGTCATATATCAAATCTTAATGGTTTTATTTTTTCCTTGTTAAATTGTACTATTTCGAAATCATCCAAATGAAATGACATGTTGATGTTTTAACTAAGAACTAATAAGACTCCCAAAGGGATACATTGTGTACGGCTTTCGTAACAATTTTTATTAATTGAAACATTTTTTTAAAAAATCATAAAAAATGTATCAGGTCTCTTAATTTAGGTTTGTTGTCACGGACAATGGCAGTAATATAGTTAAGGCCATGGCAGATGGTGGCTATTTTAGGGTCCTGTGTTTGGCGCATTGCATCAACATCATTGTGCAGGACTTTCTCAAAAAGGAAGATGCAGTTAGCAACTTACTGACCATCCGTAGAAGAATCTGCACTCATTTCAGCCTTTCTTTTAAAGCCAGGAAGCAGTTGAAGATCATTCAGCTTGCTAATAGAGTACCAGTTAAAGTCCTCTTACAGGAGGTGCCAACACGTTGGAACTCAACCTATTACATGATGCAACGTCTGTTTGAGCAGTACAAACAAATCAATGAGTATGTCATACAAAGAGGAGGAGATGTAACTAAAAGCTTGACCATTGAGACGGACAAATGGTAACTAGTCTAATGCCTGACAGAGATGCTACTGCCTTTTGAGGTTTTCACATGGGAAGTCAGCAAGGAGGACAGTACGATGGGCCAAGCTATCCTGTTGTTGTCTCAGCTAAAGGACCAGTTAAAAAGCATGTCTGACAGGTTTGCAGATGTGGACGATGAAAACGAAAATGCTTACACCTTAGTTCAGAGCTTAATCCTTTGCTTGACTGAGAATACAAGGCTGCAAAGAGACATCATGTCATCCAAAGAGTACATCTGTGCCATAATACTGGATCCACATTGCAACAAAAATACTGGCCACTTTCATTCCTTTTTCAGATGGGGATTTTTCAGAATATAAGTTGTGGATTGTTGAGGAAGTCTGAGTCCTGGAAGAAGAACACTTGATCATAGAGACCCACCCATAGAATGAACTTCTGGGGTGTTGCCTTCAACTTCCAGAGAGGGCAGTCATGTTGTCCCGCAGCAACCAACACCAGCAGTAAGAACACCAGTGGCAACAACAACAGAAACACAAGAATCATCCACAACCTCTGCATTAACTTGGTATCGAAGGGCAGGGTTTAAATCCAGTGCAGAGGCAAAGGCAAATGAGGTCAAGCAAGTTGCAGCACCAATGACCATTGAGAGAATGTTCCATGAGCATCTGGATGACCCAAGAGATGCTTATGTGGATCAAAACCCATTGATGTATTGGTATACAAAGATGTGCCAATGGCCACAGCTCAGCACGCTGGCAATAAAATATCTGGCTTGTCTGGTACCCAGTGTGTCTGCTGAGCATGTGTTCAGTGAAGCTGGCACAGTAGTCACAGTGAGAAGGATCAGTCTCTCACCTCAAAATGTGGAGAGGTTGACCATGATCAAAATAAAGCAACACTTTATACCATTGAATTACACCATAACTGAAATATCACAGGAGGAGGATGAGGGTCATTGGGCAGACTCAGGTCATAGTGTGTTGGCTGACCAACTTCTGGGAGAACCACCTGAGTTTGAGGATAAACTCTGCTTCTCTGACTGAGTAGGCCACCATAGAACTTTATCGCTGAATTGCTTTGCCAAAAAAAATGGCTATAGCTAGGGGAACATCATATATTTTGTTTGTGTCTGACTGACTTATGTAGTCCCACTGTTTTAGGAACGTGTATGGCCGGATTGGAGTTGGACCAGTGTGCAGTGAAGAAGCCTCCCCCATTCCATTCAAGGACATTGAAGAGACAATGCTGCCTCCCTCATTCCCATGCCTATCCTTTTTTTCATCCCCTAGCAGGACTGCCCCAGAACATTTGATATACAATATTGCCCAATGTGTATTGTGTGCATCAAAGAGGATCGACAATTGTGTTCCATCATGCTTGGATTGAAACAGGTAAATATATTACACCAATGAGTGGTATATTATAGAGTAATTGTGAGTGATGATTTAATGTGTTGGCAGACAGTGAGGAAGGTTGTTCAACTATAATTTGTAAGCATGATTGCGATGATTTGCAATGTTTGTACTCTGATGGGTAATCATTTAACCTGAGGGTGATTGGCCCTTCCCCCTTAACACTTAGCAAGATTTGCTTGCTGGGTCCACTCTTTGTTTTCTGGTTCACAATCTTCAAAGACCAGACCAGTCCGTTTAGTTAACAAACACAAATCTACACAAACAATTACTCAATGTTTCTCTTCTTGTTCATCATCAACAGCAGTACATTACAGGTCGATCTCTCTTGTTTGGGTCCGGAGTCGGGACGGAGTTGGACAGATTCATTACTCAGATTCGGGAGGATAATGGAAGGACTCAGGATAGGACTATCTCAACAACAACCAGAAGAAGGAAGTTATCAACTTCAGGAAACCAACATGATGATGACTATAAGTGGCCAACTTAGCTCTATGGACTAGCGAGAGGTGGTTTGGGAAATGCAATGCTGCTTAGTGTGTGTTCTGGCTCAAATTTGAATCTTCTCTATTATGTGGATGTGTGGTCAGGTGGGGGGCCTGTTGGTGTAAATAACTGGAGACAGACACGTAATGTCACATCAACACATTATGCACATGCTTGGCTAAATGTTATTTTGACAGTTGTGAAATTGATCAGCACGGTAGTATATGCAGCCACTTGTTCATGATTGGCTGTAATTTGCTTTCACGTTTCAGTTAATCTAGTCTTAAAATAAATGACTGAAGTAGACTATGCTTTTTGCTCTGCCTCTTCTTGGTACACTGCTCATGAAGCTCACCTTCTGTTCTTCGCCTTGACTCGACACTATTTTTCTTGTTTTACAATCCGCAGGCCTTCTCTTCTCCTGCACAAAAAGGCGAAAGCTCCATAACACTCCTGCTTATCTTCCCAGACCGCTTCAGGCAGGCACACAAGATTGATGGACAATCCCTGAAGAATGCAGATGCACCGCCCAATTTGGCAATACAGTATAATTTTTCTTTTAAGAATCATTTTTTAGAACTGAGTGGGTTCACTTCACTCCTCCATAATTTGCATTTTTAAAACCTAAATGACAGAACATTTCGATATATATTAATAACTTGGGTCTCTGGGGTTAATGGACTGTTTGCAATGCATTTAACTGAACTGCGTCATACTAATTTCTTCCACAACAGATTAATGGTGATGTGCTGCTCATCACCCAGATGAATATTGTCATTGTGTAATGTTTGTCTTTGTCACACCTTTCCCCAAATCCCCTTTCCCATCCATTCATCAAACTCCTAACCCTCATCCCCCAGGATGTGTGATTTATTGAGGTGTGACTTAACTTACACCATAAATGGATCACACACTTGGTGGGGCAGATGTGGTGAAAGAGAAATCAACTCACTGCGGGCTCTTCTATTACCTGAGCAATAGCCCACACTGACCCGATTTACCCACCCATGCATAAATAATCCATATTTTATATATAGAAGAACATCATTCGTCAACATAATCATTCAGGCCTTGTGTTGTGTTGCATAAACGCTTAACCTTGTCCACTCCTGACTCTGACACCATTCCTCCTGACTTCAGGATTCCTTAACTTTAGTTTCAATCTAATACTAGCTCCCCATTGCTCAGAAGAAGTTACTATTACTAGTTTTTATTATCATATCATGTCTTCCTTGTTGTGTCATGGTGGTAGTCTGAGCTAAGTCTTTCTGAAGTTATGATATAAATAATATAACACTCTAACTCTGTATTTTCTTCCAATCTAGTTACCTGTGATAGAAAATACTTTGATAAATCCTACAGTGAGAGTTCACCTAGGTGGGAGTGGGACCTTGCTTGTGATTCCTTCCCTTTTAGCACGTTAGAATGCTAGTACTACCACCGCCTCCATAAGATGGCACCTTGGGAAACCCTGCAGTAAGAAGACTGAGAGAGGTAGAAGCCCTCGCTCCATCTGTTCAGGTGCGAGAACTGTGGAGCATTGTTGTAGGCAATATAGTCAGTGGCAATCCCCCCTTAGTGGTCCATATAGTTACAGAAGGTAGTAGGGCAAGGGTACTGTATAACTAACTGGTATACACTTTTTTAAGCAGATTTCAAAACAGGCTCCGCTAAAAAGGCAGCAGTGCAAAGTAAAACACCCAAAAAAAGATTTGAGTCATAAACAAAGTAAAATAATTATTTATTATCCTTTAAATTTTTGAACAACAATGCCTACCCATTGCTCCCACAACAAACTCACCCCTCTCGCAAAACAAATCTCCCCGTCCTTAACCAATGTTCAAATTTCCAACAAAAAGTTCAAAGAAACAGTCTCAGTACCAACTCCTATCCCAATTGTCACCCTCTCCACCCACAACATGTCCCTCCCACCAAAACAAATATTTTAAAAAGGGGATAAAGAACAGGGCACTACACACGGGTCAGAAGCTTCTTAAGGTGCACCTCAATGAATGCCATTTGACTTTCTAGATGCACCAGCCTCTGCAGGATGCAGCACTATAAAAGGTGGCCTGAGCACGAGGGGTGAGCAGCAGTAGCGGTGTGACCGGTAGCTTACAGCTGCCGGTCATGCTGGCTTTGTTCTTGTCAAGAGGCTGGAGTTGCTGGTGAATGGCTGGGCCCTGGGCAGTGGCAGCTGCCTTCTCCTCCTCCTGCAGGACCATTCAGCCTGTATGGCCTTCAGCCTCTGCTGCCACAGCCGGGCTGCAATCTACTACCTAGTAGGAGTCGACCTGCAGGAGTAGCTATACCAAGAAAGAAAAAAGACAAATTGTAAACAATGCTCTGAGCAAAGCACTTTTTAAAAATTATATAGTGGCATTGTAGCAGTACATTGCTGGCCCCCTAGGGTCATTCAGATTTGATGTGTTTAGGGTCAAAGCTATTTTTTATCCACTCTTGCATCCCATAAAAGGCAAATGCACTTACTTGTTGCAAGGAATTGAGACAGCATAAACAGAGCACCGGTTTAAAAAAACAGTTATATTTTTTTCTTTTAAAGGATTTCCTAGTAAACAACTAAACAGACACTTGTGTGGAAAAATAAAAATAAACTACCTCTCATTAATGAGAAAGGCGTTATGCACTATGAAGTACAAGTATTCTTGTTATGCTAAATTAATGGATGCATGCTAGATAGCGTGTTGAAAGTTAGTACTTTGCTACTCTCTGCAGTCTGCAGCTGGGGCAGATGTAATAATCAATTATCTTACTTTAATTCCAATGGCCCTGCTCTTCTCCAAAATGCCTTACAATTTTATCCTGACTCCAAAGAGGAAGATGAATAATAATCACACATATCACGCACAAAATGCGGACATCCTGTCTGCTGTAAGTAGACGGTGGGAAAAGCAATGCACTGCTGTATCAATCAATCAATAAGGATTTTTAGAGCATGGCTATTCACCCGATAGGGAACCCAGGCACTTGATAATACAGGGAAAGGATAAAGGAACAGGAAATAGTGATTGGATTTGGCACGTTCATCACAGACTATGCCATCTGCAAAACTCAAGTCACTTAGTCCCACTTTACTCCCTGACCTCACACTTCACCACAATTTATAATTATATCCAACAAATACATTCGCTTGGCTGTAAGGAAAGGAAACTTAACTTATACTACTGCAGGGTAAGTTAGAAGGATTAGGCCCAGTAAGTAGAGGTTTTACTACAGAATAGTGGGTTGTCACTGATCATCATCATGTGCCTAAGCTTTGGCTTAAGTGCTGCGACAACAAAAGATGGACGGAATGCTGAATGAATCAAACATTCACCCCCGGTCAAGCAATCTGAGGTAAATCCATCATTCTTTTGCTCACTACGCCATCCCAGTTTGGACCCAGCCCTGTGCAAATCAGTCTTGACCCTGCTCCTTATGGGAACAGTCCAGCCCGAACTGCCAAGCCGGGTCCTCCCTGGACCAGAAACAAGCATCCTGGGACCAGTTTTGGGGTAACATCCTTCATCAGCCAGGCTAGCTTGAATCCAGTGGCACAGTGAGCAAAAGGCCCAACGTGGGCAAGGGAAACACAGCTTGTTTTTGCTTTGCCATGCATTGAAAACTTTGTAAGGCACACATTGCACATCCAACATAATGGTCATGGGTGGCACTGGAGTAATTCCATTGGCAGGGAAGTAATGATTGATGATGGGTGGGATAAATATCTGCCTCACTTAACAAATACAGTGAGTCAAGGGAGTAGACAGAAATACCACCCCCACTTTGAACCAAAGCTTTGATAAAACTATTCTAAGCAAGCGAAAAGGTGAGCACACCCTCTCCAGAAAAACTCCCTTGTTTCTTAATCCAAGCAATTAGCCATTCAACATTTCATTGTTCTAGTATTCTTCACCCTTTCATAGCCACCATTTAAATTTAAGCTTTGCATTCTCTCATCCAGTCTTTCACGATGGAAACCATCCAGTCATATATATCCATCCATCCATTAATTCACATATCCATGGCTCTCAACCATCCATTTTCCAATCCATCTATTTACCTACCCACTTATCCTTTCACCCATTCACCCTTTTACCCATCCTGCTTTAACCAACCCAAGGATTCCTTTCACCTATCAACCCTTTCACCCACCAAGGCAGGCATCCTTTCACCTACATACCCTTTTATCCATCCTTCATCCACTCATGTATCATTTCACCCACCTATGTATTCCTTCGCCCACCCACACATCCTATCACACATATAACATTTTATCTCATCCCTTCTCCTTCTAACCTTTTTTCCCTTTTCCATCAACTCATCATTTTTAGCATTTACTATGAGCTATTGTCTGCTGAGTTGCAGATACAAGAGTCCATTAAGGACTCAACCCCTACCATAGCTGCTAAAGTGGGGGGTTCATGACACCCTTGCAGTGAGTATACTAGTAACTGTCAATAAGCAAGAAATTTGACTTACCACCACCGGTCCCTGCCACTGCTGTGACCCCCTCTTCGACCACCGCCACCTCTGCTTTACTGGTGCTGCCGCTGGGCCAGGCACTGGTGGTCTGTGTGGCTAGAAAAAACATTACACATTTTAGATGCCAGACACACCTCCCATTATTATTATTTTTAACGAAATACAACACAATACACCACTACAATTCAGTTGCAGTATGTTCTATCAAAACTATCACGTTGAGCAAAACTGAAAAGCCAGGTAGCGATGCCAACCAACAACTTTCTGTAATGAAGGGGCAGAGCTATGATGACTCTGTGTCATTGAAGCGCAATAAAGAGGTGGAATAATTGGTCAATGAAGGACATATTGTCTTGGTTGCCTAATGCAGTGGAACTTTCCTCATACTAGTTTCCAGCCATGCTGCACTGTCATCGAAACTGCTGGTATACTACTACTGTATAAATGAATGATAATACATACACAGCTTGGGGGATCCACCCATGACCATGGCCACTCTTTAGTTTTGCTGTTTGAGCATGAGTAGGAAAAAGAAAGCCTTCTCAACAACCATGCGTAGAATAGTTTACTTGGGCATGTAATCTTCACAGTAGAGTACCTAGGCTGAAATTAGTTCTCTTAGTCTTACAGTACCTGTCCACAAGATATATAAGGAAAGAGGAAAAGCATTCTGAAAAAGCAGAAGAAAGGAACCTATAGACAGGAGGAAGTCAACTACAGAATCTTGAAAAATAGAAAATAAATAGGATAATGCAGGGAAAACAAGAATTTAACAAACATTAGATAGAACAAAAAGGAGTTGGACAAAATTAAGAGACAGGCACAGTAAAAAATTAAAAAGGAACAATTATTCTAAATGTGGAGCAGTAAAAGTTTGGGAAGTAATAATAATATTATCTGGAGGACTTACTGGGGCCATCGGATCCATCAGTGCTGGCCGCAGCGCTATTGGTAGTGGTGGAACTTCCACATGCTGCGGCACTAGTGGTGGCACCCCGGCTTCCTGACCTGCCTCCATGCTGCTAGCCCTCTTCTTTTCCCTAAATGCTGATGTAAGAAATAAATAAAATAAAATAAAAAAGATTTACCTATTCCTAATTTCCTAAACCCAAGCCCTATTGCATATTTCCAAATCCTTAACTACATTTTGGAACTACTAATGCATTGCAACAAATGATCTTTGCTTCTCATCTCATTCTAAATCTTGACCCCCTTTGACAGGCCAGTTCAGTCTTTCTTTTTTCAAATGCATAGATGCATACTACACATCACTGGGAGATTGCTTGGAACTGTAAGAAATGCATAAAGAAAGGCACAGAGATTGCTAACTCACTGATATTTACTACTAGTATCACCAGCTTAATGACATGACAGATAATCAGCCCAAGCGAGTATGATTAGTTAGTGCTCAGCACCTGGCTGGATCACATAATATTTGTAAGGTATGCATGCTATTTGTAAAAAAAATATATTATCACAGAAAGAACACATTAAAAAATAATTACTCATCGAGCCCCGCAACCTTGATGCCTAGCAGGTTGAGCATGTCCTGCTTCCTGTCCAGGATATCAACCTAGTTGTGTGTCAACTGCTGTTGGGTGTGCTGGACCCCAGCGCTCTGGTGTACACACCGGTGCACTCTCCCCCACAGCAGCTGATGCTCCCACAGGCCGCGCCTGCTCCAAGGCCTGCTACTTGCTGCTTGCTGCCAGCATGGAAGGGCTGTCACATAAAAAACAAGTGCAGCCACCTCCACCTGCGAGAAAATGGCATGGGACTGCGCCCTTGGCTGCACTGACAAATGCAAGGTGTGTGGCTAGCAGCCACACTTGTGCTGCCGCTTCCTCTCTTGTGGCTCTGCCTTGGTGCTGGGAGGTAAAAAAAAAACTAGAAGAAGTAGGTGAAAGAAGAACGGAAGGACTGTAAAGGGAAAACCAAAAAAAAAACCAAAAAGTAAAAAAAAGTCATGAAAAATACACAAAAATGTCAAAAAAACGTAAAATACACAAACGCAAAAACACAATCTGATACAATAAAGGAAAATGAGGGGTAGGTGATTCGGATAGGGAAGGATTGAAAAGATTAAGGGTGGGTTAAACAGCACCATGGTCAGAACAGAAAACAAAGTGGCCACGCCCATGGAAATTACATGGTGCCGTTTGCGTGCAGTTTCCAGCCTGAGAATGCGTGTCATGCTCCTGAGCGTCAAACATGTAGAGCAAACAGGCACATCAAGCAGTTCCGCCCATCCATGGAATTCTGGTGAATCTCACTGAGTTTTTGGCCCGTTCTGCAGAATTCCACGTAGCAGAACTCTGCGAGCTCCACCCAGGCCTAGTATTGTCCCCACATTGACGATGTGGGGATGAACCCAGACTGGACCAAGTGCAACACTCCTGGCATGTAGAGGCCCAATCGCGGAGTAAGAACACCTGCAAACAGCTTAATATCCACATTAAAGAGGGATATTGGGCGGTATGAACCAAATTGCTTCTTGTCCTTCCCAAGTTTGGGAATAATGGCAATGGAAGCAAACAGCATTGAAGGCGGCATAGTCCCCGACTCCGCAAAAGAGTTGAAAAGCTGAGTGAGGACCAGTGCTAGAATGGCAAAACATTTTTTAGAAAAAAGGGCAGAGAAGCCCTCCGGGCCAGGGGACTTAAGGGTCTTCTGTTTGGAAATAGCTGAGATCACTTCCTCCACCCAGATCAACAGATCTAACGTGTTGGCCTGTGTGAACGTCAGGCGGGAGGTACGTACCTCAGGAAAATAAGTGCAAGGAGCCTCTTGGGAAAGCTCCTGCATGTGGAGAGTAGAGCACCTGATAATAGTCTCTGAAGACCGCCACAATGGGGCTGTCTCCCATGACCTCGTACTATCAGGAGCTAAGATAGAATCAACCAGTGCGGCCTGACGCTGAGCCCTGGGAATACTAGCCAACAGCTGACCACACTTATCCCCAACAGCATAAAGAAATATCTCAATCTTAGAAGTGAGCATACGGCCCTATCCAGGCCCCTGAGTTGTGCCCACGCATCCTCTAGATGTCACCACACATGGGGTGCCCTGGTTCTCTTTTGTGTGCATTTCATCTGTAGAACTTCCATTTGAGGAGCCTTCCGTTTGTCCTGGCGGAGTTTAGTATCCTCCACAGAAATGGGAATCAGCATTTCTTGAATAACTACTTAAAGTCTCCCATAAAATGGCAATAGATGTCTCAGCAGTGTCATTAAAGGCCAGATAGTCAGTAATCTCTTGTGTACTATGTCACACTATGTCAAGTCGCTGCAGTAATCTCTCCTGAAGGCACCATGGGCAAGGGACCCATGGTACCAGGGGGATTCAGAGTGACAGAGACACAGTCGCATGACCTAAAAGGAATCTGGGCTTGATCTGAATCATCTCCACAAGCTCCCACAGATCCTCAGACCCCAAAAAATAGTCATGTTGGGCATATGTCTTATGGGCATGTGAATAAAAGGTAGAATCCCGTGCCTGGGGATGCAGGTCTTGCCACAAATTGAATAAGCTCATCTCCCGCAACCAGTGACCCCCCCTCACAGGAAAGGGCCCTCATATGTCCACAGCACATCGCTGACCTGTCCAAATCAGTATCAAAGACAAGGTTAAGGTCCCCTCCAATCACTACCACACGATCTTGGGAGACCATCATCTCCACCACGGTACGTTTGAGAATGAGTTTCTGTCTGTCATTGGGGCATACAACGAAGCAAGAGTAAAGGTAAATCTCCCAGGGTGAACCAATATGCTCGCAGTCCGCCCTTGAGTCAGCAAGTCTAGTGCCCACCTGACCTCAGAAGGAGCAAGAGACCAGGATAGCCACCCCTGCTGTTTTAGTCGTGGCAGGGGAAGAAAACTGGTGTGCAAATGCCCTCAATTTGAGCCCATGCCAATCTACAGGAACCAAATGAGTCTCCTGCTCCAGAATGCTCCAGTTAAAAAAGAATTGCCCTATGCTTGATCTGGTGATTCAGACATTTCACATTAAGGGTAATGACCCTCAAGCTATGGTGTAGTGAAGGATGTGGTCTATGCCGCTATGCCTGTAGGACAAATTCTTAGATGTACCTCCCACCCACTGAAGGGAACCAAACTGAGGAAGGCAAGCTGCATGTGGGAAGAAAAAACCCCTGTGGATCCTTATGGAATGTGAGTACCCCCCAACAAAAAACCCAACTGTAAACATTGAATAAACTCATTGAAAGCTTCGATGCCGGCCACAGCCACAAAAGTCCTGAAGGAGTCTGAAGTCAAGGGGTCCATCAGAGTACCTTCACCACAATGCCTGGAAGCCCCTCTTCCCCTCACACCCCCGCCCGAGGGACCGCCCTCCACCCCCAGTGCCAGTTGTAAGAGAATCTACAGATTCCGGGGGATCTCAGGAGGTGTCCAGTGGGTAAGGTTTGCCACCACCTTCCTCTTCATGGCTATGGTCACTTGATCTAGGCGCAGTTCCTTAGGGTCCATGCCACCGGAATCGTGTCTTGACTCTCCGATTACGAGGGCTGTTTGGCAGGTCAAACCCCTCCGTGTCCACTATATTCAACAGACGGCATGTCTCGGACAGGGATCCCAGTTGATATAATTTCCCTTCCCACCCGAAAATCAACCAGAACAGATGCCTCCAGGAGTAGGAGATGCCTTTGTTACATAGGAACATCATCACTGTCTGGAAGGCCATGCGCTTCTGCAGAGTAAGAGCTGAGAGATCGTGAAAGAGAGTCAATTTGTGTCCTCACAATTGCAAAGGGAGGTTATCCCTTGCCTTGCAAAGTATCATTTCTATCAGTTAGTAATTATGGGCACAGGCCAGGATGACAGCTGGAGCGTTGTCCTGTCTAGGTGGGCTGACTTTGTGAACCCTATCCACTTGGATCTCCGTATCTGATGAGGCATCAATTATCTTCAGTAAGAGGGCTCTCATGTATTCCTGGATATCTGCCTTCAGCCTTGTTTGGTGCTCCTCTCATGCGAATGTTACTTCTTCACCACTGATTCTCTAAATCCTCAGCATGCACTTGCAGATCACCCTGTTGATCTCGGAGGCGGAACACCTCCTGCTGTAGCAGCTCAAGCTCCTCATCTTGGCTAGATTCGAGATCCTCAAGGGCTGATACTCTGTCTCCCGCCTCTGTCAAGTCCCGATGGACATCCTACAAGTCCTGGAAGAGGTCCCTTTTAAGCATCTGCAAGTCCTAACAAAGGGAGTCAAACAAACCCTCCCGAAAGGACCTCGTCACAGGTCTGTCATCGTCATCGCCATTTGTATTGTGCTCTACCTGATTAGGGGACGGTTCACTCCACTGAGGAGCCTCCGGTAGGTCGAATAAGCATCTCTTTGAGGTATCTCTCTTTCTTTGCCTGAGCTGTTGCCAAGGTTCCACAATTAGGGCACTGTTGTTTTATTCAAACTCTCAATGTGGGGAGTGATGGGAGTCCACCCCCAAATGGGGGGATAATCCCAAGATTTAGGATGCCTTTTGGGGCTGGAGTGATTCTCATTGCTATGTCACAGCCAAGCAGTGCGATAGGGGGCCCTCGCACCACATGAACCCAGCACCAGTGCCTCCCCGCTGATCTCAGAATGAACATGCATCAGAAGAGTCCCAGGGCATGAAAGGAGGAGGACACTCCCAGACCCAACTTCAAGGGTATTGGCAAGTAGATAGGTGACAAATCAAACACTAGTGTGGATGTTTCACAGTTATCCCATGCAGGCAGAAGGGGTCCCCCTCATAGCCACTTGACTGTGGGACAGTGTAGCAGCTGTAGGCTTCAGGGGGTAAACATAACCTTATCAAGAAGTGTAGGCTCCTCGTGTGTCACCACAGCGGGCCACGGCAGCTGCTCACATTGCCCAAAAGCCTCTCTCAGGTGCACAGATAACTGGACTCAATAAGCTTCACTGTAGATACAATCTGCTTCAGGCTAAAAGCCTGCTTCTGGGCCGGTGACCTCCTTCAGAAAACTGTACATTGGACAGAGAGGGCCACCGGGAGGAGGTCTAGGAACACGTCTGGGACAGGCCGCTGCTGCTCACTGTCATCCCCCTCCGCCTTGGGGAGGCCAACGCTTAGGCATTCATACACCGCCAACTCCAAGAAGGGGAGGGGGGAAGCATCTAGCTTGGTCTGCCAATGGCTGATAAGGGGTAAGACCGCTGTAGTAACACCCTCAGAAAGGCCCCACTAGAGAGGCATGCACTGTCACCAACTCGGGTCTCACAGTCTCCGCCCATAAGCTGATCAGGATGTTTGTGTAAGATGAAACAGTTGCATGACTTAGTCTCTTGTGGTCACCTCCATCTCAATCTCACTACCTAGTTTTGGGCCTCAGCTAGAGCAAATCAGTATTCACCTCTGGCAGGGCGTCCAGCTCCACCTGGCTGGCCAGACTCTCCCTTTGCCTGTGCCTGAACTGCCCTCTCTGGTCCTAGAAGGATATTCACATTGTCTGCAGGCACTATCTGGCCCTGGTCCATCTGGTGCCAGGAATCAACTGCCGTCCCCCCTACACATGCTCCACTGTGCAGCTTCCTCGAATAGCACCTCAGCCATTACATCCATCCATCCATGAACTCCATCGGCTGGGATCCCCTCATGTTACCTCCACTGAAGGCCGAAGGGACCCCGGTCCTCTGAACACCGGCTGCAGCTCTCTCCTTATGGCGGTAGGCTGCTCAGACAATGTGGCCCACCCACTCCTCAGCGCGCAAAACAAGCGTGAAACCAGGAGGCCGCCGGCACTGGGCTCAGGTCCTTCAGTGAGTACAGAGCAGTGATGTCAGGGATCTTCAAAGTACAAGGGGGTCCTGACACCAGGAGCACACCTGGGAACCAGTGAGTGAGTTGTAGGGGAATGGGCAAAGCATATGCAGCTAACATCTGGGCCTGCCTCATTTGTATCCCTCTAGTCAGCCAGGCACCAATCCCAGTGAGAGCAGGCTGTCCCCAGAACCAGTTTTGAGTGACCACAGAGAATCTGCTTTTTAGTTCCCTGGCCACACCTCTGGGGTGGACACAGGTGCGCTGCACAGGTGAGAAAAAGTTCTGCCATCTTGACTTTAGGTAGAGAGAGGCAATGTGAGATTGTCTGCAGTGAGGCACACAGGAACTGCTGCAAAAGTGGACAGGGTATTGCTTGTGGAAGCATTTTCCGTGTTGGTTAGCGAGGGGCCAGGAGTCACCCTCACCCAGAGACTAGGGCACAGCATGGATGTGGCACCTCTGGACACTCTCTTCAGAACACTTCTGGATCTGTGTAAGACAGAAAAAGGACAGCAATTGCTGCTGGGACCTGTGCTTTGACCTGAATGGCTGGGCCTGCTCCCACTTGCACCCAGGACAAAGACGTGGACTCCACTGCTCAGTTGGCTAACCTCCTGTTAGGCTGCAGGAACACAATAAACTGCAAGAAGCACTTTTCCTGAAGAGCCCAGCCAACAAGATCCAAATGGATCTGCCCTTGACCCTGCTATTGGCTTCTGCTGAAGTGAGCCTTGACCCCAAGTGCTGAATCTGAGAACCTGGAAATCTTGGCTGTTTCACAGTGTACTCCTCCTACCACCTGAAAAGCCTTGGACTTAGAAAGGTCTTCCAAAGTCCTCCAGATGACTGGGACAAACCTGCCAAATCATTTAGACAAAGGTGCCTTGCCACTGCGGCAAGGATTCAGGTTGCTCCTGCTTGGAGTTTTCCAGCGGCAACAAATCCATTTCAGCTGGATGTCTCAGAGAAGGTATTCAATCTTGTGGATCTCTATTCAGCTACAACTTGCAGGCTTGCCTCACTAGAGGAATCCAAGCTCTAAAAAAGTGACTAAGTGCTAATGTGGAAATCTTCACTGGGCAAAGGCACCAGAGGTATCAAGCTAGCAAGGGAGCTTCCTTGGGAATTAATTATGAATTTTTCCATCTAAGCTGTCCAGCCAAAAGTCAATAGCTTCAAAGGGATCTCATCTGACAGCTATCTGTCCTCATGGAGCCCTTCTCAGCCACAGTCTGCTGCCTTGCACAACTGAGCATTTTTCATTTCCAGAGACTAAGGGGCCGATTATGATGTCGGTCGGACTTGCCTCTGACTGACATCATCGCGGAATCAGGACCAACTGTCCTCCGGTCTGCGGTCCCGACCGCAGAATTACAATGCATCCGCACATGGTGCAGTTGCAGACTCCCATTTCCCTATGGGAGCTTGTGCTGCGGCAGTAAACTGGCCGTAGCACAAGTTTCCATAGAGAAATGGGAGATTGTGGGGCATATTAGCAAGCGATTTATCGCCGCTTTAGCGGCACTTTTTGCCGCTAAAGCGGCGATAAATCTATCGCCCTATCAGCAAGGTGTCGCTAACAGCAGTTAGCGACAACTTTCTGACGAAGGCGATCGGTTTGGGTGCCGCTTTGCATGTCAGCGATGTTTATCGCTAATGACATGCAAAGTAGGCGTTCCCGACCAACATACCCTGTAAACAGACGCTAACAGGCCTATCACCTATTAGCAAGGAGTCCCTGACCCCGGTTAGCGACGTGAAAAGTCGCGCTAACCGGGGCCATCGCCATTTTTTATCACCTGCTATTTTCCTGACTTAGCCATACATTACATGGGGAGTGGATTATGCTGATACGACCACAGGGTCGTATCAGCAAGGTTTTCCACCTCCCCCATGCAACATCGCTGGTTTTGTCGCGATGTTGGCCCTTCCCTCCCGCTTATCGCTGGAATATTTATCGCCATAGCGCTAAATGTCGCTAATACAGCGTTAGCGTGGCGATATATTCCAGCGATAGCCGGCGATAAAATAAATCACGCTAAGCAGGGTTAGCGATGATTATCGCCTCTTTTTGCTAATATGCCCCTGTGTTCTTCCGGTGCCTGCCACATGGTGCAGAGATGAACAGGGGGGCACCATACTGGAGGCCGCAAATAGAAGCGGGCCCTGCCAGGGGCTCTCAAACTTGCTCTCCGACAGGCTTTCCATGTCGGAAAGCCCGGCATGGAAAGCCTGCGGGAAACTGAGCATCATAATCCCAGCGGTGAAAACGCCGTCTATTGGGATTACGGGCGGTCTCTGACTGGCCGACGGGCTATTGAGCCTGTCGGTATCCAGCCGGAATGACCGGCCGGTTTCAATTCTGATCGCCTAGATTGTAATTAGGCTCTCGGAATTGAAACCAACATTCTCGGTCGGAAAGCCTCCGTTCTCAGGTCGGAGGCTTTCCAAGTGAGATCGTAATAGGCCCCTCAGTCAAAAGGTAAAACATCCAGCCAGGACAAACCTGGTTACTGTGTGCGACCCATACTCCATCGTGGTCAGCCTTAAATCATGCCTACGTCCCAGTCAAATGAACCAGATGACTGAGGTTGTGCTTACACTTTTTAACACTATTTTCATTTAAAGCACTACATTTTTGTCGTTTTAGTTTCTCTATGTTCAATAATTATTTTTTCTACTTTTATAAATTGGAGTGAGATTTTTAAGGCATTTTAAGCCTGTGTGCTCAGTGCCATAACCACCACCGCCATGCATGGCTGACTATGTCATGTAATAATATAACATTTTAAGCAAGGCAGAACACCAAAATATAAAAAGCATTGCACCTATTGGCTTTATCAAGGGATCACCACATCAACAAATATAAAGCAAACCTATTGGCTTTGTCAGTAACTATAATCAAATGTATACTTTATAAATTCACTCCTTGCAATGTTTATTAATAGTGATTGCCACAAAGTCAAATGGGGAAAATGTGCATTTGGACTGCCCTTTTTTCAGCCCCCAATTTACGGATCCAACCCAAACCTTTCCATTAAAGAACTTTGGTGATGGAACTTTTTTGGGAAAGTTTGCTGAATAATTGTCAAATGGTGCCAAAGTTATTAGCAAACAAAAAAATGCTTTTCCTATGGAAATGTAGACCTAACTATAAATACCCAGTGGCTAAGGTCACTGGGTAATATATATACATATATGTTACACAGTGTCCTCACCACTGCGTAGTTGTAGTAATTTTTAAAGAAATAACATTTATAGTTTCATTAATAACTTTGGTGCTGTTTCATGAGCATTTTTGAAGCTTTCCAAAAAACATTCATCCACCTTAGCTCCTTCATGGGAATTGTAGCCCCAATCCATCAAGTGGGGGCTAAGAAAAACGGAGGGCCCAAATGCTGATTTCTCATGTTAACTACAATTATGATATTGCTCTCAAAAACAGAAAGGAAACAGCTGAGCAGAATAATACAACATTTGGCAGAAATTTAGACATTTACTCAAAAGCATGTTTTTTGTTATTTCGTGTAAATCCGTTCTGGTGTTTTTGAGAAATTAGCATTTTAAGAGACGCTTGAGGTGGGCATGAAGGGGATAAAAAGTTAGGTATATCTAGATGGTTGGTTCCTGCTGAGTCCCTCATTACAGAAAATTAAAAAATAGGGCCTTCTGACTGGCTATGAGAGCTTTTCCTTTCATCAGACATTTCGGTACACCAGGATCCTTCCCTGGTCTGCGGTACTGAGATATCTGAGTGGTTAGCCTCAACACTGAAGAAAATGTTTTGGCTACCATTACCCTGTGTCCTGGAATAGTTTTTGAAAAAGGGCAGAAAGAGCAGGGTAGAGATACCCTGTCCCCAGTTACTTATTTGGGGGACCCGGAGGACCCCCACAAAAGTAAAAAGAAAAAAGAAAAACAAATTGGGCTGCAGGTACTGTGTACTCCTGCAGACCAGGTGCAGCCCTCTAATGGGCTACTGTGAATCTCATATGGGAGCCACCACACCAGCTTTCAGCCTATGGTACCCTTGCACCATGTAAGCTCCATTGGGGAAGATTGCATGGTTCTGCAGTACCATGAGGTAATTTGTGTGGCAGGTTCCATGGGTGTTTGGCAGTTCCTGAAAAAAATTCAAATGAAAAAAATAAAGAAAACATGAGTTGGCCACCCATGTGGGTGTGGGCACCTGATGTCAGGCCCTGCAGCAAAGCCCCAGCTGTGCATGGCCAAAGGTCATGTACAGTGGTGGGGTGGGGTGGTCGGCCATGGAGGGATTGGACACAGGGCCTAGCCTGTGTCAAACCCTAACACCCCAGTGCACACAACCAAAGTCTGTCCATAGCAGGGGGATGTATGGACATGGTGGGATTGGCTGCAGAGGCCAGGTCCTTCATTCAACCCCATGCTGTTCACAGCCTCTGCCCATACATAGCAGGGAGATAAACAGCCATGGTGGGCACTCAAATGTGGATGAGTGCAGGGCCTGGCCAGAGGCCAGGTTCTGCTGTCAACCCCCCACTGCACACAGCCAAAGGATGTTTGCATGGGGAAGGATGGCCATAGTGCACAGCAAGGGTATCGACAGCCAACCGCCTCATGCGAACAGTCCTTGAATGGCATAGTTGGATGGCATCGCGGGATTGGATAGCCACGGTGGTGTTGGGTGCATTGACTCTACGTTGCTCTAGGGGTTTGAGTGTATGCTGAACTTTGAATATGATCCAAAAAAAAAAACGTCACTGAAAAAACCAAAGGTTAATGTAATGTTACAGTTAGGTGTGGAAATGAAAAAAAAACAGTTTAAAAACAAAAAAAAAATTCATCAGTTATAGTTTACTGAGCTAACTATGACGTGTGTCACTGCCATGCTGTGCTTATGACCTCACATATTATAGCACTCATGACAGGTTAAATATCGAAATCATCCCCTTTCTTTCGTTCACAAAGTCATTGTGTGAACTTTTATATCCAATCTAAGTTGGGTTTTTGCAATAACATTTAGCTCATCCTTTCTAAAAAAGCTTCCATGCATCTGCAGCACATTCAAAATACCATAGTCAGACTCCACCTACAAGAAACAACTTCACTAGTTCCTTCTAGCCAAATGCATCCAATTCAAGTCGGCTTGTATCTTATCCAAATTTATGGTAATGGATGAGAATGGCTCACAGTTTTTGTTCAACAAATTTAGTAAAATAACCTAAAATGACTCATAACATCCTCAAACTTTTTGTAATTCAGGATGTCTTAATCTAGAAGCGAGAAATTCGGAGGCAGAGCTTTCTCTAGCTCAGGACACATTTTAGAGTACGCTCCCCCTGTCTCTACTCAGAGAACAGAACCGTCTCATGTTCAGAATGCAGTTAAAACCTGGCTATACTCCCATGAATCTTTTTGTAGCTATGGGGTCGCCTCCGAGGCAGGGTAGCATACATAGATAAAGAAAATTATAGATTGCGTATGGATGATTGTGCTTCATTGAAATGCAACGCCTATCTTGTCAGCAGGGCCCTTCTGAATGTGTTCTGCAAATGAGGTAGTTATATATTTGCAAAGCTAGGAACATCATTGTTAGCCATCCCTTCATCTGACCAAGTGTTTAGTGGCAGCTTGTCAAGTACAAGATACTTCAGTTCAATACTCGTCAGTAATTTTTACTAGAGATTCTTAAGCAACTCAAATTATCATTTAAGGCAGATTGCTAAAGCATAGGAATTGTTTGGGTAAGCTACGTCATGCACAGTTTAGCCCTACTCACCTGCACTGCTTTTGACATTTCATATATTCATCTTTAACATTTGTACTACTTCACTCATGTACTGGTTTTTATTTCAGTATCTTGCGTATTGCATCTAGTGCCACTGGAACTAAGCCAATCTGCGAAGCTGAGTTTTGTTCAGAATTACTGATTTACTTTATATTACTCATTATCCACCACCTGCTTCATAACTTGCAGATTTAAAAAAATAATAATAATAATATTCTAGCTCAAAAGGATCAAACGCACCTAAAATCAGCAATATCCTTGTTGTTGCACACTAGCAGACACTTTGCAAATATTAACTAGTCACCTTCAGTTGCTGATTGCTGTATTTTGGTTTTAAACTAGTACTATTTGTTGAAAGGACTGGTTGATATCATGAACGTGTGATAAAATAACAAAATACCAAAATAAAACTGCCACATGATTCGCTGCAATATGTTGAAAACATTGCATTCCCTTGCCTCATAATTCAGTGTAGCCATATACATAATTTCAACCTGCATTGTTGAATAATTCTAGTGGTCCTGTTTACCACACAGTTTCTAACTAGGTATGCATATAATGTACTAATTTCTTACTATACACATATGTTACATGTACCTTTTGCAGCAAAATTAAAATATTCGTGTGTGAGCTTACATTACTATTGAGTCCGATCACTAACAACACACCGACACCGGAGACATCAAATACGCTGTACTTTAACAGTTTATTCATTCATGAAATGATAAGCCAAGTCAATGGGCAGATACACTACCCCTGTCTTCATTCGCTCGCCTGCAAACTTTCAACTCTAAAACTAGGCTAATGAAGTGAAATGAAATTACTCCGATAACATAATCATTGAACTTGGCTGGTAACTAGCACTTCCTTCTATGATGCATCTCTACCGTATTAGCATCACATATCAACATACTCTCATCAGACTTATTCTCAACATCTTGATGGTGTTCAATCATTTTTGACTCCAGACTATCTGGAACCTTCACCACATGTACACCATTCCACCACTGACCATTAGTTAATTTTACAGCTAAACCATCCTGACTGATCAATTCAATAGTGCAAGTTGGACTGTACTTGACCCTGCCTTTCAGCACCTTGGACTCAGGCAATCTAACACAAACCAAATCCCCTTTATGGCTACCCAGGCCTTTAACATTCTTAGCCTCATTGCACCAGCTCTTGCTCTTCAGTTGACTAAATGTAATGTTATTGTGAGCAGCCTTGATCAGATCAGTCTGGGCAGGAATGCTTGTTGAACCCACTTTCCTTACCCAACTTTACCAAACATGTCGTACAAAACATGGGACACCCTTCCCCTCAGAGCTTAAAAAGGAGAAATACCAGTAACACTATGGGGAGTGTTGCGGTAGCACCACAACATGGTACAGATAGTATCACATTCATCCACCCTCTCGAGTACTGCCACTTTGACACACTCAGTAATGATTCTGTTCACTCTTTCACCTTGACTGTTTCCTTGTGGATGATAGAGACTGCATTTTTCGCGTTTGATCCCAGCCCCAATTAGGAACTCCTTGATGTACTTTGACATGAACTGTGTCTATTCTCTGGCATAAGCTCCAAAGGGTAGCCTTCCCTGGAAAAAACATTGGTAAGGAATGTAATGACACTTCTAGTATTCGGCTCACACACAAATTTTACCTTCAACCATTTGGATAAACTGTCAATCATAACAATGGCAAAACATTGAGCAGCAGGAAGTATGTGGAAAGGACCTAGAAAATCAACATTCACTCTTCCCCTGAATTTGTCAGGAATGCACAGTTACCTCATAGGTGGAGTGGAGACCTTTTGACCCTTATCATTTTAAAGGCAAATCTAGCATTTAACAATCTAATCTGCAACACCCCATCCACCCCCGGCCACCAGTAGGTTTTTCTTAACTTTTCTTTGTTGAGGGTCATGCCCAAATGGCCCTTACGACTGATCTCCAACAACCTATTCCTACTGGAATAGGGCGGAACAGGTTTACTGCCATGAACTAACAATCCATCCTCAATGTGAATCCTGATTAAACTTTTCTGCATGACTGCTAATTGAAAAGAAGATTCCCTTCCCTAGTCCACCCTTATTTAGAATATTCAATAAACTTTCCCAAAACTTCATCTTTGCCCTGGTTTTCTCTCCAAAGTCTCTCACACACATGAGTACTTCTATCCCAACTCACATTAGGAACCAAACAATCAACATCCTTTTTCTTCTTCCAATTAATCCAATTCTTCACAAGGCTAAGGGAGGATAGACAAGCAATCCGCATTCTTATTTTTTCCTACTGGAAAATACTCAAGTTTAAAATTGTGTTCAAGGAGCTTCACACTGATCAACCCAGCAATGGCCTTGGTAAAATGAACATTAGAGCTGTTTAATAGTGGCACCAATGGCTTATGATATGCTCGCAGCAAGAACTTGGTATCCAACACATAAGCTTTAAAGCACTCAACAGCGCAAGTGCAAGTCAGCATCTCTCTCTCGATAACTAAGTACAATCTTTCTTGCACTCTCCGACTGCGAGACGCAAAAGCAATAACACATTCTGATACACCGCCGCCTAGAGACAGTACTGCTCCCAACTCCTCTCCACTCAAATCAGCTTTTATACACAGAGGTTTGCCAGCAGTATCAGGACTCAAGAGCAGAGCATTTGTCAACTCTCTTTTAATTTCACAAAAAGCTACTCCTAAACAAGCTTTACATTTTTCTTCAGTATTGAATGGAAAAGTTCTGCCTTGGTTGCAAAATCCTCAATGAACCTTGCATAAAACACACACATTCCTAAGAATGCCTGAAGTTGTTCACAATCATTAGGTACTAGCACTTCCTCAATGGCTTTCAAAAGACCAGGACAGGGGCAATCCCCTGACCAGACACAACATGATTAAGATATTCTACCTCACACACACCAAACACACATTTATCTTTCCTGAGTCTCTAACCTTTGGACTTGCGATCCAAAAGTACATTATTGAGATTCTGCATGTGTTCTTTCCTATCCTTATTGTGGACTAAAATGTCATCCTGGAATACAATAGCACCAGACAGTCCTTTAAATACATAAATTATGACAAGCTAAAATACAGCAGTGGCAGAGGCACATCCAAAAGGCATCCTGCTGTGTTGAAACACGCTGTAATATGCCTGGATATTTTTGCTAAAATAAGCTGATAATAAGAACAAAGGATGTTTACCTTTGAAAACAACTCTGCCCCAGCTAATGTGACAATCATTTCATCAATCTTTGGCAGAGGATGACCATCAATCCAGATAGCTTTATTTAGACTCCTGAGGTCGATACACATTCTCAATTCATTATTTTTCAATTGTGCAACAACTATGGGAGAAAGGCATTGCGAGGACTCTGCAGGTTCAATCACTACCTCTGAACACAACTGATTCACTAAATTGGTTAATCCTTCCCTCTCACTCAGAGGCACAGAGCTCAGTTTATGCTTGACAGGCATGTAGCCATCTTTAAGTCGTAATGATATATTCCAAGTCCTTCAATTTGCCTAGACCCTCCTCAAAAGGTTCATCATTACTCTCTATAGATTTTAAAAGCTTGGAAGTGTCAATTGTTTTCTTAACATCATCCATAGTGTCACATAACCTCAGAATTCGTTGGACACACCCTGGTCTGAGAATCAAGCCCAAACATGCCATATTGCGCCATACTAAGATATATGGATACTAAGATATACATTCCCAACAACCTCCCTCGCTTTAAATCCTACTACACTTTTGAAAAAACCCTTCAACTCAATTTCTGTCCCATTGTAGGTTTGAGGCAAACCTTCAGGAGTACGCAGCATCTCATGCAGATCACTATTTTCAAAAGTGCTTCTGAAAATAATAGTGATTTTTTATCCTAAATCTGTCAATAAAGGTGTAACAACAGGGCCCACTTGAAATTTTTCAATGGGATCTTTTGATTTTGGAAAATCATTCTTGTGATCTCTTACTGTCATAACCACATTATTCAAACTATTGGTTAGATCTTGTACAAAATCTTCCATTATCGCATTCACATTACTCAGTTTACAGTTCATTTTACATACTCTGGCAAAATGCCCAGACACACCGCATTTAGCACACTGCTTCCATATTGCTGGACATTGTTTAAAAGAGACAATATGGAATTTAGACCCACAATGATAACAACAATTGCTATCAATTAAATTATTTTCTTTCTGCAATGCTTTGCTATGGAACAATTTGTTTCCTCTGACAGTACACACAGACTCCACCATATTTTCATTGAGTACTTTAGCAGATTCTCTTGAATCTTGTATTCTGTTTGCAATTTCATAGTTTCTTGTATGGAAGGGTTCATACATTACAATAACCTTTTCTGTATCTTTTTATTATAACATCTGGTGACTAATTGTTGATCAGTGAAAATTTCAACTAAAACTCATAAGGATGCTACATACATATTAATTTTAATTGTGGCATTTTGTTCTCTATAAAAACAAGTGTGCCGCCTGACAACCAAAGTAGGTGGTTTGGAGAAATGTTTTTCTAATCTTTTGACAGCTTCTTCATATTCATCAATATCTTATTTTTCATCATCAAGTGTGAATGTTGGAAAATCTCTTCTCCTTCCACGCCTAACAAATGTTCCAACAATAATTTTGTTCTGTCTGGATTGAATTTAAAACCATGACTGGCTCTTAGTAATGCGTTGAAAGCCCCGAACCACTCTGTACATGCAGTGGGCGATTCTCCAGGTGTTTGTAGAAAAGGCGGTGGAGGATCTATGACAAAACAGAATCACCATCTTCATTGAGAAAGTTGGTATTTGCTTCTGAAAGATAAAGGGTAAATTCAATTTCCCAACTTAAAATGGTCACTCAGCTACAGCAAATCCGATCCAAGATGGCAGCCAAACTGATTCGACAATTTTCCACAGAAATCTGCTGTAAGACTTTACTTAAAGACTGGATTTCAACATGTGATAGCTATATCTCTTTGATTTCTTATAAATCCGATTTAAGATGGCCGCCAAAGCCATTAGAAGTATTTTCACAGGAATTGCTGTAACACTGTACTCGAGACTGGATTTTGTAGGAGATAGCCAGATCTCCTCAATTCTTGAAGTAACAACTCACTATGCCCTGTTCAAAATGGCCATCCAAGCCAAGTGCATGCTTTTCTACAGCAGGTAGCTGTAACTAGTTGCACGCTTGCGTGTAATGTTAGTGTCATTAGCATACAGCTATAATGCTATCTTGGAATTTCAATATCTCGTAGGTCCTTGCCTCATAATTTAGTGAAGCCAGTTACAGACTTTCACCCTCCATTGTTACATAATTCTAGTGGCCCTTTTTACCGCACAGTTTCCAACTAGATATGTATATAATGTATTATTTTCTTACTATACATGTATGTTCAAGGTACTTTACTGTATGATCACTCACAACACACCGACACCAGGAGATGTTGAATTTGATGTAGCTTAAAGTTTATTCATCTGTGAAATGATAAATCACAAGCAACAAGCAGGTACGAGATCCCCATCTTCACTCCCTTGCCTGTCAGCCTTCAACTTCATATAACTATCCTTGAAATACTCAAGCTCGTGAGCCCCAAAGGTTCTATGACCTAAAGAGTAATATGGCAGGGAAAGAAGTGAAGACACAACGATTAAACGCTTGTGCATCTTGTCCATCTGTATGCATCACTTATTTGTAAAATATATGCAGATTTGCGTTATGACATTTATAATGTATTCATTTATATCTAGAAAAAGCTTTTCTTGACCTACCCATTAAAGTATTCACTTCATGACATTCTGGGCCAGATGTACAAAAGCTTTTTGCATTTCTTAACGGGGCGAATCACAATTTTGGTCCATTAATAAATACACACCAGCCTTTTCATATGTACATATGCTAAAAAACGGTCGCAATTTGAATTTTCTACCCAGTAGAAATTGCAAATTGCAACCGCGAAATAGGAAACGCAAACAAGGATTACCTATTTGCGATTCCTAAAGCACATGTGCAAAGCATTTCCTAAATGCAAATTGGGCATTTAGGAAATGCTATTACCATCGACTCAAAGTCGATGGTAACCATGTGCAAAATTTAAAAATGCATTTAAAAATGCATTTTTTAATGTGACATGAAGCACACATATGCCCCTTGGGCATATGTGCACTTACATGTGCACTACGTATTTCAGGGTGCCTCCAGGGGGCCTTAACCTCAGAGGCACCCTTGGGTATGGATTTCCTAAATTGCAATTTCCTATTAGGAAATCGCAATTTAGCAAATGCAAACCATTTTCAATTTGGCCCATAGGTGGAAGTACAATAGCATTTCCTATTTGCGAATTCCTAATAGCGATTCCTACTCTGTAGGAATCGCTATTAGGAAATTGAAAATTTTGTGCATACTATTTTGCATTTCCTAAATAGTGATTTCTATGGAATCACTATTTATGAAAGGCAAAATAGGAATTTCGTACATCTGACCCTCTATTCAGTGACATAACACAAATGAAGCATTAATGGTTTAATATTGTTCACTAGAAATTAAGGGCCAGATGTATGAAATTCTTATTTTGCATTTCCTATATAGAGATTCTGTAGGAATTGCTATTTAGGAAATGTAAAATGCTATTTACAAAACCTGCAGTGTCATATTAGCGAATCCTACAGAGTTGGAATTGCTATTAGGAAATCACAAATAGGAAATACTATTGCATTCCCACCTATGGGCCAAATAGGAAATGGTTTGCATTTCCTAAATTGCGATTTCCTAATAGGAAATTGCAATTTATGAAATCCAAACCCGAGGGTGCCTATAGGCTTAAGTTCCCCCTGGAGGCACCCCGAAATTTGTACTGCACATGTAAGTGCACATATGCCCTTGGGGCATATGTGAGCTTCATGTCACAACAAAAAATGCACATGGTTGTTATCGACTTTGAGTCAATGGTAAATGCATTTCCTAAATGTCCGACTCACATTTAAGAAATGCTCTGTACATGTGCTGTAGGAATCGCAAATCGGTAATCCCTATTTGCGTTTCCTAAATCGTGGTCACAATCTGCGATTTCTGCCAGATAGAAATTGAAAATTGTGACCGGTTATTAGCCTTTGTACATATGAAAAGGCTGTTTTGCATTTCTTAACAGGCCGAAATTGTGATTCACCCAGTTAAGAAATGCAAAAAGCTTTTGAACATCTGGCCCTAAATCTGAGGACCCAATCAGATGCTAAGTGTCATTTCATTTTTTTAATCAAAACCACTTGGTAATACTTGTAATTATATTATTAATGGATTAAAAGGAATTTGTTGTGCATAACCCTTAGAGTGCATCCTTACTCTGTGCTTCACAAAGCTAAAACCCCTCTCTTTCCCTTTTCTTATAATCCTAATCCTCCTGAAAAGAGAAGTGATTTAAAACCTATTCATCAGTCATGGCTGTGTGATTATCTCTCTTCTGTACTGTACTTTCTTTGATACATACATGAAAAGCCAGGAGAAAATGTTAAACAGATATTGAAAATGATATTTAATTTTAAATTGCCAAGCATCATTTTATGCCACAATAAAGAATCAATGTTGTCATCTGGATGAATAATAGACTCTTCTTCAAATACAACATTTTGTGTGTTTTGTGTTGTTCCCTGTACTGCTTTTTGCAGTACATTTACTTGCCCATGAGTTGCAGTGAGTTTCCATTGGGTCTGTGGTGTATAGCATTGTGTAATCGAGGGGTCTCGCAGCTGGTCGCAAGAGCACTGCATTCATACTTTAAAATAGCATAGGGCATCTAATCTTGTCACTCAGAGACTAGTGATTACAGGACATTTACACAACTACAAACTAGAAATGCTCTGAGATTTACATTGTTACATAAATTTAAATGTTACTATAAGAAAAAAAGATGGTGATTGGGGGGACAAGTGATAGTAGTGCCACCATGCTCCTAACTACACAAGATGGGAAATAGGATTATTAGTTATATTTTATGGCTAATGATGGATTAGGCAATGTTCTGCGCTTGTCTGTGGGGGATATTGTTGAGATTTGTTCTGTGATGAGCAGTGAGTAATATTAATATGTATGTACATTTCAGTTTAAAAACAAATGGACTTCCTAAAAAATCATTTCAAAGTTTTTATTTCACACTGTGCATATACCCTGTGTTTTTGGTGATCTACAATAACTGCAAAACAGATCCATTCCTGTATTAGGCTCATAAACCCCTACCTCGGGAAACAACCTTAACAACGCGGTCATCACATCGCATTACCTTTACAACGCGGTCGTTACAACAACCGCGTTGTTACATAGCAGTACCATTACAGCGCAAGTCGCTACAACGACTTGCTCAAGATGACGCTCTAAACTAAGGAATAGTATAATTTACTATTCCAGCCCCTTCCCTACTGTTGCACACACTGGAGTTGGAATAGTAAATTATACTATTCCTAAGTCCAGCGCGCCATCTAGAACAAGTTGTTGTAACGACTTGCGTTGTAATGGTACTGCGATGTAACAACAGGGTCGTTGTAAAGACCGCCTTGTAATCGCCTGTGTTTACAACGCATGCGATGTAATGGTATATATTCCCCTACCTCACACTATAAGGTTAGAAATTCTGTTAAAGAGTGGTAAAGTGCTTTGGAAATTGTGGATCCTTGAACAATTGCTAACCCACCAAAGAGAATTACTCATTTTACTCAAATATATGTGACTGTGCACAATGTTGGATAGACACCTGTGTACCAGCATGATTACTAAAGGACTCACAGATGCTGAATATTTTGGCAAGACACTCTTATCATAACCCCTTGCTGTTGCACTGGGGTGGGGAGAACCACAATCTATTATATCCATGCAGAATTAGCAAGCAACTGCATTGCAGGACCCAGCATTCAAAGAAAGCTGTAAAAGTAAAATACTGCATTATCTTTCTGAAAATATGAGCAACACACTGGACTCTCAAGTAGGAGTGCTGGATTGCAGGTAGTAATAAGACAACAATGCAATACCAGCACCAAAATACCATTCTTAGAAAGAGTCATTGTAAAAGAGACATCAAGCCAACTGGGGAACCATGTATCGAAGAACAACCTCTTGGACAACTTTAAATTTTGCCTCTGGCACAAACACAGCTCTGAGGGAACCGTCTACAAATTCTGGACTACATACTAAAAACAATAGGTAATGTAAATGTTTGCCTATTCATACTAGTAGATCTATTTGCGGCATTCCGCTCCATCACCATGACACACTGCTAAACATCTTATCATTTAGAATGAGCATGCAATGCAAAGTTCGAAATTAGTTGTAATCTTTCCTAGCAACAAGAACACAATTTTTAACTATGTACTTTTCCAGACCTCTTCCTTAAAAAGTAAACTGTTCAGTATCACATGCCTTTTGCTACATCTTTAATATCTATATGTAGCTGCTTACCACAAAGGTCCATGAGAAGAAAATGCCCTACACCAATGCAATGACGGCACTCAGGTAAATTAAAAAAATACCAGTCCCTCAGACATCAAATTTTAAGTTCTTTCTCAAAATAGCTAATTAAATGAATGTTTTTCTTCTCTCTAAAACTAAACCCAAACAACAATGATTTGCCTATGGTCTGTGCAAACAAGTTCCCTACACCTTTTCAAAAATGTTTTTACTATCTTTATTCATTAGCCTTTGAAACATTACTTGTATTTACAGAGAAATACAATGGTTTAATTACCTATGCCAACCTCAACTTAAATGCATCACAGCATCATACCAACGCTATCTCCTATAAAAATAAATCAAACCCTCAGAAGATTTTAGTACTGCGGTTTGATTTCTTATCCTTTCACATATCAGTGAAGGTGACACTCTGCTTGTGAGTCTACTGTAATCATTACCTGCACCTTCCAGAGCAAATCCGCATTGCTCATCTCTAATGCAAAAATGTCAGTTCATATCAACCGTATGCTTAAGCAGCTACACTAACTTCCTCTAAAAGCCTGCATCAATCTCAAAATTGGTGGCATTACACACAAGGTCATCCATGCTGGTCTTCTGTCCTATCTCAAATACAAATTCCACACAACTAAAGGCAAAAGACCTATAAGAACAAAAAAAAGCCTCCTTCTTGAAATTCATAAATGAAAGAAAAGAAAAACTGTCAAGAAAGCCTTTTCTTGCCTGATTGTCAGATTTGGAACTACACATCTGGTGTCCTCTAAACAAACCCCAACCTCCTATCTTTCAGAAATCTTTAGCCTTATTTGATCAAAACACACTTTCCAGTCTAATCGTCCATTTTTTCTGATCAACTGACTCCATTGTTTAATTTTTAATCCTAGGTTCCCCATTCTTTCCCTAATCCCTTGTTAGCTACTTCCTTTTATTTGTATCTACAACTTGTTCTCAGTATATTCTTCCGTTCCCCTTGTGGCTACGTCCACACTACATAAATACCTAAAACAAATAAAGGAATTAATACATCCCACAGAGATAAAATAAACTCTCAATAGAGAAGAGAATAGATTGACAAAAGAATTGAAAACTTAGAAGAGCAAACATAAGACATCCTGTTCCCATACACTGAAAAAGATAGACCAATATATTGTGTTACTCAAGACGATGAATTGAAGACTACAGGGAATACAAAACAAAACCACATGATGAGGTAGACAAAGCATGCAGACTGCTGTAAAGGTTAGCAAAACCTGAAAGACTGGGGCTCGCTGATAACAATGATAAAAAGGAAGTCAAATGAGACACTGCACTCACAAAACAAGGACACATTGACACTTTCCCAATATTACTCTCAGTTTTATGCTGATCACAATAACACAGATATGCACATTCTAATATATATAACACAATATCTAAAAACACCAATAGCTATGACTGAGATAAAGAATCCATCCCCAAGTTGGATAACAGGAATGCACTGGGGTCAGATGGTTTTCCAGATGAATTCTACACTACCTCTGCAACCTACTCTTGATGCACTTAGCAGAAATATATGATTTGGCATAGTCAAAAATGTATTGCTCACTTCCACTTATGAGCCCAAGGCAAGACACTTTTGGCAAAAGTTCTTATTTCCCACTTTCAATGTTTGGTATGGATTATAAAATATTGAGCATAATCCTGTCTAAAACATTGATGACTGTCTTGCCAAAAGCAGTTCACTCAGATCAAAATGGAGCTATACCAGGGAAAACGCATTAGCAAACACCAAGGCTTGTTGTTTGTGATTAAGAGAACTCGTAAAAATGTCCACTTTCCAGAAGTGATTTCAATCGGTTTTGAAAAAGTGTTTGACACCCTGCATTGGAATTAACTGCCTACAGACCTGAAGGCAAGGCTTGAAGAATGACATGCTGACTGATATTCCACTAATATACATAGACCACACATCTGTGTTAACATAGAACTAAATATATCAGTGTCCTGACAAGTGAGAAGAGGCACTAGACAAGGTTGTACTCTGTCATCTCTTCTGTTTGCTTTGGCAACTAAACCATTGGCTTTTGAAAAGAAAAGACAGGGAAATGCAAAGCACAAAAGAATTGCAAATGAATGGCACATTAACAGTATCTGCAGATAATGTACTTTTGTCTCCCAGTGATTTTAATACCAGAATGGCAGAAGCTATGAGTGTTTGGTAAATTGGCAGGACTGGATGTCAAAAAGAATACTTAGCAAATGCATCCAGTCAAATTGACAATGCACCCAAATTGAGAACCCCCATTTATGTCGACTCTGCGATGGGACCCAGACATATCTAGGATTCTTAGAGGGATAAATATATCACTGTGAAAAAGATTTAGGGTCAGATTCACAAAGGTAAATTTGTATGTGTAGATTTATTCATTTGCAGCCTTCTTCCTACACTTGATTGTAACTTATCCCTTTTTTGCCATTCACCATTTATGAGTGGAGGTTTACACCTAGGTGCAGACAAAAGAGTGTCCACCCATTTAAGTGAGAGGGGTGCAGACTCATATGATTGAATTTAAGAGTGTAAAGTTACTATGGTTAACTTCCCATCTGTTTGTGATGATCTTATACACCAAGATGGAGATCTCCCATGGGAAAATATTAGGGCTGGGAGAAATTTAAACTACGCCGGTGTAATCTTGGTAATTTCAGGAATTTTGGGTTAGGTTTTTTATAGGAATTTCGAGAAATTATGCCATTACATCACTTTGCGTATTTAGGCGCCTTTCACTGTAAACATTTACAAAGACTAGTGCAATTCACATTACTTTGTGGTAAACATTTACTGTGAAAGTACTGGAACAACAGATTATAACTGGCTGCACTTTGCTGTGCTCTTCTTTAAATGCATCTTCATACAAAAAATTGACGCAAGGATGCATTTCACTGTAAAATGTAGTGCAACATGACAGGTTAGCTTAATTAGGCATAATTTCACATCATTTTGCTGCAAATTTGAGTATTTACATGAAAGCAAATTACTTGAATATCGCACACCTAGAAAATTTAAGGATCGGTAATAAAGTTAATTTTTTATTTAAAAAAATATTTTAACATAAAATAATAATGTAAAATAATTTTAAGCAAATAATATTAACCTAGGACTACTTAAAGAAAAAAGTTGCAGCACAATCAAATGACTATTATATTTTGTAAATGTATTTAAATGTAATAATTATGTTTCTAAACATTTATATGAACAATACTTAAAAAACGTCAATCCTTACTTACATTACTATTACATTTTTAACAAATGTAAGTATAGGTTATGTTTTAAATTACGTTTTTAAAATATTTTTTTAGACTTTTTAACTGAGTTAGGAATGCAATTTAAAGTATTTTAAAGTTAGACAAATTATTAAATTTAAAAATAACATTTAGCAATAATGATATTTAAGCTTTTTTTAAATTAAAAAAACAAACCTCTCTATATATTATTGCAATTGTATTACTATCATGTAGAAGTGTACTTTATATTTACATGTCCCTACCCAAGCTCCTCCTTAAATTCCCCCAAACCCGTCCATTCAACAGTATTTATTGCCCATTTTCAAATCAAACCCCCTTGTCCTGCTCGCATTTATGACTAAAATGTAGAGCTGCATTAGTGTTCATCTCCACCACCGGGGCAGGGAACTTCACACTGAGCAGCACATTCATGTGAAAAATGGATCGGCTGCTTTAAAGATGCTCCGTGTTTTCACAGTGAGGTGGCAACCCGCCTACACTTTTAAAGGGGTTTAGAGATCCCTTTGCAGGCTGGTGCAGTCAGTGACTGCACCCGCCTTCAAGGGGATGTTTGGGGGGTCCATGAGACCCCCTTTCCCCCCGCTAGAGGGCTGCCATCAGGGGACGCATTGACAGTGCACTCCCTGGGAGCTTCTTTGCCTCTGCGCCCGTGTCTGTAATGCGGCGCGGGCACAGAGGCAAAGGGATTCTATCATTTGCATGGGCACGCCCCCATGCAAATGAGGAAATGCTCCCTGAAGATTGCACTGGTGCTTTATGTGCATCAGCGCTATCGGTATTACAGAAGGAGCCACACATCCTCTGCGGCCCCTTCTGTAATACCAAAGGGCCCCAGTGTCGCACAAAGCGGGCACAAATGACCACTGTGCCCCCTGGCACAAATGCGATGCAGCGCGCGCAACGAAATTCGTTTTATTAATTTATATGTTTACTTACCTCTAATCGGCCGTAATCCGTAGTTTACTACCCCCCACCCTGCCCCTCCCCTGCCCCACGTCAGCGCCCGTCAGCACTCCCACCACGGGCCGCTACTGCTTGTCATGTTCCGAGACACACTACTCAACTAACATTTTTACCTCTGTGTCGCTGAACTTTCTCTTTCCCTTCCTGCACAACTCCCCCATGGCTCCAGGCTAGACATGCTGCTATGAGTTTCTTTCTGCTGTGCAGCTGCAAGTAAATGTACTTCTCGAAATGGATGAGGTCATCACTCGCTGCCAATCCAAGAGCTGCAATTTATGACTCGTATTGAGTCGCAATTCTGATTCAGTATTCAATAATGCCGAATAGTGCGAATCGCTAATTGCATACAGAAAAGGTACGTAAATCATATTTACCAATTAGTTATATTTTGAGAATCAGTATTTGTCTCAATTTAGGAAAAGCCAAATATAATTTTCATAGATCATGCCCCTCATTTAATATTTATTATAAACCTAATGTGGAAAAAATCTGGACAAAGCTTTATTTGCCTTTTGTGGAATATGCTGTCAGATGTGTTCTTCTCCCATGGCAGCCACCTTATTGAAGTTAAAAGTCTTGGATTAAATTTAAATTGCACTCGTGAAATTCACTTAAATTTCAAGAATTTCGCTTTACACTTGTTGCTCCAAATTACGCCAAATTATGCCACTTTGTCTAATTATGCACTATTCACAGTAAGGCGCCACTAATGTAAAATTTACCCTAAGCACATGAGAACAACAGCTGTTGTGTATGGTGCTTTTGGATTTGCATTTCACATAGAGATCTTTAATTTTGCCAAAATTGCACGTAATTATAGCAAATCACACGAATTTCACACTCCCTTAAATTTGGCATGCAAAAAACTACAGACTGTTAAAACTACAGGTATAAGTATTTTTTTTATAATTCTTTCTAGGTATGACGTATTGACACATGATAAGGCATGGTTGCGTCATTGTAGTAAAGACAATTATTCAAAGTTACGAGATCACTATGATAAATTTATACTTACCTGTTATGAAGGCAAAGTAAGGTGTGCCAATTTTCACACTTGTTATGAGAAGCTCCTCATCAGTCTCTCTCTGTTAGGACTTTAAAATTATTTTAGGTTCCTTTCTTAACAAAATGTCGCCAATATATAGATAAGTTAAAACAGCTAAGAAGATTTAATACAACACATCTGACAAGTGTCTATTGGCTGTTGCACCCTGCAGAAACAGTTTAGAATTCCTTTTCCAGTACACAGAGCTCTATTATAGATTTTTAACTTCAGGAAGAGAGCATGACCGTTGATGTGGCTAGTGTAATGTCCAGGTCATGCTCAAATGTTAGCTGATAGTACTCCTATTTGGACTCACTAAATCAGCCACTAGAAAACTAGAGAGCCCAATAGAGATTACTTCAGGGAAGGAGGCCCAGATGCCCTCCGATTGAATTATACACAGACAACAAAAGCAAAAAAGACTATTGGACTATCATACAGTGTGACTCAGTGAAATGCATGCAATTGTCGTGTGAAGAAAATCTGCATTGCCTTGATGTTGGATTCAGATGAATACTAGCCACCAGTCAAATAAGGCCCTGAGTTGGTCCCACGTCAACTGATCCTGTCAGTGAAGAACGTCCACAAGCTCCAGAAATCTAACTGGGCGTATCTTGGCTGGGGATCACAATCTGCAAGAGACCAGCTCAGCACAATAATCAATCACGCTTGGTGATCTTTGAAAGTGTTTCAGCGCAGCATTTTCTATGAATTTTGATGAACGAGTTAACTAGTGGCTAGGGGGAGATTCTTCTTCCCCTGTGCATATTTTTTTAAATGAGGTCAACTAGTGCATTTCATAGCATTTTTTCACATACATTTGCTGAAATGCACAGGCCTTCCCAGCCTTACCAGCTGTGGCTGTTTGGCTCTTAAGAACCCTTCTTGCTCAGCCCTGTATTGCTGAACCCCATAAACCATTTGCTTCAGCCTTCCTGGGTTCATCCATGTGTCCTTCGTGTCTGCTAAACCTCTTCCACATAACCACCCCTACCTATTTTTGTATTCTTCATTACCTTGAGAGGTGCATTTGTATGATCCTTGTGCCCCACATTACCCTGTGCTTATAAGTACATCTTCAGCCTGTTCTCTGCAGCCTCTCATCACCTAATCCTCTAGTGCACAGTAACCCTTTGTATTTCTCAGTTACTGTGTGCTCCTCTTGTATCAGACTTCAACCCAGCTCTTTCACCAACATCATTAGCCTCTTACACCCTCATTCCCCAAACCTCTAAGCCATTGAGTTCTTCTGGTGCTCTCAACACTATACAGTAGCTGATACACAGCAGAGCACCTTACCATGCCTGCCACTCACCAAATTTATAGATTATTTGTGGGGTTCCTTGAACAGGAATCTGTCTTCCTGTGATCTAGCTCACTTGTCTGTGGTAAAACTTCTACAGCTCTATCTTTGTTTATTAGTCATGCTGTCTGATGGTCTCTTTTTCTCAGTTACTCTCTAAGTCACTCTTTGTCAGTCTATCACTCGCTGTCACTCTCCGTCACACTATCTCTCTCTAAATCACTCTCAATCACTCTGTCTTGATCAGTCAACCTTTCACTCTTACTCCTATTTACTCTCACTCACTCTTTTTCACTCTCTCTGTCACTCATCCCTCAATCTCACCAATTTGGAAGGTCAACACCATGGCAAAAAAGTTACTATAAATACAGATCTATTTAAAAGATTCAACATTGCTAAAGGACCTAACTATGAACCATAAATATAAAGCAACCAGCTAGTCAAGGGAATTCTCCAGCATTTGTTGCCAATGGTTAATCAAGCGGTGGTACAACTGCACATATGTGACTGAACAACACTGAGAAGATCTAATTTTATTTTTAGAGATAACATTCATATGACTTCATCTTCATATAGCCCTGCATTTCAAATTATAGCCTGAGCTAGAGTTAAAACTATTGTCTCAAAAACCCATGATTCAGAAAGAAATGATGAAGCTGAATGATAAAATCAATGTATCCAATTTGAAGTTAATGTTTTTCCTACATCTTTCATTAAGGAGTTCTTTCAAAGGTTGACTTCACACCTATAGTGAACATGCCCATTCTATAGTGCCCATCACACCGATTGTGAGCAGGTCCATTCTACTGTATTCATAACAACCAGCAACTTTGATCACTCATTAACTCACTCACTTTCTCACTCAGTTTGCAACTTAAAATAATATTTAACATAAATAATATTTTTACAATCTTTTTCCAACTTGAATAACCCTTTTAACTTTTCCTAATACTGTTCCATAGGGAGAATGCAATCTCAGGGTTGATATCTTCGTAAGGTAAACTGAGGGGAAAATTTGCCTTTACTTTACCATTGGGAGATCCCTGCACTCAGGGTGGATCAATTCACCTGGAAAAGTATGTGGTAAAGTAAAACAGTTTTATTACTTGGAAACTTATTTATTTATTTTTAATGTAGAACAAAAGAAAAAATGCTACAATATTATTAACTACATTTATAATGAAAAATTATATCATTTAAAAAATATGAAATTACATTGAAATTATTTTTCTAGAGTTTAATAAAAATATTATTTTCTGCATAAAGTAATACAATAATTTTTCTATTATGAATGAATAATTATTACAAGTGATATTTAGAAATACGTTATAGTAATTACATTTCAATAACATTTCTTTTCACATTAATTTGTAAACGTAAAGAAATTATTAAAATATTTGGTAATTAGTTATAAAATATGCACAATTGTTATATATTTGGTAATATTAAATAATGTTTATTCCTATTTTTATCTATTTGAAATAATTTGATGTAACTTAAAGTAACATTGCTTTCTAAGGGGATTTACATTTACCTTCCTGCCTCAATTATTTTACATGGGAGGCTGTTGCATTACAAAAGGGTTACCCACGTGTGATGCTAGACTTAGTACAGTTTTTTTTCAGCAGTAACTTACACTTCTAAGTTTAGGATACACCACCTTAATCGGGGTGGAGATCCATAAGTCTATGCTTTTGAGTAACTTTACACTCAGATTTTGCAAATAGCCAAAAGTACTAATGTTACTCAAAAATCTAACAGTAAATTTACCCATGTAAATTAATCAAAAGGGTAAAGCCCTGTTTGCCTATGCTTTTTTTATATTGTCAGTCTTAGAGTCTGAAGTAATTTCAAACCCTGACACTGTATGCATATCTGTATGTATGTATGTTTGTATGCATTTATATATGTATGCATGATTGGTTTGGGACCCCATTTGCCTCAAGGCTGCAGGGGCCTGTGTTATGCCCCTGCTGACGAAAAGAAAAAGGCAACAGGAATTGGAGATGCATTTAAAATGGAGAAATAATAGTGGGTTCTGTTACCCTGTGTGCAGCAAGGGTAAAAAAATAGACAATGCATAATGGTTTTATTCATCATACAAAGTTCTAGCAATAATCACAAAACTTGACTAAGACCCAGAAAAGATTGAGAACAAGGTAGAGCCACTATTCATGGTCCCTAGAACTCGCAAGTAATAAATTACAACTTGGTCTGGGCATTTGAGCATTTATAGGTTTCCTAAACCTCAAAATTGTATCCCTTACTGCCAACATGCTTAGCAAATATCAGCCCACTTGGAAGCTAATTATACGATAACAATGGTTGGTCTGCTTTCATTTTCATACAACTTAAAACCACTTTTTAGCAATCGCAATTTGTGAATTTGTGTGAAAATGAAAGTAGCCAAACTCTTCTCATGGAGTGCCTAAAATACCCAGGTCTTAGGTATACAAGGTGGCCATATTTATTTTTACAATAAGCCCCCTCATTAGGAGTTGGCCAGCATTTCAGTGCTTGTTGAAAACTCCTGTTTTCGGTTGAAATGGGAATTTCAGTTTTTATGCCACTTACAGACTCATCTCCTCCTGCTAAAAGCAGGTGGGTATGTTTCCCTTGCTACTACTGGGCCGGTATTACCAAGATCCAAAGTGTATTTAATAATGGGTCCAGTATTAGCACCGGAATTAATGATCAGCTCTTTATAAATCCTTAGAAGTCAAGGCTTTCTTTCAACACTGACAATGTGACTGGGTAGTCGAATATGGTAAATGTGAAAAACACAGTTTTTGATCAAAATGACATACATTTGACGTTATTCTGCTCCCTGAGTTTTATTGTTGGTGGTGTCCTATTGCATATAGACATGGGTAGCATTTCTATTCGCTAGAGTCTTTCGAATGTAAACTAAATGTATCATAGTTACAGTGGGTTATTATGCCAGGCAAAAAGGAAAATGTAAGTATCTTATTCGGCCTGTTTTAAATTGTATTAAACAGAATTGTTCACTGTCATAAACAAGCATTTACAATGCAATAGGTCTCGCATTTAAACAAGTTTAAGTGATTGGCATTGTAAATAACAATGCCATTTTATTTATCGATTTTGAAAAACAAATCATAAATAAAAAGCATTGTCATTTACAATGCCAATAGCTCAAACTCTGGCAAATGCGAGACCTATTGCATTGCAAATGCTTGTTTTTTGTTGTTGTTGCCCACAATAATAATACACATACATTATTTAATTAGAGCACAATATAAGTCTACTGATTTAATTGCCGAAATTTCGTTTAGGCGCAAATGGTACACCCACCATCTTTGGATGGCAAATATGAACAGATTGTTTTATATCCACTTGTATAGCGCTTGATACCATTTATATGGGCCGGTAGCGCTTTCCTACTCAGTAAACGTTGATGGGAGTGACATTCATAGACATTGCTTCCCTGCAGTACCTCTTTGAAGTATCCCAAAGGCGTAAGGAAGCGCTTTATAACATTTGAAAAAAAAATGTACTTAAAGCTCCTCGGGTCTACTTGGAAGCTCTTTTTGTCCACCATGATAACATTACTGCTATCTGTGCAGGTGGCGCGGATCCACCACAACAGAGGGCCAATGTCTGTGCGAGAGGGATTGTGGAGTGCGGGGGAGGGAGTCCCAGAGCACATGTCCAGTGTTTTGCTTACACGAATCTGACAACATTTACAAGGCAGGACAATTGCCCGGATAATCCGGTCAGGTCCCGGTTTATGTAAGTCATTAGTGAAAGTAGCAGGATTAGGGGACGAAAGAGGACACCTTCCATTGCTTATTCCTGTAAAGCCATGATGGGAGGGGCGGGCGAGGCCCCACCCCTGGACACAGAATGACACCTCTCTGGGGCCACAATATTACACATGAAGCTGGACCTACGGGGGGGTGGCTAGGCATGTACCCCATCTCTGCTACCCCCATGCTCCTAAGCTTCATTCTGGGCACAATACAACCTCCAAACTCAGAAGGGACAACATAACACACTCCAAGCCAAAGGGGCGCAATGCAACACCCCCACCCCCGGGGGCACAAGATAACCCACTCCCGACATCTGAAGTGGTGCGGGGGGAGGGGTAAAATGTGACACATTTCCCACATCCGGGAGGGGGCACTACTACCGCGCTCACGGGGCACAACAGAGCACACTTCGCAACTCAGAAGGCAGATTGTAACACAAGTCCACCCTCATAGGTACTATATAATGTTATTACACACACACCTCTCTCAGGGCGATGCTGTGCACTGCCCAGAGGAAAGTACAACTTACCCACGGGAGACATGATGCAATATCACCGAGGCCTCTGAGGGGTACAACACTCACAACTCAGAGCGGTGTGGTATGCGTCACCTGAGGGTAACACATTACACACACACTCAGCTTTAAGGAGTCCCAATGTGTACCTCTATCTCTCTACCCCGCCCCCAAACACACACACACACACCTCAGAGCGGCACCATGTACACTACACTGATGGAAGCGATGACAGAACTCTCCCAGCATCGAAGGATCACACTGCACACAATACCCCGGCCTTCCACGCCCACACACACCCCTCAGGACGATATGATGCCGAATGGCTTAGGGGGGCTGATCATAACTCTCCTCCACACACAAAGACGCAGGGGAACATCATATAATAACCCCCCCCACACACACACAAACTCACGTGGGCTCAGTTTAACATATTCAGGGCAGAGTATATCCACCAATCCCAGAGAGGCGCGACATACACCCACTGAAAGTGTGTCACTAGAACAACCGCGCACACCTCACAGGGACATAACGACACACTCTCCTCAGAGGAGCACAACATACGCGCACACAACACTCCACGGTATGGGGCTCTTCAAACTGAGCACACACCCATCAGATTGGCAGAAGGCGCACCCAGTGGGACACAGTGTAACACACACTGACACACAGACACACACACACACAGACACACACACACACATACAAATGCACACGCATAGACACACACAAACACACTATACACCCTCACGTGCTTCTGAGCGGCACAGAACAGCATCCACGCAAAGTGCACAAAGTACAACAGACACACATCTCACAGGGGGTGTGGAACGGCACTCTGTCTCAACGGGGCACAGGGCACCCCCTCAGAAGTTCGAACATAAAACTCCCCTTCGGACGGGCACTGTTCAAGGCCCCTGAGTGTGGGCACATATAAGACCCTCAATTTGGCGTGCCACCGAACAACACCCTCTCAGAGGACCCAACATACTCCTGTGCACACACACACATATAAGATTGGGCATGGTATAAAAACCCCACAGAGGGGCATGGTATACTCCGTTCCCTATAGCAAGAACCCCACACTCACACGCACACAAATCAAGACGGTACAAGCGCCCAACCCTACAAAGGGGAAAAGTGTAGAGGGCCCCATTGGAACATCCTCGATGAGATGTAGCATGGCCACTCCCCCTCGCGTGCACACAACGCGAGCCCGGAGTGGTGTTTGACGGGACAGTGATACAGGCTCCAGCTGCAGGTACGGTGTCCGTCAGGTGTGTACATGCATGTCACGTGATAACTGGGTGGCTGTCACCTTCTTCAGGAGTGTGCACGCATTCCGCGTGATGCTCAGGTGGCAGCTACCTCCTTTAAGCACCTCGATAAGTGTGTCTTTTAACCCCTGCGTTGTGTAGCACTTCAATGTCCCTAATTATTCGTTATTGCACCCCATTATTTCCCATGCCCCGCTCTTTGACGTGTGAGTATATTTGGGGGAGGGGGGTCCCGTCTCATCCCGGCTGCTGCTTATTATTGAGAAAGGGTTTTCCAGGGTAAGCCTGGAATAGTGATTGAAGTCTTGTCGGTTTAACAGCGAGTTGCAATTAGGATTAACTCCGGATTTACTTGATCACAGCCAACGAGAATCCTATCCGCCCCCAGCCCCCCGTTCCGTCCCTACACAACACGCCAGCATCACACACACTGCCCGCTGAACCGCAATAGATTAGGGAAGTTAACGGTGGACAAACTCCCCTGCCCTGTTCTCACAAACTGAAATTAAAATACAATATCTGAGTATTACTGAAGGACAGCTGTATAGAAATACGAGAGCAGCACGTTTCCGAGTAGCTCCTAGGTGCCCTGTGATGGACACAGGGTGTTAGAATAAATGTACAATACAAAGCACTCACTAATCGACTACTGAAATAAGGAAAATCGACACGAGGAGGTGGCTCAAGGTATAACGCTGCAGACTTTGGAGCTGGAGAACAGGGTTCGAGCCTGGGGTGGGCTGTATCACGTAATCACATACAAACAAGTAGTCCCTAAATGAATACATAACAGCCAGCAGCGGTACTAAACTGTAGTTGGTCGGTGCTGCTTCCTGCAAAACGGAGGCAAAACGGAAATGAGGTATCGGACCACCAGCCAATCAATCAGTGAGATAAGAAGAGCAATGCCAGATGTAACCAATGCCAAGCGACGAAACGAAATGGGTGGAGTTTCACCACTAATACTGATTACTTGATGCCTCGTAGAGGCAGCGCATGCGCTGCCCTATGCGAGACCTAAAAAGTAGGTGGACATGTTGACCTCAGTATAGATATGGATTAGGATTGTCTACTTTTGCAAGAAGGATCATCAAGACCATTTGAAAACATTTTAAGCATATCTTAATTAATTGCTAGGTGCTATGATATATAAGGTTAAAATAAACAATTTCTTTGGAGAATCTAATTTAAAACTAGTTGCACAAAAAGACAAAGAAATTGCCCATTCGAATTCATGTCCTCCTTACAACTTTTTTGCACAACTCCCTTAATCTTAGATATTTGAAAACCACTGCAAATCAAAAATACCAATTTGTAGGCCCAAACAGGAATAATGAAAATTCAGGCAGTATTGCAGAAATGCTGCATTTACAGAGAAACGGGTAAGGAATGGGACAGTGGCATTCCTGGCTTGAGCATCCTCCCAAAGTAGGTTAGAACTAGGCCTGGGCAATATTTTAATTATATGACATAATTTGTGTGATTTGACATCCCTGTTTGAAGTGAAATTATAGCACAGGAACGAAGTGAACAACCAGAAGTGGTTGTTTCTTGTGGTAATTGTAGTTTTTATGCTTCTTTCAGCACAAGGACACATTTTGCTCTAAAATATAGTGCTAATATTGGATTTGCATTTCACATTACTACATAGAATTCCATGGTATTTTATGAAATTACACAAAAGCAAAATATGTGAATTTTACACACTCTAGCTAGCATCCCACAGGCTCCTATATATATATATGGGTATTAGCACAAGCTATGTAGTTAGTCCTGTTCTGTAAACTAACAAATTTCCTCTTATCAGTGCCAGAAATAGACTTGTTTTCATGGTGAGAACAGAGGGGGAACACACCCCATGTGTATTGGGGATTTTGAAGAAAGGGTTTCTCACAGAAAACAATATATTTTACAGTGGAGAACAAAAAAGACAACCACTTTAAAGCACATGTACATCACATTTGCAAATGCAAACAATTCCACAGGCTCAAAAATCATAATGAGCAAATGTTACACAATGTAGGGCACTAGTGAATCAGCAGATGCCATAGCAAGACACCTGGGATTGTTTTCTATAAAAGTGGCCTGACTTTTTAAGTTTGCACTTTGTGAATTGGTCCAAAAGTGTGTTTGTGAGAAACTAGGATAAATCCATGTTACTCACTCACCAAAAGTAGCTTTGAGTAGTTGAATACATACATGGGGGAGCACGTTATAGTTAGCTCACTGAACTATAACTGGCGAATTTCAGTGATTTTGCTGTTTTTAAAAGTTTTGTTGTGTACGACTTTCAGTTCTAACTATAAAGTCATTTGAACCTTTGTTGTTTTTTTCCAGTAAATCTTTGCAATATTTTTATGTATGTTGGGGTGTTTTTTCATACTTAAACATAATGTCACTTTAACGTTTGTTATTTTCACTGAATAGCTGACCTAAAAATGTAAGTTAGGGAGCTTTTTTATTATCTACAGATAACATCACTTCACTTTTACTTTTTTCGGTAAGTGTCTGCTTTTTTGGTGTAAGTTAAGGAGTTTCTCCCATGCATAATTTTAACATCACTTTCACCTGTGTATTTTCTGTGAATTTCTGTTTTTTCTTAACATATGGTAAAGAGTTTTTTTATACCTAAATGGAATGTTGCTTTAACCTTTGTTTTTTGAATGAATATCTGTTTTATTTGAATGAAAATGAATGTGTTTTTTTCCATAACTAATTGTCACATAATTTCGACCTTTGGGTTTTTTCAGTGGGCTTCTGGGGGCTTTTAACATAAGCTATGATCGTATTTATATATATTACTATAAAGTCACTTTAGCCATTGTTTTTATCAGAAAATGTATGGTGTTTTTTTAACATAGGTGAAGGTTTATTTAAAAACCTAACTATAATATCACTTTAAACTTTGTTTTTTTGGGGGATTTTTTAACATAATCTAAGATCATATTTCAATACCTAGCTATACAGTCACTTAAACCTTTGGTTTTTCAAAAAAATAATATATTTTTTAATATAAATGAAGTTTTTTTCCTAAACTACAATGTCACTTTAACCTTTGTTTTGTTAGTGAATTTCAGTTTTTTTTAAACATATGTTAAGATCTTATTTCCATACTTAACTATAGTGTCACCTTAGCAAAAGATTTGTTCAGAAAATATATGTTTTTTACATAGGTGCTGCAGACAACCAACTGGTCTGTACAGCCTTCTAATCCTCGTCTACACACCACCTGTGGTTGTGTGTAGTAGAGACTGGATGCATATTTTTATTTTTTATGTATTTTTGTATTGTTTTTATACTAATTTTTTTCTACAGTTTAGAACTACTGTTTTCCCATTTTTTAAATGACTTTAAACTTTTTAAACACATTTTATTATGTCTTTTGCTTTTTGCATATCTGTTTGTGTTCTGTGTGGAGATGGTCTTCCATGGCCCTTGAATATATTCTTTTATTAATTTCACCATAGGCCTTTACTTTGTGACATGTCTGCAGTATATTCCAAAATGCAGCATCTTCTCATCATTTTGTTCCCATTCTTCATGCAGCAATTCCTGTGGAGCAGTCACTTCTCTCTTTGCTGCTGTCCTCTTCTATTTCTCTGCACAAGCTATGATGTTGGGACGCATAGCCTTCAGGGGCTTCCACATCTTACTGTTTCTCATGGAATATCGTCAAGGCTTTCCTCTATGCAGCACTTGCTTGCAAAATTTGTATATAACCCTTCTGTGCACTTTTATTTTCTTCATGTGAAAGTGTAAAAAACTGCCATACCAGTGGTTCCTTTGGAGGCCTTGCTTATTTTGGTGCTGCAGAAGTGGATGGAACAATAGTAATGTTATTATTTTTATATGGTGCATCTCCAACTAGTGGATGATGTGCTTGGTGTTTGCGTGTGTCCATTTTTGTCTGAGGCCATGATGGCTTCAGATTGCATCTCAGTAAACTCTCTCTTTGAACAATTTTGAACAACCAATCTACTAATAGTGGTCAGGAAAATAATTTGAGGGTGTTTCTAAAAGGTATGGACTTAGTTTTTCAGTAATGTCCCCTGAGTGAACAATCAAATGGCTTCTTTCATGTTTAAAAAAAAAAAAAATTACCTCCCATAAGACACCATGATACTCATAGGGGACTGTTAGAAATGGGGTTTGTGGTTGGCTAGGGTATGCAAAACTGCACTCAATTGAGAGGGGCCCCTGCAAACCAAAGAGACAGGGCACCAAACACTACTTGCAAAGTCAGATAGATCTCCCTTTGGGACTCCATTCAAAATGCATCCACTCAGACAGGCAGTCTCTACCATCATCAACAATCCACACTAAATTGTCCTCCAAATTTAACCAAAAATCAGTGCCACATATAATGAAATTTATCAAACATTTAATATTGTATGTATCAGTTGCACATCATAATTGAAGATCATATGACAGCAACGAATTATCACAACACAATGCCTATCTCATATAAAGCCTCACTGTTTAAAAACCCCAGTGTGAGATACAATTAGAAACATCACAATATAAAATAAAAATCACATCAATGTTAATACACTTATTTTTTTTATAAAAACATAAAAACAAAACAAAGGATAACAGACAGAAGACATCAACATTAATCTTTACACAGTATTAATCTGTTCAAATCAATATGCTGGATGCCTGATACTTGGTATGATCATCACTTGCTGCATCCAGACGTTAATGCGTTTAGGTGGTAAACAAAAACTTGGACCACCTTCCTCTGGACTCAACAATATCTCCCACATTGATACATATACGCAGGAAACACCTATGGTATGAGTCTTTATGCCACAGGTCAGCTTACTTAATTGACAGATGGATCCTGAATGTGTGTTGAACAGCCAATGAGTGCAGAACCCCCACAGTGTGTTAAAACAAAGATACTGGGGGGGGGGGGGCTGGGGTCTCTTCAATAAAATCAGGCCAGGGCTGGCATAATTTTCACTCTCAACCTTTTCTTCAAACTGTGTTCAGGTTACTTCCGAGTTCCACCATATAATTTAGTCATGGGGCTGCGTTTAAAACTGTCTAGGGTATGCACCTAAGGCAGGCAGAGCCCACCACTCTAGTAATGGCAAGTAAGTTACAAACCAAAGTTTACCTGTTCTCTACCCCAGTTGCTTGGCACAGAGCAGTCAGGCTTATCCCCAGAGGTCATGTGTAAAGCATTTGCACAACAAACACATACTAGTGACACTATAATTACACCATAAAAGTGACTCCACACATTCCAAAGTAAAAATATCTATTGTATATTGCGCATTTAGCATAGACAGAAACAACATGAATTAGAAATACTGTGCATACTATGCAAATCTTGAGTCAATACTCGATTTCCTGACAATGCAGGGAAAATGGACATAAGCTATGACATCAGGGAATGAAATGCAGCAGTTATGAAAAAGCACAAATGGTACCAAATGTCACTAGAGCCAATGAATCATAACATAAGATGCCCTCATGGATGTATAACGGCCCAAATGATATCATCCATAAATATCTGGTAAGTACTGCACATTCAGAGTAGGCATTGTAAGGAGTGCATGGAACAAGACCTTATTATATCTATTAATCACGTACTTTGTCAAGGGGTATTCAATACAAGAAATGGAAAACAAGTGCCCCAAAGTATGTTTGCGGAATGATAGTGATCCAAACAGCTATGCAGGCATGGTCATAAATCACACCTGAGCAGTGCTGGTTGAGAGAGTGGTACGGGTCCCTTGGGACCGGCGCATGCAGTGCTCACCAATACCTTTCTGGAATTACCATTGGGCCACTTTACAGGGGCTTCCCTGAGGGGAAGACAGGGTGGTGAAGGGCTACTCGGGACACCAGCAAGCCTTTCTCGGTGGTGGAATCCGGCTCAGGGATGCAGGCAGGGCAGAGTTGGGAGTCGGAGTAGGTTCACCCGACATTACTCAGCCAGCCTGCAGGGCTGCACTGAGGGGGTTCCTGGAGTGTGGAGCAGCATTGGCACACTGGTCCAGCTGACTGAGCTTCTCTAAGGGGGTTTTTGCAGTGTGGCGGGCAGAGCTGACCATCACATGCTGAAAAGGCAATCCTCAATAAAACTGTGCCACTAAGTAGAACCTCTGCTTATAAATCCAAAATGGCGCACTAAGCTCAGCACAATGGTTTCCTCACAAATGGAGTTTGCAGCCCCCAGAACAGTGCCAGTAATGTTCCCAGTCATGTACTGACTGAAAAGTGCAGCGCTCCCCTTTCTCTGGGAGAAAGTGAAGCGCTCACAACGTGCTTAGTGATGACAAGGAAGTGAAAATATAAAGAGCTCACTGGGCACTAGTTTGAGGCCGACAAGGGAGCAGATAACAGCTCCCACCCTGCGCTGGGTGTCCTTGGAGAACACTTGGGTGAAAGTAGGGCAGCAAGCAGGCCAGCACAAGAGTCCTTCTTGCAAGATGGCAGTATCTCCAGCAACCTAACAGGCGGGCAGCCAGCACACACCAGACAAGGGATTCAAATGGCAGTTCCACCTGGCAGCACCACAGTGCCTTGGCAGAACAAAGTCAAGGAGTAGCTGGCAGCAGGGCAACAAGCAAAAAAGCAATCCAGTGAGTCCTTTATGCTACTCAGCTAGTAGAAGGCAGCAGGGCAGCAGCAGAAGAGCAGTCCAGATGAGTCCTTTTAGCAGCACAGCAATCTTTCTGACAGAGGTTTAGTCCCAGTTCCAAAAGTGCACTAAAATCCTGGGGTCAGAGCCCCTGTACCTATACTCCAAATGTCTTTGAACTAGGGGGCACTTCAAAAGAAACCATTCAAGTGTAACACAAACCCCTTTGGTCCCAGCCTTGGCTCCAGACATCAGTAGGGGGGTAAATCAGCCCTTTGTGTGTGAGTAGTACACAGCCAATACAAATGTAAGTGAGACACTCCTCCCTCTCATCCAGCCCACGAAGACAGTATGCCGATGGATGCAGATGCCTCTCCTGTCACACCCAGCTTCTCCTGTGTTGTGGCTGTCTGTAAAGTGCACAAAATGTAAGTGTCACTCTGCCCTAGATGTGGATTGGAGTCAGGCTGCAAAACACTAGCGTTATAAGCACAAAGAAATGCCCACGTTCTAAAAGTAAACACAAGGAGATGATGGACGGAGCACAGAATCTTTTCAGACACTCACCCCCAGTCACAGATCTGGGTTAAATCCATCATTCTTTTGCTCACCACACCACCCCAGTTTGGACCCAGCCATATGCAAATCAGTCTTGACCCTTTTCCTCATGGGAACAGTCCAGCCCGAACTGCCAAGCCAGGTCTTACCTGGACCGGAAACAAGCATCCTGGGACTGGTTTGAGGGTAGCACCCCTCATCAGCCAGGCTTGCTTGAATCCAGTGGCAAAGTGAGCAAGAGACCCACGTCTGGGCATACCCTGCCAAATTAGGGCAAACAAAGCAAACACAAGGAGATGATGGATGGAGCACTGAAACTTTTCAGACACTTACCCCCAGTCACAGATCTGTGGTGAATCCATCATCGTTCTTTAGCTCACTTTGCCACCTCAGTTCAGACCCAGCCATAATCAAATCAGTCTTGGCCCTGTTCCTCATGGAAAAAGTCCAGCCCGAAGTGCAAAGTGGCATTTTAAAAATAATAATGTAAAATCCAACTAGACCAGTGAGCAGGTTTTCTCACTACCATTCCAAACATACCAAACATGGTAACGCTACTCCTTTCAGATCAGGAATTACCACTTAAGTATATATAAGGGATTTTCCAATGCTAGCCTATGAGAGGAGTAGGCCTCACAGTAGTGAGAAACAAAATAGGCTGTTTGTCAATACCAGGACATGCCGCACAATAAAGGCACATGTTCTACCTTTTAACTACACAGCACCCTGCCTAAAGGGCTACCTAGGCTTACCTTATGGGTGGCCTATATGTAGTAAAATGGGAGTTTAATGCTTGGCAAGAAGTTTTAAATGCCAAGTCAATGCAACAATAAACTGTACATGCAGACCCTGCAGTGGCAAACCTGAGACAGGTTTGAAAGGCTACTTCTGTGGGTGGCGCAAGCAGTGCTGCAGGCCCATTAGTAACATTTAATGTACAGTCCCTGGGTATATGGTATACCACTTTACAAGGGACCTCCATGTAAATCAAATATGGCCAAAAAATATAAGCCAATCATACCTGTTTAAAGAAAAGAGCGCATGCACTTTAGCACTGATTAGCAGTGTAAAGTGCACAGAGTCCTAAAGCTAACAAAAAGGGGGTAAGAAAAATAGGAGGAAGAAGGCAAATGTTTTGGAGATAACCCTGCAAAAAGGGACAGGCCCAACAGGGAACTATAGAACCAATGAGAGGGTGCTGTCAGAACCCCATATGCTTACTGTCTGTTCCGGGTCCTGCAGGAGTATTATGGTATCTGGAGACTTTAAAAAAAAGTTTATATGAAGGAGTAATTTATTTTTTACTTGAAACCTAGAGGTTTCCCAACAGGCACACAAAAGCAAGGCGTTTAGTGTTTTCTTTTGCATTTCTGCATTTTTATGTGCTGCAATATTGTGGTACCTTCTAATTATACATTGGAACTTGTGTTTTATTTTTAAAAAACTCATCACGATTAGCTGATGTCATTCTATTCAAGTATTTTGAAGGAAGTCCCACACTATTATTGGTATTAAGGAATACCACATGAGTGTGTTGACATTCTCAGCAGTCTCAGCTCTGTTTTTTCTGAAATGTTCAACTTTTTTTGAGTTCAACTAAACAAAGAAAGCAAAGTGCATCTGGGGAAGAATGCAGAAAAAAATATTAGGAAGATCAGGAGGAGGCTAGGAGTTCTTTCCAGTCCAGAAATATATTAAATCCCTCCAGGAAAGAGAAAAAAGTCTTGGGGAATATGGTAATGTGTAACATGTGCCGCTATGAATTTTTGTGGGGTACTTGAAAAGAAACTCCTTTGGGTTATCTGAACTGAGACAACAACTGAATGCGTGACACAGCTCGCAGTACAATGCTGCCAAGCGAAGTTGTAATTAGGACAAAAGAGCCTCTACATAATCTGTTGTCCTCCAAAAAGTTCAGCTTGATGAGTGTCTTCCAGAGAAAGCTATTCACCCTCTCAGCCAAAACACCAATCTCTTATATGCAAATATTGCTTTGTGCTGCTCAAAATGTGATGAGATAGACTCTGTTGGAGAACACAGTACAGGAGTTTTAGACTGACTTCTGGCTGCTCACAAAGCAACCTGAAAAAATATATTTTTAAAATGTTTTCGATTCAAGTTTAGAGGACCTGCCCCCAATTATTTCTAGCTGAACCCCTAATAAAAAATACAGAAAAAATAAAAATGTTTAAAAAAATAAAAACAAAGGTTCTTTTCAAAACCACCTTTCTTGGTTTAAAGATAGAAAAAAATATGTTGTTTGTTATATGTGTCTCTTTATGTTAATATACCCTTATAGCCAGTCATAGCAAGCCATACTGGCTATTAAAGGTCACTCTAGTGTTAGAGGTCAAAGCTTACGGCGAAGGCCTATAACAAGGGAGTGATCAATAGCCTGCTTCAGTGGGCTATAACGCTATTAGAACATTCTGCCCCATGAGCACAGAATGTCATAATATATATTTATGGCCAACTGTACCAGACAATACCAGCTATTGATGGCCCATACCAATGCTACAGACCTGTTCCAAAAATGGTCTGTAACAAGGGAGTGGAGCTTTAATGGCTGTAATCCCCACCTACAGCAAGCTAGAACAGTATTAGAACAATGTGCCCCTTATAGCCTACTACACGGGTACTCATAGTATGGCCCGCGGGCCGCCAGGGTTGCAGGGAGTGAGAGCCGGGTAAGGTGACAGTGGGTTGCAGGGAGTGAGAGCCGGGTGAGGTGACAGAGGGTGACTGAGGGCAGTAGGGAGTGAGAGCCGGGTGAGGTGACAGAGGGCAGCAGGGAGTGAGAGCCGGGTGAGGTGACGGAGGGCAGCAGGGAGTGAGAGCCGGGTAAGGTGACAGAGGGTGACAGAGGGCAGGAAGTGAGAGCCAGGTGAGGTGACGGAGGGCAGCAGGGAGTGAGAGCCGGATGAGGTGTGCGTTAAGAGCCTGTGATGTGATGTTTCCCGCCAGCCTGTAGTCAGAGAGTTGAGCCAAGGCCAGGGAGCTCAGGCCTGGGAAGGAGACAGAGAGGGAGACAGAGAGAGAGGGAGACAGAGAGAGAGGGAGACAGAGGGAGGGAGACAGAGGGAGGGAGACAGAGGGAGGGAGACAGAGAGAGGGAGACAGAGAGAGGGAGACAGAGAGGGGGAGACAGAGAGGGGTAGACAGAGGGAAACAGAGAGAGAGAGAGAGACAGAGGGAGAGACAGAGGGAGAGGGAGGGAGACAGAGAGAGACAGAGAGAGAGGGAGACAGAGAGGGAGGGAGACAGAGGGAGACAGAGAGAGACAGAGAGAGACAGACAGAGGGAGACAGACAGAGGGAGACAGACAGAGGGAGACAGACAGAGGGAGACAGACAGAGGGACGGAGACAGAGGGACGGAGACAGAGGGACGGAGACAGAGAGAGACAGAGAGAGAGGGAGACAGAGGGAGGGAGACAGACAGAGAGAGACAGAGGGAGACAGACAGAGGGAGGAGGGCGACAGGCAGAGGGAGGAGGGCGACAGACAGAGGGAGACAGAGGGAGGGAGACAGATAGAGGGAGACAGATAGAGGGAGACAGATAGAGGGAGACAGATAGAGGGAGACAGGGAGGGAGACAGACAGAGACAGACAGAGGGAGACAGAGGGAGGGAGACAGAGGGAGGGAGAGGGAGGGAGACAGAGAGAGGGAGACAGAGAGAGAGGGAGACAGAGAGAGGGAGGGAGACAGAGAGAGAGGGAGGGAGAGAGAGAGAGAGGGAGGGAGAGAGAGAGAGAGAGAGAGAGAGAGAGAGATAGAGAGAGAGACAGAGAGAGAGAGGGAGGGAGACAGAGGGAGACAGACAGAGGGAGACATACAGAGAGGGAGACAGAGAGAGAGGGAGATAGAGGGAGGGAGACAGAGGGAGGGAGACAGAGAGGGAGGGAGACATAGGGAGGGAGACAGAGGGAGGGAGACAGAGGGAGGGAGACAGAGGGAGGGAGACAGAGAGAGAGACAGACAGAGGGAGACAGACAGAGAGAGACAGACAGAGGGAGACAGACAGAGGGAGACAGACAGAGGGAGACAGACAGAGGGAGACAGAGGGACGGAGACAGAGGGAGACAGAGGGAGACAGAGAGGGAGACAGAGGGTGACAGAGGGTGACAGAGGGAGACAGAGGGAGACAGAGAGAGGGAGGGAGACAGAGAGAGGGAGGGAGACAGAGAGAGGGAGGGAGACAGAGAGAGAGAGAGAGAGGGAGGGAGAGAGAGAGAGAGGGAGGGAGAGAGAGAGGGAGGGAGGGAGACAGAGAGAGAGAGACAGAGAGAGAGGGAGGGAGACAGAGGGAGACAGACAGAGGGAGACAGAGAGAGGGAGACAGAGAGAGAGGGAGACAGAGAGAGAGGGAGACAGAGAGAGAGGGAGACAGAGAGAGAGGGAGACAGAGGGAGGGAGACAGAGGGAGACAGAGAGAGACAAACAGAGGGAGACAGACAGAGGGAGACAGAGGGAGAGACAGAGGGAGACAGAGGGAGACAGAGGGAGACAGAGAGGGAGACAGAGGGCGACAGACAGAGGGAGACAGAGGGAGGGAGACAGAGGGAGACCGACAGAGGGAGACCGACAGAGGGAGGAGGGCGACAGGCAGAGGGAGGAGGGCGACAGACAGAGGGAGACAGATGGAGGGAGACAGATAGAGGGAGACAGATAGAGGGAGACAGATGGAGGGAGACAGAGGGAGGGAGACAGAGGGAGGGAGACAGAGGGAGAGAGAGGGAGGGAGACAGAGAGAGGGAGAGGGAGGGAGACAGAGAGAGGGAGAGGGAGGGAGACAGAGAGAGGGAGGGAGCCAGAGAGAGAGAGAGAGAGAGGGAGGGAGAGAGAGAGATAGCGAGAGGGAGGGAGGGAGACAGAGAGAGAGAGGGAGGGAGACAGAGAGAGGGAGAGAGACAGAGAGAGGGAGGGAGAGATAGAGAGAGGGAGGGAGACAGAGAGAGAGAGAGAGATGTGTATGCAGGGTCCGGTGGCTCAGTGGACGAAGGCGTCAACTGCAGGGGCCTGTGTTCCACCTCATGGTCAGTTTTGTTTTGCTCGAGCCCCGCCCCCTCCCCCAATGACCCCGCCCACACCGGTGCGGCACTCGGCCACAAACCACACTGTAAATTTGGCCCCCGAGAGAAAGTTTGTGAGTACCCATGGCCTACTATCACAAATTATAGCAGCCATTAAAATTCCACTCCAGTGTTTTAGGCCTGAGTCAAAAGGAAAGGGCTAAAACAAGGGAATGTAACTTTAATGATAGATACAAACTACCATAGCAAACTGAAAGGTATTACGGCATTCTGCCTCATGGGGCAAAACCATTCGAGCCAGCTCTAGGTGGGGATTACAGCCATTAATCAGAATAACCTACTACAGCAAACTATAAGTATTATAACATTCTGCCCTATAAGGATATAGTGTCCTAATATAGCCTTATAGCCTACCACTGCAGCCTATACCAGCCATTAATGGCCCACTCCATCATTATAGGCCCGAGCCAAAGGTAAGGGCCTATAATAGGAGAGCAAGCCTTTAATGGCCAGTATAGCCCTCCATGGTGAGTTATAAGGCTATTAGAACATTCTGCCCCCAGAAGGGTCTTTATTTTTGTAACATTAGGTTGACATATTTTCTGCAATCCTTAACAGCTGAACTTGACAGCACTTTGTATCTACTATTTGGACATGAGTTGTTTTATGCAGAATAAAAGGGAAGGGGCCAATTTTTGGCCCTGGTGACCCCATCCCCCGGGGCTTAGCTTCTCGTTGGGGACTGTGGTGGGAACGTCAAGATCCCCACAGTCCCTGTCGGCTCCCCACCTCCTGCGAGAGGTGGCATTGCTTTTGGACAGAGGGAACTGCTAACATGCAGCTCCCTCTGCCCAAATGCAATTCTGCTTCGCTTCATGGAAGCAAGAGCATTTTCAGTGCCCTCGCTTCCAAGAATCGAAGCAGTGTTTGCTATGGCATGGCGGGAGCAGTGCTCCCGCCATGCCATAGCAAACTGCAATGTCCTGGGGTGGGGACCCCGGGACATTGCTGGAGCCAGCCCTGGGGGGTGGCGGTCCCCAGGGCCATGGATGGCTCCTGGAGGAGGGAAGCGCAGTCCCCTTCCGATCATCTGTATAACCCAGGGGAGGTGGTGGTACCCGGGGCTGGGGGTCTGCAACGGACCCCCGCATTTACTTAATTTGTGCCCCGGGGAGGTGATGATCCCCAGGGCTGTGTGGGGGGTTCAAGCTCCCCCACACTTCATTTTTAGGTCGAGCCTAGAGTCAGTGCACATGAGCTGCTCTGCGAGACTTGTAGTAGTGGAATGGGGAGTATAAGCCCCGCCCACTCTCCACCCAGGTTTGTCATTGGATTGTGTCTTTGTCCTTCATAAATGCAGGCTTCTGATTGGTTAATAGGCTTGTTAGTCCTGCCTCAGTACCACCTTGTCTTCATTAGTAACCTCCCATGGCGACTGGCCTTTTACTTAAGTTGTTGCACGGGATGCTTTATTTTAGTCTGTAAGCACTCTTTTCTTTACTGAGTGTCTTACCTGCAAGCACGACATGCTTTACTACATTCAGCATGCCATGCCCGCTTTCTGCCATGTTTGCCCGCCCCAACACCGTTCCAAAATCGCAGTTTTTAATTTTTGCTAAAATGCGCCTGCCTACGCAATTCCTTTTATGTGCACGGGCGCTCAGCGACAATTACTTTTTGGCTAACATGGCGCCCACGCCGGGCACTAATTACTTTTTAACTAGCATGCTGCTTTACTCGCAGCCACATAATATCTTTTATGGGCACGGGCGCCGCGCTTTGTTTCACGGCACCCGCTTTCATGCAATCTCTCTTGATTCACTTTTAGAAAGCAGCATCGGCGCTGCCGATCCACTTCCGCTGCTACCGATCAAACTGCATGTTTTAAGAGGTGGGTGGGATGGGAGGGAGCCCAGAAAGACTGAGCCCCGTCCCTATTGCCACTGAACCTGCTGTTACAACTCCTCACAGACGTCACTTCCCCGTTACAAAAGGAGACAATTACTTATTTGCTAACATGATGCCCGCGCTGGGCGCCAATTACTTATTTACTAGCATGCTGCTTCTTATTTACTTACAAAAGAAACAATTGATGGACGGAATGCTGGACAATGCAAACATTCACCCCCAGTCACAAGGATCTGGGTTAAATCCATCATTCTTTTGCTCACCACACCACCCCAGTTTGGACCCAGCCATATGCAAATCAGTCTTGACCCTGTTACTTGTGGGAACAGTCCAGCCCGAACTGCCAAGCCAGGTCCTCCCTGGACTGGAAACAAGCATCCTGGGACCGGTTTCAGGGCATCACCCTTCATCAGCCAGGCTAGCTTGAATCCAGTGGTGTAGTGAGCACGGGACTCACGTCTGGGCATACCCTTCCCACTTAGGGCGACAAATGCAAAAGAAACAATTGATGGACGGAATGCTGGACAATGCAAACATTCACCCCCAGTCACAAGGATCTGGGTTAAATCCATAATTCTTTTGCTCACCACACCACCCCAGTTTGGACCCAGCCATATGCAAATCAGTCTTGACCCTGTTCCTTGTGGGAAGAGTCCAGCCCGAACTGCCAAGCCAGGTCCTCCCTGGACCGGAAACAAGTATGGTGGGACAGGTTTCAGGGCATCACCCTTCATCAGCCAGGCTAGCTTGAATCCAGTGGTGTAGTGAGCACGGGACCCACGTCTTGGCATACCCTTATGAAGGGATTCATTGCCCTTATGAAGGGATTCATTGCTGTGATTTTAAAAGGTGCATTGCATGTGAATACTTTTTACAAACATCATTAGTAGCTAATTCTGTTATAAAAAGAAAACCTATGGCATTAGACATAACCTTACATGTCAATCAATTTGCATTATTTATGTGATTCAGGGCCAATGCCAAAGCTGTAAAAATCAATATGAAGGCTAAACAGTGAATGACCTCCGAACACGATTCAGGAATCACAAATCAGCAATAATTAATGTGAAACTTGGCCAGCCTGTAGACAATCATTTTAGCCTTGTGGACTATTTGCTGTCAGATTTAAACATTTTCCCTATGGAACATGTCTTAAAGAAAGAACTACTAGACACTAGAGAAAAGTTCTGGATGTACCATTAAAAATCATTGCATCCAGAGGAATTGAACTTCACTGACAGCACAATCTGATTACTGCATATCTCAAGAGATCTCAGGAGTGCATATATTCCACATTCCAAATGGATTCTTCACTTATGACGCCTTTAGAAAATCCAGCAGTGCAAGCTGTGAAGCCACTGAGCAAACAATCTTGTCATACCTGAGACACGCAGAAGGAGAAATGTTGTATTGAAAATCTCCCGCGCTTCATTTAATTGAGGCCCCCGGGTGGGCCAGGTCCCGGGGGCATTGCCCAAAAATATATGCGGGGCCCGCCACCCCCCCGGGGCTTGCTTTAAATAATGTGCGGGAGGGCACTCGGCCCTCCCGCAGCCCCGGGGACCGCCACCCCCGGAACTTTAAATAGTAGAGAGGGGGGCCGCGCGGCCCCCCTCCTGGAGCCATCCATGACCCTGGAGACCACCACCCCCCAGGGCTGGCTCCTGCAGTGTCCCGGGGTGCCCACCCCGGGACACTGCTGTTTGCTATGACAGGGCGGTAGCCGTGCGGCTCCCGCCCTGTCATAGCAAACTTGCTTTGGATTTTGGAAGAGAGAGCAGGGAAACCTGCTCTCTCTTCCAAAATCCAAAGCAGATTGCTTTTCCACACGGGGAGCTGCATGTCAGCAGCTTCCCGTGTGGAAAAGCAATGCCGGCCCCCGCAGGAGGCGGGTAGCCGGTGGGACTGTAGGGGCATTGAGGCTCCCCCCACGGTCCCCAATGGATAGGGCCGTCCCCGGGGGATGGGGTCTCCGGGGCTAGAAGTGGTCCGGGAGGGGGGCCACGTGGGCCCCCTCCCCCCCAAAAAATAAATAAATAAATAAAGGCCGGCCCCGGGGGATGGGGTCCCTGGGGCCAATAGAGGCCTCAGGAGGGGTGCCTCAGAGCCCCCCTCCTTAAATAAATACATATATGTGGCCATGCCCCGGGGTATGTGATCCCCGGGGCCAGAATTGGCCACAAGAGGGGGGCCCACGCGGCCCCCTTCCCGTTTAGATTTTTTTTAATTTTTTTTAAAAGGGGTCAGGCCCTGGGGGATGGAGTCCCCAGGGCCCAAAAAAGAAAAAAGAAGGGGGGCCACCCAGCCCCCCTTCTAAAAAAAAAAATGTAAAAAAAGACCGGAGGCCCCACCCCCTCCCAGCAACAGTCTGCAAATGCGCCCTGTGGCGCGTTTTAAGATGGGGAATTAATTCCCCTTCAATACTGGGGGTCACTGGGGGTCCCTGGGGGCCAACTAGCCCACCAGGTACCTCCAGTATGCACCACAGGGCTGCCTTGCAGAGAGGTGGTCCGAGGCCACGCCCCTTTTTACACCTCTCTGCAACGCAGCTCTGTGGCGCTAACTGGAGGTACCTGGTGGGCTAGTTGGACCCCAGGGACCCTCAGGACTCAAGGGGATTTAATCCCCAATTTACAACGCACCAGGGGGCGCGTTTGCACAGTGGTGCAGGGAGGGGGCGTGGTCTCATTTGACAAGTGAGCAAATGCGCCCTGTGGCGCGTTTTAAGATGGGGAATTAATTCCCCTTCAATACTGGGGGTCACTGGGGGTCCCTGGGGGCCAACTAGCCCACCAGGTACCTCCAGTATGCGCCACAGGGCTGCCTTGCAGAGAGGTGGTCCGAGGCCACGCCCCTTTTTACACCTCTCTGCAACGCAGCTCTGTGGCGCTAACTGGAGGTACCTGGTGGTCTAGTTGGACCCCAGGGACCCTCAGGACTCAAAGGGATTTAATCCCCAATTTACAATGCACCAGGGGGTGCGTTTGCACAGTGGTGCAGGGAGGGGGCGTGGTCTCATTTGACAAGTGAGAAAATGCGCCCTGTGGCGCGTTTTAAGTTGGAGGATTAAGTCCCCTTTAATCCTAAGGGTCCTTGGGGGCCAACTAGCCCACCAGGTAACTCCAGTAAGCGCCAGGGAACTGCATTCCAGAGTGGTGGTCCAAGGCCACGCCCCCTTTTTATACCACTCTGATATGCAGCTCTGTGGCGCTTACTGGAGGTAGCTGGTGGGCTAGTTGGCCCTCAGGGACCCTCAGGATTCAAGGAGACTTAATCACCCAACTTAAATCGCGCCACAGGGCGCGTTTGCACACTTGTCACATCAGGCCCCGCACCCCTCCCTGCACCACAGTGCAAATGCGCCCTGTGGTGTGTTTTAAGTTGAGGGATTAATTCCCCTTCAATCCTGAGGGTCCCCGGGTGCCAACTAGTCCACCAGGTACCTCTTGTAAAATTCCACAGGGCTGCGTTGCAGAGAGGTGCTCCGAGGCCATGCCCCTTTTTACACCACTCTGCAAACGCGGCTTCTGGTGCACTGCTGGTGGGGCGATGAGGTCCTCTTGTGTCCTGAGGACCTCAAGACACAAGTGGACTTCATCCTCTGAGCAGCAGTGCGCCAGAAGCCGCGTTTGCAGCGTGGTCTAAAAAGGGGCGTGGCCTCAGAACACCTCTCTGAAACTCAGGTCTGAGTAACTGTATGGGTGCCTGAATATGTGTGTGGGTGGGTGAGGGGCTGTGTGACTTCCTGCATTGATGTATGAGTGGGTGAATCCCTTGGTGTATGAGTTCCTGATTGCGTCTGTAAGGGATGGTATGGTTGAGTGAGTGTGCTAATGCTTTTTTTGGTAAGTGTATGGATGTCTCAGTGGTATATGGGTGAGTAACTGCATATGTGAAAGGCTGTATATGTGAATGTTGGAGTATATAAGTGACTGTATATGAGAATGAGTGATTGTGAGAGTGGCTGTATGGGTGAGTGTGTGCTTCTGTCAGTGATTGTAAAAGAGAGTAAGTATGTATTACTATCTAGATGAATAAGTTAGGTGGTGTGTGTATAACTGTATAGGTGAGTAAATGGCAGTGTGATTGATTCTTTGGGTGACTGACTAGATGTTTGAGCAAGTCTATGGGTGAGTGGTAGTATGTGAGTGTCTGTATGGGTATAAGAGTGAATATATCAGTGACTGTATTGAATAGTGACTGCATGTATGAGTGACTATATGGGTGAGTGAGCAGATGTGTGTAGACCTATGAATCAGTGAGTGGGTATGTACTAACTGGTATTGGTGAGTCTATGGTTTAGAGAACAGCAGTCTGTATTTTAGAGTGGGTGTTTGAAAGGTTATATTAGTGTGTGAGGAGGTGAATCAGATATTAAATGGATGATGTCATCAGTGATGTCATCAGTGATGTCATTTGAGATGTCATCAGTGATGTCATCAGTGATGTCACTGACCATGTCATGAATGATGTAATATGTGACATCATTACCAGTGCATTCCGGGAGCGCGAGTTATAGTTAGCTAAGCTAACTATAATGGCTGAATTTCTCTGGTTTAGTAAGAGTGAAATGTCAGCCTAACTATAACGTCCCTGAAACTTCAGTTTTTTTCAATGAATTTCTAAGGTTTTTTAGATAATTTTATTTATGAAAAGATGTGTGTAACTATTTTTTATTTTTTGTCTATATTTTCTTAACTATTTCTATTATGTTATAGTTATAATCTGTTTTTAAAAATATATATAACATAGCTGATCATAGATTTATAGTGTCAACAATTTGAATTAACATTGTTTTATTGTTTCTAATTTTGTACAGTGTGATATTATATAATAGAATTTTCAATTGAAAAAGAAAGATTTTTTAAAAATGTATCGCATATTTTTTAAAGTATTTTTTGCTAAATTAAATTTTGTATGATGGCTTTTAATAGTATGAAAGTTGTTTTGTTGTTTTCTTATGATAACTATCTTTTTTATATATATATATATATATATATATATATATATATATATTTTAATTTACAAAAAAGGGCTGTGCACCGTACGTGACCCTACGCGATGGGTGCGCGGATCCGTTATACGAATATCACTCTAAAAAACACATTAAGAATGAATTAATATATGTTTTTGACATAGAGGTTTATTACTGAGTACACAAAAATAGTAATAAAGGTGTTATAGATTTGTTTTCAAATGTTTGTAACAGATTTTTGTGGACGTGATGGTATCGCATACGGGACCCGGATCTATGCGGTGGGTGTGCGAATCCATTACACGAATGTGACCCTAAAATACATACTTACACTCAAATAATATATTTCTTAAACAAAGAGATTTATTAATCAATATTATAAATTACTATTAGTCTTCTTGTGCAATATTTTTAAGATGTTTAAAGCATAGTTTGGTGTACCCTGTACTATCGCGAACTGGACGTGTAAGGGTCGCAAATCCTGCGTCACGTATTTCCGGGTTCGCATAGGGGACGCAACTCCAGCGTAATTTCAAAAGTACAAAATATGAATGTTTCTAGTTTAAATATCTGTTTTGCATAAAGATTTTTCATTGAAATACTTTGAAACACAATATCCTGATAGTAATTTACAGTTTTATATAACATTTAGTACATTTTACGGGTGCGCGACGGATGCGTGTAGGGTGGGCGACCCCTACGCGACTCCATGTGACATAGCAAGAAAGCTTGTCATTGGTTGAACAGCTTTTCATTCTCTTGGTGGGTGGAACCAAGACCTCTAACAGTCCTTTCTTTTTGGGTGTGTCTGGTTGAAGACTACCTATTTTGTAGGCTCTGGCAATTTTCATTTTTTTCTGGTGTTTCTCATTTTCTGCAACAAAAATGGCATCAGCATTCCCTGAGCACCAGGAGGAGGAGATAGAGGAGGTGCAAGAGCCAGTGAGGAAGAGGAAAGAAAGTATTGTATGGGCCTTCTTCACTCTGCCTGAAGGAGAAAAAAAAGTCAATGCTCGAAAGGTGACATGTACTATCTGTCACAAAGTGTTATCAAGAGGCTCAGAGAAGAAGTACTCTTATGGTACTTCTTTCATGAGAAAACATCTCGTCACCATCCATCCTGTTCGCCTGGCATGAGAGGTGGAGCGCCGAAAACGGGAAGAAGCAGCCAACGATGATAGAGCACAACCATCAACATCTGCAGGGGTTGTTTGGACCACTCCACAATCCCTCATAGTTCCGGAGTTGGCAAATGCTGGCATCCACTGCGAAAATGCCAAAGATCACTGTGTGTGGGAGAGCTGTCTATTGTTGACGCCATCAAGACGCTCGTCAGAGCTCACAAATGTTAATTTGTTTTTTTTTGTTTTGTTGCTTATGTTTCTACGTTGAACAGAAACAGCAGAGTTGGACTGTGTTACTTTTATTTTTTATTTAAAAAAAATTAAAAAACACCCCCAAAAATTCAGAAAATACCCCAAAAATATAAAATTGTTGTAAAAAAAAAGGTTCTAATGGAACCACCTAATCTGGTCATAAATAGAAAAATTGTATGTAATGAAAGTGATTGCTTGTATGAATGTATGTATGATTAATGTTAGAATTGTGTATAAGTAGTGTCTCAGTGAGTGGATGAGTGCATGGGTAGTGTTTGAAGGAATGTATGAGTTCAAAAGTAGTGCCTGAGTAATTGCATGAGTAAATGGATAGTGCCTGGGTGATTGTGTGAGTACAGGGGTACTGCCTGGGTGATTGGAGGAGTGCATGGGTAGTGCCTGAGTGAATGGATGAGTACATGGGTAGTGTTTGATGGAATGGATGAGTGCAACAGTAGTTCCTGAGTGATTGCATGAGTGCATGGATAGTGTTTGGGTGATTGCATGAGTGCAGGGGTACTGCCTAGGTGATTGCACAAGTGCATGGGTAGTACCTGAGTGCATTGATGAGTGCATGGGTAGTGTTTGAGGGAATGGATGAGTGCAACAGTAGTGCCTTAGTGATTGCATGAGTGCATGGGTAGTGCCTGGGTGAATGGATGAGTGCATGGGTAGTTTTTGATAGAATGGATGAGTGCAACAGTAGTGCCTGAGTGATTGCATGTTTGCATGTATGGTGTTTGGGTGATTGCATGAGTGCAGGGGTACTGCGTGGGTGATTGCACGAGTGCATGGGTAATACCTGAGTGCATGGGTAGTGTTTGAGGGAATGGATGAGTGCAACAGTAGTGCCTGAGTGATTATGAGTGCATGGGAAGTGCCTTAGTGAATACTTGAGTGCAAGAGTAGTGCCTGAGTTATTGCATGAGTGCATTGGCAGTGCCTGGGTGATTGCAGAAATGTACAGGGGTACTGCCTGGGTGATTGCAGAAATGTACAGGGGTACTGCCTGAGTGATTGCGCAAGTGCATCGCTAGTGCCTGAGTGACTTCATGAGTGCAAGAGTAACGTCTGGGTGATTAGATCAGTGCATGGGTACTGCATGAGTAAAAGGATGACTGCAAGAGTAATGCCTGGGTCATTTGAAGGTTGCCCGGGTAGTGCCTGAGGGAATGGATGGGTGCATGGGTACTGCCTGAGTGAATGGTTGAATGCAAAAATAGTGCCTGGGTGAATGGATGACTACGTGGGTAGTGCCTGATTGATTGTATAAGAGCAGGGGTACTGCCTGGGTGATTGGATGAGTGCATGTGTAGTGACTGTGTGAAAGAAAGAATGCAAGGGTAATGATTGTGTCTTCCTATTAGTGTAAGACGTGTGCTTCAGAGAATGGATAAATGCATGGGTAGTGTCTGGGTGATTGCATAACTGGAGAAGTAGTGCCTGGGTGATTTGAAGAGTGTATGAGTAGTGCCTGAGAGGAAGGATGGGTGCAACGGTAATGCCTGGATCATTGGATGAGTGTATAGATAGTGCCTGAGTGAATAGATGAGTGCATGGATAGTGCCTGAGTGAATGGTTGAGTGGTGCAAGAGTAGTGCCTGAGTGATTACATGAGTGCATGGGCAGTGCCTGAGTGATTACATAAGTGCAGGGGTACTGCCTGGGTGATTGGAAGAGTGCATGGGTAGTGCCTGAGTGCAAAGGTAATAACTGGGTACTTAGATCAGTGTGTGGGTAGTGCCTGAGTAAAAGAATGACTGCAAGAGTAATCCCTGGGTCATTAGATGACTGCATGGTTAGTGCCTGAGTGAATAGATGAGTACATGTGCAGTGCCTGAGTAAATGGATGAGTGCAAAGGTAGTGTTTGAGGGAATGGATGAGTGCAACAGTAGTGCCTGAGTGATTGCATGAGTGTATGGATAGTGCCTGGGTGATTGCATGAGTGCACGGGTAGTGCCTGGCTGATTGCATGAGTGTATGGGTACTGCCTGAGTGGAAGTATGGATGCAAGGGTAATGCCTGGGTAACTGGATGAGTGCATAGGTATTGCCTGAGTGATTGCATGAGTGCAGGGGTAGTGCCTGGGTAATTGGTTGTGTGCATGAGTAGTGCCTGAGTGAAAGGATGAGTGCAAGGGTAATGCCTGAGTCATTGGATGAATGTGTGGGTAGTGCCTTGGAGAAAAGATGAGTGCATGGGTAGAGCCTGAGTGAATAGTTCAGTGCAAGACAAGTGCCTGGGTGATTACATGAGTGCAGGGGTAATGCCTGGATAATTGGATCAGTGCATGGGTAGTGCCTGAGTGAAAGGATGAGTGCAAGGGTAATGCCTGGGTCACCGGATGAGTGCATCATAGTGCCTGGGAGAATGGATGAGTGCATGGGTAGAGCCTGAGTGAATGTCTGAGTGCAAGGGTAGTGCCTGGGTGATTGAATGAGTGCAAGGGTAGTGCCTCAGTGATTGGATGAGTACATGGGTACTGCCTGGGTGACTGGATGAGTGCAAGAGTAGCACCTGGGTCATTGGATGAGTGCATGTGTACTGCCTGAGTGAATGGATGACCATATGAATAGTGTCTGATTGAATGGATGAGTGTAAAGGGAGTGACTGGGTAATTGGATGTGTGCATGGGTAGTGCCTCAGTGAATGGATGAGTGCATGGGTAGTACCTGAGTGAAAGGATGAGTGCAAGGGTAATGCCTGGGTCATTGGATGAGTGTATGGGTAGTACCAAAGTGAATGGATGAGTGCATGGTTAGGGCCTGAGTGAATAGTTCAGTGCAAGACTAGTGCCTGAGTGATTGCTTGAGTGCATGGGTAGTGCCTGGGTGATTGCATGAGTGCAGGGGTAGTGTCTGGGTGATTTGATGAGTGTATGAGAAGTACCTGAGTGAAAGTATGAGTGCAAGGGTAATGCCTGGATCATTGAATGAGTGCATGGGTAGTACCTGAGTGAATGGATGAGTGCATGGTTAGTGTCTGAGAGAATGGTTGATTGCAAGAGTAGTGCCTGAGTGATTGCATGAGTGCATCAGTAGTGGCTGGGTGATTGCATGAGTGCAGGGGTAGTGTCGGGGTGATTTGATGAGTGTATGTAAAGTACCTGAGTGAAAGCATGAGTGCAAGGGTAATGCCTGGGTCATTGGATGAGTGCATGGGTAGTACCTGAGTGAATGGATGAGTGCATGGGTAGTGCCTGAGTGAATGGTTGAGTGGAAGAGTAGTGCCTGGGTGATTGCACAAGTGCATGGGTAGTGCCTGGGTGATTGCATAAGTGCAGTGGTACTGCCTGGGTAATTGGATGACTGCATGGGTAGTGCCTGTGTAAAAGAAAGAATGCAAGGGTAATGACTGCGTTTTGCTATTAGTACAAAACTTGTGCTTCAGAGAATGGATAAGTGCATGGGTAGTGTCTACGTGAAAGGATGACTGCCTGCCTGATTACATGAGCAACATAATGATAATTTTCAAGTAGTCTAAAGGATCAGCATTATTTATATTAGAAACAAATAACATATAATTAAACTTTAAACATTTTTTCACGTCATCATGCATATTATATTAAGTATTCTTACCTTTTAAATAATTTAGATACAATACTCAGTAGAAGTATTTTAGAGTAGTATTGTCCTAAACATCATTAAAACTCTCCTCAAACTTCAACAGTACCTACTATAAAGAAGAAGAAGAAAAACTGTTATTTAATGATAATATATTACTGAAATTATAATATTATATTTTTAGAAACGCAACATAAATTTAGAATTACATAACATTTTCAGATTCCCTTTTTTGCTGTTCTCAGATCCACTTAAGTTCACCAGACACAGGGGCATATTATCAACAAACTGCGATAAATATCGCAGGGCGTGCTCAGCACGTTTTTTTCTATCGCCGGCTATCGCTGGATTTCATCGCCGAGTTAGCGCGTTATGATCAACGCTTATCTCAAAGGCGATAAGAAATCCAGCGATAGCAGCAAAACGCGGGAATAGTGCGAGAAATGCGGCGATATTTTTTAAACGATAATGAAAACCTCGCTGATACGCCCCTGTGGCCTTAGCCTTGCAATCCACCTCCCATTATTAAGATGGCTAAGTCAACTTTATAGCAGGTGTTAAACTCCTGCGATAAAGGGGGCTTAGCGCGATTATTATCATCGCTTCGCGGGTCTGCTGCCGGCTTGATAATATCGCGAAGCTGTGTTAGCGAGTTTTCCCATGCTGTTTTACTCAGGAACGCCTACTTTGCATGTCATTAGCGATGGCATGCAGGGCGATAAAAAAACAGCAGGCATCGCGCGAGAACAAGCGCTAACAAGGGTTAGCGTGAGCTTGTTAATAGTGCGATGAATATCTCGCCGCTTTTTTGGCTTTTAAAGCCAAAAAAGAGGCGATATGGCCCTTGATAATATGCCCCTTAGTGATTTCAATGTGGTATCATCATTGAACAGCGGGGAAAAAACAATCAAATTGATTGTAGTAAAAAAATCTGTGTAAATCATCATTTTCAATATGTGTAGCTATGTGCTTTTCTATCTACACTTTGTTAATTACTTCCTTCATCTACATAAACTCTATTATTTATCTCAAATACATTTGTCAAAATATAGACTCTCATTTACATCTGGTACAAAATAGACAACAAATATATAAACTATTTCCTTTTAAACAGAACTTTCAAATGCAATATCAATTACAGCAAATAATAATCCAAACACTAATTATAAACACTAATAGTTTGCATTCTTGTCTACTTTCTGTTCACATCTTCCCAATTGGCCGAATGATGTACTCAAAACTTTGGCTTCAAAAATAACAAATATGAATTTGGTAATTCATAAGGCAATCTAGGTTTAAATTCCAAGTAGCCATCATTTAAATGTGTCCATCCTTTATTGCACTTCAAATACACAGTATAGTGTCCAGATGTTGTAGTAGGCCCATCATGGAAAATAATAGCCACTGCTTTAAAAGTTCTTCCAGAAGTAGATATTTGACTTGCATTAAAATTTTTAATTTTCGATTCCAATTTTCTTCCATTTGCTCTACAACGTTGTAGCATTAAAATTCGATACTTTCCAAATCTTACTATATGTAATGTAGACAACATCTCTGATCTACAATGCAAACATCTCATGTCCTGATTGGCTGTTTTTATCAATTTGTTAAAAGGTACTGATTTGCAGTCTGGTATTTTCAAGTATATGAATCGTTCTGTTTGCATTTCAGTGGTGGTAGTAAATGAACACTCTTCACATTTATGATCCCATCTGTAACTTAGTCCAAATAAGTTTTCAATCTGTATTCCTTCGTGTTCTAATACTCCAAGCATAAGGATTAGAAATTCTTGTGCATATTGTTGTATATTAAGAGTAAATGTCAAAGATCCAGTATATATATCCAAAAGATGCTGCATGCCAGAAGCAGTATAGATTTTACTTCTGTCAGTTATCAACTGTTGAAATACAAGATGTAGTAAAGAACAGAATCTTTTTTCACGATTTCCCATGATTTCACGATGAAGATCTTGTAGATAAAACACTACATTCAAAATCACATTAGCATAACAGTTGATACCTGAACTATTTTCCAGCTGGTATCCAACAATGTCATCAACAGTTTCCATTTTCTTTTTCTTTACGCCTTCATGTTTCTCTTCAAGTATTTCCTTATTTTGAACCTCAGTTGAATATTTGACATAGTTCCATTTTGGACACACTACACGTTTTTCATATACGGGATATTCATTCACCTAAATCAGGTGTATAAAGTCTTCTTAAACGATTATACACTCTTACACAATTTGCATCAGCACTAACCTTTTTCTCATCGAAATCTATGAAATACAAACCAGACAATGTTCTTACTCGAGATAATGCAAAGTATGCCATTCCTCTTTGAACACTGTACTTCCAATATTTACAAAAGCATTGTCGTTACTTAAACCTTGAGATATATGAATAGTTACTGCATATGCTAAAGACAGAGGAAACTGTTTTCTGCGAACATACAAATCTTTTACAAGCAAAAACATACAACACAACGCCCAATCTGTCTTACCTCTTTAATCTGATCAAATTTTATAATCAAAAATTCTATTCCATCTCTGTTCTGAAATTTCACAAAATCAACAACTTTTCCCATTGCTCCATTTACTAAACCTTCTTCTACATTCAAATTACGCAGTAAAAGTACCCGACAGTTTATACATACATGTAAAGTCTTTTCTAAGCCTGGAGTTTTAGATACAAACTTTTCCAAATAATGAAATTTAGCCTGTTTTTTCTCTGTGAGAAGAATAGTCACTCCCTGGTGTTCATTTTTATCAATAGCTTCAATTTCCACTATTTGTTGTTTCTCCAGTTTCAAAAGTTCTTGATTAAATGTAGAACACTCTTGCAGTGTAGGCATAAGGCAAACTATAGACTTCTTTTCTGCAAGCTTATTGTACATTATTTCAGCCGCTGTGTTACTAGTTGTAAACAAGTTCCTTAGTAGCCGACTTTCTAAAGCTTGTTTACCATGTTTTGTCAAGACACCAATTCTTATATCTTGAAGAATAATTCCATACTCTTCATCACTTGTTTGTTGCATATTCTTAATAAGTTCTTTATATTCAAAATGTAACCAAATGTTCACATTTCCAATACTTCCCAAACATTTCCTAGTGTCTTCATGGACAAGTGTTTTAAAAACAGGTTGTCCTTTTACAGGAGCTAGTTGTAGTAGATCTCCAAATACAATTAAATGTTTTCCTCCAAACAGAACATTGTATTCTGTTTTTAAAATCTGTTGCATTCTTAAATGTACAAAGGCAAGCAATAAGTTTGAGACCATGCTCACCTCATCAATGATTAAAAGTTTCATTTTCTTCAGTACTCTTGACACTTCATAAGAAGCTTCTCCAGACAGCTTCTGATATTCCAATTTATTATCATGTTCAACTGTTAGCATAAGTAATCTATGTAAAGTAATACCTTTAATGTTGTGTGCTGCTAATCCAGTTGTAGCTGTTACAACACAAGATAAATGTGATTCTGTAGTTTTGTGTAGATAACTGGTCAAAACTTTAATAAAGAAACTTTTTCCTGTTCCAGCTTCACTGCTGATGTACATTAGAATAGGTTTAAATGATGAACATTGGCATTCTTTTTTTGTGTGCAGCAAACCATGTTGTAGGGGGGCGCTAGAGTGCCAGCAGCCAGATGGCCACCACGTAGTGAGGCTCTGCAGGCTGGATCGTTAATCCATCAATTATCCTGCAGTCCGGGGGCCCATCGGGACTGGAACACTTGGGTGCGAGCTCCTCTTGACATGTAGCTGACACCAACCCTTGATTGGCTGCAATCGGACAACTTCTGCAACTCTACCGGTGCGCTGGGCTGGAGACTGCCTTCTGGAATGAAAATGGTGGCCCCGGCCTAAGCGAAGCGTGTGTGGGAGTGCCAGACCCTGACCCAGTGGACGTCCCGGCTGTGGTGCGAGGTGCCTGAGACTGCAACGGTGGAGGCGGGCGTCCTGCTGGCGCCTTTGCCGTGTGTGGGGCTGCCAGTCGGCGGACTTCGTTGCAGCCTGTGGTGAGACGCACTGCCGGTGGGAGCTGTGGTATGGCCTGGGCCCTCCGCCGAGCAGGCCCGCACAGGTGAGGAGCGATCGGCCGGGAGTTTGCCCGGCGGGGGTGCTGTGAGAGCAGCTGGGAGGCAGACTGCGGAGTGTGGCTGGCCCGAGAGCATGTGAGGTGGCAAGTAGGCTCTGTGGCGTTTGGACTCGGCCCGGCCTGGCTAAATTGGTGCATCCATCCCCTACAAGCTCAGGGGCTGACGCGGCCTGCGGGGGAGCTGAGAGGCCCTGACACAGCGTGGTGGTGCCGCGGAACAGTGAATATCGGAGCTGCAGAGGGTGAGAAGCCTACCATTGCCATCGGCCCTGGGGACGCTGCTGGCTACACAGTGAAGCCCCATGCGCCCTGGACTGTGGTGGTGCCTGGGCCCTCCACCGAGCGGCCCGAGCTGGTACGGAGCGTTCGGCCGAGAATTCACCCGGCGGGGTGCTGAGAGTGCAGCTAACAGGCGGACTGTGCGGTGCGGACGGCCCGGGAGATTGAGAGGTGGTGAGAGGGCCCACGACATCTGATGCAGGCCCAGCCGGGTCGGCACGCCTGCCTCCGATGGGCGTAGGGCCAACGCGGCCTGCAGGGGGAACTGCTGAGACCCGCTGAGGTGAGGCACCGCAACTAACCATCGGATGCGCTAGCTGTGGAGGAGGAGTGGACTGCCTTGCAGTAGGCCCTGGGAGGCGCTGCTGTCCTTGAGGTGTGGCCCCCGTGCTCTGGATGGCCTGATTGCAGGGTGGGAGTGCTAGGGGGTGGAGACAGGACCCCTGGGTCAATTACTTGTTGGCAGACCTCTGGCACCCACCCTTGGTCAACATCGGATATGAGCCCCAGCGGCCTCTGGGACTGTGCTCTGGTGTGCGCGGGAGGCCCTACCTGGGCCCAGCCATCTGGGGAATTGTTGGTGGACCTGCCCTCCATCATGTGTTCGGCTGCTGGCACGGCTGGGCGGGCCTTCCGTGGCTGCTCCCTTTTGGGCCGCACTACCAGGTGTGAGCATATAGGATCCTGTCTCAACACCACTTGCTGGAGCACTTTGCTGGGCAGCCCCGGCCAGGCAGACTGGAGAAATTGCCACCTGCGATTCCAGTGGGTTAGGGGGCAGTGAGCCATTGGCCCCCTTGATGCTGACCCTGAGGTGCATGGGCGTTTAGCGGCGGACTGCACTGGTCCGCAACAGGGTGTGTGGCCGCACTGGAAACCTGGTGTCTCGGTCGACGCTGATAGCGGCACTGACAGTACTGGGCAGGTCGTGCCCACTTTTGATTCTGAGGGGCAGCAGGTCCGGAGTCTATCCTTGAGGCTCCAACTACGTCCAAACCAGCTGTTCAGCTCTAGAGTAGACCACCCCTTGTGAGGTGATCGCGAAGTGCGCCATGGGTAAGGTGGACGCGAAACAGTCGAAGATCTCCTTTGAACAGCGGAAAACCACCAGGGGAGGCACCTCCCCAGCGGAGGAGCAGGCTGATGCGGAGCTTGGCTACAGCACCTACCACTGAGTCAAGTATCCGTGCCATGTTTGTGGACCTGAAACACTCCCTGGCAGCGAATGATTTGAAAATTGACTTGATGTCAGACCGGTTAGATCGACTCAAGGACAAGGTGACGAGTCATGATGAGCGCATTGCAGAGGTTGAGCAGCGGACCTCAGCGCTGGAGGACAAAGGCGTGGCGGCTCGTGAAAAATTGCTCTGCATGGAGAAGGTGCTGGAGATCATTAGGAACAAAAACGAAGACTTGGAAGCTAGGTCCAGGCACAACAATTTGCGCATTCTTGGAATCCCTGAAACGACCGCAATGACCCGCATGGAGGACTACATCGAAGACATGTTTTGTTCTCTTTTTGGCGATGCTCTCTCATCGATGTGCGTCGTGGAGTGCGCCCATAGATCCCTGGGACCGAGACCCCCCCCGGGTGCCCCGGCCCGTCCCATCATCGCGAGGCTCTTAAATTACAGGGATCGGGACACGGTGCTGCGCAAGGCCCGGGACCTACAAGACACCAGATACCAAGGCAATGCTGTATCCTTTTTTCCGGATTTCACCCTGTTGGTCCAGGCTGCCTGTCGAGAGTTCACGCCAGTGAAGAGAATGCTTCAGCAACAGGACATTAAATATTCACTGCTCTACCCGGCAAAACTGCGAGTTTTCCATGCCGGAAAGACAACATATTTCATGGATCCCAAGCTCGCTGTCAAATTCACCCGCAGCCTCAAGTGCATGAAGCCTGCTGCCTCTGAGGAGAGAGCCCAGTTAGAAGAGGAACCGCTCAATGAGAACGATTGAATGGCAGGCAGCAGCCCCATGGAGCTCACTGGACCGGGGTGCCCTCCGGAGGCCGAATAGACTGAACTCTGTTGGATGTCTCTCAGACACTGTCCCGCACCTGCTATTTGAGATGGACAGGAGCGGCATTGGGTGCCTGCCTGCTTGGCCAGATGACCCTTATGGGCACCTTTGTCCAGCCACCCAGCTTTTCATGGCTGGGAAACGCCGAGCTCCCTGATGTTCCCCCCTGGGATGAGTCCCTTGTTGCAACTTGCTGTTAGCTCTCTATGGTATTGCTGGGGTTGGGTGGATGCCTTCCAGCCAAGTTGGATAGCTGGAGTGGGTGGGGGCAGGCGGTTTAGGTGATGGGTAAGTTACTTGGGTTGCGATGCTCTGTTTTTTCTTGCTTTCCTTCCCCCCTTCCCTTCTCCCCTCCTCTCTGGCCATGGGCTTCCAGCTGACGGATGTTGCCCCTCTCCTGACATTCATGGATGTGAGGAAGTGCTGTGATGGTTGACAACTCCAATAGTGCACACACTCTAAAGGCAATCACCTGGAATGTGCGGGGCCTGAATGATGGTAGAAAGGTACGCCTGGTGGCAGCGTTGCTTAATAGACATGGAGTGGACATCTGTTTTTTACAGGAGCTGCACCTGACAAGGGACAATTGCTTGCGCTTGCGTGCGGGGTGGATGGGCGAGAAATTTATAGCTGGATACTCCAACTATGCCAGGGGCACCGCCATCATCCTCAGGAAGGGACTCCCATGGCACGCGTGCACCACACTCTGTGATCCTCAGGGGCGATATGTAATGGGTGCCGGAATCCTTGGAGGGCGTCCAGTCCGACTAGTCTCGTTATATGGTCCCAATGTAGATGATCCTCAGTTTTTCAGTGAGGTATGCTGGCTGGTCGAATCCCTGGGTCCCGGTGCGATACTGTGGGGCGGAGATTTCAACGTGATCCTAAACCCTGAGGATGACCGATTGGGCGATTCACGCCAGCCTCATCCGCGAGCTGCGGCGCAGCTCCAGGTGCTCATGGAAGACTATGGCTTGATAGACGTCTGGCGTTGTCCACACCAGCACAGATGAGAGGGAACTTGTGTCTCCTCTGCGGGCCCTACATGGTCCAGAATCGACTATTGGCATGTTTCCCGTAATGCGGACACCTGGGTCAGGCATAGTGCCCGGCTTGCACGCACCCTGTCGGATCATGCTCTGGTGCTGCTAGAACTTTTATTACCGGAGGCGCCCAGTAGGACCTACACTTGGAGGCTTCCAGCTGGCGCCCTGCGTGATCAGGTATTTCAGGAAGACATTCGGGCTGCCATAGTGGAGTATTTTGAAATGAACTTCGGCTCGGTGGACTCCCCGGCCATGCTCTGGGAGGCTTTTAAGTCTGTTATTAGGGGCCAGTGTATAGCTAAACAGGCTGGAGTCCTGCGCACCTTGAGAAATGACCTGCGCCAACTTGAAAGTGAGATACGTGCACTTGAGTTGGAATACTTTGAGTCCAGTCTGCTTTCAACTCTCGGGCAGATCAGGGCGAAAATAGCAGAATTTGAAGAAGCGGCCCAAAGAGAAACATACTACTTAGGAAAAGAGGCGCGTTCCCATCAATATGGCGAGGGTGACAGAGCCGGCAGGACTCTTGCCGGCCTGTTAAAAAAACCATGGGCAAATGGCTACATCAGCGAGCTGAGGACGAGCAAGGACGAGACAGTGGTCGGGCAATAGGCGGTTCAGGCCGAAATGTTAACATTTTATTCTTCACTGTACGCTGCTCGCCAGCTAGCGGCACCCCCTGATTTGCTGCCCCTTTTTGAATCAATCGAACTGGTCTGACTCAGCATTGCCCATCGGAAGTATCTGGATGAACCCTTTTCCGAAGAGGAGGTGATCGAGTCATCCGGGCCATGCCCGGAGACAAAGCACCGGTGCTGGATGGGCTCACTACCGCCTTCTACAAGGAATTTGCACCGCTCCTTGTGCCTCACCTCCGGTACTCTCCCTCCCTCCCTTCACGAGGCGCTCATTGTGACTATTCTCAAGCCAGACAAAGATCCATTACTGTGCGACTCTTATAGGCCACTATCAATGATTAACATTGATAATAAAATACTCGCAAAACTACTGGCCTCGCGCCTGCTTCCCTTGCTCCCCACAATACTCAGGCCCGATCAGTGCGGCTTCGTTCCGGGCCGAAGCACGGCTAACAACCTCCGCACTTTCTTCGCTGTGATGCAGGAGGTGGACCCTACCCTCCCTGCGGTTGTGTTTTTTTTAGATGCAACCAAGGCGTTCGATACGCTTGAGTGGCTCTACCTATTTTCGCTGCTCGCACGCATTGGCATGAGTCCAGCGTTTCTTAAAAAAATTGCTCTACTATACACCGCCCCCACAGCCAGATTACAGATAAACGGGGTCGTCTCCCCACCGGTGGGGGTAGCCCGTGGCACCCGACAGGGGTGTCCGCTCTCCCCTCCCTCTTTGCCATCGCTATGGAGCTGCTGGCGGCCCAGCTGTGACAGTTTCATGCGCAGATAGGCCTTGATTTTACACCCAGGGTGGTCCTTGAGTCCATGTACACGGATGATGTAACCCTTTATGTCCAACACCCGGCGACTAATCTCGATCCCCTTATACGTGAGATCATCAGATTCGGCGGCCTCTCAGGCATCAATATAAACTGGGGGAAGTCTATAATTTTCCCGCTTACTGCTGCCATGGACCCGTTCCAGTCAGAATTCCCGCTGAAGTGGGCGGACTCCCCAGTGAAATACCTGGGCATATGGATCAGCAGGGACCATGAGGAGCTGTGGAGATACAATTACGGCAGGCTTATGGAGTGGCTGGAAAGCCGCTTACCTCACTGGAGGTCGCTCCCCCTCTCCTTGGCTGGTCGTATTGCCATTGCCAAGATGGTGATACTGCCCAAGTTCCTTTACACTTTTGCTAACCTCCCGCTCCCTCTCACGGTGGAATTCAAGAAGCGGCTCCGGTCCAACTTGATTTCTCTGGCCTGGGCGGTTGGGCAGCTGCGGGTGGCCTGGGAGACTCTGACACTCCCGTTCGAGCAAGGGGGACTGGGTGCACCGGATATAGAACTGTACCATTGCTGTGTTCAGGCCCAGTTTGCATTCCATTGGATATATCCGACCCCGTTCATGGCGCACATGGCTCCTGAAAATGACCAAGGGGACCCCGTCCCACTGCATATGGTGCTGTTCCGACCCCAGGGTCGACCGCGGGCAAGGATTGACACAGTCAGCTGCATGGTCTGGGCGTGGCAGCTGCTTCTCCGCAGGGCACGCCTGGACATGCTATTTGCACCTTCGGTGCCACTCACCAGACACCCGGGGTTGCCTTTTACAGAAGAGGCGGGGTTTGCCAGCGCCGGCTCCAGCTGCATACGTTGGGGCGGGTGTTCCCTGACAATGCTTTTGTTAGTCTGGATGCTGCATTGGGAGATGAACACACAGGCTTACTGGACCGGATGACGTACTATCAGCTGCGGGAAGCCATGCAGGCGCACTTCGCCTCATTCCCGCTAGCGCCGCCAACGTTTCATGTCTTGGAGGCGTTTCTGTACAATCCCTCACCACGCAAATTAATAACCCGTCTTTACTCTGGCATGCATCGCAATTCCCCAATAATTGTACCCTCTGCCCGGCGAGATTGGGAGGAAAGCCTGGGAGTCCCCTTCGAGGAGGGTGTGTGGGCTTATTGCTGCGCGCAATCCAGAGATATGTCGCCCAACTACAGGCTCAGACTTATTCATTTTAAATTTCTCCATAGATTATACTGAACTCCAGTGTGGAGGCGTGCTGTGTCCGATGTGGAGTGCCAAAGGCCTCCTTCATGCATCTGGCGTGGGAATGCTGGGAAGTGGCGCGATATTGGGAATGTGTGTTTGATGTACTGGATGAAATGCTGAATTGTAAGATTGAGCGCACCCCGTTAACTGCCTTACTGGGATATGTCAAAAACCTTCCTGCAGTGATTAGGAGACTCGCGGCTATCATGCTGTTACTGGCAAAGAGGCGTGTGGCGATCTGCTGGGGCCGTAGACTATGGCCACGAAAGGATGATTGGCTTAGGGACGCAGCGTTTTGCCACTCTCGGCTCTCTGAGTTCTGGGAACTAATGCTGGTGCAGGCGCGCCCTCAGAATATTTGGGAACCACTGCTGAGTTTTCTGCACCCCCACCAAGGCGACCCAGCACAGGCACCTGCAGCAGAGGGGTAGGAAATCTCGGTGAGCTCTGCGACACAGGGGGGTGACCCCCATGCCTAGTCGCACCATCTTCCTCAGCTTGGCTGGAGAGGTACACCTTCCCTTCTATTTCCCCCTCCCCCCTCTCTCTCCTTCCCCCACCCTTCTTTCTGTTCTTCCACTGTAAGCGGGTGCTTGTCGCCCCTCAGGCAGAAGCTAGCTATGAACCTGATACAGTTGGCTCCGAGGACTCTGCATGGCCGGTTGGCCGTTTATATGCAATTATGTAATGGATGACTTTGAATAGTGGCCTGCAGTCTAATGCTTCTAACTGTATCGTTGCTCTCACCTCACTTTGAGGTACATGCTTGCTGTCTGTGTTTGTTGAACCACTTAATAAAACCAATACATTTTTTTTTTTTAAAAGCCATGTTGTATCTGTTCTTTTACTTTTAGATATGATTCTTTCTGTTCAATATTTAGTTGTTCTTCTAACTTTTCCAACAGAATAATATCCTATTGTGCTTGTTGCATTGCAGTTTCTACCTCATTCATGGCTATTGCTGCTTCATTTTCGATAATTGTTTGTCCCAGTGGATGTTGACTTAGTGGAGCAGAACTTTGACTATCTTGAGAACTGTCCCTAGCTAGTTCAGCTGCAATAGTACTTTCTTGTTCAATCTCATCATTTACCATTTGTAGATATGTAGGGAAGATTGTGCATTGAATGCTATCTTTACATGCATTGAAAGAATCTTCATAGCAGTCAAAATCTCCAAGTAATTCCGTTTCACTATGCAAAGGCTTGAACAGTTGCAGAAGTGCTAAATAGAAAAATTCCCTCTTAGCTGGACTTTCGCAACTGAGTTTTCTGTGGTTAATAAGATTTCCTTTCTCTTGTTTTACCAAACATCCATCACATCCAATTACTGCATATGTTTCTTCTTTTATATTTTCTGTAACGTTTCTTTTAAAGCTGTAATGTTGAAGTATTTCATACAGACATAGGTTTTCCAGATGTGGACTCCTTTTGGGATAGTATGTATCCAACATATTAGTTTTAACAATATCTGTACTTTCTGTTTCATTCAGTGCTAAGTATTTGATGTCTTGTAATGTTTTCAATACGCTATTTCGTGTGGAGGCAGGACCTAAACTTACCCAAATGATTCCTCTTGACTTTGAATATAAACTGGCAGAGGTCAAGCGATCCGAACATTCACAGGATCCAAACTCTCAATGGGAAAGCATCTTCAAGCTAAAGCTGTACAATTTCTTGCTAAGAGTCTTTTCTTGTAAAATTTCTTCCCACATTTCTTTCATCTCTGTCTTTTCAGATTTGGTTATATATGATGTAACATAGCGAGCAACAGCAATTGAATTATCTGCAACATATTGAATATCCATGTTTGCATTCCACATTTTCCAAATCACTGGATTGTAGTCATTAATATACTTAGAATCTTTGGTTCTTTTTAAATTGTATGTATTCCTCGGAGATTTCCGAGTTAATCTATGCCTTACTGCTGACATATAACTATTTATTCTTCCTTTAGAAATTATTGGACGTGGAAATCCAAAATGACATTTTGTATAACATTTCCCTTTAGACTTGTATTTTCGTCAACAGTATTTTCCTCATCGATGACTTTCAAACCGTAAAACTTGTTGTCTCAAGCTGATTTCTCCTCCTTCTCTTGGAATGGCACAGGTAACATACTGTTCAATGAAAGACAAAACACTTTCATCAGTATCAGTTCCAAATTTTGGAGCATTCTTGATCCATAATAGCATGTGTATATAAGGAGCACCTCTGGCTTGGTACTCTTTTCGCCCCAAAAAATCAGTAGCTTCTCCAAGAGGAGGAATATTTTTATTGCCGATAAATTACATAATACTTTGAAATCTATGGTTAAAATACCTGCAGACATTTACAGGATCCAAGAAACAGAGTTCTCCAGGTGTCTTCAATTCAATATTTTTTACATTTGAATTATTTTCTCGTAGAAATTCAAGTAAATCGTACCATGCATATTCAGCACATCTAAGTGTTACAAACCATGTAGGGGTACCTAAGTTTCTTAACATACATTTAAGTTCACTGTGACGACGAAACCAATATTCATTGGTACCACGTTGACATGCCATCAAATTAATTAACTGTGATTCAAAATGTTCATCTTTTTGTTGAATTTTATCCATCAATTCTTTTGCAGACACATGTTGAAGATGAACTCCTGTTTTTAATATGTGATTCACTGCATATGCAAGTGCAGACAAATCACTTTCAAACAAAAGTTGAAATATATATGGAATGCACTGTCAAAATCTTTGATCTTCAGAGTACAATCTTGTCAAGCGGTATTCTGAAGCTGGGATCTGTACAGGTTGCTCAACAAATCGCCCACCTTTTCCAGTGGGGAACAGCTGTGGAAAACAACAAGTTTCTAAACCTTTTTCCCATACACTCATGGAAGTTCCCTTTGCTTCCTTCATTTGAAATCATTCAATACTGTTTCCTATCACTTCTTTTGAATGTAGAGGATGTATAGTGTAATGTTCATAGATCTCTTCAGTCCTAAACTTGTCCACTTTTTCTATTTGGCCACTTGAAATTTCTGTTTCATCTCCTAAGCATATTTCCTGTTCATCAACATTTACATTCTTATAATAAATATTATTCTGTACCAGATATAATGTAGCCTTTTGAAGTGTATTAACATCTACAAACTCTTGCCATATTTTTTGACTCTTTGTTGGTACACCATTAACTAGAATAACTACAGGCTCACTTTCCTCCCTGTCTATACCAACAGTATCAATATTTTTCTTAAAATCTAAAGGTAAGTACACAACTCTTCCTTTCAGACCTCTTTGTAAATCTGTTGGAGGCAGATTACTTGCTTTAGGCTCCATACGAACTATAGCCTGAAATGGGTGCACAGATTGAATAAGAATGAACTCATATGCATTCAAATCTGCCAGTTCCAGAGGAATAGCTACCAACTCAAAGTTGTTATGTACAGCTCTAGCTGGTGTTTTGCTCACTTCTAAATATTTACAAATATGTTGATCAGTAGCCAACTCAAACTGACCTTGAACCAACAAATAAGCACCAAATTGCTGCCACTTATCATTGTTTTCCTTTTCACTTTTTAAATATAAATTGACATTCCTAGTTTGAATTCTATAGTGAGTACATTGACAACAAATACAAACATAGTTTGGTTTTTCAGATGAAACTGTCTTAAACTTTGTAATTTCTTCTGCAAATTCGTCAATACTAATATCTTCCACCTCTTCTTCAACACCTACACTTATCAAGCTCTCACTCTCTCTACACTCATCTTGTGAACCAAAAAAACGAAACTGTATATCATCACAAACTTTTTTACATCTGATACTGAACCGTGCAAAAGAGCTGTGTTCATTTCACTTAAACATAATGCAGGACTTTTTACATAGTAGAGTCTCCTTACTAACTTCTGCATTTCTGAGTGGTGTACTGCTAACATTCTTAAATGATGGCAAGTACTTCAACACACTTTTCTTGAAAGACAAGCCAGAGAATGACCCTGCAAGTTAGTATATTTTCTTACTTTACATGGATCTAGTCCTTGTAACATCTTAATCTTCTGTTTAAGACTTTTTTGGCATATCCTCGTAAAAAAATTCATAATATGTCAATAGATTCCTGTTGAATACTGCAAATACTACTACAATCCCACTTATATACCAGAGCTTGTGTACACCTCCCTTGAACTTCTTCAGCTATTACTTCTTCCACATTCCTAGGAACCATCTTTTCTTTTGGAATGGGACAACCATCTTTCATCTCGTATCATCGACAACTAGTATCAACTGCATGAACTGATGTGTTCTGTTGAAAATAGCTTTCTTCATTAAAGAAAGGATCAGTGCTAGAAGTGTGCTTCCAGTCACGAGTTAAATTTTACAAAAGTTACTTCTATTAATCAGTGCTTTTCTTTTGCTTTTGTCCTTCATAAAAAACATTGTTTTATTCAATGTTTTCATTTGCTTTAATACTAATATAAATAATTTTTGTTTCAATTCAATAGCAGTATCTACTACACTTTCAATGTGTTGCTTCTTCTTATACGCTGCTGATCTTCTTTTATACTTTTTACAAACTTTTAATACATTTTGAATTACTCTACTTCGAAACATTCGTACACGTATCTCTTTAAATAGTTTTTCTCTTTTTGTGACGTGTTCTTTTTCCAAAAATGAATGTTTTTTTCCATTACATCTCGTTATTTGTAACCCTGGGCGTAATTCGTGTAGTCGCGCTACGCGAAGCTACGCGAAGACGTCGGAGCGCTATGCGAGCTATGCGTAGCTACGCGAGCGTGCGTAGTTGCTTGTCATGCCCGTTCGCGATGCGTTTTTCTTCTTCGGGAACGCATTGTGCGTGTTCGGGACGCTGTTTGCGTGCTCGGGGGATAGTATCTCGCGAACTTACCCATGCCTTCGTCGTTTTTCACTTGTCCCGCCCGTTCGCGATCCCTTATTTCCTGTTCCGGGTCGCGTATAGCGTGCTTGCGATGCGCATTTCATGTTCGGGAACGCGTCGTACGTGTTTGCGACGTTTTTTGCGTGCTCGGGGAGAAATATCGCGCAAACTTACCCACGCGGTCACGACGGGCGCGTCCATCTTGTTTTTCACTCTATGCTATGGTTCTGGGCCTGCTTTTCTATCCTCCCTCAATCTTTGCAATCCTTAGTTTTTACACTGTTTTTCAATTTTTCTTTATTTCTTATCTATCTCTCTCTGCCTAAGTCTATATTTTGCATTTTTTTCTACTTTTTACTGTTTTTTTAAATTTTTGACTGTTTTATATAACTTTCTTCTTTAAGCTCCTACTTCTTCCCCTAACTTTATTTTTCCCTTCTAACTTTTCTTTTCCGCCTCCTCCCACCCCAGAACCATGGCAAAGGGTAGCAGCAGCAGTAACGGCTCGAAGGGCAAGGCGCGTGCGCCCAAGAGCCGCCTGCCTTGCGGCAGATGGGGCCCTGCAGGGGTGCAAGCCCGCCAGCTTTTAGTGAGGCGGAGGTGGCCGCCCTTGTTTTTTTCTTCAGCGCCACCTCCCCTTGACCTTGGCAGCAGGCGGCCGGCCAGGCTCCGGGTACCCTACCCAGGAGCGTCACCGCCGGTGGGCGAAGGTGCGCCGGGCAGTGTTTCGCTGCTCAGGGGTCCGGCGCACCCATAACCAGCTGGCACACCGGTTGTCAGACATCCTGGACCGGAAGCAGGACCTGTTGGACCTGCTAGGTGTCGAGGTCATGGGGCTTGGTGAGTAGCTAATATATATAGTAGTATAAGTATTGTGATTTGTGTATACATTTTTTACAAATAACAAGAATACTGCTGCTTACATTGCAGGTAAATTACGTTTCAAAATCTTCTGTGATTGTAGGACACAGGTGCTGGGCGCTACTCTTACTTGTTTGCAACTTTGCGCTCGCTTGTCCTTATTATTATGTAAGAGTTTACTTTAGAGAACTTCAGTTAGGTAATGCTATTGCTAGAGAGACTCTAGTCCTTCCTTTGTCCTCCTGTCAAATAGTGGTGGATGGATTGATACTAGGTTTAGTTACTATTAGTTGATAATTTTTGAGCGGTCTGCGTGACGCATCCTCTGTCACTGAGTGCTGCTTACCCCAGTCCTTAGTAGAACCTTTTGTAGTTTGTTTAGTGAGTGGTAGGCTTAACAGTGTCAGTCAGCTGCAGAACATCAGACGCAACCAACCAACAATTTGGTGTATGCATTATGCACCAATTTATGCATGTGTCCTCCTTCTCATCTATGCATTTTTGAGGGCTAAAAAAATGGAAATGCAGACTTAATGAACAATTGGCCCGCCTGGAATAGGTGGGCTAGGTCAGGTGGTACTTAGGCTTAGTTAGTGTTCTGGATTTTATTTGAATCAATCAGAATGGAACACTGAATTAGTGTTCCTAAATAAGAAGACTGTCTGTGAATCCCGCAAGCCAGTAGTCGATCTGATTAGATAGGTCAATTTTATTGCAATTTTTGTTTCCTAAAACGTTTTTTGAGCGTTTTTTTAGATAATTTATTTGTTTCACAGCAATCATTAATGTTTGTGTCTTTCTTTATTATATCTTACATGATCACTGATCTGCAGCACCCAGGGGCAAGAAGATGGGGTCCGAGTCAGCGGGACAACCACCAGAGGACCGCTCCTCTACCGAGGGCCCTGCTGCTGGTCCCAGTAAGTCCTCCAGTGGTTAATATTAACAATTATATTGCCCTAACTTTTACAGCACCTTATTTTTTCCGAACTATTAATTCTGGTTCCACTCCCTAATTCTATTTTTTACAAAAGATTCTTTGATTGTGACTTGACTATCTGTTTCTAAATTCTGGTTATCCCTGCCTCTAAGTTCTAACTGCCTCTGCTATGAATGTCTGTACTACTACTATTAGTCTGTCGCTAAGCTTGCCACTCTTTATTTTACGGTTTTGAATGAAACTCAGATTGACCAATAGCTCTAGCCACTGAGTCCAGTCCTTTCAGTTGTCCTCTTCTAGGCTTCTTAATCTTGAGGCTTTGACAATTACCACAAACAAAATGCCCAATCAGATATTTGACTATTTTTGATAGGATATAGTGCATACTACTACTGATGTGGGGATTCTGCACAGCCCCATGCAGAACTATGCACAAGGAATAAGGATGTTGGTGATGGGAGTTTGGAACTTGGACGTTCCTCACACCTCAGTCAGAAGTGAACCCACAATCCCCTGAACGACTAGCTATAGTGTCTCATTAGGTCCCCGAACCCCCACCCGAAGATACCCAATGATTACACAACCCAGAACAGATAACACCCTTTCGCTCACTCACTCGTGTAAGTCCACCACCACACCAAATACCACAGAGTCTATGTGTAAGTTCAAAAGGTTTATTTTCAACTAACAAGCTCTGTATGTTGTTCTATAAAATTCAGTGTACTCCAGCCAGCTCCAACAGCAAAATGCATAAGATTAAAACAATAAACATTGTTACAACAAGTGCATGATGATAGAAGACAAAAGATCTGCGCGAATTCTGGGAGACTCCTCACCGTAGAACGTAGAATTACTGGTTACATGCATCATTCATAAGCTCTGCAAATCTCTGGTTCGTAGAAGGGAATCTTCTGCCTGAGAAAAATGGTGCGCGTTAGATAGTATAATGCAAGCATTTCTCAGTCCTGCCAAAAAGTCATGTTACTTATGGCTAAGCAATACGGACTAACCGAACTCCATAACAAAGTGGCTTGTTTTTCAACCTCTTGTACGCAACGCTCAGACAGTAGCTGTATGTGCTCATGTGGACTCAAAAAGGCGTCTTACTGTTACTGCACAACAAGCTGCGAGGTAACATGCGCAAAAGACATGAAGCGAAAAATGGTTGCATGGCTCAGGCTAACTTTGCAAAGAGTAGAGTATAGTATAATAATGAATGACCCTAGGGACCATAACACTACTAGTATCTTCTGACTCTACTCTACTACCCGATTTGGACTAGTGAATGTGATGTATAATATGTATGTATTAACTTTTTTTTCAATCTTGCTAGTGAAAACGAATAAATAGGGGGAGGTGTACAGGCATCTAAAAATGTGTCATGTTTTTATCTAGGCGTACTAGCGACCACCAGTGCCGGCGGGGCCAGCGGCGATTCTACCATTCCGGAGGGGGCAGGTGATGCGGCACCTGCAGGAGCTACAGGGGGTGAGCCAGCAGCAGTGGCAGGCGGGGGTAAGTAATATTCATTACTTATTGACATTGCACTAGCTGGAAGGGTGTTGACTTCACTCACTGTACTGTTGTTGAGACTTATTAGGTATGAAGTTGTAGTGAACATTATACAACGGTTGAAGAAGACACCCTTTACTTAGCATTAGCAATGCAGTAGCAATAGCATTACCAGCGTGACTTGATTAACCAATGGCCTCTTCTATCTGACTACAACTCAGCTGTGAAAGTTTTATGGAGGAGACTAAAAGTCAGATCAGATGACCTTGATGGATGTGTTGAACAAAAAGGGAAAGAAGGGTGGAAGGAGGAAGGACGGGCGAGATTTAATATGATGACTGGCAGAGAAGGATACGTTGGAAGCATGGATAGGTGGCTGATAGGAATCAGATGCATGTGTTGTTGAAGGATGGGTGGAAGGTGAAAGAAGAATGGATGCCTGCCTGGGTGGGCGACACAGTATGGGTGGATGCTGTGGATAGCAAGAATCATCAGCGGTGTTTGGGTGAAACTCAAAGCCAAGGCAAGCAACGGAGTGAGTGGACGCATGGGTTGTTGGTGAAACAAAGTAAGGTTTGTGGAGAGATTAAGAAGAATGATTGACATTTACTTAGAATGGATGGATGCCTGTAGGTATTCATCATAGACAGCATAGGTGGAGACTGTCACGGGATGCACAGTTTTAGTTTTAAGGGAATGTAAAAGAAACCGCACCAGAGTAGCAAAGCCGATGTGGGGAGGGGCTGGGTGGGGGGTAGTAGTAAACAATGTATTACACGGCCAAATACAAGTAACTTTACTGTAAACATAAAAATAAATAAAGCGAATTTCATTGTGCGCACTGCACCGCCAAATGCGATGCAGTGCGCGCAACTAAATTAGTTTTATTTATTTATATGTTTACTTACTTGTAATTGGCCATAATCCATAGTTTACTACCCCCACCCTGCCCCTCCCCACGTCACCGCCCGGCAGCACTCCCGAGTCCCACCACCGACCGCTACTGACCTTATGTCGTCGTCCCATATAAAAGCAATGATCATTGGATCAGATATATAATCTGCCTTTTTGTAGTAGCCAGGGCACTGTGAAAGTGAAATTGACCAATTGGCCTTCATGTAACAGAGAGAGTATGGCCAGTGCCACCCATAATAGAAAAATACGAGCTTCCCCACCTGCAGACAGTAGTAAATCAAACTAACGTGAGTCTGCGTCATGACTCGTATGTTTGTCTTGGGTGCAAGCATAGATGACCGAGCTGGCATGCCGGCTACAACCAGGTTATGTCATTTCGCTAAACTAGAGATAAGAAGAAGACTGGTGTACTGTGTACTGGAGTCCATAGTGCTAGTATAATGCCTGAAACTCCCACAAATGTTAGAGGCCGAGGAAGTGGGAGGATAGATATATTATTACCACAAATGTTATGTACTGTGCTTCTTGCTAGTGCTACTGTGCCATTATGTGTTGAATTAATTTTGTGTTACTGTTTTGCTAAGAGTACTGGTTACAACAATATTCTTTTTTTTTCTTGATATAGATAGTACTCTTTCCCAAGAAAAATCATTTTGGAAGGAGTTGGCAGTGCCCGGCACCGGAAACTGGAGGCCATCTGTGAGGAGTACCAGCGGCTGGTGGCTCAGGCAGAGGAGGAGGAGGCGGAGGCGGCAGCAGCTGCAGCCTCGTCCGATGCCCCGGGCCCCAGCCAGGCCCCACCTCCAGTGGTACGGCGCTGCGGTCTGGCAGCCGCCCGCCGCCGCAATTCTCTAGCAGCCAGCACTGCTGTCCCCCACCCTGGATGCCACTGCAGGGCATTTCGCCGCAAGATTATCCTCCGGGTGTCACGGCTAGAGGAGCAACTAGAGGAGCGTGTCAAAATACTGGTGGACAAACACCTAAAAGCCCGCCGAATATAACAACTATAGGACCCTGTTGCATTGTCCCTTTTTTATTCCTTTTGTTGGTGGGTGGGAATTGGGCGTTGGGGTTTCTGGACATTCTTTGGACTTTTTTCGTTTTGGACATTGGTTGCGGTTAGGGAGAGGGGTGGGTCAGGTGTGGGATAGTTTATTTTTGCAAGGGTAATAAATTATATTTATACTTAAACATACAATGTTAATGTTTTGTGGGGGGTTACTGTTTTACGAATTAACATCACATGGTTTCCTTGCTGCTGCAGGGCCACAGCCAGTGTTTGATTTAAATAATCTGCCGATGATGTAACACAAACAGATAGATGCAGTACCCCTCACTGAGTTATTTGTCCTGCTAGTACTGTCAGTCTCTCCTCCTAGTCCATTATACCTCCCACCAAACTTATCTTACCTGTGATTGATGATGATTACGTTCGGCACAGCGATGGCTGCATGGTTTCCCAAGAGAATGGAGAAGATGCCATGGTTGTGGTGGTAGTAGTAGAGTAGACACTGGCATTAGCATTTGCTAAAAAAATAAAAAGAGACAGTCACTTGCCTGAGAGCGACTGTGGGAGGAGTAGTAGAGCGAAGTAAAATACAGTACAGAAGAAGACTGCCAAACAAACAATATTGCATTTGCAACTGCTAAAGTCAAATAAAACATAATGGTGGCGGGGACAGCCTAGTACAACAAGTTACAAACTGTAGTTGTGTCGAGTGAGTCACTTAACTTAACACAATCGTAATTCGTAACCTTTACTGCTGTGTGGTAGGAGTTTGATGATGAATCCAATCAATGCCGGCAATTAATTATGATGTACTATTAGCCAGTGACAGCTTGCACATAGACTGAGCATGGGTGGGCAAGCAGAAGAAGCTCCTCGCCCTGCCTTGAAATTGAATTAGTGTTGCTTTCACCACATCTGCCCCAGCAAGCGTGTGATCAATTGGTGTACATTTTATGTAGTCACATCACACCTCAATATAAATCACAGACGGGGGAAGAGGGTTAGGGTTTGATGAATGGATGGGAAGGGGGGTTTGGGGAAAGGTTTGAGAAAGAAAAACAGTACGCATGGACAACAAAAGCAAAGCGCAATCTTGGCAGACGACCATGATCTTATCCAAAAAATCTATAAAGGGAGAAAAAGGAAATGCATGCATGATGATGAAGATAACTTGATGGTTAATGAGTAGTACTTACTAACTCCTACTAGACAATTAGACAGTACAGGGCAGCAGTATATTCTATGCAATTTGCCTTGCCTGTAATATGCCCTCAGAGACCCAAATTCCATGTTGTACTGGCCTTACTTTTAAAGATAGCAAAGAAAATTAAAAAATAGTTGTAGGTATCAATTAGCAAACAAACAACAACACACAACACACAGTCGTAATGATTGAAGAGAAAAAAGGATTCCAATTAATTAAAAGATGAATGATGAATGATACTAAAGTTACTGTATTATCCTGGTCAAATTGTGGAGTTGAATCTCGTCCTTCCTCTTGGTCCTATCTTCCATGGACGCTCCGCACATCAATCTTGGTGGCCTTCCTGATGCGGATTGGTAAGGTAAATGTGAGTTGTGTCTCCCAGTATGGCACAGGGTAAAGGCCGGCCTGTAACGTCTAGATGGAAAAACAAAAGGGGTATTAAAAAATCAATGAATAAAAAAAAACATCAATTACGGTGGAGTCCAAGAAGAGAAGAGAGAACACTTTCAGACTGAGGCGGCTTGGATATATCGTGTATATTCTGTTTACAGCATTAAGCTACAACAACAACAGGACAGAACAGGCCCACCACAGCACCAGCCCGTGACCCAACCTCCATTTACCTTAATTTTTGACAGAGCCAGACAAAAGGCATATATACAGCAACTTAGCATTTTCAAAATTAAGTGACAAAATCAATGCGCCGCTGTAAGTCATGACTACACTCGACTCCACCACTACATGGACATGTAGGTCTGCTGTGTTTACTTTCTTGTTGAATTGTTGTGTTTATGTTTACCTTATGCCACTTCATGAAACGCAGTTATTCATTCAATCATCTCCGATCCAACTGACTGACTGCGTGCAAAGATAGTATGGTCATCATCATGGTGTGGTACGTGTTGTCCAACTCCAACTCAGTCTGTAGTGACTCCGATTAAGTCCATATTCCATATTAAAAAATTGCAACAGATATTGGCCTGCACCTGCAGTAGTAGGAGTACAATTTGGTTATTAAACAACAAGAAGGGAAACATTGACTGTCACTGACTTACTTGAGTCACTTTGTAGATTAACTAGTAGAGTAGAGTTCGACTTCATGCACAACATCAACAACAAACAACAGCAATCGCTCAGAGTCTGCAAGCATCCAATGCATTCCATCATTACCTGTCTTGCTCTTCTCTTTGGCTGTCACATCATCAGATGCCTAGTTCTGACAGGTGTGTGTTTTTTTTTTAACGGGGCAGTGGCCTCATCATTACTCCAGTCCACATTCATTTTGAGAGTTAGTCGCTGTTTCGGTTTTCGTCTTATTCATCTGTGGCACTTTGTCACAGTTTAAGTTGCTTCACATGGTAAGCACTGTGATGATGGGCCGCGGCCTGGGTAGCGCTCATTGCTGGTCAATTGAGTTTGCACAAATGTCAGCAAGTTTCTTCGAAGAGTCTTGTCTTTCTCTGCCAAGTACCTTCTGTCCTGACAGTGAGGAGCTTTGGATGCCTGCCGAGGCTGTAGCCTTCGGACAGTGATGAGTTTACTTTTGGATGCCTGCCCAAGTTCTGACAGTGAAGAGTTGTGAATGCCTGCAGAGGCGGTAGCCTTCGGACACTGATGAGTTTCGGCTCGGAAGCAAAACGGAGGATAGCTATAGTCACGTTTCACTTCTTATGGAGGGACTGTTAAAGGCAACATTTCTTGTACTCCAATGTCTGGCTTGATGGAAATGTACTAGGGCGAGACAGGAAGATGAAGCAGGACTCTGAAGAGTGGACAGTTAAATGCACAGACGTGCAACTCCAATAGGGAAATAAAAAGAGAAGACGTGGTGATGGATTTGTTGTGATTTGATTTGAACCAGAAAGACAGATACACAGACAAATAAAGGAAGGAAGAAAGTAACAATTTGAAAGCCTAGTTGTCAGGGAAGAGGAGCTCGTCCTCAAACTCTGGTGGTTCGGACAGAAGTAGGTCCTGTAACGCACTACTTACGTCATCCAAGTCGCTCTCCTCTTCCTGCTGTGATTCACGTATTTTGTAATCCGGTGGTATAAAGTGCTGATTCATTTTGATCATGATTAACCTCTCCACGCTTTTGGGCGAGAGACTGGTCCTTTTCGAAGTTACAATGGCACCAGCAGCCCTGAAAACATGCTCAGAAGAGACACTTGCGACAGGGGAAGCCAGATACTTTATCGCCAGCCTGATGAGCACTGTCCATTGGCTTCTTTTCCCATACCAATACACCAATGGGTTTCGATCCATGAAGACCTCTGTTGGGTCATCCAGATAGGCCTGGACCGTCCGCTCAATGTTCATGGGTGCTCCGATGTGCTCAGCCTCTTTTGCCTTTGCATCAGCACTGGACTTACCATACCCCTGCCGTAGAAACCAATCAGTTGCCGATTGTACTGTGGATGATCCTATTCTTGCTGTTGTTGATGTTATTGTTGGTGTAGGTGACTGCTGGGAGGCAAACGCACTGCCCTCAGGCTCCGAGTAGAACTTGACTCTGGATGCCCTGTAGTACTTGTTATGGCCTCGGGTGGGGGCCTGTAATTAACAGCCGTTCTTTTCGAAAATAGTGGCTTCCTTAGCTATCAAAGATTTGTAGTTGGCAACATCCACTTCCGAAAAAGGAATTACTGCCTTGCTGTTCAAAAATACTTTGTACCGTGGATCCAAAATTGTGGCACTAATGTAATGTTGTTGTGACAAAATGTTATTTTGAATCTTTGTATTTTCAGATAAGCGAGCGGCTAAGGTCTCCGCCAAATGATATGCGTCTTGTTTGTCATCCACACCTGCGTACATTTCAGACACCTCCTTCAGCTGTTGCTCTAGCATGTGAAACAATGGGATAGCTTACAGTCCTCCCTGCTGACTTCACGTGTGAAGATCTCAAAAGGAAGTAGCATCTCAGTCAGGCATTTAATGAGGTCCCATTGGCCCATCTCAACGGTCATGCCTCTCACAGTAGGTTCCCCTAATCTTTGCATGACATAAGCATTGAGTGGTATGTACAGTTCAAACAGACGATCAAGCATGTAATAAGTTGAGTTCCAACGTGTTGGCACCTCCTGGATGAGCGCTTTGACTGGCATTTTATGCTCACGTTGAATGACCCTCAGCTGCTTCCGGGCTTTAAAAGAATGGCTGAAATGTGTGCATATTCTTCTGCAGGTGGCCAGTAAGTTGCTGACTTTGGATTCATTTTTCAAAAAGTCTTGAACAACAATGTTAATGCAGTGTGCCAAACACGGGACCCTGAAATAGCCTCCATCGCCCATGGCCTTAACTACATTACTGCCATTGTCCGTGGCAACAAAACCAATCTTAAGCCCTTTTGGGCGCAGCCACTCAAAGACCTTGGTGTTAAACTCTTCCAAAATGTTTGCAGCAGTATGAGATTTCTCCATGGCAAACATGGCTACAGTTGCATGTTTGCGAGTGGCATGAAAAATCTGAGCAGCGTCAACACCAGCAGATATCTGTTCTCTAATCCCCGCAAAAGAGATCCAGTGTGCAGTGATGCACATGTAATCTGTGGCTTGGCAACTGGTCCACATGTCTGTTGTCAGGTGGATACTGTGAACAGCACTCTGCTTCAAGGCTTTTCCAAGCAATTCCAGCACGTCGTGATGTATTGCTGGAACAGCAACTCTGGCAAAATAGTAGCGGCTGGGAACATGCCATTTTGGGCAGATGGTTGACACAAATTCCAGAAAACCCACCCCTTCAACAAAAGAAAAAGGGAGAAGGTCCAGTGCTAACATTTTAGCCAGCTTCGCATTGTACAAACGTGCTATTGGGTGGTTGTGTTCGTACTGCCCCTCCCCCAAACATGCTGATAATGGTAGGCTGCATGGTTTTCCTTTCTCTTAGGCTCAACAACGCACTTTTTTGATTGCGGTACTCCTTGGTGTCTCAGGCTGACTCTTACTCTTGTGCCACTGAGATGATGCTGAAGATGTGGGTGACGTTAACACTGCACTGCTGGGGTCAGGGACACCTTGTGTACCACTACCAGAGAGAATGTCTCCCTGTCCTTCCTCTTCCACCGTGATCAGATCTTCTACTCCTTTATCCCCACCAACACCAATGGTTGCAGTTTTTATGCCGCGAAGGTGGTCCTCCCAGCTGATCAAGTGGTGTTTTTTCAGATGGGTCATTTGGCCTCCGGTACCATAGTTTGTACCAAGCTTACCACGACTAACCGAGGTATTACAAATGGAGCATATAGCAATGTTCTCCTCCTTTTCGCTAACCGTAAAGAAGTCCCAAACTGGGGAGCTTAACTTTGGCCTCCTGCTGGAGGTGCCTCTTCCAATGCCGGACGAACTGGAGGGTGTGTGTTGAATTTGACTCTGTACTGCTGTACCACTACCTACTTCTACTGAGGTGGTGGTTGTGCTGGATGTAGGTCGCTGCCGGGCCTTTGCTAATGCAAATATGGAAGCTGTAGGTCGTGTTGGTGTTACCTGTGGAGGTATGCGTGCTACATCCCTCACAGCGATTTTGGATAGGGTAATAATGTTGGTCTCCATATCCTCTGGGCCGGGAGTGATGTTCATGATGACTGGCTCATCATCATCATCCTGCTGTTCTACATCGACCTCCATAAGTGTAAGGCTTTCTGGAACCTTCCTTTTCCCTAGCTTGGTCTTGGGACGTGGCTCCCTCTCAGACTCAGTTTGTGGCTTCCAAGTGGCATCTAGATCATCAGAAGGGGGGCTTGGCGAAGAACTTGATGGACTACCCCTCCTTTACCTTGCTGGAGATTTGGAAGACAATGGATCTTCTGAATGAGTGGCTTCTTCTTCTACCTCTGCATGAGGCTCAATTTCCTGAACTGCCCCTACTTCGGGAGGAACAACAACTACTATTGCGGGCGGTGGTTGCGGCTGTTGTTGACCACTTATCTGCTGTGTTTCCTCCTGCGTTGATTGGGTACTACTTTGAGATAGCGATAAGTTTATCTCAGGCTCAGCATCACTGCTTTCCACCATTATGCTGGCTACCTCTTCCACACTCATGTGCTTGGGCCTGGGTTTGTGGGTTGGGCCCACTGATGCGGAGGTGCTGCCCCCAGCTTGCCCCCCGGACACCGCTGCTGCAGGCATACTTTTTTTTTTCCCAAAAAAGGTACTGGGCGGCACACCAGACTTAAGTGTCACTTCCTTCTTCTGTTCCTTCTTCTCAATAGCAACTTTCTTGGTACTGGAGGACCTGGTACCTGCTTTCTTTGGGCCCATCTTCTTCAGATGTCAGCAGCACTCAGTTGCAGAGATGTCTGGTCAGGTCACACGTCACGTTGTGTACAGCAGCAGGATGTCTGTCTGGCAGTGCAACGGGCAATGATGACACACCTCCTCCTCAGTCTTTGTGCACCTAAAAGCAAAAAAGCCAGAACAACATCAGTCAAACGATAGCACAAAACAAACAAATATAATATAGAACTTAGTGTGTGGTGGCCTCAATTATTAAATTTTAGAAACTCAGTGAACAACAACACACAGTGTAGCCATTTATGAGACTTTGACAACAAGGCCAGGGCTTTCCTGGATACTGTGTAGTGTGTACACTCTGGAAGAATAAGAATAGTAAAGAACAAAAACTAAAATGTAGTGGAGAATGTTTGGCCTAAATTTGTGCATCACGTGGGATGTATGCAGCATCAGGGAGCTGCAGCTGGCAATGGGGATGGATTTGGAAGCAGTAAGACAAGAGGAACAATGGAAAGACACGCAGGCCTATGTGGCAAAAACAGCACACTACTAACTACCACCACAAAATGGCCCCCAGCAACATGGTGACTCACAGGCACAAGGCACGGCAAACAATGAACTCAAGCAGGCCTATATATGGGCAGACAAAGGATGCCTGATAAAACACACAGAGCTTTAATGCCAAAACCAAAATCCACATGGCTAAAAACAGTTTGGAAAGTTAGACAACCACTAAAACAACACATAATTATAATTACACACGCAAAAAAGGCATTTATTTAACACACCCAAAAAGTGAAATAGACCCTCCAAAAAAAACACATTTTGCAATTCAATTCAATGCCATCCATGGCCTAAATAATGTCAAAATTCCACAGACAACACAGAAACAGTTTTTATGCACCCATGATGACTACCTCTGGCCTACTGGCAGACTAGGCCGCAAGCTTGGAGGCCTATGGCAAAAGCACAGTGGCTGGTCCCACAAAATGGCCGCCACCACATGGCCAGGCCACCCAACAACTTCCTTCCTCGTGAAAAAAATTGTAAAACAAAAAAAAAATGACTCCTTGCTCACCAAACTACATCTAAATGACAACCTGAGGAGTTTTTTGTGCAAAATGAACTAAATCATCATTTTCAAGAAGGTTTTATGCTGCTCGAGAGATATTCTTCGCCAGATTGTAAATGCTGCGTGTTCGGCATCGCGATCATCACAAAAAGTCGTTATCGCGCGCGCGTATATTGACGCGCGAAGAAGATAAAAAGTGTAAGTCTGCGTTGTCGCGCAGTGCGGAGTTGCCCAAAGTTCGCGAGCTGAATGCCCAGGGTTACCTAGTGGCTGAAAAGGCCTATTTATTTAACACACACCCAAAAACTGAAATACCATCCCAAAACCCACATTTTGCAATTCAATCCAATGCCATCCATGGCCTAAATGATGTTACAATTCAACAGACAACACAGAAACAGTTTTTATGCACCCATGAGGATGACTACCTCCGGGCCTACTGGCAGACTAGGCCGCAAGCTTGGAGGCCTATGGCAAAAGCACAGTGGCTGGTCCCACAAAATGGCCGCCACCACATGGCCAGGCCACCCACAACAACAAGAAAAGGAACACAAGACAGACAATGCAGGCCTATGGCAAAAGCACAATGCCTGGCTTTACAAAATGGCCACCACCCACATGGCCAGGCCACCCAAAATAACAAGAAAGTGAAGACAAAGGACAGGACCAGGCAGTTAGAGACTCTGGGCAACTTCCTTCCTCTTGAAAAAAATTGTAAAACAAAAAAAAAGTGACTCCTTGCTCACCAAACTACATTTAAATGACAACCTGAGGAGTTTTTTGTGCAAAATGAACTAAATCATCATTTTCGAGAAGGTTGTATGCTGCTCGAGAGCTATTTATTTAACACACACCCAAAAACTGAAATACCACCCCAAAACCCACATTTTGCAATTCAATCCAATGCCATCCATGGCCAAAATGATGTTACAATTCAACAGACAACACAGAAACAGTTTTTATGCACCCATGAGAATGACTACCTCTGGGCCTACTGGCAGACTAGGACGCAAGCTTGGAGGCCTATGGCAAAAGCACAGTGGCTGGTCCCACAAAATGGCCGCCACCACATGGCCAGGCCACCCACAAGTTCACAACAAGCATAAGCCATGGGGAACAAAGAAAAGACATGCAGGCCTATATGGAAAAAGCAGCACACTACTAAACTACCACCACAAAATGGCCCCAAGCCACGTGGTCACTCACAGTCACAACAGGCCATGGAAAACAATGAACTCAAGCAGGCGTATAATAATATGACCAGACAAAGGAGGCCTGCAGTGCTAAACAACACAGCTTTAATACAAGAATGCAAAAACGAAAATCCACAGGGCTATGAAAGGTTGGAAAGTTACACAACAAGCACACACACACATCCAACAAAGGTATATATTACACCCAAAAAGTGAAATACACCCCAAAAACCACATTTACCAATTCAATCCAATGCCATCCATGCATGCCCTACATGATGTTTAAATTCAACAGACACCACAGAAACATGCACCCATGGGTACCTCTGGCTCTAGTCTGGGCCTACTGGCTGAAATTCCAATCAAAGAAAAACAACTACACCCCTCCCGAAACTACAGGCCACAACAATAAATTTTAAAAACGATGGAAATCCCCAAAAAAATGTAGGTACAAACAAGCCCCAATCAAACAAACAAGTACACCAATTCTCCAACTTACTTGTAAAATCTCAAATCCAAAAGTCCTCAAATCCAATCCAATGATATGATGCAGCAGACAGACACAAAAAGTGATCCTTCCAGCTCCAAATCCAAATGAAAGTGAACAGCACATGGACAAAGCACTGGGAGGAGCCTGCTGGACAGGAACAGGAAGTTTGAGAATCAGGGGCACTTCCTTCCTCTTGAAAAAAAAGTAAAAAAGAAAAAGGACTCCTTGCACAAAAAACTACAGCCAAATCACAATCTGAGGAGTTTTTGGAGCAAAATCATCATTTTCGAGAAGGTTTTATGATGCTCGAGAGATATTCTTCGCCAGATTGTAGTTTCTTCGTGTTCGGGATCGCGATCTTACCAACACTGCCGCCGGAAGTCAGATCGCGCGTCCGAATGGCGTGTTCGCGTTCGCACACTCTCGCGGGATCGTGCGGCCGGATTCCAAATCTCGTGGCGCCCGCGAACGGATAGGAAGTCGCGTCGGCGAACGCAGGATCACGGTAGGTCGTTACCGCGCGCACGAGAACGTATATTGAGCGCGCGAAGAAGAAAAACAGCTACGCTACGCCGCAAATTGCGTAGTGCACGGTAACTTCGCGAGCTACACGAATCGCGAAGTTACCGAAACTACGCAAGCTCCGCGAGCGTAGCGTAGTTCACCACCCAGGCTTAGTTATTTGCTTCTGGTTTGTTGTAAAAATTTCCTTTTTCCTTACATTACTATTGTCTTTCTTTAATCTCTCTACAACTGTTTTAATAAATTGTTTATCACTCTTACCAGAACAGACTTGATCTTCAGTAACATTTTGGTCTTTTTCTAATGCACTCTTTTTAGTTTTCTTTAAGTACTTATGTTTTCTTTGTTCTCTTCTCTTTTCATGTTTTCAAACCATCTTCAATTTATAATCCAAACAAAATAATTTTCTAAAAAACAAAGAATAGTTTGAATAGTTTGTTACATCAATTAACAATTTTAAATTAATAATATCTCAATATTGAAAATAACTAGTAAGCAAATAATTACAATTGCATTGCTATTGCATTTATAACAAGTAAGAAAAGAAAACTGTAAAAACAAGCAAGACAATTGCAGAAAGAGACGAAAAGGTGCTAACAGAGAAAGAAAGAGACAGAGAAAAAAGAAAGGTTTAAAAACAGCGAAAAGAAATACGCAAACAACAACACAGCTACTGAAAAATGTGAGAAATGCAGAAAGAGGCAACAGAGGTACAGAAAGAGACAAAAGAAGAAGAGAAACAAGCAAGAAAAGTACAGAAAGAAGCAATAAAATTACAAAAACATGCAACACAAGTGCAGAAAGACAGAAAAGAACAGTTAAAAAAGATAGGAGAGGTGCAAAAAATGAGTAAACACGTACAAAAAAGGGGCAAAGGGAATGCAGAAAGAGGGAAGAGAGGTGCACAAAAAAGCAACAGAGGTGCACAAAGAGGAAAGAACAATAGTGAAAGAGACAAGAGGAATGTTAAAAGAAGTAACAGAGGCGCAGAAAGAGGCAAGACAGATGGGCATAAGGCAAAGAGATACAGAAAAAAGTAACAGAAGTGCAGAAACAAACAAAACATATACAGAAAGAAGCAAGAGAGCTGCTTAAATTGATAGGAGAGGTACCGAAAGAGGTAAAGAAGATGCAGAAAGACTTAAGAGACGTGCAAAAAGAGGTAAGAAAGCTGCACAAACAGATAAGAGAGGTAGAGACAGAGGAAAGTCTGGTGCAGATAGACATTAGAGAAGTGCACAAAGAAGCAAAAGAGGTGCTGAAAGAAACAAGAGAAGTGCAGAACGAATCAACAGAAGTACACATACACAAAGAGATAAGACAGGTGCAGAAAGAGACAAAATAAATGAAGAAAGAAGCAAAACAGGTGCAGAAACAGTGAAGAGAAGTCCAGAAAGAACCAAGAGAACTCCAGAAATGTAAAACAGCAATCTTTGCAATGTTACTGTTATAAGTCTCACCATATTATAAAAAACATGCAAACATGCATCTCTACCCTTTGCTGGTGCCATCACACACAATGGAAACATACAAATATATATATACACCGTCCATATCTCTGCACTAATGGTGGATTGAAATAAATATTAAAAGAAATAATTGCCCAGACCTTATCTCTTCACGGTGCCGTGGATACCTTGCTGTGCAAAAGAAAGCGTTGGTGAATGCGAAGATATATATATATATATATATATTCACTGAAAAAAACCATAGGTTTCAGGGACGTTATAGTTAGTTGGACATTTCACTTCAGTACAAAACCATAGAAATTCAACCGTTATAGTTAGTTCAGCTATAACTATAACTCGTGCCCACATAATGCACTGCTGATGACGTCACATATTACATCATTCATGACATGGTCAGTGACATCACTGATGACATCACTGATGACATCTCAAATGACATCACTGATGACATCACTGATGACATCATCCAGTGACTGTGTGTTTCTTTAAATTTTAAATATTGTTATATATATGCCAAGGTGTATTGAAGAATAAGTGGGTGTATAAGTGTCTGAATGGAGGATTTAGTAGGTGCATGACTGACTGTATAAGTGAGTGAATAATCGTGTCTTACTGAATGCATGGGTTAGTGACTAAACTGTGTGAATGTCTGTATTAGTCTGTCTGATGTTGTATAAGCTGCTGCATGGGTTGGTCAGTAGCTACATGAGTGTCTATATGGGTTATCGATTGGTTGCCTGAGTATTTGTATGGGTGCCTGAGTGTGTGTGTGGGTGGGTGGGAGGTGTGTGACTCTGTGCATAGATGTTTGAGTGGTTGATTCACTGGGTGTATGGGTTCAAGAGTGCATGTGGAAACAGCTGTATGGGTGGGTGAGTGTGTGTCTGGGTGTGTTGGTGAGTGAATGGATGTCTCAGTGGTACATGTCCAAGTAACTACATATGTAAACGGCAGTGTATGTGAGAGTTGGAGTATATAAATGACTATACGTGAGAGTCAGTGATTGTGAGAGTGGCTGTATGGATGAGTGTGTACTTGTCACCAGCAGACTCGACTACGGCAACGCACTCTACGCCGGAATAAACAAAAACCTCACCGCAAGCTACAGAACATCCAGAACGCCGCCGCAAGACTGGTCCTCAACCTGCCAAAACACTGCCACATCTCCCAGCACCTGCGCACACTCCACTGGCTCCCTGTCGAGACGAGAATCACCTTCAAGATGCTCACCCACGCACACAAGGCCCTCCGCGGCACCGGACCAGCATACCTGAACAGCCGACTCAAATTCCACGCACCCCAAAGGACCCTACGATCAGCCCAGCTCTCCTACGCCGTCGTCCCCCGCACCAGAAAGACCAGATCGGGAGGCCGCTCCTTCTCCTTCCTCGTGGCCAAAGCATGGAACGCCCTTCCGCTCCACCTCAGACAGACAACATCGCTCCCCATCTTAGCAAGAAACCTCAAAACCTGGCTCTTCGACAGACCCCCTCCTTGATGGATGGAACCTGCACCCACCCCCACCCCTAGCGCCTTGAGACCCTTACGGGTGTGTAGTCACGCTTTAACAAACCCCTGATTGATTGATTGAGTGATCTTATGTTGTAACAGCTCCAACTGCATTATCAGCACACAACATTAAAGGAATTACTTTACATTACTTTACATTGATTACTTATGATACCAGTTGAACATGATAATAAATTTGAATATCAGAAGCTATCTGGAGAAGCTTGTTATGAAGTCTCAAGAGTACTGAAGAAAATTAAACTTTTAATCGTTGATGAGATGAGCATGGTCTCAAACTTACAGCTTGCCTTTGTACATTTAAGAATGCAACAGATTTTAAAACAGATTATGATGTTCTGTTTGGAGGAAAACATTTAATTGTTTTCGGAGATCTACTACAACTTACTCCTGTAAAATGACAATCTGTTTTTAAAACACTTGTCCATGAAGACACTAGGAAATCTTTGGGAAATATTGGAAATGTGAATATTTGCTTACATTTTGAATATAAAGAACTTGTATTACCACTATGACGCTGATCCTGTGAGCTGAGGGCGGCGGAGCTCGCGCACAGTGGAGTCCCACGGCCCCCTACTCGCTTTCGATAGGCTGGACCCTGACGCCCTGTTGGTGGGCTGCTGGTGGGCTGCCGTGCTGTTGTGTTGTGCTGACATTTTTACCTCGGTACTTTCTGCCGCCAAAGGAGGAAGCCTACAGCATCCAGGGTGCACCACATCAAGTGCAGCTGCTTCTCTACCCGCGGCGCGGGACACAGCCCGGACGAAGCTCGGACCAAGAGCGGGTCCGTTTGAGTCCAGGGCGCACCGCATCGGGCGCGGCTGCCGCGGGTGAGGTGGAGGACTGGTGACCGCGCTCGGAACGCTGCCTCAGAACGCTGCCTCTCCCCCCGCGGTGAGGGAGACTCTGCCGGGCCTGTTGCCTTGCCTGCTGCTGCTGTGGGGAGACTTTCTTTGCTGGATTCCATCGCCCTGTTGGTGGGCTGTTGGTGGGCTGTTGTGCGGGTCATTAAATTACCGGCATTTTATCTCAGAACTTTCCCGTTGCCTGCCTGCCACTGCCACTGCCACGGGGAGCCTCTCCTTGCTGGATCTCCTTGTTGGATCCTGTCGCTCTGTTGGGGGGCTGTTGCTGGGCTGCTGTGCTGTGCTGACATTTTTAACTTGGAACCTTCTCGCCGCCCGTTTGAGCCCGTCTGAGCCTGGTTGAGGCTGGGCTGGGCCACCCTATGTTTATCTGACTTTTATAATTACATCAACAAGGTACTGTCTAGTTTTATCTGATTTTTGACGATGCCGCCTGGTCCATCCAGCAAACGCAAGGCAGGAGTGGGTGGGGGGGTGGTGGGTACGCTTGATGCCTTTTTGTCAAGGGCTGAATCAGCGTTGATCCATGAGATCCAACTAACAGAACGCAGGCTATCTCTAGATTCCCTACTGCCCGTGACTAATGGTTGCATGGTCCCCCCCCCCGATTTAACACACATAGATACATCTCCCACCCCACCGCCCTCAACTTCAAGCCAGTTCAGTCAGGGCTCCTATACCCCATTACCAGATATTTCACTCAGCCTAGACACTAATCCATGCACATCGATGGTTTCGACCAGGGGCAGGGCAGCAAAGCAGGTTGAGAAAGGGGAACCACCATTGAAGAAAAGGAAAGGCCGGGGTCCAACTAAGGCTATTCCTCAACCCTCATGTGGAGTTAAACGGAAGGCTGCTACGAAGGCAAACGAAGGATGCAGACAAATTACCATGGCTACTACCAACGTCGTTAGCCCACTCACTCCTATTGAGGAATCCCTCCATACACGGATAGTGCAGGGAATTTCAAACCTCCTTGATCCCCTGATGCAAAAATTGAGCCAGATTGAGGAAAGACTTATAAAATTGGAGCAGGTTCTGTCCTCCTCTACATCGAACTGTGCTGGAGCACGGACGGATGTTGGAGGTGGCCCTTCTCTGGGGGAAGGGGGGTGCCGGGATAACAGGGGGGGTGCCACCAAGGAACGGAACTCTGCCCCTGCTGCCAGTCATCATATCCCCTCGACCCGGGGAGGCCCTAGTGTCCAGGGGTTGCTGCATGATTTGAGTGAAACACGCACACATTCTCCTAATCGACCATGTTCTGTAAGTACTCAGAGTACTCAGAGTGCTCCTAATTTTTTACATCTTCCTCCAGAAGCTGCTCTCTACACTGTAGTCTTAGGTAATGTCCCTGACCTAGCTCCACAGGCAATGAGGATTGGTCAACCTTGAGAAATAAGGCCTTATACCTTTTGAGTTTAAGGACGGGGATTAAAAATCGATTATTTAATGATTTTAAAATGGTCCGTAGAATACCATGGGTTGGGAGGTCACAAAAGTCCCTCAGGGGTGATTGTGTGGTATTAAGCTTCAGGTCCCCTGGTTTGGTTCAGCAAATTTTGGAGAGGGCTGGGGACCTTGTTGTTATGGATGACATCTCCGTTCTCCCTTTGGGGTACTTCTACCGACCCATCAATTCCACCAGAACGGTTGGAAGGAGTGGGTATTCCCAAACACATGGTCATATCAACCATCCTGTCCCCCTTAACAACCACTTTGATGTCCTCACCTCCTTAGATGACATTGATTGACTCGCCGAGACCGACCGCATAGATTCATCTGGGTCTACTTTGCTTAGGGAGTTTGAGGCTGTTGGTAACTGCCCCCCCATCTGTACCTCTCCTAATTGTCCCAAAAGAACTAGGGATATTCTGACAGGGGAATGCTATATGTAACTATCCAGGCCAGCATGGGGGAGTACGCACCATCCAAGTGAAACAGAGGATGGAAGGGTGGGTTGACCTGGGCGATGCCAACCCAGTTGGTTCCACCCTACCTATCTGTTATCATGGTCCTGATATGCAGGTGGAGGAGATTGTTCCTCCTTTTTATCTTCCTCCCGGAAGCCCGCACCAAGGGCATGCCAGGTCTGTTATGACAGTGGGCTCTTGGAACATTGCAGGCCTTCAGTCCAAAACAGTATCTTGCGATTGGGCGGTTTTTATCGATCAGTTTGACCTTCTGGCATTCCAGGAGACTTGGTCTATCGATCCGGTATACCACACCGGGTTTTTAAACTTTTCTAAATCTGCCCAACGGGGTCGGAAAGGTAGACCCATAGGCGGCCTCACTTGTTGGGTGAGACAGCAAATGAGGTACAGGTAGTGAGGCGGTCCCTATCGATAGCCCGGACATTATGGTATTACGGCTCGGACGGACCAAGTTCGAGATACACTGATAATTAACATCTACGCAAGAGGGCAACCGGGCGGGAGGCGGGAGGAGACTGTCGCCCTCCTTGACAGCTTCCTAGACAGTCAGAGGGGTGGGTGTAATTTGTTAATTTTGGGGGACTTTAATTGCACCTTTGAACCGCTTGATCCAGAGGACGGTAATTTAAGCTCCGATGATGACTCGCAGTGGAACATTCCGTCCCTAGATCTGTGCCCTATTAAAAAATGGACAGAAGCTGCCTTGCAACTTAAGGGGCTATGCCTGGAAAGGGGTGTGCGAGCAGCGAACGGGAGGTCCCAATCAGATAGGAAGGGTGCACATACATTTAATAATGGTCTAAGGAGCAGCCGCATTGATGTTATCATGCTTAACATCGAATCGTGGCATTCCCTTCTCGATATGTTGGATTACTGAGAACTCATGTTCGCGGATGACACCTTGATTCTTTCTAAGACTCAATCTGGTCTACAGGTGGCCGTGTCCCGTTTTGAGGAGTTTTGCTGCGATCATGAGCTGGTGGTCAATGTGGACAAGACTAAGTTCATGGTTCTCCACCCACAAAAAGTTAAGAGGAGCATGGTCTACATGAATAATGTTCCATTACAGCAGACTGATGTGTTTACCTACCTGGGGGTAACCTTAAATAGGAAACTGCATTGGAAGCCTCAAATTGACATGCTCGCTCTGAAGCATGCGCAGTTGGCTGGGGCTCTTTTAAAAGCTTTTAAAAGAGCATAGGCTCTCTTTTACCAAACCCATAGCTCCCGCTCTTAAAATATACAATTCAAAGGTTACCAGTGCAATTCTATATGGTGCTGAATTGTGGGGTCATGAGGATATTATTCCCATTGTTATCGCCCAAAACAAATTTATGCGGGCATTAACAGGCTTGCCACAATCGACCCCATTGGTGCCTTTGTTCTTGGACCTGGGATGTGTCTGTATTAAGGACCTGGCCCGATTTAGGCCTATAGCCTTGTGGAGAAGGCTGTGGGCCACCCCCGAGCTCTCTTTGTACGCTAAAGCTCTATTGGATTTTAGGGGGGTAGGGTGCCTAAGTAAGATTAAGTGGCTTCAGCATATATAAAAAAAACCTTATAGATATGGGGGTGGGTACATTGTGGGAGAACCCAGAAACGACTCCTTTGCAGACAAAAAAAGAGCTTAAAGCGGCTTATATGGATATGGTGAAGTCCAAGCGTTTCTCTTCCATCACAGGGCCTACTTTGACTAGGGACTTCCTGTCAATTAAACATGAGGGTGGATTTGAACAATATTGGGATATTATTTCAAAACCGTTGGATAGGAAGCTTTACCATCAGTTTAGGGTGGGCTCCCTTCCAACTAGAGTTTTCTCTAGCAAATGGTCCAAGTCAACGTCTGAATTGTGCCCGCTGTGTTTAGCACAATCTGAATCAATTGCTCATATCATATTTGCTTGTCCGGCCTACAGGCCACCAAGGACGAAATGGCTCAAACCCATTTGTTCCACCCTAGGCACGAGAGACGCTATAGAGGCCCTGAGGATCCTACAGACATGTACCCAGGAACCTATTGTCATTGCTACGGCAACATTTCTGAGTTGGGCATGGGTGATTCGGGCAAATAAATTCAAGGGTCTATTAACTTGATCTGTTTTATTTTGTGTAAGACCTGGGTAGCTTTTATCTTTTAGATTGTATGTTGTTTGGTTTCACCATTCTCCGCTCCCCTTACAAATTACAATTGAGCGGTAATCTCTTCTCATATCTATCCTAATGAAATGTTTTAATAGTATATTAGTGCCCGCTGAAATGATGGATTAATGTTCCTTTTTAAAATATTTTACTGTGTTTGTCCCAGATCAATGTAACCCTGGCATCACCCAACTATTCTGTTACCACGTTTTTACCCTGCCTATTTTTTAATTGCTTGTATGTCTTTTATGGTTTTATGATCGAAATAAAGACTTAAGAAGACTAGAAGACTAGAAGAAGACTAGAACTTGTTAAGAATATGCAACAAGCAGGTGAGGAAGATTATGGAAATATTCTTCAAGACATAAGTATTGGTGTCTTGACGAAACATGGTAAACAAGCTTTAGAAAGTCGACTACTAGGGAACTTGTTTACAACTGGAAACACAGCAGCTGAAGTAATGTACAACATGCTTGAAGAAAAGCAGTCTATAGTTTGCCTAATGCCTACACTGCAAGAGTGTTCTATATTTAATCAACAACTTCTCAAACTGGAAAAAAATCAAATAGTGGAAATTGAAGCTATTGATAAAATTGAACACCAGGGAGTGACTATTCTTCTTACACACAAACTACAGGCTGAATTGGATTCTTTGGAAAAGTGTGTATCTAAAACTGCAGGCTTAGTAAAAACTTTACATCTATGTATAAACTGTCGGGTAATTTTACGGCGTAATTTGAATGTAGAAGAAGGTTTAGTAAATGGAGCAATGGGAAAAGTTGTTGATTTTGTAAAATTTCAGAATAGAGATGGAATAGAATTTTTGATTATAAAATTTGATCAGATTAAAGAGGTAAGACAGATTGGGCGTTGTGTTGTACGTTTTTGCTTGTAAAAGATTTGTATGTTCGCAGAAAACAGTTTCCTCTGGCTTTAGCATATGCAGTAACTATTCATAAATCTCAGGTTTAAGTATAGACACTGCTTTTGTAAATATTGGAAGAACAGTGTTCAAAGAGGACAACAACAAAGATATACAGTTAAGAAAAGATTGGGGATCTGTTTATATGAAATAGAGGTCACTTAATCCTCTTTCGTCATTATAGATGTACACAATTAATTATTGACATTGTTTTTATGGTATTTTATTGATCTATAAAAGTATTGTTTTTTAATTAAAGGCACAGACACTTTTGCAATCAACAGGCTTCATTGAATGTTTGATACAATGAATGAGTAGAGGTGACCAGATAAAGTGTGCTGAGTTGAAAATAGCCATAAGTGAGACAAGAGGGACTCTTTGTTGTGACTCTTCAAAGAGGGAATGGCATGTGTTGCATTGTCGCGAGTAAGAACTTTGTCTGGTATTATTTAATAGATTTGATGAGAAAAGGTTAGCGCTGATGCAAATTGTGTAAGAGAGTACAATCGTTTAAGACGACTTTATACTGGAAATTGGAAAGTGTTGATGACATTGTAGGATACCAGTTGGAAAACAGTTCAGGTATCAACTGTTATACTAATGTGATTCTGAATGTTGTGTTTTATCTACCAGATCTTCATCATGAAATCAAGGGAAATCGTGAAAAAAGATTCTGTTCTTTACTACATCATGTATTGGTAACTGACAGAAGTAAAATGCATACTGCTTCTGGCATTCAGCATCTTTTGGATATATTTACTGGTTCTTTGACATTTACTCTCAATATACAAAGAGATGCACAAGAATTTCTAATGCTTATGCTTGGAGAATTAGAACATGGAGGAATACAGATTGAAAACTTATTTGGACTAAGTAACAGAAGGGATCATAAATGTGAAGAGTGTTCATTTACTTCTAGCACTGAAATACAAACAGAACGATTCATATACTTGATGATACCAGATGGCAAATCAGTACCTTTTAACAAGTTGATAAAAACAGCCAATCAGGACATGAGATGTTCGCATTGTAGATCAGAGATGTTGTCTACATTGCATATAGAAAGATTTAGAAAATATCTGATTTTAATGCTACAACATTGTAGAGCAAATGGAAGAAAATTGGAAACCAAACTTAAAAATTTTAATGCAAGTCAAATATCTATTTCTGGAAGAACTTTCATAGCAATGGCTATTATTTTCCATGATGGACCTACAACAACCTCTGGACACTATACTGTGTATTTAAAGTGTAATAAAGGATTGACACATTGCAATGATGCCCACTTGGAATTCAACCTTAGATTGCCTTATGAATTACCAAATTCATATTTGATATTTTTGAAGACAAAGTTTTAAATACATCCTTCGGCCTATTGAGAAGATGTGAACAGAAAGTAGACAGCACTGCAAACAATTAATGTTTATAATTAGTGTTTGGATTATTATTTGCACTAATTGATATTACATTTGGAAAATTGTGTTTAAAAGCAAATAGTTTATATATTTGTTGTCTATATTGTACCAGATGTAAATGAGAGTCTACATTTTGGCAAATGTGTTTGAGATAAATAATAGAGTTAATGTAGATGAAAGAAGTAATTAACATAGTGTAGATAAAAAAAACAAATAGCTACACATATTGAAAATGATGCTCTAAGCTGATTTTTTTTTTCTACAATCAAGTTTTTCCCAGCTGTTCATTGATTATACTACATTGAAATCACTATGTATGGTGGTGTTAAGTGGAATCTGAGAACAGCAAAATAGGGAAACGGAAAATGTAATGTAATTCTAAATTTATGTTGTGTTCTTAAAAATATATTATAATTTCTGTAATATATTATCATTAAATAACTGTTTTTCTTCTTCTTTATAGTAGATACTGTTGAAGTTTGAAAAGAGTTTTAATGCTGTTTAGGATAATTCTACTCTAAAAAACTTCTACTGAGTAATGTATCAAAATTATTTGAAAGGTAAGAATACATAATATAATATGCATGATAATGTGAAAAAATGTTTAAAGTTTATTTATATGTTATTTGTTTCTAATATAAATAGTGTTGATCCTTTACACTATTTGAAAACTATCATCATGTTGCTTATGTAATCAGCCAGGCAGTCATCCTTTCATAAAGACACTACCCACGCTCTCATCCATTCTCTTTAGCACAACTCTTGCACTAATAGGATAACCCAGGAAATACCCTTGCATTCTTCCTTTCACACAGGCACTACCCATGCACTCATCCAATCACCCAGGCAGTACCCCTGCACTTATGCAATCACCCAGGCACTGCCCATGTGCTCATTAAATCACTCAGGAACTATTCTTGCACTCAACCATTTACTCAGGCACTACCTATGCACTCATGCAATCACCCAGGCACTACTCTTCCACTCAACCATTCACACAGGCACTACACATGCACTCATCCAATGACCCAGGCATTACCCTTGCACTCATACATTCTCTCAGGTACTTCTCATACACTCATTAAATCACCCAGGCACTACCCCCACACTCATGCAATCACCCAGGCACTACCCATGTACTCATGCAATCACTAAGGCACTACTCTTGCACTCAACCATTCACTCAGGCACTACACATTCACTCATCCATTCTCTCAGGCACTACCTATGCACTCATCCAATGACCCAGGGATTACTCTTGCAGTAGTTATTTTACTCAGGCACTACCCATGCACTGATCTAAGCAGCCAGATATTACCCTTGTACTCGTGAAGTCCCTCAGGCACTACCCATGCACTCATCCAATCACCCAGGCAGTACCCCTGCACTTATGCAATCACCCAGGCAATACCTGTGCACTCATGCAATCACTCAGGTACTACTCTTGCACTCAACCATTCACTCAGGCATTTCCCATGCACTCATCCAATGACCCAGGCATTACCCTTGCACCCATATTTCCACTCAGGCACTACACATACACTCATACAATCACCAAGGCAGTACCTCTGCACTCATGCACTCACCCAGGCACTACCCATGCGCTCATGCAATCACTCAGCCACTACTCTTGCACTCAAACATTCACTCAGGCACTATCCATGCACTCATCCATTCTCTCAGGCACTACCCATGCACTCATCAAAGACCCAGGCACTACAGTTTCACTAATCCATTCACTCAGGCACTACCCATGCACTCTTGCTGTCACCCATTCAATACCTTTACACCCATCCATTCACCCCGGCAGTACCTATGGACTCTTCCATTAATTCAGGCACTACCCATGCACTCATCCAATGACCCAGGCACTACAGTTGCACTAATCAATTCACTCAGGCACTACCCATGCACTCATCCATCCCCTCAAGCACTACCCATGCACTCATCCAATGACCCAGGCATTAGCCTTGCACTAATACTTTCACTCAGGTACTTCCCATGCACTCATAAAATCACCCAGGCACTAGCCCTGCACTCATGCAATCACCCAGGCACTACCCATGTACTTATGGAATCACTCAGGCACTACTCTTGCACTGAACCATACACTCAGGCACTACCCATGCACTCATTCATTCTCACAGGCACTACCCATGCACCCATCCAATGACCCAGGCATTACCCTTGCACTCATCCTTTCACTCAGGCACTACCCATGCACTCATCCAATCACCCAGGCACTACCCCTGCACTCATGCAATCACCCAGGCACTTCCATGCAATCATGCAATCACTCAGGCACTATTCTTGCACTCAACCATTCACTCAGGGACACCCATACACGCATCCATTCTCTAAGGCACTACCCATGCACTCATCCAATGACCCAGGCATTACCCTTGCACTCATCCTTTTACGCAGTCACTACCCATACACTCATCAATTCACTGAGGCACTCCCCATGCACACATCCAATCACCCAGTCACTACCTTTGTACTAATCCATTTAGTCAGGCACTATGCATACAGTCATCCATTCACTCAGGCAGTACCCATGCACTCATCCAATGACCCAGGCCTACTCTTGCACTGAACCCGTCACCCAGGCAGTACCCATGCACTCATCCAATCACTCAGGCACTACCCATGCACTCATCCAATCACCCAGGCACGACCCTTGCACTCATCCATTCACTCAGGCACTACCCATGCACTCATGAAATCACCCAGGCAGTACCCCTGCACTCATGCAATCACCCAGGCAGTACCCCTGCACTCATGCAATCACCCAGGCACTACCCATGCACTCATGCAATCACTCAGACACTACTCTTGCCCTCAACCATTCTCTCAGGCACGACCCATGCACTCATCCAATGACCCAGGCATTACCCTTGCACTCATCCTTTCACTCAGGCACTACCCATGCACTCATTCAATCACCCAGGCAGTACCCCTGCACTCATGTAATCACCAAGGCACTACCGATGCACTAATTCCATCACTCAGGCACTACTATTGCACTCAACCATTCACTCAGGCACTAAACATGCACTCATCCATTCTCTCAGGCACTACCCATGCACTCATCCAATGACCCAGACATTACCCCACTCATCCTTTCACTCAGGCACTACCCATGCACTCATCCAATCACCCAGGCACTACCCATGCACTCATGCAATCACTCAGGCACTATTCTTGCAGTCAACCATTGACTCAGGGACTACCCATACATGCATCCATTCTCTCAGGCACTACCCATGCACTCATCCAATCACCCAGGCATTACCCTTGCACTCATCCTTTTACTCAGGCACTACCCATGCACTGATCTAAGCACCCAGGCATTACCCTTGCACTCATGAAGTCACTCACCCACTACACATGCACTCATCCAATCACCCAGGCAGTACCCCTGCACTCATGCAATCACCCAGGCACTACCCATGCACTCATGCAATCACTCAGGCACTACTCTTGTACTCAACCATTCACTCAGGCACTACCCATGCACTCATCTATTCTCTCAGATACTATCCATGCACTCATCCTATCACTCAGGCACTACACTTGCAGTCATCTATGGACTCAGGCACTACCCATGCACTCATCCAATCACCAAGACACTATCTTTCCACTCATGCATTCACTGAGGCACAACCCATGCAGTTATGCAATCACTCAGACACTGTCCATGCACTCATCAAATGAGCTAGGCAGAACCCGTGTACTCATCCAATAACCCAGACACTATCCATGCTCTCACCCAATCACCCATGAACTATCCATACACTCATCCAATAACCCAGGCAATACCCTTGCACTCATTTATAAAACACATACAAGTTTGTCTATCTTTAACCAAATAGACGGTTGCTAAAAAGAACCATTATTTATCTTTTTTCTTTTTAATTTTTTTTGTGTTTTTCTAAATCTTATTTGTTTTTTTGGTGTTTTTAAAAAAATTCAAATTGAAAAAAACAAGGCAACGAACTGCAGTAAAGTAGTGAAAACATTTTGAAATTGAAATGTTATTGCAGGCGGCAAGATGGCGGCTGTGTGATCGCAGCCGCTTGGAGCCCTCCTGCGACCGTGTTTTCCTTCTCTCCTGCAGCGCAGCATGTCCCAGAAAGTAACCAGCGTCTCCATGAATCAAACGGACCACAGCAGGAGAATTTTCGGACGCTTCTTCATTTGCGCAGCCCAAGTCTGCCGCTTTTGTAGCCGCATTGCCTATCGGCTGGTTTCCTTTGCGAACGACATCACTGCTGCTGGAAAAGGGATACTTGTGGTCGATCTCCCAGCAATGCCTCCACCTAAGGCGGCTAAAGTTGTTAAAGTCCGCTCTGAGGTGGGCTCAGCCGGAAAGAAAACTGCAGTGAAGGTAGACTTGGGCTCTACTATAAAGGGAACTATAGAAGCACCAGAACTGGAAGGAACCTGGCCTGGAACTAAAAAACAAAAAACCCACGCACTACCATGAGGGAGTCAGGGAAGACGCCGAATAGGAAAGTATCTTTGGCACCAGATGTCCCTTCCCCTGTAAATTTGGCAAATGCACCCCCACAAGATGCAAATAATGGATCCGGTAATCTTCGCTTAACAGATGGTAAAATAACTCCACAGCTGGCCCCCATGGATCTAGAGGTGAGCCACCGTTTGAGCCTTGAAATCCCAGTGGGACATGGGGCAATTCAGACTCCAGCTGGGACAGGGCGCGAAGGGGGAGAATGCCCTCAACTCAATAAAGATGATTTGGCTGCAGCAGGGGGATCTGACCTGTCTCAGGCGTCTGTTCCCATTGATAAGGTAGATGTGGATGGGCCAGATGGAGAACTTGTAATCAGCCGGGGGCATGAAACGGAAAGCGGTGATACATTTTTCTCCTTATCAGACATTTCAGATTGGTCTGACTCAGATAGCCAGGGCCATGTGTCGGATTCTATTAACTCAAATGAGGGGCGAGATAAGGCTCCAGCAGACACTGCTACAGTCAAGAAGGGGAGGAATCCTCATGGTAGAAGCGGTAAAAAAGATTAAATAAAGACTCGTGGTCTTCTCTGGGACTATTCTGTCTCTCCAGCCTTAGAAGGGAATATTTAAGCAGCAGGCAACACGACAGGGACAGTAGAACCTACCTCTTTGGAATCCATATACTAATGCATCATGGCCCACAGGGAAGAAACACACATTGAGAGTTGGAGAGTCCAGACAGCCTGTAGGAAGATGCAGGGAGCCATTCAAAAGATCTCTAAGACCTGCTCCGAGTTCGTTGAAAGAATGAGTGAGGTGGAGAGCAGAGTGAACACGCTGGAAAATGAAGCCTCAACTCACAGAGAAATTACAGTATCATTGGAAAATCAGATGTCAGACACCCGCTGGAAATTAGAGGACTTTGAAAATAGAATGAGACAGAATAACTTGAGAGTCCTGGGTATTCCGGAGGGTATTAGGGGGTGATACCCTAAAATGTATGGTTGATCTCCTTAAGGGAGCTCTCCCTGAGTTAGAAAACTGAGACTGGGCTCAAGAAATACAGCGTGTGCACAGGTTCCCGTTTAGAAGGAAGAAATCCTTATCTTCAGCAGGGAATAAACCCCGAGCTATTTTGATCTATATAGGGAATTTTCTCCTGCGTCAGGCAATCTATGACCTAGCCCGGCCAGATCGACAGCGCTCCTTTAGTGTGCATACCTTTTTTGTAAGGCCAGATTATTGCCATTCCACAGTAGAACGTGGCTGGCGACTCCGCCAGCTGATTCAACCTTTTCTAAATAAGGGGGCTCAGGTCTTTTTATTGAATCCAGCCAGGCTCAAAGTTATTTGGAGAGAATCTCCTCATTTTTTCTCGTCAGAAATCCAAGCTAAGGAGTTTTTGCAATCCCTTGGATAAATTCTATCAATGTTAGGGGGGTAAATGCTAACTTTGGCGCTGCTTTTTCTCTTCTTTCTTATCTATAAAATAGTTTCCTTTTTTTCTTCTTCTTTCTCCTCTTATACTTATTGGCAGAATCGCGGGCGGGAAGACGGGAGGGTCACCACTCCATCACTGGACCTGGAAGGTCTAGTCGCTTGTGAGGGTTGGTTCGGGCAGGGAAGGGGGGCAATGGGGGGAGGTCTGCTAGGGGTTGGGTGGGTGGTTAGGGGGAGGAGGTGGAGGGTCAAGCAGGTGTGGGTTGAGTTTTTTTTCTTTTTCATGTGTCATGGCACTTCTATTCATATAAGGAAGAATTAAATGATTTCTATAAATGTATATAATCAATTGTACTGTATGGAAAGGTTTGGTATTGAGAATGTCAAACACAAGGATGACGGGTAAAATGCGTATCTGCTCGTTAAATATATGTGGCATTAATGACAGAAAAAAGAGGGCCATGCTGGCCAAGAATCTTCGATTTATGCAGATTGATTTTATAAGCCTTCAGGAGACCCATATACCTTGGAGTAAACGTGGGTGGCTGAGGGATTTGGGTTTTGATTTGAAAGCTTGCACTCGGCAGGGTACAACAACTAAAGGGGTGGCAATCTTAGTAAGACATGGTATGGGAATCTGTAAACGAGTTAAAGAAGATAGGCTGGGGCGCTGGGTTGTTATAGAATTTATGGTTAATAATGCCCCTGTCTCAATTTGCTCTGGTTACGGATCTATTCTAGATGATCCAGATGTTTTAAATCACTTAAGTGTAGAATTGGCCTTATGGCCATATCCTTTGATCCTGTGTGGTGATCTTAACATCCACTTAGATAGCAATTTCAATTTGAATGCTGACCTGCCGTATCAAGGAAGGAAAGTTAGAGTCTTTAAGGCCCTTCATGGATTGGTGAAGGAACATGGGCTAGCTGATACTTGGTATAAACATAGATCAGCTGATCCAGGGTTCACTTTTTATTAGGCCCCTCATAACAAACTAGTCCGGCTGGACTATTTTTTTATCTCTAATCAACTGGCCAAAACAGTCAAAATTGAGACCTTTCCGAGGATTATCTCAGACCACAATCCTTTAGGGACTGAAATACCACTGAGCTGTATCTCAAGAGCGCAGAGGCCTTGGTCCTTTGAAAGGAAGCTTCTGTTTGATCAATCATACTGTGAGCACATGTCTAAGTGGATTCGGGAATTCTTCGATATTAACAGAAATACAGCCTCTGAAACTACTGTGTGGGACGCTTTTAAAGCAGGTGTTCGAGGCGAGACCTTGAGTTTTTCTATATCCCGACAGAAAGTACTACAGGAGAAAATTAAGAATTGGGTCGAGCAGTTAAGGACAGGCGAGCTCGAACTTATGAGAAGAATAATGGGGGGTCAAAATATAGAGGAAAGTCAACAGCTAATCACGATCACTAAATCTAAAATCCATCAGCATTTTGGTGCAGAGGTGGCAGCTAAGTATATGCAATATAGGGCCGAGCTATATGAACTTGGAGAAAACACAGGGAGGGTTTTGGCAAAACGGTTGCAACAGCGTGAAGTCACCAATCGTATCTGTAAAATTAAAGACCATTCATATACTGAGGGAGTGACTAAGCCAGAGGCAGAATCCCCGGAAGATTTTTTTAAAGATCTAGAAACAACAGAGGTCATACACAATCAAAATGAAGTCCTTGCAGCCCCGATAACATGGGAAGAATTGGAAGCTGCCATAACCTCTCTAGCTACGGGTAAAGCCGTGGGCCCGGACGGCATTCCCTTGGAGTTCTATAGAGCATTTCGGCAACCATTGCGGCAAGATATAAAGCATTTATTCCAACAGGCCCAAAAGGGCTATATCCCTAATTCATGGCAGAAGACAACTATAGTTGTATTTAAAAAAAAGGGCTAGCCAGAACTCATTCCAGCCTCATATAGACCCATATCACTTATAAACTGTGATAGTAAGATCTATTCGAAAATACTCGCAACCAGGTTAGGAACGATCCTCACTCCTCTGGTTTCAATGTGCCAACACGGGTTTATCCCGGGGAGGGATATGACAGATCATGTATGCCGTGTCATAGCCCTTCTTGACTGGGCCCAGGCCACGAAATCACCGCTGGGGATAGTCCTGCTGGATGCTGAGAAAGCGTTCGACAGGGTCTCCTGGTGGTTTCTGTGGTCTGTCCTACGATGGAAGGGGATATGTGGGGAATTTATTCAGGCTGTCAAGGCACTGTATTTATCTCCAGAGGCTGCGATTCTTATTTCAGGGCAGGAGTCAAATCTGTTCAATATCAGCAGAGGTACCAGGCAGGGGTGTCCGTGTTCTCCTTTGCTCTTCGCTCTATATATTGACCCTTTTCTCAAAAAACTAGGGACACTCCTCGGAGTAGCTGCGCGCGCTACAAAATTATATAACATAACATAACATAACATAACATAACTAGAGCTGAATGTGAACATTAAGGCGGTGAGGGTCAATGATGTTGATTATAGAGCACTGGCATATGCGGACGACATTGAGGTACTTACTAGTGATGTCACCTTGGCACTTCCAGAAGTGAAGGCTTTAGCAGAACAGTTCGGTATCATTTCAAGGTATAAACTAAATATGGATAAAACTCAGATCCTTTGTTAAGGGAATATATGCCCTGCAGGACTTCCAGTTGTTCCAGAAGCCACTTATTTGAGGGTCAAAATTACAGCTGTGGTGGACAAAATTCCTGATTTAAATACTGCCTCAATAATAAAAAATGTTAATAAAAAATTGGAGAGACTAGACCATCTGCACCTTTCCCTATATGGACGAAGCAATGTAACCAAATGTCAGTCCTCCCTAAATTTTTATATCTTTTCAGGACTATCCCTCTTGAATTTTCCTCGTCTTGCCTAGCAAGAATAGAGACGATGTGTTTTAGATTTCTTTGGGGGTATCGCAGACCTAGAAGAGCGGCTAAATGGATGACCCGCCCAAGACACCTGGGTGGATGGGCCATACCCAGTTTCCTTCTATATTACTGGGCATTTATTGTACAACATATAGGAATTTTACTAGTGGGGGATAAGGCTGAAATCCCGTTGTAAGCTAGACCATCTATATATGAACTAGGGTTGGGGAGTGAAGCAAAGGGTTGTTTGGTCAGGATATTGGAACCCAGCTATTTTAAAAAGACCAAATTTAAAATACTGAAAGCTGCTTATAAGGTGTGGAGACAGATATGGCAGAAACTGAAGATCCCAAACCTGAATGTATGTACTCCACTCTCTGCTTCAGGTACCCTGCCACCAATTTTCAAGGATCAAGTCACTTTTAGATGGGGGAGCAATGGAATTCACTTTTTGGGTGATTTTTATAGGGATGGCCAATTTGTATCATTTACGAATCTGCAGGAAGAGTTTGGGTTGGGCAAGGGAGATTTCTTCAATTATTTGCATATTCAGAGCTTTCTGGAGGTAAATAGGCACAGATCGGCTTTAAATTTAGAAAAGATACCTTTGGTGGAAATAGTACGAAGTAAGTCCCGGATTGGGAAAATCTATCAAAATTTGCTCGAAGCTTTCCCAGATGATATGGATGTTCAGAATGCAATATGGGAGAGTAGGTTTGGGGAGGTAGTAATTAATATTGAAGATTAATTGGAACTATCGAATCAGATACTGATAACTGGAGGTCTCAGGAGCCAACATTTTATGTCCATCTTTGACCTTTATTACACCCCAGCAAAGATAGCTAAATGGGGGAGAACGAGGGAGGGAAATGCAATAGATGTGGTTTGCAGGCGGCTGATACTATACACATGTTTTACTCTTGCCCCAAAATGGGTATTTTTTACAGGATGTTGAAATCTTCTTAACTACAGTTTTAGGGGTTTCGGTATCAATCACCCCAGCTCTTCTAATCCTGGGATTAGAAAATAATACAGAGTCAAATAGGAGGGCAAGGTCAGAGATAGGGTTTTTGTTTATTGCAATGGTCATTGCCCGCTTATGTATTACCTCCCAATGGATAAGTAGTGACCCCCCAATCTTTTCCAGCTGGCGGTCAAGGATGCTGGTTATTTATAATATAGAATCTTCAGTATATAAGTTAAGAGGACGAAGGAAAAAAGAGTTGGGGCAGAGAATCTGGGCTCCTATTGCAGGACTGGTGAATCAATAATGACCCGGTAAAACAAATTTGAAATACAGGTAGGGAAACGTAACTCTGTTCGTATCCTGCGATGCCTTCTGATTATATTAAGAAGTGAATTAATGAATCGGATATCAGACTACTCTATTTATTGCACAGGCATTTTCTTCTCTTTAAGCTATAATGGATGGGGAGATATGTGCTTCTATTCCCTGTAAATACTGAATGAATTGTATGGTTTTAATTGACAATCTTGCACTTTATTTTCTTCCTGCTTTTTTTACAATTGTTCAATGTTTAAGAATTGCCATGACATGTACTAAGTAATTTTTTGCAATAGAAAAAATCAATAAAAATATAAATTTTTAAAAAATGAAACGTTATTGCAAAAACAACAAAAAACTAACATTTATCATTTATTGCAGCTACAATAACTGCTGCAATAGACTGCTCCCCAGCACAAAGTAGTTTTTTGCACTTTATGCAGTGTTGCTCTAAACCAGCAAACTCAGGTATGAGCAATGTTGTATCTGCTGTTACTGTAGATCCCGCAGATGTACTAGTTCCTGGAACTTCAGCATCCTGTGATTGTAGTTGCAGTTCTCGTTGGTGCTGTTCTCTAGCAAGACGGTTTGGATGTATTGTTTGTAGATGTTTCATCATTGATGAAGTTCCACAGGAGTATTTTTTCTCGGAGCCTCGAGATAAAACTTTTTCACACACTGTGCAAGTCACTTTGCGTGCATTTACTTTTTTCTCCCCAGGTGGAATAGAGAAAAAAGTCCAGACAATACTTTCCTACTTTTTTTTTACAGGTTCTTCCAGCTCCTTCACATCTTCAACGACATCTGTGGGTGGATTTCCAGATGATATTTCCAGTGTTGAGTAAAAACACCCAAAAAATAAATGCAGAGTGAGAGAGAACACAAGAGGTGTTTATTCTAAAGATGCTCCTGAAAGAAAGAACAAATTGGGTGGGGTCCTCCAAGTAGTAGAATAGAAAGCTTCTTAAACAATAGAATCCTTTCATTTGAAGTCACATGGGATTCACGTACCGGACGCGTAGCACCGGACGCGATTCCAGAAAATATGTGTAAACAATATTATATATTTATTCCAGTTACAAATATAGTAGATTTACAAATTTGAAAGTAAATCTGTTGTTATAATATATATTATAACATTATATATATATATATGTTTTTTTGAACTACATAATTTGCGCTGGAGTCGCAAACCTATCGCGCACCCGGAAATACGTGCAAGAGGGTACGCGGGAGCGTCGCGGCTTCCGTAACTTCATTATAAGATCTCAAATATTCAAAATATTTATATTAATATCACTTTTATAACTCTTTCAATAAAACACATACAATTGATTTCAAAATTATATAGTATATAATATGTATTTAAATTTTAAACAATTGGAAAATTTGGGAACTGCGCACCCATCGCGCACCCTACATGCATCCTACGCGAACTTACAAATATGGCAGCACGATGCTCGGATTCGCGCACCGACCGCAAATGGTATGCGATCAGTACGCGATTCTCACAGTTTGTTTTAAAAAAAATATAAATTAGCAAATATATATAAAAAAGGTTAAAAAAATTACGTTACCTTTATGAATGCAAAAATATTTTGAACAAGCCTTCTTAACAAGTACTGTAACTTGTACACACTGCAATTCTTCAGAAATGATTAAACACGTAGCACCATTTCTGTTCCACTCTAAAAATGTAAGCACTAGTTACAAAACCTTAGAAACTCACTGAAAAAACCACAGGTTTCAGGGACGTTATTGTTAGAAATTAGCATTTAAAAAACCTTGGAAATTCACTGAAAAAACCACAGGTTTCCTGGACGTTATAGTTAGAAATTAGCATTTAAAAAAACCTCAGAAATTCAGTGAAAAAACCACAGGTTTCAGGAACCTTATAGTTAGGCTGACATTTCACCAGAAAATTCAGCCATTATAGTTAGCTGAGCTAACGATAACTTGCGCCCCCGCAATGCACTGCTTATGACCTCACTTATTACATCACTCATGACATGGTCAGTGACATCTCAAATGATATCACTGATGACATCATCCACAGAATTAATGACGCACCCACTCACCCAACCATGTAACCTTTCATACACCCACTGCAACTTCAATACTAGCATTCTTGAAACCATTGACACGCCCATACCAGTACTTAAACACCCACTCAATGATTGATAGCTCTACACACACATCCACTCACTCACCCATACAACCACTCGTTCATCAACTCACTCATTAATCCAGTCACTGATATATCCATTCAAACAACCATACAGCCACTCACACACTGTCAGTCACTCATAGAGCTACTCAGACACCTACGTACTCACCTATAGAGTCAATCAGAGAGCCAATTAATCACCTACAAAGTTGTACACACACCCAGACAGTTATTCATACAGATGCAACATATAATCAATGACCCATACACAGACTCACACATGCACTCACTAACCCATAGAGCCACTATCACAATCCATCACTCACACATACAGTCACTAATATTTTCCAAAACTTACGTATACTACCTTTCACAAATCCACGTACTCACCTATATGCCACTGACACATCCATTCACTCATGGACACACCCATAGACACACTCAATTACTTATGCAACCCTTCTCTTATACTCACTAACCCATATGCTCACTGATTCATGCACTCACTCATCCATGTAGGCAGTCACAAACCCTCTCACCCACCCACAGACACACTCATACACCCATACAGGTACTCAGACAACCGATCAATCACCTAAACACCCGTTCATGTACCCACTCACCAACCCATACAGCCACTTCAACACCAACTGACAGACTGATAGAGACATTCAGACAATCTAGTCAGTGATCCATACATTCACTGAGACACCTAATCACTCACTTATACAGTCAGTCACACACCTACTGAAGCATTGATACAGGCACTCATACACCCACTGATTCATCAATACAGTTTGGTATATATATTTAACACTCATAAACATTTTAAAAACACACACAGTCACTGGATGATGTCATCAGTGATGCCATTTGAGATGTCATCAGTGATGTCATCAGTGATGTCACTGACCATGTCATGAGTGATGTAATGAGTGTGGTGATAAGCAGTGCATTGCGGGGACGTGAGTTATAGTTAGCTCAGCCAACTATAACGGCTGAATTTCTCTGGTTTTGTATGGGTGAGATGTCAGCCTAGCTATAACGTCCCTGAAACCTGTGTTTTATTCACTGAATTTGCTCCTCTGTGACGGGGGAGAGTTGGAAGATGTTTTTACGGCTTGGTTCTGCCGCGGAGGAACGCACCACCAGCTAGTGCGCCAGATTTGCCCATCCTTGAACCCCTGTTTGTAGCCCGCGAAAGCGTCAGGGCAAATGGCGCCACCGAAGACTGTCTCCGGTATGGGTCCGTACAACCTTGAAAATGGGTTGGACACGGAGCACAAGCATGAGCTGGATTCAACAAAAATTAAAACATTAACAACGAGGCACCTCCCACTGGAGGGTATGGATTAATGCTGTTCAAGGAACCACAAGTTCCAGTATGCCTTTCAAACTGTAATTGTGTCCACTAGAGGGCTATGAATATAAATTGAGGCAATCATATTGTGGACTTGAATCGTACATAAGAGTGCTTGGCTTACCTTTGAGAAAGGTCTTTGTAAGACCGAAACGCGTCAGGATTGCCATATTTAATATTAAAAATTGTTGGAAGCCAACTGTGCGAGTGCGCCTCCTTTGCTCCTCTGTGACGGGGGAGAGTTGGAAGATGTTTTTATGGCTTGGTTCTGCCGCGGAGGAACGCACCACCAGCTAGTGTGCCAGATTTGCCTATCCTTGAACCCCTGTTTGTAGCCCGCAAAAGCATCAGGGCAAATGGCGCCACCGAAGATTGTCTCCGGTATGGGTCCGTACAACCTTGAAAATGGGTTGGACATGGAGCACAAGCATGAGCTGGATTCAACAAAAATTAAAACAACATTAACAACGAGGCACCGCCCATTGGAGGGTATGGATTAATGCTGTTCAAGGAACCACAAGTTCCAGTATGCCTTTCGAATTGTAATTGTGTCCACTAGAGGGCTATGAATATATATTGAGGCAATCATATTGTGGACTTGAATCGTACATAAGAGTGCTTGGCTTACCTTTGAGAAAGGTCTTTGTAAGACCGAAACGCGTCAGGATTGCCATATTTAATATTAAAAATTGTTGGAAGCCAACTGTGCGAGTGCGCCTCCTTTGCTCCTCTGTGACGGGGGAGAGTTGGAAGATGTTTTTACGTCTTGGTTCTGCCGCGGAGGAACGCACCACCAGCTAGTGCGCCAGATTTGCCCATCCTTGAACCCCTGTTTGTAGCCCGCGAAAGCGTCAGGGCAAATGGCGCCACCGAAGACTGTCTCCGGTATGGGTCTGTACAACCTTGAAAATGGGTTGGACACGGAGCACAAGCATGAGCTGGATTCAAAAAAAATTAAAACAACATTAACAACGAGGCACCGCCCACTGGAGGGTATGGATTAATGCTGTTCAAGGAACCACAAGTTCCAGTATGCCTTTCAAACTGTAATTGTGTCCACTAGAGGGCTATGAATATAAATTGAGGCAATCATATTGTGGACTTGAATCGTACATAAGAGTGCTTGGCTTACCTTTGAGAAAGGTCTTTGTAAGACCGAAACGCGTCAGGATTGCCATATTTAATATTAAAAATTGTTGGAAGCCAACTGTGCGAGTGCGCCTCCTTTGCTCCTCTGTGACGGGGGAGAGTTGGAAGATGTTTTTACAGCTTGGTTCTGCCGCGGAGGAACGCACCACCAGCTAGTGCGCCAGATTTGCCCATCCTTGAACCCCTGTTTGCAGCCCGCGAAAGCGTCAGGGCAAATGGCGCCACCGAAGACTGTCTCCGGTATGGGTTCGTACAACCTTGAAAATGGGTTGGACACGGAGCACAAGCATGAGCTGGATTCAACAAAAATTAAAACAACATTAACAACGAGGCACCGCCCACTGGAGGGTATGGATTAATGCTGTTCAAGGAACCACAAGTTCCAGTATGCCTTTTGAACTGTAATTGTGTCCACTAAAGGGCTATGAATATAAATTGAGGCAATCATATTGTGGACTTGAATCGTACATAAGAGTGCTTGGCTTACCTTTGAGAAAGGTCTTTGTAAGACCGAAACGCGTCAGGATTACCATATTTAATATTAAAAATTGTTGGAAGCCAACTGTGCGAGTGCGCCTCCTTTGCTCCTCTGTGACGGGGGAGAGTTGGAAGATATATATATATATATATTACCTATTGGCAGTCGCCAGTAGGTAGTTATAGTTAGGACCTTGTTGTTTCTATTCAAAAAGCATTTTTTCTTTTGCTAATATCTTTGGCGCCGGTTGACGAATTGTCGCAAAATTTTCAAAACTAATGGGGCACTCCGGTCAGCTCATGTCTTGGAAGTTTCGGGGTGATTCATTAAGCGGGGCTGAGAAAAAAGGGGGGGTCCCAAAATGTGTTTTTTCCCTATTTATTTCCATAGGAAACTTTAGACACGGCTGCAGCCTGAACTGATGAACGGAATTACACCAAATTTAGCAAAAGGTAGCTTTTGGTACAGAAAGCACTCTTTTCTTTAAATGGTGTAAATACGTTCAGTAGTTTTTGAGAAATGTAAACATTTACAGATATCGATATTTCAGCTTCAAGACAGTGATAACGGCCCTTATAATGTTGCACCTGGACTATTGCAATGGGCTATATCTCAATGCTCTCAAAAGCACATCAATCGGCTCCAAAAGGCCCAAAACGCAGCAGCCAGATTATTGTCAGGAACTCCAAAATTTGTCTCTGTTAAAAGGGAACTGAAACAACTTCATTGGCTCCCGGTGAAACAAAGGGTTCGCTTTAAGGCACTTTGCACCATTTTTAAGGCCATTAATGGAACAGGACCTGACTTCCTTAGGCGTAAATTCCAATGGTACGTCCCGGGAAGAATGTTACGCTCCACAGGAGCTAAATTTGCTCAAGTCCCCCCATTTAAGAGAGTCAACTGGGGAGGCAGGAGCTTTATCAACTGTGCTTCCAGGGCATGGAATGAGCTTCCCTTCCATCTCAGGAATGCCCCAGATCTCCTTTCCTTTAGGAAGGGGCTGAAGACTTGGCTCTTCTCTCAGTAGTATACATTCTTCTGTCCCTAGTTACCAGTGCTTAGCTCCAGGACACCCCAGGGTAACCGTGCGCTCTACAAGTACGATTAACATAACATAACATTTCAGGATTTTGAGATCTGATTGGCTGAACCCTCCCAATGTCCAGCTTGTTTCTGATTGGCTGCCAACACTTCAAACCAGGAAGTGTTGGCAGCCATCTTGTGACTCGGTTGAACCGAGTCACAAGCAAAAAGGTAAGAAAATGATAAAAGGGGGCAGGGTAGAAACACCCTGACCCCCAGGGCCAAAAAAGCATTTTTTTAAATATATTTTTGGCGGGAAGCGCCTACTATGTGCAAATTCCTCTGAAATTTTTTTTAAAAATGAAGCGCAGTCTCCTGCGCTTCATTTTTTTAAGGCCCCGGGTGGGTCAGGTCTCAGGGGCAATGTATAATTGTTATGCGGGGGCCTGTGGGGTCCCCCCAGCCCCGGGGACTGCCACCTCCGTAGGGCTTTATTTTTAATGTGCGTGGGCAAGCAGCCCTCCCACAGCTCCAGGGACCACCACCTACCAGGGGCTTTTCATAAAAAATGCATGAGGGGGCTTCTGCCCCCATTCTGCCCCGGGGGCCGCCTCCTCCCCAGGGCATCACTTTAATTATGGGCGGGGGCCTCGTGGGCCCCCCAAGCCCTGGGGATCACCACCTACCCGGGGCTTCAATTAAAATAAAGAAGTATGGTGGGGCTCCTGCCCCTCCCCACACTGCCCCGGTGACCACCACCTCCCAGGGGCACACTTAAATTAAGGGCGGGGTACCATTGCAGACCCTCGGTCCCGGGGACCACCATTTCTCCAGGGCTTTAATCATTCTGTGAGGGGGCCACACGGCCCCCCTCCAGGAGCCTTCCATGGCCCTGGGGACCGCCACCCTGTCATAGGAAACACTGCTTTGTTTCATGGAAGCAAAGCAGATTGCTTTTGGGCAAAGGGAGCTGAATGTCAGCAGCTCCCTTTACCCAAAAGCAATGCTGGCTCCCACAGGAGGAGGGGGGCTGGCTGGGACTGCAGGGGCATTGGGCCCCCCGCAGTCCCAACAAAGAGGCCAAGCCCCAGGGGATGGGGTCCCTGAGGCCAAAAATGGCCCAGGAGGGGGGCCACTTGGCCCCCTCCCATTTTTTATAAAGAAAAATGGCCAGGTCCCAGGCGATGGGGTCACGGGGTCGATATCGACCTGGGGAGGGGGGGCCGTGTAACCCCCCTCCTTTAGAAATAATAAAAATTAAAAAATGGCCAAGCCCGGGGGGATGGGGTCCCTGGGGCCGAAAATGGCCTTACGGGGCCCCCCTCCTTTAAATTTAGTTAAAAGAATAGAAGTAGCCATGCCCCGGGGAGGGCCGGCTCAGGCCCTGGGGGATGGGGTCCCCGGGGCCCAAATGGCCGATAGGAAGGGGGGGCACACAGCCCCCTTCCTGAAATTAAAAAAATAAAAGAAACCGACAATGCGCCAGAGGCCCCGCCCCCTCCCTGCACCATTCTGCAAATGCACCTTCTGGCGTGTTCTGGGTTGGGGGATTAAGTCCCCTTGAATCCTAAGGTTCCTTAGGGCCCAACTAGCACACCAGGTACCTCCAGTAAGCCCCACACAGTGGGATTGCTGAGAGGTGGTCCGAGGCCCTGCCCCTTTTTACACCATTCTGCAGATGCGCCCCTTGGCACACTGCTGGCGGGGTGATGAGGTCCCCTTGTGTCCTGAGGACTTCAGGACTAAAGTTGACTTCATCCCCCAAGCAGCAGTGCACCACGAGGCATGTTTGCAGAGTGATGTAAAAAGGGGGCATGGCCATGAACACTCTCAGAAATCCAGCTGTGTGGGGCTTACTGGAGGTAACAGGATGGCTAGTTGGCCCCCAGGGACCCCCAGGAGGCAAGGGGACGTCATCCCCAACCAAGAGCGTGCCAGTAGGCACGTTTGCAGAGTGGTGGAGAAAGGGGGCATGGCCTGTGTCCACCTCTCAGCAATCCCACTGTGTGGGGCTTACTGGAGGTAACAGGTAGGCTAGTTTGCCTCTAAGGACCCCCAGCAGTGAAGGGGAGTTCAATCCCCATCCAAGAGCATGCCAGGGAGCGCATTTGCAGAGTGGTGGACAAAGGGAGCGTGGCCTGCTATGAGAACTTAGCAATCCTGCTGTGTGGTATTTACTGGAGGTAATAGGAGGGGTAGTTGGCCACCAAGGATGTCCTTGGGGACCAACTACCCTTCCTGTTATCTCCAGTAAGTCCCATACAGTGGGATTGCTAAGAAGTCTTCGGAGGCCATGCACCCCTTTCTCCACCACTCTGCAAATGTGCCTCCTGGCACACTACTGGTTGGGGGATGAAGTCCACTTTACTCCTGAGGGACTTTGGGGGCCAAGAAGCCTTCCTATGCAGCAGAATTCCTGAGCGCTGGTCGGAGGCCCAGCCCCCTTTCTCCAGCACTCTGCAAACACGACTACTAGTTAAAGAAGCATTTGCAATGTGATAGGTCTCGCATTTGCGAAACGTACGGCTATTGGTGATGTAAATGTTAAAGTTTTTTACAAATTTTTGGGGGAGTGGAGTGGATGTACACTGTGTGAGGTGGAATTATGCGGTATGTTGTGCAGTGAAATTATGTGGATTGAAAGTATGTGGTATTTGGTTTATAGGAATTATGTAGAGTGGGATTATATGTTAGGGAGAGTAATTATGTGGTATGGTAGTCAATGTTGTGGAGTGGTAACCTCAGGTTTAGTCTTCCTCGTTTCCATAGAAGCTAAACTATAAACTCAATGAGACAAAAAAAAGAAGGAACCACTGGGGAGCACTTCTGGACCAAGTCGGAGGTATGAGTAGGGCCACTGGTATTATGCGACTGTTCGGCTGCACCGATTTTCGCATAATTAGACAATTTCCGCATTTGCCACATAATCCATCATCTGATGCATAATCTGCAGATATGAACAAAAAAAATCCTTGTTTCTAGCTCAAACTGCTCAAACGTTACCAAAATAGCAGCGACAAGTGTTACAGAGTGGTGGAAGGGCCTTTGCAAACCTTGAATGGTCACCTGTTACTTATTGCTAAATGTGGGTGTTAAATTGGTACTAATGGTGCTCAAACCACTCTTGCTTCTTTCTGCACCTCTCTTGCCTCTTTCTGCATTTCTCTTGCTTCTTTGTGTACCTTTCTTCCTCTTTCTGCACATCTCTTTCGCTTTCTGTACCTCCCTTCTTTCTGCACCTCTATTGCTTCTTTCTGCACCTCTGTTCCTTCTTTCTTCTGCTCCTCTCTTGCCTCTTTCTGCACCTCTCTTGCTTCTTTCTGCATTACTCTTACCTCTTTCTGCACCCTCTTCCCTCTTTCTGCACCCTCTTCCCTCTTTCTGCACCTCTCTTGCCACTTTCTGCACTTCTCTTGCCTCTTTCCGCACCTCACTTCCTTCTTTCTGCAGTTCCTTGCTTCTTTCTGCACCTCACTTGCTTCTTTCTGCACCCCTTTTGCCTCTCTCTGCACCTATGTTGCTTTTTTCTGCACTTCTCTTACCTCTTTCTGCACCTCTCTTGCTTCATTCAGCACCCTCTTCCCTCTTTTTGCACGCCTCTTTCTCTTTTTCTGCACCTCTGTTGCCTCTTTCTGCACCTCTCTTGCCTCTTTCTGCACTTCTCTTGCCTATTTATGCACCTCTCTTGCCTCATTCTGTACCTCTGTTGCCGCTTTCTGCACCTCTCTTGCTTCATTCAGCACCCCTCTTCCCTCTTTTTGCACGCCTCTTTCTCTTTTTCTGCACCTCTGTTGCCTCTTTCTCCACCCGTGTTGCTTCTTTCTGCACCCCTGTTCCCTCTTTCTGCACCTTTCCTGCCTGTTTCTGTACCTCTTATGCCTCTTTATGTACTTCTCTTGCCTCTTTCTGCACCTCTCTTGCCTCTTTCTCCACCCCTCTTGCCTCTTTTTGTACCCCTGTTCCCTCTTTCTGCATGTCTCTTCCCTCTTTCTGCACTTCTCTTTCCTCTTTCTGCACCCCTCTTGACTCTTTCTGCACCTCACTTGCCTCTTTCTGCACCAATCTTGCCTCTCTCTGCATCTCACTTGCCTTTTTCTGCACTTCTCTTCCTTTTTTCTGCACCTTTCTTGTTTTTCTCTGCAACTCTCTTGTCTGTTTCATCACTTCTCTTGCTTCTTCTGCCGCCTCTGTTGCTTCTTTCAGCACTTCTCTTGCCTCTTTCTGCACTTCTTTTGCCTGTTTGTCAACTCTCTTGCCGCTTTCGACATCCCTCTTGCCTCTTTCTGCACCTCTCTTCCCTCTTTCTGTACCTCTCTTGCCTCTTTCTGTACTCCTGTTCACTCTTTCTGCTCCTCTCTTGCCTGTTTCTGTACCTCTCTTGCCTCTTTCTGTACCTCTTGTGCCTCTTTCTGTACCTCTTGTGCCTCTTTCTGCACCTCTGTTGGTTCTTGCTGCACTTCTCTTGCCTCTTTCTGCACCTCTGTTGCTTCTTTCTGCACTTCTCTTGCTTCTATCTACACCTCTCTTGCTTTTTTCTGCACCCCTCTTCCCTCTTTCTGCACCCCTCTTCCCTCTTTCTGCACCCCTTTTCCCTCTTTCTCCAGTTCTCTTGCCTCTTTCTGCACCTCTGTTGCTTCTTTTTGCACTTCTCTTTCCTCTTTATGCACTCCTATTGCCTCTTTCTGCACCTCTGTTGGTTTGTTCTGCACTCCTCTTGCTTCTTTCGGCACCTCTCCTGTAAATTTCTACACCCCTCTTGCCTCTTTCTGCACCCCTCTTCCCTATTTCTGCACCTCTCTTGCCTCTGTCTGCACCCCTGTTCCATATTTCTGCACCTTGTTTGCCTGTTTGTGCAACTTCCTTGCCCCTTTCTGCAGGTCTCTTGCCTTCTTCTGTACCTCTGTTGCATCTTTGTGCACTTCTCATGCCTATTTCTGCACCCCTCTTGTCCATTTCTGCACCCATTTTGCTTCTTTCTGCATTTCTTTTGCTTCTTTCTGTACCTCTCTTGCTTCTTTCTGCACACCCATTGCCTCTTTCTGCATCCCTCTTCCCTCTTTCTGCATCCTCTTCCCTCTTTCTGCACCTCTATTGCCTCTTTCTGCACTTCTCTTGCCTCTTTCTGCACCACTGTTGTTTTTTTCTGCACTTCTCTTGCTTCTTTCTGCACCTCTCTTGATTCTTTCTACACCCCTGTTGCCTCTTTCTGCACTCGTCTTCCTTCTTTCTGCATATCTCTTGTCTCTTTGTGCACCTCCCTTGTATCTTTGTGCACCTCTCTTGCCTTTTTCTGCACTTCTGTTGTCTCTTTCTGCACCTCTGTTGCTTCTTTCTGCACTTATCTTGCTTCTTTCTGCACCTCTCTTGCTTCTTTCTGCACCCCTCTTGCCTTTTTCTGTACCCCTCTTCCCTCTTTCTGCACCTCTCTTGCCTCTTTCTCCACCCCTGTTCCCTCTTTCTGTACCTCTCTTGCCTCTTTCTGCACCTCTCTTACCTCTTTCTGTACCTCTGTTGCTTCTTTCTGTACTTCTCTTGCTTCTTTCTGTACCTCTGTTGCTTCTTTCTGCACCCCTCTTGTGTCTTTCTGCACCCCTCTTCCTGCACCTCTCTTGAATTTTTAGCACTTCTCTTGCCTCTTTCTGCACCCCTCTTGCCTCTTTCTGCACTTCTGTTGCTTCTTTCTGCACTTCTCTTGCTTCTTTCTGCACCTCTCTTGCTTCTTTCTGCACCCCTCTTGCCTCTTTCTGCACCCCTCTTCCCTCTTTCTGCACCTCTCTTGCCTCTTTCTGCACCCCTGTTCCCTCTTTCTGTACCTCTCTTGCCTCTTTCTGCACCTCTCTTGCCTCTTTCTGTACCTTTGTTGCTTCTTTCTGCACTTCTCTAGCTTTTTTCTGCACCTCTCTTGCTTCTTTCTGCACCCCTCTTGTGTCTTTCTGCACCCCTCTTCCTGCACCTCTCTTGCCTATAGTTCTGTTGCCTCTTTCTGCACCTCTGTTGCATGTTTCTGCACTTCTCTTGCCTCTTTCAGCACCCCTCTTGCCTCTGTCTGCACCAATGTTGGTTCTTTCGGTAGTTCTCTTGCCTCTTTCTGCACCATACTTGCCTTTTTCTGCACATCTCTTGCCACTTTCTGTACTTCTCTTGCTTCTTTCTGTACTTCTCTTGCTTCTTTCTGCGCTTCTCTTGCTTCTTTCTGCACTTCTCCTGCCTCTTTCTGCACTTCTATTGCCTCTTTCTTCACCTCTGTTGGTTCTTTCTGCACTTCTCTTGCCTCTCACTGCACCCCTCTTGCCTATTTCTGCACCTATGTTTCTTCTTTCTGCGCTTCTCTTGCTTCTTTCTGCACCTCTCTTGCTTCTTTCTGCACCCCTCTTGCGTCTTTCTGCACCCCTCTTCTCTCTGTTAAAACATAAATGATCATTTTTGCACGTTGCCCTATGTAAGTTAGCATTCACGGCACCATTTTCTATTTAGGCGCCATTTTGAATCATGATCAAAACTAATCCTTTGCTGTTTCTGAGAAAAAGCATCTGTTACGTTTTGTTTCTGCAATCTTAGGTTTTGCTTCACTAATGTATAGACTGTTCATATTAGTGCATACCTTTCTCACTAGATAGAGGCCCTCTCCCACTTGTCTGGTGACGGACCCGACTGGAACAACCTTGGACTTTGTAACTTTGTGTAAGATATGAGAGCTGAAACTGTTTTTTTCTGTATTACACTGCTTAGCTGCACCTTTGTGGAAAATTCCACTATGGGCGTGTTTCAGCCCAGTTGCAAAATGTACATAATGTATCTTTTTGCTTGTCGATTTCAGTCCCTCGGGCAGCACTCCTAGCGACTGGGCAGACTGGGCTCCACTCTGAGTGTATATGAATAAACAGTTATTGATTTGTATTCTCTACTGTCTGACCGACTCTTCATTTGGTGTGGAAGGCTGAGAGGTTGTCATTAGTGACCCGGGTGACCCTAAACGTGCCACTTCCTTCAGTTGGTGCCCAAATAGGGACTCCTTCAGGTGATTGAACAATCCCCTTTCCGCAGACAGGGGAGGCCGAGGACATCATCGGGTCGGACTGACAGTTCAGGGATCGCTGCATGAAGAGTTTCTGTTACTCGCAGCTGCCCCTTCTGTCCCGCCGGATGGTGCCTCGCCCAGTGGTCATCCCGACTTGAGTCCTAAACGGCGAAGCCCTTGGATCTGACCGTTTGGTCTGAAGAGTCGGCAGTGGAGAGCTGGTCCTTTTGTGCTACTGATATCAGGTGAGTTTGTTTTGGTTCTTTGTGGATATGGTACCATTGTGGTTTGTTTGGTACGGTCTGAGGACCGTTTTTGATAAAAATATTTGCAATTACTGTGCTAGGTAAAAGCAGCAAACTTGTTTTCCTTTTAAAATGCCTAGTCTCAGTAAAATCTTGTATTCGTTTTTGCAGATGCTCGATTGGAAGAAGCTAAGCCGGCACCTCCTGAAGGCAGCCCTAATTTTGATATGTATGTGAAGCATGGTCTTGGCCCTATTATGTTTAGTACATTTTGGCACAAATATACGAGGGACAATGGTGAGTTGCAGTGGCCGTTGACGGGCGCTTTTGATGAACAAAAAATTGGGTTTTTACAGGAGCAAATATTTAAGAAAAGAAGTAGACAGTCCATGTTTGACTCCCCAGGACCTGGCAGAAGGAGGCTAGACAGAGACGGTTAAAGATGGAAAGAGATGCACAGAAGGAGAAAATGCAAACATTGACACAGCAAGCTGTGGCATATGATAAAGAAAAACAAGAGTCTGGAATTGAATGTGAAGATAGGAGATTTCGGTTGCATATTGATAAGTCTTATTTGACCAAAGAAGATGACGATACCTTTGTAGAGGAGTTGCTAGATACTCGACCCCCGCCTCCTTATGCCCCGCAGAGGATATATCCCGCCGTTTCCTAACAGTCACAGCAGCCTGTTATGTCTGCTTCAGCTGTTCCCGTAGCTACGGCTGTTGTTTCGACGGCTTTGGCTCCGGCATCTCCCTCTCCATCTTTGTCCTCGCCGTCTTTGGCAACTTTGACCCCCAGCACATCTTCTGTTTCGACTCCTGTATCTTCCGTTCTTTCTCCTCCGGTGCAAGCGCCAGCAATGATTGTACCTATCACTTCTGTTGTTTCTCCTTCCATGGTTTTTCATCCTCCGATACCTTTGAATGTTGAAACGCCAGTAAGTGCATTCGAGGATAGAGATTGGACAAAATTCAAGGAGCGAATAGGCCCGTTAGTGCGATCTGGGGTGGGGGATGAAGAGAAACAAGTAATAGCTGACCAGGCTGCACGGTGGGCTCATAATACAATCTATAGTGTGGAGGATGTTCGGGAAGACATGCGAGATTTTGAACGCTTTATACAGCAACATGCCCTTAAGCATATGTCTGCTACATTGATTAGTCTTTGGCAAAAACACATTGGGATAGAAGCGCCTCAAATTTTATTTGATTTTAGGGATCGTGTGTATGCTACTGACTTGGAGCCAGGCCAAGTATTTGGGAATGTTACAACTCTAGTTGCCTACAGGGATAGACTAAATGAGGAGAGCCCTACTCAGATAACTCAGTTTCCAATGCAAGAGATCCATCTCATATATCACCCAGAAATACCGGAGATAACGGATCAGTGCGGTCTTGTCACTAGACCAGCTGTAGCGGCCCATTTTTAGGAACAATGGGTTTATACTCCATTGAAAAGGAGTGAGGTTCTAGCCCTTAACATTCATTTGCCTGATCCTAGGAAAAATCCTAAAGCTTATTATAAAGAATTACCAGAGGATGCCTCTTCTACTGCAATGACTCTTGCTGATATTGAAATGTTTTTTGGTCTCCTTGTTTCAGTTGATGTTTGGAGACAGGTTCATACTCAAGACCATGTTGCGGAGTTGGGTGGTACATGGGATGTGATTAAAGGATGGGATCAGGAAAGGAAGCTAGGTGATAAACCCCGAGCTGAGATACTTGCTTTGCCAGGTCGTATTATTACATATATGCATTCCCTTATTCCGCCTAAGAAGGTAAGCTGGGACATATTGACGGCTTGTCGACAGAAGAAGGATGAACGTGTGTCTGATTTCTTTACCCGGTTTGAAGATACGTTTTTGAACCATAGTGTGCAGGATATGTCTATTGAAGGAGGAGGAGTTCGATTGTTTGTTGACAGTTTTGTTTCTAATCTTCTTCCTGAAATTACAACTCGTTTACAGGCGTCTGAGAGTACTTGTTCCACCTCTCCCCCCTATGTTATTTTGAATATGGCCCAGTACTATGAACACCGAGATCAGGAGGAAATGGATAGGACTAAGACGAAACACAAGGATTTAAAAACAAAGGTGTTGTTGCAGCAGGTGTTTAGGGGAAATAGTAGGGGTCGGGGTGGTCCTTCTAGACAGCTTCCACATACCAGCATGCAGCCTTCAACGACAACTTTAGGGCTGAATCAGTGTGCGTATTTTAAGGAGGAAGGTCATTGGCATAGCCAGTGCCCTGTACTTTTACAGAACGTTGCAGCTCCTAGAGGGCGGGGTTCTGGTGGGAGAGGTCGTGGGACAGAGAGAACTCAGAATGCTACAGTTTCACAGGGTCGTTCTGATAATAATTACTTTGATGACCCTCGTGATGGACAGTATTATCATGATGATTACGATATGGATGAGGTGACAGGTATGTCCTATAGATAGGACAGCCAGGGACAGGGAGAGGGAACAGTTCAGATACCTCTGGATCAGCGTGGTCCTTATGTCACGGTGGATTTGCAAGGCTCGACTACGGAATTTTTGGTGGACACAGGTGGGACAAAGAGTTCTGTTTCTCGACATATGGTCCCTGGGGCAGCCCTGTCTGGCCACAATAATGTTTCGGTAGGTTTTTCAGGTGTACCGGTTGTAAGCCCCATTTCACGCCCCCTTGCATTGACAGTTGGTCCTTTTACTGTGGAATCTCTGTTTTTGTTGACATCCAACTGTGGTGAGAATCTGATGGGTTTGGATTTGTTGAAGAAGTTTCATGCTACTATCTATTGCTCTCCTGTGGGTGTTTATATCACTATGGGTCCGGATGTGAGTACCAAACAGTGTTTGTCTCAGGATGCACCCCTTCCAGCTGAATTTGCTGATGTCCCACCCACTCTATGGGCCACAGGTGACGCGGATTTAGGGCTGCTGCATATACCACCAGTTTCTATACAAGTTAAAGAGAATGTTGTTTTGCCTTGTATTCCTCAGTATAAGATACCGCAGGCAGGAGAACGGGGCTCTTCTTCAGATTATTCAGTATTTGATACAAAAGGCAGTAGTTGAGGAAACATCTGGCAATATTTGTAATAGTCCTATCCTTCCGATTCTTAAAAGGGCACCCTCAGGCTCCTATGAGGACGCTGATGATGTTTATCGTTTTGTGATTGATCTGCGCGTGGTTAATAAAATAGTGGTTCCACAGTTCCCTGAGGTTCCTGATATTACGGCGCTTTTGACGATGATTCCTTCTACCGCTAAATTTTTCTCTACTATTGATCTGAAAAATGCTTTCTTTAGCATTCCTACCCATCCAGACAGTAGATATTTGTTTGGGTTCACACTGGCTGGTAGGAGTTTTAGATTATGTCGCACTCCTCAGGGCTATACAGAGAGTCTTAGTATTCATAGTCATGCTTTAAAAAGTCAGTTGGATTCATTATCGCTTCCTCCAGGTAATGTATTAGTTCAGTATGTCGATGACTTACTCATTGCTTCTGATACGGAACAAGGTTTCAAAGACAGCACAGTGAAGTTGTTACTGCATTTGGCTCTCCATGGACATAAAGTTTCCCTTTCCAAATGTCAGTATTGTCGACAGGAGGTCACCTATTTAGGTCACCTACTGTCGAAGGAGGGTAGAAGGTTCACCCCTGAGCGCATTAGTACCATTGTTAAAATGCCCATTCCAAAAACTCAGAAAGATGTGCGCTCTTTTATAGGTATCACTTCCTATTGCCGTCAATGGATACCTAACTATTCCCTGCTAATTATGCCTTTGCTTGCATTAACAACAAAAGAAGTGCATAAGCCTTTGCCTTGGACGCCCGAATGCCAGCAGTCTTTTGAGCAATTGAAAACTGCACTTTGTTCTGCTCCAGTGCTTGGCACACCTAACTATGGCAAATCATCTGTGCTCTATGTCCACGAGATGGCTCTCTGCACGCTTTCTGTTCTAACACAAAAATTTGGGGATAAGCAACGCCTGTGTGCTTATTTCTCGGCTGTGCTTGATCCCGTCGCAAGGGCCCTCCTGAGTTGTCTGAGAGCGGTCGTGGCTGTGGCCACTTCAATCAGAAAATCGGCTGGACTCATGCTTGATACTGACCTCACAGTTATGGTACCCCATGCTGTGGATACACTTTTGAATAAGACAAAGACACAGCACCTCACCAGTGCACCTCTTACCGGCTAAGAATTGACCCTCTTTGCTATGCATATTACAATTAGAAGATGTGCTACCCTGAATCCAGCCACGTTACTACCCCTCCCTTCTGAGAACGATGCAGCTGATAAACATGATTGTATCTACCGGACGGAAGAAGATATGAAGGGACGGCTAGACCTGACTGATGTTCCCTTATCTGACCCCCAAGGAGAACTATATGTTGAGGGCTCTTGTTTTAAATTACCAGATGGCACCACGACGGCAGCTTATGCTGTCACTACGTTGCGCACGGTGGTAGAGACATCATGGGTCCACTATCAGTCGGCTCAAGCTGCTGGACTCTCAGCTCTTATTCGAGCTTGTGAATTGAGTGAGGGACTGGTTGTAAACATCTATACTGACAGGCAGTATGCCTTCGGGGTCGTGCATAATTTTGGGCGACTCTGGGCAGAGAGAGGGTTCCTTACTTCTCATGGCACCAAGATTCAGCATGGGCACCTCATATTGAGGCTTTTGTCCACTTTAGCACTCCCCAAGAAATTGGCCATAAATAAATGTAGTGCCCACAGGAAGGTTACTGCTGACGTGGGTAGAGGAAACGCTTTTGCAGATCAGACAGCTAAGGAAACGACCCGAACAAAGATGAAACGCATGTTTGTAGCAGGTCCAGCTAGGTGGGTTCCTGAAGTTGTCATGTTCGAGAATACCCTTGAAAGTGTAAAGGAGATACAAAGTGGAGCCACAATGGAAGAATTAGCGGAATGGCAGGAAAGTACAGCACAGTTAAATGAGGAAGGATGTTGGATTGATAAATCAGGGAAGCAGAGATGGATGTTGCAGGATGCATATGTTCTTCCCGTGGTTACTATGGACCATGGTCCTGCTCATATTAGTGCAAAAGGCATTTGTAAGCTGTTAGACCCTGAATGGCAGAATGAAAATATCTCTAAGACAGCCGCACATTTGGTGAAATATTGCATGGTTTGCATGATGCATAATCCAGGGAAGGGTACTCCTACACCACCCGGTAATTTTGCACCACCCACTTTTCTTTTTGAAGTCCTTCAAATAGACTATATTGAATTAGAGAGATGCAATAATCTTAAGTATGTTTTGGTGGTTGTATGTGCATTCAGTAAATGGGTTGAGGCTTATCCCACTAAAGATAATACAGCCATTATGACTGCAAAGGTACTCCAGAAGGAGTTCTTTCCTCGTCTCGGCTTGCCCCGAGTTATCTGGAGTGACAACGGAAGTAATTTTAATACAAAAGTAATTCAAATAATTTGTGAGGGTCTCCATGTCAAACAAAAATTCCATGCTGCCAATCATCCACAGTCAGCCGGGTTTGGTTGAGAAGTACAATGGTACTCTCAAACTGAAATTGGCAAAAATTCAGGAGACCACAGGGTTAAGGTGACCAGATGCTTTACCGTTAGCACTTTTGTCGACAAGAACGACAGCACATTCTAGGACAGGATTGTCTCCTTATGAGGTCGTGTTTGGGCACCCGGAAAAAGTCTGGGGCGTCCCGCATCCCCATAGGTTTTCTGATATTGAGTACCCTGTGTTGCTTGATTATCTTGGTCAGTTAACAGAAAGTTTGCATTCTATTCACCAACAGGTACGAGAGCCCCTACCTTCCACACCAGAGGGACCCGGCCACGATATCCAGCCTGGTGATTTTGTCCTATTGTGCAATTTCCAGAGGAAGAAAAGTTTGGAGCCACGCTGGAAGGGTCCCGAGCAGGTTCTATTGGTGATGCATATGCTGTGAAGGTTGCTGGCCGTAAGAACTGGGTCCATGAGACCCACTGTCACAGGATTCCTTTGCCATTGCCCTATGACCAGTGGGTCAAAGACGGCGTTGGGGACTCGGATTGTGAGCAGGTGCCCAGGTTTGTCCCTGTCAGTGAAGCCCAGATAACATGGACGCAGACGGATAAAGAAAATGAAAATGTGTTGAACGAGGCTCTTCTTCCAGAAATACGAGTTATCCAACAGCCTTTATTGACTAATCACATGGTGCCTGGGGCTACCAGGTACAATTTGCACCCTCGGCTAAGGGAAATAGTGTCTAAGGAGAAAAGAGATTAGGGATGGACTGCGCAAGATAGGTTGTACTGAGTTATAGTACCAACGGAGTTAGTTGAGATTAGTGATGGATTACTGCTTACTTTATTCTAGTTGTTTGAACATTAGTTAGGGAAGGCCGAAGTATACCTTGAAGGTATACCATCTTGATCGATGTGGGATACATTAAAAGAGCTTAGGACAGAGCAAGCTCCACCACCGGTGCTCAACAGCGCCAACTTATTGATGGACAATAGGAGCCTGTATCAGTGACGCTCAGACGGACACTTGGAATTTATATATTCTCCTTGCATTTTGACCCCCTCTTTATCATTTGTTATGCATCATTTTGGTAGACAGGTTGCTGAGGAAGAGCAGCCAGTGATTCTTGTTGTCCAGCATGATATGGTGTGGAGAAGCAAACAGAAATTAATATGTGTTACTCTTGTGGTTTTGTTATTAATAATATTGTGTGGAGCGTCATGGGTTCTGGAAATTGATCAAAATGTACCTTTACGTACCAAGGGTAAGGTTATTCTTCCGACAAGAAAGAAAAGGACAGCCCGAGTAATATATTTCTAGATACCCACAAGAGATTCTTTGGAGAAGGGACAGCTTGCTACCCCACCGAATCTGTTGCTAGTTTATGGACTGCATATCCATTGTCACTTGTAAATTATACATAAACTCGTCCACCGCAATTTGCAGAAGTTAAGGGAGTTTTTGGTTTTGGCTATCCAGGACCTTGTTTATATTATAGAAAGTCACTGGGAATGGGTTATCCAGGTTGTGATAACTACACATATTGCGACAACTTTTATATGGGAGAACAGAATGTCACGCTGGTGGGTTGGCATTGCAAGGAATTGATAGTCACCCGGGAGGCTGGTTATTATCCTGATTGTTGTCCTATTGTGAATAGCACAGACACTTCTTTGTATATCAATTGTTCTGGAATAGCCTTGTACAAAAATACGATCCCCTTAGTGAATGACAAAGATCCGAGTACTTTTGGAATGAACACCAGATATGCTGCAGTAGATTATGAAGGGCCGATATATGCACAACCTTGGTTTTACCTTTTGTCTAACGGTACCTATTCTAACGTTCATAATGGTACAGACGATGTAGCTCTTGGGATGGTGTTGCCCTTGGGTGTGCCCTGTAAATACACTAAGCCTAATGTCCACTGGGTTAAAAGGACTTTGACCAAAGAATTTTGTGAGGTAGTGACCGATATAGAGGTCAATAATTATAGTAATAGGATCACTTTTGGATACATCCTTTCTTCCATTTTCACTTTGGGTGGTATCTCTATGGTTTGGGGTGAGAAAGCTAGAGAATATTTTGGTTGCAAGTTACAAATTTTATCCAATACTACCGTGGCAGCTTTACGCGACATCACCACTCAGTTGGAAAGTATGCGAATGTAATCCGAACAGACTAGATATGCGGTTGATTTTATCTTAACCAAGAGTGGTGGTGTATGCGCAGTAGTGGGAGACCAGTGTGTGGTCAGGATAAAGAATATGGAAAAGAATATCACCAAGGACATTCTCTATATCCTCGAGAATGTCAAGGGAATGGAGAGTGGAAATTGGAGTTGATCTCTTTTTGGTAGCTGGGGCTGGATTCTTGAAAAGGTGATTTACCTGATCGTGATATTGGTGGTTTGCTGTGCTCTTATTCAGTGTCTTCCTTCCTGTTGCTCTTACTGTACCGCCAATCTCACCCCTAAATGGAAAATATCAATTAATGATACCAACGCTGAAATTATGGTACAGAAAGAAATAGAGGACCTCATGAATACAGATGAGGGCATTTTCGAGACTTCTTCACTCCTTACAGTCTCCTTTCCCGATACTGAGAACATGGAATGCTCATAAGGATTTATTGTTATTATTGTTTATGGCCTCCTATTTCCCTAGTTTTCTGTTTTCCTTGTTGCTGTTAGAAAATGTTTTAGCTCATGCTAAAAGGAGAGTCTGATAGAATAGAAATGTTCATGTTTGCACATTGCCCTATGTAAGTTAGCATTCGCGGCACCATTTTCTATTTAGGCGCCATTTTGAATCATGATCGAAACTAATCCTTCGCTGTTTCTGAGAAAAAGCCTCTGTTACGTTTTGTTTCTGCAATCTTAGGTTTTGCTTCACTAATGAATAGACTGTTCATATTAGTGCATGCCTTTCTCACTAGATAGAGGACCTCTCCCACTTGTCTGGTGACGGGCCTGACTGGAACGGCCTTGTACTTTGTAACTTTGTGTAAGATATGAGCGCTGAAACTGTTTTTTTCTGTATTCCACTGCTTAGCTGCACCTTCCTGGAAAATTCCACTATGGGCAGTTTCAGCCCCGTTGCGAAATGTACATAAAGCATCTTTTTGCTTGTCGATTTCAGTCCCTCTGTGGCACTCCTAGCGACTGGGCAGACTGGGCTCCGCTCTGAGTGTATATGAATAAACAGTTATTGGTTTGTATTCTCTACTGTCTGACAGACTCTTCATTTGGTATGGAAGGCTGAGAGGTGGTCATTAGTGACCCAGGTGACCCTAAATGGGCCACTTCCTTCAACTTTTTCTGCACCTCTATTGCCTCCTTCTGCACCTCTCTTGCCTCTTTCTACAGTTCTTTTGCATCTTTCTGCAACTCTGTTGCTTCTTTCTGTACTTCTTTTGCCTCTTTCAGCACCCCTCTTGCCTCTGTCTGTACCTCTGTTGGTTCTTTCTGCAGTTCTCTTGCCTCTTTCTGCACCTCTCTTGCCTTTTTCAGCACTTATCTTGCCTATTTCTGCACCCCTCTTGCCTCTTTCAATCAATCAATCAATCAATCACGGCATTTATAGAGCGCGCTACTCACCCGGGAGGGTCTCAAGGCGCTGGGGGAGGGGGTAAGTTACTGCTCGAACAGCCAGGTCTTGAGCTGCTTCCTGAAGGAGAGATGGTCCTGGGTTCGCCGAAGGTGAGTGGGGAGGGAGTTCCAGGTCTTGGCTGCCAGGTAGGAGAAGGATCTTCCTCCGGCGGTGGCTCTGCGGATGCGTGGTACGGTGGCGAGGGCGTGGCTGGTTGATCGTAGCTGGCGGGTGGGCGTGTAGAAGGTCATGCGGTCGTTGAGGTACTTGGGGCCCAGGTCGTGGAGGGCCTTGTGTGCGTGGGTGAGGAGTCTGAACGTGATTCTCTTGCTGACGGGGAGCCAGTGCAGGTCTTTCAGGTGTCCGGTGATGTGGCTGTGTCGGGGATGTCCAGGATGAGTCGTGCGGAGGCGTTCTGGATGCGCTGGAGTCTTTTTGAAGTTTGGCTGTGGTTCCGGCGTAGAGGGTGTTCCCATAGTCCAGTCGGCTGGTGACGAGTGCCTGGGTGACGGTCTTCCTGGTTTCAGTGGGGATCCATCTGAAGATCTTGCGGAGCATGCGCAGGGTGTTGAAGCACGAAGATGAGACGGCGTTGACTTGTCTGGTCATCGACAGGGAGGAGTCCAGGATGAAGCCCAGGTTGCGTGCGTGGTCCGTTGGTTTGGGCGCGGTGCCCAGGGCCGGGGGCCACCAAGAGTCGTCCCAGGCGGAGGGTGATGAGCCCAGGATGAGGACTTCCGTCTTGTCTGAGTTCAGTTTAAGGTGGCTGTTCCTCATCCAGTCGGCGACGTCTCTCATCCCGTCGTGTAGGTTGGCTCTGGCGGTGGTGGGGTCGTTGGTGAGGGAGAGGATCAGCTGGGTGTCGTCGGCGTAGGAGATGATGTTGAGTCGTCGGCGTAGGAGATGATGTTTCTGCACTTCTCTTGCTTCTTTCTGCACTTCTCTTGCTTCTTTCTGTACCCCTCTTGCTTCTTTCTGCACCCCTCTTGCCTCTTTCTGCACCTCTGTTGGTTCTTTCTGCACTTCTCTTGCCTCTTTCTGCACCCCTCTTGCCTTTTTCTGCACCTCTGTTGCTTCTTTCTGCACCTCTCTTGATTGTTTTGGCACGTCTCTTGCTTCTTTCTGCAACCGTTTGTGTCGCTGTGCTGTCTCTTGCCTCCAGACCCCGACCTCCTCCTTGGGAGGTTCGAGGCTGCTGCCCGCTCCTGCGCCTGCTGCCCGCTCCAACTGGGACCAGACTGCCTCCAACCACCGTAACCTTTCTCAGCCGCTTTTTTTCTTAATTTTTCCCTGTTGTGCCACTGTTATTGTGCCCATCTGTGTCTTGCTCTAATTCCACCACTGTTTTTATTTTCTCGTGCCTGCCTGTTCCTTTTGCCTTTTACCGCTGCTGTCCCTGCGGCCCCTCCTCCCCAGAATTCCCCCCCCCCCCCGGAATTTCCCCTCCGGAATTTCCCCCCGGAATTCCCCCCCGGAATTCCCCTGCTCCCGCCTCCCAGCCTCTCCTCCCTCCCACCTCCCCTACTTAATGGCGGCCACTGCACAGTCGTGTAGCGGACACGCGCAGCGGGCGCGCCGAAGGCGTGCCAAAGGCAAGATCGTCTGCGCCCGTCCGCTACCCGATGGCAGCCAGTGCCAGGAACCCTGGACCTCCCACTACCCATCGCTACGACACCACCACCCTAATCAACCCTGGAAGACTTAGATAATATCAACAGGCCTCGCCGAACACGACCCATGGCCAGTTCTCCTGCCTCCACTTCCGCCAGACCCTCACCGCCACCCCGGCCTCCAACACCGCTGACGCCAGCACTGGCGACACCCTAAAATGCATCCTCCTCAACGTACGCTCCGTACAAAAACACGCCATGGAAATCTGGAACCTACTCGACTCTCTTTCGCCCGACATCGCCTTCTTCACAGAGACCTGGACCAACGCATCCTCCGCCCCCGACATCAGCACCGCCATCCCAGAGGGATACAAGATCCAGAGGAAAGACCGCCCCAACCACCCAGGAGGGGGCCTCGCCATCGCCCACAAGAGCACCCTCCGCCTCACCACCTCCAGCGAAACCTTCCCCTCCACCGAACACCTGCACTTCAAGATCCAGACCACCCCCAAAGCCACACTCCGAGGAACCCTCGTCTACAGACCCCCCGGCCCCGAACACCCTTCGCCGCCACCATCACCGACTTCATCGCACCCCACGCGATCGCCTCAACAAACTACATACTCATTGGAGACCTGAACTTCCACCTCGACAACCCCAGCGACCCCAACTCCACTATCCTTCGTGACAACCTCGCCAGCATCGGACTTAAACAACTCGTCAACACACCGACCCACAGAGCAGGACACACCCTCGCCCCCATTTTCGCGGTAGGAAACAGCATCCATTTCAGCCACACAACGCAGCCGCCATGGACCGACCACCACTGCGTACACTTCGCCATCAACAAAACCAAGGCACCCAAACCAGCCCCACGCCCACCACGAAGGAACTGGAGCAAGGTTACCGACGAGCAACTTAACTCCACCGTCAACCGAGACAACCACACCTGGGCACCCGACGCAAACAGTGCAAACGACGCAGCCAGAGAACTCCACACCTGGATCTCCAACTGTGCAGATGAGCTCGCCCAGCTACGCAACCCCGACAGACAACGCCCCAGGAAAGCCGCCTGGTTCACAACCGCTCTCCAAGAAGCCAGACGCACCTGCAGACACCTGGAGAAGAACTGGAGAAACACCAAGACAACCGAAAACCACACCACCTACAAGGACGCCATGACGGACTACCACAACCAGATCAGAGCCACCAAAAGGAACTTCATCCACAACAAAATCCTGGACAACTCCACCAACTCCAAGGAACTTTTCAGTGTCATTCAAGAATTCACCAACCCACGCAGCGAAGCCACAGACATCACCCCATCCCAAGACCTCTGCGACAAGCTTGGAACCTATTTCCACCTCAAGATCAAAAACCTCTACGATAACTTCATCGACCATCCACCAGGTGCCAAAGACGGCCCCCCGCCCCCCAGAAACACCAGCCAGCCCACCATCTCCAACTGGACACCGATCACGGCCAAAGACACTGCCTAGACCATGAAAATCATCCACTCGGGGGCCCCCACCGACCCCTGCCCCCTCACATCTACCACAGAGCCGTGGCCGCCATCGCACCCGAACTACAATGCACCATCAACACCACCTTCAAAACAGGCACCTTCCCAGATGACTGGAAGTGCGCAGAAGTCAGACCCCTGCTCAAGAAGCCCACAGCTGACCCCACCGACCTCAAGAACTATCGGCCCATCTCGCTCCTCCCCTTCACAGCCAAGGTTACAGAGAAAACAGTCAACAGGAAACTGACTCGATTCATTGAAGAGAATGCCGTCCTCGACCCGCGCCTATCCGGATTCTGAAGCAACCACAGCACAGAGACCGCCCTACTCGCCGCCACAGATGACATCCACACCCTCCTGGACCAAGGCCACTCCGCAGCCCTCATCCTACTCGACCTATCAGCGGCCTTCGACACCGTCTCCCATCGCACACTAGTCTTCAGACTACACGACGCAGGCATACAAGGAACAGCCCTGGACTGGATTCGATCATTCCTCACCGGAAGAAGCCAAAGGATCAGACTCCCACCCTTCCTCTCCGACCCCACGAAAATCACCTGCGGAGTCTCACAGGGTTCATCACTGAGCCCCACCCTCTTCAACATTTACATGGCCCCCCTCGCAGCCATCGTCCGACAACACGGCCTCAACATCGTATCCTACGCCGACGACACCCAGCTCATCCTCTCCCTCACCAAAGACCCCACCACTGCCAAACTCAACTTCCAGAAAGGAATGCAAGATGTCGCAGTCTGGATGACCAACAGCTGCCTGAAGCTCAACGCCGAGAAGACAGAAGTCCTCGTCCTCAGTACCACCCCTTCTGCATGGGGCAGCACCTGGTGGCCGACTGCCCTCGGAAGCCCACCTACCCCCTCAGACCACGCCAAGAACCTCAGCATTGTACTCAACTCATCACTCTCCATGAACTGACAGGTCAACGCCGTCACCTCCAGCTGCTTCAACACCCTCCGCATCCTCCGCAAGACCTTCAAGTGGATCCCCCCTGAGTCAAGGAAGACAGTCACCCACGCACTCATCACCAGCAGACTGGACTATGGAAACGCACTCTACGCCGGCATCAACAAGTCCCTACTCTACAAACTCCAGACAGTACAGAACACCGCCGCCAGACTCGTCCTCGGCATCCCCTGACACGAACACATCAGCCAACACCTACGAAGTCTCCACTGGCTCCCCGTGGAGAAAAGAGTCACTTTCAAAATCCTCACGCACGCCTACAAATGCCTACACAACAACGGACCCAAATTCCTCAACGACAGAATCAACTTCCACGTACCCAAAAAAACCCTCAGATCTTCCAACCTCGCACTGGCCGAAAACCCGCGCGTCCACAGAGCCAGAGCAGGCGGAAGATCCTTCTCTCACATTGCAGCCAAGACCTGGAACGAGCTACCGGCAGACATCAGACGCGCCCCCTCCCTGAACACCTTCAGGAAGACCCTCAGGACCTGGCTCTTTGGCTAAACAGATCTGCGGACCCTCCCCTCAGTGCCTTGAGACCCTCACGGGTGAGTAGCGCGCTTACAATTCCCTGATTGATTGATTGATTGAACCGTCTTGCGTCTTTCTGCACCCTTCTTCCCTCTTTCTGCACCTCTCTTGCCTCCTTCTTCACCTCTTTCTACAGTTCTCTTGCCTCTTTCTGTATCTCAGTTGCTTCTTTCTGCACTTCTCTTGCCTCTTTTAGCACCCCTCTTGCCTTTGTCTGCCTCTCTGTTGGTTCTTTCTGCAGTTCTCTTGCCTCTTTCTGCACCTCTCTTGCCTGCTTCTGTACCTCTCTTGCCTCTTTCTGCACCTCTCTTGCCTCTTTCTGCACCTCCCTTGCCTCTTTATGCACCTCTGTGGTTGTTTCTGAACTTCTCTTGCATCTTTCTGTACCCCTTTTGCCTCTTTCTGCACCTCTGTTGCTTCTTCCTGCACTTACCTTGCTTCTTTCTACACCTCTCTTGCTTCTTTCTACACCCCTCTTGCCTCTTTCTGCACCCCTCTTACCTCTTTCTGTACCTCTCTTGCCTCTTTCTGCACCCCTGTTACCTCTTTCTGCAGTTATCTTGCCTCTCTGCACCTCTGTTGCTTCTTTCTGCTCTTCTCTTGCCTCTTTCTGCACTCCTCTTGCCTCTTTCTCCACCTCTGTTGGTTCTTTCTGCACTCCACTTGCTTCTTTCAGCAACTCTCTTGCAAATGTCTGCACTCCTCTTGCTTCTTTCTGCACCCCTCTTCCCTATTTCTGAACCTCTCTTGCCTCCGTCTGAACCCCTGTTCCATTTTTCTGCACCTTGTTTGCCTGTTTGTGTGACTTTCTTGCCTCTTTTTGCAGTTCTCGTGCCTCCTTCTGCACCTCTGTTGCTGCTTTGCGCACTTCTCTTGCCTCATTCTGCACCCCTCTTGCCTCTTTCTGCACCCATTTTGCTTCTTTCTGTACTTCTCTTGCTTCTTTCTGTACCTCTCTTGCTTCTTTCTGCACCCCATTTGCCTCCTTCTGCACCCCTCATTCCTCTTTCTGCACCCCTCTTCCCAGCAACTCTTGCCTCTTTCTGCACTTCTCTTGCCTCTTTCTGCACCACTGTTGTTTTTTTCTGCACTTCCCTTGCTTCTTTCTGTACCTCTCTTGCTTCTTTCTGCACCCCTGTTGCCTCTTTTTTCACTCGTCTTCCCTCTTTGTGCACATCTCTTGTCTCTTTGTGCACCTTTCTTGTCTCTTTGTGCACCTCTCTTGCCTTTTTCTGCATTTCTGTTGTCTCTTTCTGCACCTCTGTTGCTTCTTTCTGCACTTTTCTTGCCTCTTTCTGCACCTCTGTTGCTTTTCTAGCACATCTCTTTCCTCTTTCTGCACCCCTCTTGTCTCTTTCTACATTTCTGTTGCTTCTTTCTGCACTTCTCTTGCTTTTTCTGCACCTCTCTTGCTTCTTTCTGCACCCCTCTTGCCTCTTTCTGCACCCCTCTTGCCTCTGTCTGCATCTCTGTTGGTTCTTTCTGCAGTTCTCTTGCCTCCTTCTGCACCTCTCTTGCCTCTTTCTGCAGTTCTCTTGCCTTTTTCTGCACCTCTCTTGCCATTTTCAGCACTTCTCTTGCCTCTTTCTGCACCCCTCTTGCCTCTTTCTGTACTTCTGTTGCTTCTTTCTGCACTTTTCTTGCTTCTTTCTGTACTTCTCTTGCTTCTTTCTACACCTCTCTTGCTTCTTTATGCAATCCTCTTGCCTCTTTCTGCAACCCTATTCCCTCTTTCTGTACCTCTATTGCCTCTTTCTGCACACCTGTTCCCTTTTTCTGTAGTTCCCTTGCCTCTTTCTGCACCTCTGTTGCTTCTTTCTGCTTTTCTCTTGCCTCTTTCTGCACTCCTCTTGCCTCTTTCTGCACCTCTGTTGGTTCTTTCTGCACTACACTAGCTTCTTCCGGCAACTCTATTGCAAATGTCTGCATGCCTCTTGCCTCTTTCTGCACCCTCTTTCCTATTTCTGCACCTCTCTTGCCTCTGCCTGAACTCCTGTTCCATTTTTCTGTACCTTGATTGCCTGTTTGTGCAAATGTTTTGCTCCTTTTTGCAGGTCTTGTGCCTCCTTCTGCACCTCTGTTGCTTCTTTGTGCACTTCTCTTGTTTCTTTCTGCACCCCACTTGCCTCTTTCTGCACCCCTCTTCCCTCTTTCTGCACCCCTCTTCCTGCTTTCTGCACTTCTCTTGCCTCTTTCTGCACCACTGTTGTTTTTTTCTGCACCTCTCTTGCTTCTTTCTGCACCCCTCTTGCATCTTTCTGCACCTCTGTTGCTTCTTTCTGCACTTCTCTTGCTTCTTTCTGCACCTCTCTTGCTTCTTTCTACACCACTCTTGCGTTTTTGTAAAACCCCTCTTCCTGCACCTCTCTTGCCTACTTCTGCACCTCTCTTGTCTCTTTCTATAGTTCTCTTGCCTTTTTCTGCACCTCTGTTGCTTCTTTCTGCACTTCTCTTGCCTCTTTCAGCACCCCTCTTGCCTCTATCTGCACCAATGTTGGTTATTTCTGCAGTTCTCTTGCCTCTTTCTGTACCTCTCTTGCCTTGTTGTGTGCATCTCTTGCCTCTTTCTGCACTTCTCTTGCCTCTTTCTGCACTTCTCCTGCTTATTTCTGTGATTCTCTTGCTTCTTTCTACGCTTCTCTTGCTTCTTTCTGCACTTCTCCTACCTCTTTCTGCACTTCTCTTGCCTCTTTTTGCTGCGCTGTTTTTTCTTTCTGCACTTCCCTTGCCTCTTTCTGCACCCCTCTTCCTCTTTCTGCACCTATGCTGCTTGTTTCTGCACTTCTCTTGCTTCTTTCTGCACCTCTCTTGCTTCTTTCTATACCCCTCTTGCGTCTTTCTGCCTCTACCCCCTTTCTGCACCTCTATTTCCTCCTTCTGCACCTCTCTTGCTTTTTTCTGCTGTTCTCTTGCCTCTTTCTGCACCTCTGTTGCTTATTTCTGCACTTCTCTTGCCTCTTATATCACCCCTCTTGCCACTGTCTGCACTTTTCTTTGCTTCTTTCTGTACTTCTCTTGCTTCTTTCTGAACCTCTCTTGCTTCTTTCTGTACCCCTCTTGCCTCTTTCTGCACCCCTCTTCCTGCACCTCTCTTTCCTCTTTCTGCACCCCTGTTCCCTCTTTCTGCAACTCTCTCACCTGTTTCTGCACCTCTCTTGCCTCTTTCTGCACATCTATTGCCTCTTTCTGCACCTCTGTTGGTTCTTTCTGCACTTCTTTTGCCTTTTTCTGCACCCCTCTTGCCTCTTTCTGCACCTCTGTAGCTTCTTTCTGCACTTCTATTACTTATTTCAGCACCTCTCTTGCTTCTTTATGTACCCCTCTTGCATCTTTCTGCACTTCTATTGCTTCTTTATGCACCTCTCTTGCCTCCTTCTGCACCTGTCTCGTCTCTTTCTGCACCTCTGTTGCCGCTGTCTGCACCAGTGTTGGTTCTCTCTGCAGTTCTCTTGCCTCTTTCTACACCTCTCTTGCCTTTTTCTGTCATCTCTTGCCTCTTTCTGCTCTTCTCTTGCCTCTTTCTGCACTTCTCTTGCTTCTTTCTGTGCTTCTCTTGCTTCTTTCTGTACTTCTCTTGCCTCTTTCAGCACCACTCTTGCCGCTGTCTGCACCAGTGTTGGTTCTCTCTGCAGTTCTCTTGCCTCTTTCTACACCTCTCTTGCCTTTTTCTGTCATCTCTTGCCTCTTTCTGCTCTTCTCTTGCCTCTTTCTGCACTTCTCTTGCTTCTTTCTGTGCTTCTCTTGCTTCTTTCTGAGCTTCTCTTGCTTGTTTCTGCACTTCTCCTACCTCTTTCTGCACTTCTATTGCCACTTTCTGCATGGCTGTTGGTTCTTTCTGCACTTCTCTTGCCTCTTTCTGCACCCCTCTTTCCTCTTTCTGCACCTACGTTGCTTCTTTCTGCACTTCTCCTGCTTCTTTCTGCACCTCTCTTGATTCTTTCTGCACCCCTCTTCCCCCTTTCTGCACCTCTATTGCCTCCTTCTGCACCTCTCTTGCCTCTTTCTACAGTTATCTTGCCTCTTTCTGAACCTCTGTTGCTTCTTTCTGCTTTTCTCTTGCCTCTTTTTGCACTTCTTTTGCCTCTTTCTGCACCTCTGTTGGTTCTTTCTGCACTCTACTTGCTTCTTTTGGCAACTCTCTTGCATTTGTCTGCACTCCTCTTGCCTCTTTCTACAGTTCTCTTGCCTCTTTCTGCACCTCTGTTGCTTATTTATGCAGTTCTCTTGCCTCTTTCAGCACCCATCTTGCCTCTGTCTGCACCTCTGTTGGTTCTTTCTGCAGTTCTCTTGCCTCTTTCTGCACCCCTCTTGCCTCTTTCTGCACCTCTCTTGCTTCTTTCTGCACCTCTCTTGTGTCTTTCTGCACCCCTCTTCCCCCCTTCTATACCTCTATTGCCTCCTTCTGCACCTCTATTGCCTCTTTCTACAGCTCTCGTGCCTCTTTCTGCACCTTTGTTGCTTCCTTCTGCACTTCTCTTGCCTCTTTCAGCACCCCTCTTGCCTCTGTCTGCACCTCTGTTGGTTCTTTCTGCAGTTATCTTGCCTCTTTCTGCACCTCTCTTGCCTTTTTCAGCGCTTCTGTTGCTTCTTTCCGCACTTTTCTTGCTTCTTTCTGTACTTCTCTTGCTTCTTTCACACCTCTCTTGCTTCTTTCTGTACCCCTCTTGCCACTTTCTGCATCCCTCTTCCCTCTTCCTGCACCTTTCTAGCCTGTTTCTGCACCTCTCTTGCCTCTTTCTGCACTCCTATTGCCTTTTTCTGCACCTCTGTTGGTTCTTTCTGCACATCTCTCGCCTTTTTCTGCACCCCTCTTGCCTCTGTCTGCACCTCTGTAGCTTCTTTCTGCACTTCTATTACTTCTTTTGGCACCTCTCATGCTTTTTTCTGCACCCCTCTTGCGTCTTTCTGCACTTCTATTGCTTCTTTCTGCACCTCTCTTGCCTCCTTCTGCATCTCTCATGCCTCTTTCTGTACCTCTGTTGCTTCTTTCTGTACTTCTCTTGCCTCTTTCAACACCACTCTTGCTTCTTTCTGCACCTCTCTTGTGTCTTTCTGCACCCCTCTTCCCCCTTTCTGCACCTCTATTGCCTCCTTCTGCACCTCTCTTGCCTCTTTCTACAGCTCTCGTGGCTCTTTCTACACCTTTGTTGCTTCCTTCTGCACTTCTCTTGCCTCTTTCAGCACCCCTCTTGCCTCTATCTGCACCTCTGTTGGTTCTTGCTGCAGTTCTATTGCCTCTTTCTATACCTCTCTTGCCTTTTTCAGCACTTCTCTTGCCTCTTTCTGCACCTTTCTTGCATCTGTCTGAACCCCTGTTCCATTTGTCTGCACTTTTCTTGCTTCTTTCTGTACTTCTCTTGCTTCTTTCTACACCTCTTTTGCTTCATTCTGCACCCCTCTTGCCTCTTTCTGCACCCCTCTTTCTGCACCTCTCTTGCCTCTTTCTGCACCCCTCTTCCCTACTTCTGCACCTCTCTTGCCTCTGTCTGAACACCTGTTCCATTTTTCTGCACCTTGTTTGCTTGTTTGAACAACTTTCTTGCCTCTTTATCAAGTTCTCATGCCTCCTTCTGCACCTCCGTTGCTTCTTTGTGCACTTCTCTTGCCTCATTCTGCACCCCTCTTGCCTCTTTCTGCACACATTTCGCTTCTTTCTGCACTTCTCTTGCTTCTTTCTGTTCCTCTCTTTCTTCTTTCTGCACCCCACTTGCCTCTTTCTGCACCCCTTTTCCCTATTTCTGCACCCCTCTTCCTTCTTTCGACACCTCTCTTGCCTCTGTCTGCACTTCTCTTGACTCTTTCTGCACCGCTGTTGTTTTCTTCTGCACCTCCCTTGCCTCTTTCTGTACTGCTCTTTCCTCTTTCTGCACCTCTGTTGTTTCTTTCTGCACTTCTCTTGCTTCTTTCTGCACCTCTCTTGCTTCTTTCTGCACCCCTCTTGTATTTCTTAAACCCCTCTTCCTGCACCTCTCTTGCCTCCTTCTGCACCTCTCTTGCCTCTTTCTACAGTTTTTATGCCTCTTTCTGCACCTCTGTTCCTTCTTTCTGCACTTCTCTTGCCTCTTTCAGCACCCCTGTTGCCTCTGTCGACACCTCTGTTGGTACTTTCTGCAGTTCTCTTGCCTCTTTCTGCACCTCTCTTGCCCTTTTCAGCACTTCTCTTGTGTAGGAAGGTGGAATCTGACTACATGGTTGCCCCCACTTTTTTCCTGGTGTTTTGTTGGTTTTTGACTTAGTTTGGCGGGGAACCTGCTATTCAGGTCCTCAGCCTATCTGCTTTCTCTTTAAATGACTTGTAGTGCACTCTAGGTGCACTAGTGATTGGATAATGTGGTACCTTATGAGTCCCTAGTATATGGTACCTTAGGTACCAAGGGCATAGGTACTTCACAGGCCTACCAGGGGCTGCAGCATGTATTATGCCACCCCTGGGAAGCAGACTAAATCTGACACCACAGGCCTGCTACTGCAGCCTGGGTGAGGTGGTGCTAGCACTCCTCACTGAGATATAGGTTCCCTATATCTCTCCTACACACACATATAAACCTATCAGTCACCCCTAAGGCAGGCCCTATCAATCCTGAGGGCAGGCTGCTTGGCTTCTATGTGAGGGGGTGCCTCTGCCTGAGCAGGGCCCCTCTGCAGCTCTCAGAGTCCATTCTCTGGTGCTGTTTGTGGATGCGGTTAAACCATATACTTTTAAGTGCATTATATCCTCGCGGTAAAATGCTAACTTTGGAAAGGCTGCATCGAAACATGTCGTGTTTGGTGTCAAACATCTTGGAATACTACCCCCCCCCGCCAGTCCTGGCGGCGGGGGTAGCATTCCACCCTTCTAGAGGGATAGACATGTACCTACTGTGGAAATGTGGTAGAATCCTGCAGAGCCCTGGCATCACAAAATGGATGCCATCAGTCACAGACACTGGGCTGCCCTCCTGCTGATGACCAACACTCGCAGTGGAGGAAGCCCAACAATAGATATCCTGTCCCAAGGGGTGTGACCACCTTCCAGACAGGGTTTAGTATATTGGGGCTGGGTGGGTGCACTCTTAGAGTGCTTTGAAGTCCTGCACTGGGGGAGCAGAAGGCTCCTCTGTGCATATGCCAGTTCAAACCGGCTCAGGGGCTACCTGTCCCTGCTATGGCGCGAAACTGGACAAAGTGAAGTGGGTGTAGCCACCCACTCCCCTGACCCTCCCATAGGTAGGGTCATAGAGCTAGTCCCTCCCTTTCTTTTAGTATAAGAGGGGGAACCTGTGCATTGCACCCTAGATTTCCCTGGACGACGCTCTGAAGATGAATCCCGGACCTTCGATGTTCCACTACCTTTGGAAGACTGAAGAATCTCCCTTGGAGTCAAGGAGTGACTCCCCTGCTTGGCAGGCACCAAAAACTACAAACAATGGTCGCAAACTACGCCGCTCCCGCCGGAGTCCAAAGTCCCTGCAGCCCAAGAAGTAGATTTCCTGACTTCTCAAAGGCCATCGTGAGTCCCCAGCCAAGCTGAGGCCAATGGACCCCAAGAGTGATGAGGAACCGTGACCCCTGGGTACCGTGCACTATTGTCGAGTGCAACCCCTTCACAACATTCCACGAACTTGTGCTTTGGACCACGTGTGGTCCCAGTCTCCAGCAGGAATCCCTCCTAAGATCAGAGGCCTACCACGTCCCGAGTGACCGTGGGCCCCTGTGAGTGAATCCTCCCGAGGCGTCTTCGCGATCCGTTGCCAGCCAGCTTGTGGGTCCCCAGAAGACTTTCTAAAGAAACCAAAGAGCTCTTCTGGTTGCTCCAGGCCTGCCCTAACTTACCTTCGCTGGGTGAGTCCTCCAGACCTTGCTGGTCTGCGCCATTGTCTCTTCACCTTTTCCCTGAGACTTGCTGTTACCAAGGCTTGTTGGCTCCGATCGAGTCGCCGACACCGCAGTAAGCTGCAAACATTGTGGGACACGCCGAATCCAGCTCCTGGTTGTCGTCGACACCTCCTGGACCTCGTGGCTGAAGAGTCAAGGCAACCACGAACGACCTGAATCTTGCGACGACGGTGGGCATCCATCTTCCTTGCCCCGAGTCACTGCCAAGTGACTTTGAACACTGTCCCCTCTGCTTTCAGGTCTTCCATCTTCCGAATCCAGGCTTGGATTCCTCCAGACACTTCTCCTGTCACCGCAAGCAGCAAGTCTTCACTGGCTCCCATTGAAAACGACGCCGCGACCCGACACCAAAGAACTCCTATGCACCCGGCTCCCCTGGGTGAGGTAACTTCATCACTACGGTGCTCCTGTGGGTGTGGGCCCTATAACTACTTACCCTGTAAGTGACTTGCTTGTAGCTTCCCTAGAAGTGTCCTAAAACTCTAACTTTCTAAGTGCGACAATTGCGCTGACTCGTACAGGGTTCGCGTCTGTGTTAGACACACCGCGTCCATCTCCTTTGTAACACTATCTAAAACTGTATCCTTCGACTCGTACTGAGTCTGATCGGTGTTCGCCTCGAACACACAAAGGGCCTGTAACACTGAGATCTCCATTGCACTGACTCGCACAAGGTTCGCGTCTGTGTTAGACACCGCGCGTCCAACTCCCTTGCAACTCTATCTGTGACCGCGTCCTTCGACTAGTACAAGGACCGATCGGTGTGTTCACCTCGAACACGCAAGGGACCTTTAACATTGAAATCTCAATCGCGTCTGTTCGCATAGACTCGGACAGGACTGGCACCGGTGCCAGGTCACCGCGTCCGTCCCCTGTGGGTCTCCTACAACTACCTGGGGTGGTTCTTGGGGGTCCCTCGATTCTAGATGCCCTAGACCTAGGTCTAGCAAACTAAGATTGTGATGTTCGATTGTGCTAAACTTATTTTGATAACATTTGACTTGTACATATGTTCCTGACCTCTAATCTCATAAAGAGATTAGTAGAGTGTTTATTAATAAATACATATATATTTGATATATATACCTGTGTGGTGTCTTTTCATTTGGTGATTCAAGAGATTGTGTGGTAAAACAAGCTGCTTTACATTCCTTCAAGACTTAGCCTGAAGGCTGCTCTCCACAGCTACCACTAGGATAGCTTTCTATAAAGGTTGTCTTAAACCTATCTACCATAAGAGTCGAATTGTTCTGGTGCAAGGTGTCCACTTTAATTAGTGAACAGCATATACCAGGCCAACGTCTCACATTGGTGGGCAGCGTGTGGGATTCCAGCTTGCTATTGTTTTACCAGAAAATCTCTATTTGAATTACTAACTGAAAACCACTATAGGTACTTAAGGTACATATAAAGTCAAGCTTAGTATCAATAAGTTCTACTGAACTTAGAGCTGTGTGCCAAGGGATAGCACACCCTTTCTACAGCTCAAGCTAGTATCAGTAGGCCACAAACTAGTGTAGGTAGTACAACACTGCACAACACTAGAATGTCCTTAAAGGGTGGAACCAGTGGATCCACTCAGCCTCAGTATAAGGACATGGCTTTCTCTGACTTGAGAGCCATGTGTGTTGAAAGACACCTGAGGCTAGGACAGAGTCCCTCAACCCTACACCTGATAGATCTGCTGACAGCAGATGATCTTAGATTGGCTCTAGGAGCTAATGGATCTGAATCAGTGGGTGGGTCAATTACAGTATCTGGGTCAGATGATGAAAATCAGAATGACCAAGACTCTGTGATTGAAGGGCCAGGCCTCAAGGGGCCTGAAAAGGACAGAGGAATTCTCCCTAAGAGAACTGACAGAGTGGAGGAGAGGCATAGGTCCCCTTCCAGGGAATCTGAGCACTCTTATCACTCTGGCAGAGAATTTGTCCACCAGAGGAACTCATACTTTCCCATAAGAGAGACCTCCTCTGAAAGATTGTGCAAACTGCTGCAGTATGAGGAAGCAAGAGTTGCCCTCAGAACCAAGCAGTTGGCACTGGATAGAGAAGCCCTGGAGATCCAGAGAGCTTCTAGAAGAGAGGGGTTAGAACCCCTTGGTGGCAGCAACAGTGTCCCTAGAGGCAGAGAATCTATTCCAGACCATAGGAACCTGAGCAAGGTTGTTCCTCCCTACCAGAGTGGGGATGATATCCACAAGTGGATAACTGCTATGGAGAGGGCCTGTAGAGTACAGCAGGTCCCCCAAAGGCAGTGGGCAGCAATCTTGTGGCTCTCCTTTTCAGATAAAGGTAGAAACAAGCTCCTCACTGTTAGAGAAGAGGATGCTGATAACTATGAAGTCCTGAAGAGTGCACTGATAGATGGGTTTGGCTTAACCACTGAGCAGTACAGGTTGAAGTTCAGAGACACCCAGAAGGCACAGACTCAGGACTGGACTGACTTTGTAGATTGTACAACCAAGGCTCTGGAGGGTTGGCTGATTGGCAGTAGGGTTACTGATCTCAAAGGATTGTACAATTTGATTATGAGGGAGCAGATCCTTAATAATTGTCAAAACCAGCTTTTGCACCAGTACCTGGTGGACTCTGATCTGACCTCTCCCCAAGAATTGGGAAAGAAGGCAGACAAATGGGTCAGAACCAGGGTGAGGCCTAAGAATCAGGGTGGTGACCAGAAGAACGATTCTACCAAGTCCCAAGAGAAAGGTGGGGATAAATCTAAGGATAAGTCCACTACAGGGCCCCAAAAGTCTTCTTCTGGGGGTGGGTCCCAAACTCCTTCCTCTCCTGAAAAGAAACCATATTGCCATGTCTGTAAAAAGCCTGGACACTGGAAAACTGATCCCAGTTGCCCCAGGATTGGCAATAAAGAAACTGTTCCTCCAGCTATTACTACCACCCCTCCTGGTACTACCAGTTGTAATCCTCCAGTTGGGAGTAGTGCACCCAAAAAGTTAGGTGCTTTTGCAAGGGGAACAGAGGTGGGCCCTAGTTTAGACAGGTCCCCCTCAACAGACTCCTCAGACTCTGATGGTGGTATAGGATTTGCCACCTTTACCATGGGTCCCATTGCATTGGGCAGGTACAGACTGGAGCCAATGATTAATGGTCGGAAGACTGTGGCATTCAGGGACACAGGGGCTAGTGTCACCATGGTTGCAGGGAAACTAGTCCCCCCTCAACAGCTTTTACCTGAGTTTAAGTTCCAGGTGACCAACATTGATGGTGTCAGGACAGATCACCCCATGGCCATAGTCAATCTCAGCTGGGAGGGGGTCACAGGCCCAAAAAGAGTGGCAGTGTCCCCCAACTTGCCCGTAGATTGCCTGATGAGCAATGATCTGGAAATTTCAGCCTGGGCTGAAGTTGAACACCAAACCCATCTGAAGATGCTAGGCGTCCCTGAAAAAGCTAGTGGGGCTGTGATGGCCACAGCCCCAGCCCAGGGAAATGCTGGAGAGATGGAGCCTGGAAGAATGGCCCACTCTCCCCAAAAGAGAGCACAGGGGTTGAAGAAAAGTCTCCTTCCCCCAGACAGCAGGTAAGGGTCAGCCTCCTCAGGGAACTGATCCTACCCCTAGTGAAGGAACTGCCCCAGAGGTAGTCAGGCCTGGCCTGGCCCCACCCCTGATGGCAGAGGACCCTTCCAAGGTGGTACCCAGTCTGGAGCAGGTAACCTGCCCCTCTCTACCCTACCTCAGTCAGCCCAGGGCTGCAGAGGTCAGGGAGGTCAGTGGACCCCACAGGGCCCCCTGTCCAGAGGAACCCCCCATCAGCAGATTAGGGGCACCCAGTCTAGTAGCCCTAGCCAGGTGAAAATTCCTCCGCACACTGAGGGATCCCCCATACCTTTGTGTAGGGACCTTCCCCAGAAGGACTCTATTAGGCAAGGACAAACCTGGAACCAAAAGGTTCCAAACCTGCCATGTCCCTCCAGTGTTCCACCCAAAGGGACCCAACCCCCAGCTGTAGGCAGCCAAAGGTTGACCCTTAGAGCAAAGTGCAGCTCAGTCATGGAAAGACAGGCATACATGGTGACCAGTGATCTGAGGAAACTGAGACCAACTTCCCTAGGGTCTCACTTCCCTGCTCAGACACCTCATCAGCCTTGTCCTTTACCAAAACACCCCACAGGTAGTAATTCCCCATGGTGGAGACCCTCTCATACCCTTAGGGTGAGGGATAACTTAGTGGACCATAAGACAGGGGGTAACCATGCTAGTGCAGGTACTTCCTTATATGGCCACTCAGTAAATACAGGCTCACCTGGACAAGGTTAGCCTCATCTCCTTTCATTTGGGGGGTTATGTAGGAAGGTGGAATCTGACTACATGGTTGCCCCCACTTTTTTCCTGGTGTTTTGTTGGTTTTTGACTTAGTTTGGCGGGGAACCTGCTATTCAGGTCCCCAGCCTATTTGCTTTCTCTTTAAGCGACTTGGAGTGCCCTCTAGGTGCACTAGTGATTGGATAATGTGGTACCTTATGAGTCCCTAGTATATGGTACCTTAGGTACCAAGGGCATAGGTACTTCACAGGCCTACCAGGGGCTGCAGCATGTATTATGCCACCCCTGGGAAGCAGACTAAATCTGACACCACAGGCCTGCTACTGCAGCCTGGGTGAGGTGGTGCTAGCACTCCTCACTGAGATATAGGTTCCCTATATCTCTCCTACACACACATATAAACCTATCAGTCATCCCTAAGGCAGGCCCTATCAATCCTGAGGGCAGGGTGCTTGGCTTCTATGTGAGGGGGTGCCTCTGCCTGAGCAGGGCCCCTCTGCAGCTCTCAGAGTCCATTCTCTGGTGCTGTTTGTGGATGCGGTTAAACCATATACTTTTAAGTGCATTATATCCTCGCGGTAAAATGCTAACTTTGGAATGGCTGCATCGAAACATGTCGTGTTTGGTGTCAAACATCTTGGAATACTACCCCCCCGCCAGTCCTGGCGGCGGGGGTAGCATTCCACCCTTCTAGAGGGATAGACATGTACCTACTGTGGAAACGCAGTAGAATCCTGCAGAGCCCTGGCATCACAAAATGGATACCACCAGTCACAGACACTGGGCTGCCCTCCTGCTGATGACCAACACTCGCAGTGGAGGAAGCCCAACAATAGATATCCTGTCCCAAGGGGTGTGACCACCTTCCAGACAGGGTTTAGTGTATTGGGGCTGGGTGGGTGCACTCTTAGAGTGCTTTGAAGTCCTGCACTGGGGGAGCAGAAGGCTCCTCTGTGCATATGCCAGTTCAAACCGGCTCAGGGGCTACCTGTCCCTGCTCTGGTGTGAAACTGGACAAAGGGAAGTGGGTGTAGCCACCCACTCCCCTGACCCTCCCATAGGTAGGGTCATAGAGCTAGTCCCTCCCTTTCTTTTAGTATAAGAGGGGGAACCTGTGCATTGCACCCTAGATTTCCCTGGATGACGCTCTGAAGATGAATCCCAGACCTTCGACGTTCCAATACCTTTGGAAGACTGAAGAATCTCCCTTGGAGTCAAGGAGTGACTCCCCTGCTTGGCAGGCACCAAAAACTACAAACGACGGTCGCAAACTATGCCGCTCCCGCCGGAGTCCGAAGTCCCTGCAGCCCAAGAAGTAGATTTCCTGACTTCTCAAAGACCATCGTGAGTCCCTAGTGAAGCTGAGGCCAGTGGACCCCAAGAGTGATGAGGAACCACGACCCCTGGGTACCGTGCACTATTATCGAGTGCAACCTCTTCACAACATTCCACGAACTTGTGCTTTGGACCACATGTGGTCCCAGCCTCCAGCAGAAATCCCTCCTAAGATCAGAGGCCTACCACGTCCCGAGTGACCGTGGGCCCCTGTGAGTGAATCCTCCCAAGGCGTCTTCGTGATCCCTTGCCAGCCGGCTTGTGGGTCCCCAGAAGACTTTCTAAAGAAACCAAAGGGCTCCCCTAGTTGCTCCAGGCCTGCCCTGACTTACCCTTGCTGGGTGAGTCCCCCAGACCTTGCTGGTCTGCGCCATTGTCTCTTCACCCTTTACCCAAGACTTGCTGTTACCAAGACTTGTTGGTTCCGATCGAGTCGCTGACACTGCAGTAAGCTGCAGACATCGTGGGACACAAGGAATCCAGCTCCTGGTCATCGTCGACGCCTCCTGGACCTTGTGGCTGAAGAGTCAAGGCAACCACGAACGACCTGAATCTTGGACGACGGTGGGCATCCATCTTCCTTGCCCCGAGTCACTGCCAAGTGACTTTGAACACTGTCCCCTCTGCTTTCAGGTCTTCCATCTTCCAAATCCAGGCTTGAATTCCTCCGGACACTTCTCCTGTCGCCGCAAGCAGCAAGTCTTCACTGGCTCCCATTGAAAACGACGCCGCAACCCGACACCAAAGAACACCTATGCACCCGACTCCCCTGGGTGAGGTAACTTCAGCACTATGGTGCTCCTGTGGGTGTGGGCCCTAGAACTACTTACCCTGTAAGTGACTTGCTTGTAGCTTCCCTAGAAGTGTCCTAAAACTCTAACTTTCTAAGTGCGACAATTGCGCTGACTCGTACAGGGTTCGCGTCTGTGTTAGACACACCGCGTCCATCTCCTTTGTAACACTATCTAAAACTGTATCCTTCGACTCGTACTGAGTCCGATCGGTGTTCGCCTCGAACACACAAAGGGCCTGTAACACTGAGATCTCCATTGCACTGACTCGCACAAGGTTCGCGTCTGTGTTAGACACAGCGCGTCCAACTCCCTTGCAACTCTATCTGTGACCGTGTCCTTCGACTCGTACAAGGACCGATCGGTGTGTTCGCCTCGAACACGCAAGGGACCTTTAACATTGAAATCTCAATCGCGTCTGTTTGCATAGACTCGGACAGGACTCGCACCGGTGCCAGGTTACCGCGTCCATCCCCTGTGGGTCTCCTACAACTACCTAGGGTGGTTCTTGGGGGTCCCTCGATTCTAGATGCCCTAGACCTAGGTCTAGCAAACTAAGATTGTGATGTTCGATTGTGCTAAACTTATTTTGATAACATTTGACTTGTACATATGTTCCTGACCTCTAATCTCATAAAGAGATTAGTAGAGAGTGTTTATTAATAAATACATATATATTTGATATATATACCTGTGTGGTGTCTTTTCATTTGGTGATTCAAGAGATTGTGTGGTAAAACAAGCTGCTTTACATTCCTTCAAGACTTAGCCTGAAGGCTGCTCTCCACAGCTACCACTAGGATAGCTTTCTATAAAGGTTGTCTTAAACCTATCTACCATAAGAGTCGAATTGTTCTGGTGCAAGGTGTCCACTTTAATTAGTGAACAGCATATACCAGGCCAACTTCTCACATCTTGCCTCTTTCTGCACCCCTCTTGCGCCTCTTTCTGCACTTCTGTTGCTTCTTTCTGCACTTTTCTTGCTTCTTTCTGTACTCCTCTTGCTTCTTTCTGTACTTCTCTTGCTTCTTTCTGCACCCCTCTTCCCTCTTTCTGCACCCCTCTTCCCTCTTTCTGCCCCTCTCTTGCCTCTTTCTACACTTCTCTTGCCTTTTTCTGCACCACTGTTGTTTTTATCTGTATTTCTATTGCTTCTTTCTGCACCTCTGTTGCTTTCTTAGCACTTTTCTTTCCTCTTTCTGCACCTCTCTTGCCTCTTTCTGCACCCCTGTTCCCTCTTTCTACACCTCTCTTGACTCTTTCTGTACCCCTCTTGCCTCTTTCTGCACCTCTGATGCTTCTTTCTGCATTTCTCTTGCTTCTTTCTGCACCTCTCTTGCTTCTTTCTGCACCCCTCTTGCGTCTTTTTACACCCCTCAGCCTGCACCTCTCTTGCCTCCTTCTGCACCTCTCTTGTCTCTTTCTATAGTTCTCTTGCCTCTTTCTGCACCTCTGTTGCTTCTTTCTGCACTTCTCTTGCCTCTTTAAGCACCCCTCTTGCCTCTGTCTACCCCAATGTTGGTTGTTTCTGCACTTCTCTTGCCTCTTTCTGCACTACGCTTGCTTCTTTCTGCACTTCTCTTGCTTCTTTCTGTGCTTCTCTTGCTACTTTCTGCACTTCTCCTGCCTCTTTCTGCACTTCTATTGCCTCTTTCTGCACCTCTGTTGGTTCTTTCTATACTTCTCTTGCCTCTTTCTGCACCCCTCTTGCCTCTTTCTGCACCTATGTTGCTTCTTTCTGCACTTCTCTTGCTTCTTTCTGCACCTCTCTTGCTTCTTTCTGCACCTCTCTTGCATCTTTCTGCACCCCTCTTCCCCCTTTCTACACCTCTATTGCCTCCTTCTGCACCTCTCTTGCCTCTTTCTACAGCTCTTGTGCCTCTTTCTGCACCTTTGTTGCTTCCTTCTGCACTTCTCTTGCCTCTTTCAGCACCCCTCTTGCCTCTGTCTGTACCTCTGTTGGTTCTTTCTGCAGTTATCTTGCCTCTTTCTGCACCTCTCTTGCCTTTTTCAGTGGTTCTCTTGCCTCTTTCTGCATGCCTCTTGCCTCTTTCTGCACTTCTGTTGCTTCTTTCTGCACTTTTCTTGCTTCTTTCTGTACTTCTCTTGCTTCTTTCTGCACCTTTCTTGCTTCTTTCTGTACCCCTCTTGCCTCTTTCTGCATCCCTCTTCCCTCTTCCTGCACCTTTCTAGCCTGTTTCTGCACCTCTCTTGCCTCTTTCTGCACTTCTATTGCCTTTTTCTGCACCTCTGTTGGTTCTTTCTGCACATCTCTCGCCTTTTTCTGTACCCCTCTTGCCTCTGTCTGCACCTCTGTAGCTTTTTTCTGCACTTCTATTACTTCTTTTGGCACCTCTCATGCTTTTTTCTGCACCCCTCTTGCGTCTTTCTGCACTTCTATTGCTTCTTTCTGCACATCTCTTGCCTCCTTCTGCACCTCTCATGCCTCTTTCTGTACCTCTGTTGCTTCTTTCTGTACTTCTCTTGCCTCTTTCAGCACCACTCTTGCCGCTGTCTGCAACAGGGTTGGTTCTTTTTGCAGTTCTCTTGCCTCTTTATGCACCTCTCTTGCCTTTTTCTGTGCATCTCTTGCCTATTTCTGCTCTTCTCTTGCCCCTTTCTGCACTTCTCTTGCTTCTTTCTGTGCTTCTCTTGCTTCTTTCTGTCCTTCTCTTGCTTCTTTCTGCACTTACCTGCCTCCTTCTGCACTTCTATTGCCACTTTCTGCACCGCTGTTGGTTTTTTCTGCACTTCTCTGGCCTCTTTCTGCACCCCTCGTGCCTCTTTCTCCACCTACGTTGCTTCTTTCTGCACTTCTCTTGCTTCTTTCTGCACCTCTCTTGCTTCTTTCTGCCCCCTCTTGCGTCTTTCTGCACCCCTCTTCCACCTTTCTGCCCCTCTATTGCCTCCTTCTGCACATCTCTTGCCTCTTTCTACAGTTCTCTTGCCTCTTTCTGCACCTCTGTTGCCTCTGTCTGCACCTCCGTTGGTTCTTTCTGCAGTTATCTTGTCTCTTTCTGCACCTCTCTTGCCTTTTTAAGCACTTCTCTTGCCTCTTTCTGCACCCCTCTTGCCTCTTTCTGCACTTTTGTTGCTTCATTCTGCACTTTTCTTGCTACTACCCGTACTTCTCTTGCTTCTTTCTGCACCTCTCTTGCTTCTTTCTGTACCCCTCTTGCCTCTTTCTGCAACCCTCTTCCCTCTTTCTGTACCTCTCTTCCCTCTTTTTGTACCCCTGTTCCCTCTTTCTGCACCTGTCTTGCCTGTTGGTTCCTTTGGCACTTCTCTTGCCTCTTTCTGCACCCCTGCTGCCTCTTTCTGCACCTCTGTTGCTTCTTTCTGCTTTTTTCCTGCTTCATTCTGCACCCCTCTTGCCTCTGTCTGCATCTCTGTTGGTTCTTTCTTCAGTTCTCTTGCCTCATTCTGCACCTCTCTTGCCTATTTCTGCATCCCTCTTCCCTCTTTCGGCACCTCTCTTCCCTCTTTTTGCACCCCTGTTCCCTCTTTCTGCACCTCTCTTGCCTGTTTTTGCACCCCTCTTTCCTCTTTCTGCACTTCTATTGCCTCTTTCTGCACCTCTGTTGGTTCTTTCTGCACCTCTCTTGCTTCTTTCTGTACCCCTCTTGCCTCTTTCTGCACCCCTGTTCCCTCTTTCTGCACCTCTCTTCCCTCTTTCTGCACCCCTGTTTCCTCTTTCTGCACCTGTCTTGCCTGTTTCTGTACCTCTCTTGCCTCTTTCTGCACCTCTGTTGGTTCCTTCTGCACTTCTCTTGCCTCTTTCTGCACCCCTCTTGCCTCTTTCTGCACCTCTGTTGTTTCTTTCTGCACTTCTCTTGCTTCTTTCTGTACCCCTCTTGCATCTTTTTGTAACCCTCTTCCCTCTTTCTGCACCTCTCTTGCCTCCTTCTGCACTTCTCTTGCATCTTTCTGCACTTCTCTTGCCTCGCACTGTACCTCTGTTGCTACTTTCTGCACTTCTCTTGCCACTTTCAGCACCCCTCTTGTCTTTGTCTGCACCTCTGTTGGCTCTTTCTTCAGTTCTCTTGCCTCATTCTGTACCTCTCTTACCTTTTTCTGCACATCTCTTACCTCTTTCTGCACTTCTATTGCCTCTTTCTGCACTTTTCTTGATTCTTTCTGTACCCCTCTTGCCTTTTACTGCATCCCTCTTCCCTCTTTCTGCACCTCTCCTCCCTCTTTCTGCACCCGTGTTCCCTCTTCCTGCACCTCTCTTGCCTGTTTCTGCACCTCTCTTGCCCCTTTCTGCACTTCTATTGCCTCTTTCTGCACCTCTGTTGGTTGTTTCTGCACTTCTATTGCCTTTTTCTGCACCCCTCTTGCCTCTTTCTGCACGTCTGTAGCTTCTTTCTGCACCTCTTTTACTTGTTTCTGCACCCCTCTTCCCTCTTTCTGCACCTCTCTTGCCTCCTTCTGCACCTCTCTTGCCTCTTTCTGCACCTCTGTTGCTTCTTTCTGCACTTCTCTTGCCTCTTTCAGCACCCCTCTTGCCTCTGTCTGCACCAGTGTTGGTTCTTTCTGCAGTTCTCTTGCCTCTTTATGCACCTCTCTTGCCTTTTTCTGCGCATCTCTTGCCTCTTTCTGCTCTTCTCTTGCCTCTTTCTGCACTACTCTTGCTTCTATCTGCACCCCTCTTGCTTCTTTCTGCACTTCTTTTGCTTCTTTCTGCACTTCTCCTGCCTCTTTCTGCACTTCTATTGCCTCTTTCTGCACTTCTGTTGGTTCCTTCTGCACTTCTCTTGCCTCTTTCTGCACCCATCTTGCCTCTTTCTGCACCTCTGTTGCTTCTTTCTGCATTTCTCCTGCTTCTTTCTGCACCCTTCTTGCATATTTCTGTACCCCTCTTCCCTCTTTCTGCACCTCTCTTGCCTCCTTCTGCACTTCTCTTGCCTCTTTCTACAGTTCTCTTGCTTCTTTCTGTACCTCTGTTGCTTCTTTCTGCACTTCTCTTGCCTCTTTCAGTACCCTTCTTGCCTCTGTCTGCATCTCTGTTGGTTCTTCCTTCAGTTCTCTTGGTTCATTCTGAACCTCTCTTGCCTATTTCTGCATCCATCTTCCCTCTTTCTGCACCTTTCTTCCCTCTTTTTGCACCCCTGTTCCCTCTTTCTGCACCTCTCTTGCCTGTTTCTGCACCTCTCTTGCCTCTTTCAGCACTTCTATTGCCTCTTTCTGCACCTCTGTTGATTCTCTCTGCACTTCTCTTGCCTTTTTCTGCACCCCTCTTGCCTCTTTCTGCACCTCTGTAGCTTCTTTCTGCACCTCTCTTACTTGTTTCTGCACCCCTCTTGCGTCTTTCTGCACCCCTCTTCCCTCTTTCTGCACCTCTCTTTCCTCTTTCTGCACCTCTGTTGCTTCTTTCGGCACTTCTCTTGCCTCTTTCAGCACCCCTCTTGCCTCTGTCTGCACCAGTGTTGGTTCTTTCTGCAGTTCTCTTGCCTCTTTCTGCACCTCCCTTGCCTTTTTTGCACATCTCTTGCCTCTTTCTGCTCTTCTCTTGCCTCTTTCTGTAGTTCTCTTGCTTCTTTCTGTGCTTCTCTTGCTTCTTTCTGCACTTCTTTTGCTTCTTTCGGCAATTCTCCTGCCTCTTTCTGCACTTTTATTGCCTCTTTCTGCACCTATATTCGTTCCTTCGGCACCTCTCTTGCCTCTTTCTGCAACTCTCTTGCTTCTTTCTACATTCATCCTGCTTCTTTCTGCACCCCTCTTGCATCTTTCTGTACCCCTCTTCCCTCTTTGTGTATCTCTCTTGCCTCCTTCTGCACTTCTCTTGCCTCTTTCTACAGTTATCTTGCTTCTTTCTGTACCTCTGTTGCTTCTTTCAGCATCCCTCTTGCCTCTGTCTGCACCTCTGTTGGTTCTTTCTTCAGTTCTCTTGCCTCATTCTGCACCTCTCTTGCCTTTTTCTGCACATCTCGTCCCTCTTTCTGCACTTCTCTTGCCTCTTTCTGCACTTCTCTTGCTTCTTTCTGCACTTCTCTTGCTTCTTTCTGCACTTCTCTTGCCTTTTTCTGCACTTCTCTTACCTCTTTCTGCAACCCTCTTGCCTCTTTCTGCACCTATGTTGGTTCTTTCTGCACTTCTCTGCCTTTTTCTGCACCCCTTTTGCCTCTTTCTGCACCTATGTTGTTTCTTTCTGCACTTCTCTTGCTTCTTTCTGCACCCCTCTTGCATCTTTTTGTAACCCTCTTCCCTCTTTCTGCACCTCTCTTGCCTCCTTCTACACTTCTCTTGCTTCTTTCTGCACTTCTCTTGCCTCGCTCTGTACCTCTGTTGCTTCTTTCTGCACTTCTCTTGCCGCTTTCAGCACCCCTCTTGCCTCTGTCTGCACCTCTGTTGGCTCTTTCTTCAGTTCTCTTACCTCATTCTGTACCTCTCTTGCCTTTTTCTGCACATCTCTTGCCTCTTTCTGCCCTTCTATTGCCTCTTTCTGCACTTTTCTTGCTTCTTTCTGTACTTTTCTTGCTTCTTTCTGCATCTCCCTTGCTTCTTTCTGTACCCCTCTTGCCTATTTCTGCATCCCTCTTCCCTCTTTCTGCACCTCTCTTCCCTCTTTCTGCACCCCTGTTCCCTCTTTCTGCACCTCTCTTGCCTGTTTCTGCACCTCTCTTGCCCCTTTCTGCACTTCTATTGCCTCTTTCTGCACCTCTGTAGCTTTTTCTGCACTTTTCTTGCCTCTTTCAGCACCCCTCTTGCCTCTGTCTGCACCAGTGTTGGTTCTTTCTGCAGTTCTCTTGCCTCTTTATGCACCTCTCTTGCCTTTTTCTGTGCATCTCTTGCCTCTTTCTGCTCTTCTCTTGCCTCTTTCTGCACTACTCTTGCTTCTTTCTGCACTTCTCCTGCTTCTTTCTGCACCCCTCTTGCCTTTTTCTGTGCATCTCTTGCCTCTTTCTGCTCTTCTCTTGCCTCTTTCTGCACTACTTTTGCTTCTTTCTGCACTTCTCCTGCTTCTTTCTGCACCCCTCTTGCCTCTGTCTGCATCTCTGTTGGTTCTTTCTTCAGTTCTCTAGCCTCATTCTGCACCTCTCTTGCCTATTTCTGCATCCCTCTTCCCTCTTTCGGCACCTCTCTTCCCTCTTTTTGTACCCTTGTTCCCTCTTTCTGCACCTCTCTTGCCTGTTTTTGCACCTCTCTTGCCTCTTTCTGCACTTCTATTTCCTCTTTCTGCACCTCTGTTGGTTCTTTCTGCACTTCTCTTGCCTTTTTCTGCATGCCTCTTGCCTCTTTCTGCACCTCCGTAGCTTCTTTCTGCACCTCTCTTACTTGTTTCTGCACCCCTCTTGTATCTTTCTGCACCCCTCTTCCCTCTATCTGCACCTCTCTTGCCGCCTTCTGCACCTCTCTTTCCTCTTTCTGCACCTCTGTTGCTTCTTTTGGCAATTTTCTTGCCTCTTTCAGCACCCCTCTTGCCTCCGTCTGCACCAGTGTTGGTTCTTTCTGCAGTTCTCTTGCCTCTTTATGCACCTCTCTTGCCTTTTTCTGTGCATCTCTTGCCTCTTTCTGCTCTTCTCTTGCCTCTTTCTGCACTACTCTTGCTTCTTTCTGCACTTCTTTTGCTTCTTTCTGCACTTCTCCTGCCTCTTTCTGCACTTCTATTGCCTCTTTCTCCACTTCTGTTGGTTCCTTTGGCACTTCTCTTGCCTCTTTCTGCACCCCTGTTGCCTCTTTCTGCACCTCTGTTGCTTCTTTCTGCATTTCTACTGCTTCTTTCTGCACCCCTCTTGCCTCTGTCTGCATCTCTGTTGGTTCTTTCTTCAGTTCTCTTGTGTAGGAGAGTAGGATCTGCCTCTTATGTTGCCCCCACTTTTTTCTGATGTTTACACTGGTTTCTGGCTATAGTCAGGCTGGGACCCTGCTAATCAGGGCCCCAGCCTCTCTGTTCTCTCTAAACGACTTGGGGTGCACTCTAGGTGCACTAGTGATTGGATTCTGTGGTACCTTATGAGTCCCTAGTAAATGGTACCTTAGGTACCAAGGGCATAGGTACTTCACAGGCCTCCCAGGGGCTGCAGCATGTATTATGCCACCCCTGGGAAGCAGACTAAATCTGACACCACAGGCCTGCCACTGCAGCCTGAGTGAGGAAGTGCTAGCACCCCTCACTGAGATATAGGTTCCCTATATCTCTCCTGCACACACATATAACCCTATCAGTCACCCATAAGGCAGGCCCTATCAATCCTGAGGGCAGGGTGCTTGGCTTCTATGTGAGGGGGTGCCTCTGCCTGAGCAGGGCCCCTCTGCAGCTCTCAGAGTCCATTCTCTGGTGCTGTTTGTGGATGCGGTTAAACCATATACTTTTAAGTGCATTATATCCTCGCAGTAAAATGCTAACTTTGGAATGGCTGCATCGAAACATGTCGTGTTTGGTGTCAAACACCTTGGAATACTACCCCCCCCGCCAGTCCTGGTGGCGGGGGTAGCATTCCACCCTTCTAGAGGGATAGACATGTACCTACTGTGGAAACGTGGTAGAATCCGACAGAGCCCTGGCATCACAAAATGGATGCCACCAGTCACAGACACTGGGCTGCCCTCCTGCTGATGACCAACACTCGCAGTGGAGGGAGCCCAACAATAGATATCCTGTCCCAAGGGGTGTGGCCACCTCCCAGACAGGGTTTAGTGTATTGGGGCTGGGTGGGTGCACTCTTGGAGTGCTTTGAAGTCCTGCACTGGGGAGCAGAAGGCTCCTCTGTGCATATGCCAGTTCAAACCGGCTCAGGGGCTACCTGTCCCTGCTCTGGCATGAAACTGGACAAAGGGAAGTGGGTGTAGCCACCCACTCCCCTGACCCTCCCATAGGTAGGGTCATAGAGCTAGTCCTCCCCTCCTTTTAGTATAAGAGGGGGAACCTGTGCATTGCACCCTAGATTTCCCTGGACGACGCTCTGAAGAAGAATCCCAGACCTTCGACGTTCCACTACCTTTGGAAGACTGAAGAATCTCCTTGGAGTCAAGGAGTGACTCCCTGCTTGGCAGGCACCAAAAACTACAAACGACGGTTGCAAACTACGCCGCTCCCGTCCGAGTCCGAAGTCCCTGCAGCCCAAAAAGTAGATTTCCTGACTTCTCAAAGGCCATCATGAGTCTCCAGCAAAGCTGAGGCCAGTGGACCCCAAGAGTAACGAGGAACCCGACCCCTGAGTACCATGCACTATTGTCAAGTGCAACCCCTTCACAACGGTCCACGAACTTGTGCTTTGGACCACGTATGGTCCCAGCCTCCAGCAGAAATCCCTCTTAAGATCAGTGGTCTACCACATCCCGTGTGACCGTGGGCCCCTGTGAGAGAATCCTCCCGAGGCATCTTCACGATCCCTTGCCAGCCGGCTTGTGGGTCCCCAGAAGACTTTCCAAAGAAACCAAAGGACTCCCCTGGTTGCTCCAGGCCTGCCCTGACCTACCCTTGCTGGGTGAGTTCCACAGACCTTGCTGGTCTGCGCCATTGCCTCTTCATACTTTCCCCAAGACTTGCTGTTACCAAGGCTTGTTGGCTCCGATCGAGTCGCCGACACTGCAGTGAGCCGCAGACATTGTGGTGCACGCCGAATCCAGCTCCTGGTCATCGTCGACGCCTCCTGGACCTCGTGGCTGAAGAGTCAAGGCAACTGTGAATGACCTGAACCCTGCGATGACGGTGGGCATTCATCTTCCTTGCCCCGAGTCACTGCCAAGTGACTTTGAACACTGTCCCCTCTGCTTTCAGGTCATCCTTCCACCGAATCCAGGCTTGGATTCCACCGGACACTTCTTCACACCATCACAAGCAGCAAGTCTTCTTTGTTCGCCATTGAAAACGACGCCGCGACCCTACACCAAAGGGCACCTGTGCACCCGGCTTCCCTGGGTGAGGTAACTCTGGCACTCCGGTGCTCCTGTGGGTGTGGGCCCTCGAACTACTTACCCTGTAAGTGACTTGCTTGTAGGTCCACCAGAAGTATCCTAAAACTCTTACTTTCCCCGTGCGATTCTCGCACTGACTCGTATCTGGTTCGCGTCTGTGTTAGACACACCGCGTCCGACTCCCTTGCAAATCCTATCTGTAGACCGAATCCTTCGACTCGTACTGAGCCCGATCGGTGTGTTTGCCTCGAACACGCAAGGGACCTTGAACATTGATATCTCAATCGCGTCTGAGTGCATAGACTCGTACAGGATTCGCATCGGTGCCAGGTCACCGCGTCCGTCCCCTGTGGGTCTCCTACAACTACCTGGGGTGGTTCTTGGGGGTCCCTCGATTCTAGATGCCCTAGACCTAGGTCTAGCAAACTAAGATTGTAATATTCAATGGTGCTAAACTTATCCTGATAATATTTGACTTGTACATATGTTCCTATCCTCTAATCTCATAAAGAGATTAGTAGAGAGTGTTTATTAATAAATACCTATATATTTGATATATATACCTGTGTGGTGTCTTTTCATTTGGTGATTCAAGAGATTGTGTGGTAAAACAAGCTGCTTTACATTCCTTCAAGACTTAGCCTGAAGGCTGCTCTCCACAGCTACCACTAGGATAGCTTTCTATAAAGGTTGTCTTAAACCTATCTACCATAAGAGTCGAATTGTTCTGGTGCAAGGTGTCCACTTTAATTAGTGAACAGCATATACCAGGCCAACTTCTCACTTTGGTGGGCAGCGTGGGATTCCAGCTTGCTATTGTTTTACCAGAAAATCTCTTTTTGAATTACTAACTGAAAACCACTATAGGTACTTAAGGTACATATAAAGTCAAGCTTAGTATTGATAAGTTCTACTGAACTTAGAGCTGTGTGCCAAGGGATAGCACACCCTTTCTACAGCTCAAGCTAGGATCAGTAGGCCACAAACTAGTGTAGGTAGTACAACACTGCACAACACTAGAATGTCCTTAAAGGGTGGAACCAGTGGATCCACTCAGCCTCAGTACAAGGACATGGCTTTCTCTGACTTGAGAGCCATGTGTGTTGAAAGACACCTGAGACTAGGACAGAGTCCCTCAACCCTGCACCTGATAGATCTGCTGACAGCAGATGATCTTAGATTGGCTCTAGGAGCCAATGGGTCTGAATCAGTGGGTGGGTCAATTACAGTATCTGGGTCAGACGATGAAAATCCGAATGACCAGGACTCTGTGATTGAAGGGCCAGGCCTCAAGGGGCCTGAAAAGGACAGAGGAATTCTCCCTAAGAGAACTGACAGAGTGGATGAGAGGCATACGTCCCCTTCCAGGGAATCTGAGCACTCTTATCACTCTGGCAGAGAATTTGTCCACCAGAGGAACTCATACTTTCCAATAAGAGAGACCTCCTCTGAAAGAATGTGCAAACTGCTGCAGTATGAGGAAGCAAGAGTTGCCCTCAGAACCAAGCAGTTGGCACTGGATAGAGAAGCTCTGGAGATCCAGAGAACTTCTCGACGAGAGGGGTTAGAACCCCTTGGTGGCAGCAACAGTGTCCCTAGAGGCAGAGAATCTATTCCAGACCATAGGAACCTGAGCAAGGTTGTTCCTCCCTACCAGAGGGGGGATGATATCCACAAGTGGATAACTGCTATGGAGAGGGCCTGTAGAGTACAGCAGGTCCCCCAGAAACAGTGGGCAGCAATCTTGTGGCTCTCCTTTTCAGAGAAAGGTAGAGACAAGCTCCTCACTGTTAGAGAAGAGGATGCTGATGATTATGAAGTCCTGAAGAGTGCACTGATAGATGGGTTTGGCTTAACCACTGAACAGTACAGGTTAAAGTTCAGAGACACCCAGAAGGCACAGACTCAGGACTGGACTGACTTTGTTGATTGTGCAACCAAGGCTCTGGAGGGTTGGCTGGTTGGCAGTAGGGTTACTGATTTTAAGGGATGATGAGAGAACAAACCCTTAATAATTGCCAGAACCAGTTGTTGCATCAGTACCTGGTGGACTCGGATCTGACCTCTCCCCAAGAATTGGGAAAGAAGGCAGACAAGTGGGTCAGAACCAGGGTGAGGCAGAAACCCCAGAACCAAGGGGGTGACACCAAGAAGCAAGATCCTAAGGGCTATGAGAAAGGTGGGGGTAAGTCAAAAGACCAGAAGTCTTCACAAGGGCCCCAAAAATCTGCATCTGGTGGGGAGTCACAATCCAACAAGGGAAAAGGCCAAATGAAGCCCTGGTGCAAATTCTGTAAACAGAAAGGGCACTGGACTTCTGACTGTAACAAGTCCAAAGACCAAACCACCACCACTCCTGCCCCTAAGGCAACTGTTCCCCTAGTTCAGCTACTGGTGGAGGTGGTACACAGAATAAGGGTGTAGTAGGGTTGACCCTGGGTTCTGAAGTGGACTCTGACCTAGTCAGAGTGCCCACTCAGGCAATGCTGATTTGTGAGGAAGACCTTAACATGTCCTTCCTAGTGAGTCCCAGTAACCTGGGCAAATACAAACAGCAGCCTGTAATAAATGGCAAACAGGCTTTGGCATTTAGGGACACAGGTGCTAGTGTCACCATGGTGGCAGAGGATTTTGTGGACCCTGGACAGATCATCCTGGGCGAAATGTACCAGGTGACCAATGCAAGCAACACCAAGACCAACCATAGTCTGGCAGTTGTGAATTTCTCCTGGGGAGGGGTAACTGGCCTCAAGAAGGTTGTAGTCAGTGCAGACCTCCCTGTCGAATGTCTATTGGGCAATGATCTAGAGACTTCAGCCTGGTCTGAAGTAGAGTTATGGACTCATGCTGAGATGTTGGGCATCCCTGCAGAGGTATTTGCTGTGACCAGGTCACAAGCAAAAATGCATGACACTGAACAAGCTCTGGATCCTGGAACAATGGACCAGATGCTTCCCAAGAGGAGGAGCAGTAGGGTAAAGGCAGTGCCTTCCCTCTGTCTCAGATCACGGATTCACCCCCAGAGGGATGTGAAGCAGATCCTGAAGAAGGAACTGCCCCAGAGGGACTTGAGCCTGATCAGGTTGAGTTCTTGGGGGCCGGGGGCCCTTCTAGGGAAGATCTGAGGAAGGAGCAACAGTGCTGCCCCTCTCTTGAACCCCTCAGACAGCAGGCTGCTGCTGAGGCTGCTGGGAGTGCTAGTGGGTCCCATAAAGTTTACTGGGATGAGGGACTCCTATATTCTGAAGGTAGAGACCCAGCCCCTGGAGCCACCAGGAGGTTGGTAATACCTCAGAAGTTTAGGGGTTCCTCTTGACCTTAGCACATGATATCCCTTTAGCAGGACACTTGGGCCAAAACAAGACCTGGGACAGGCTTGTTCCACATTTTCATTGGCCACATATGTCAGAGGACACAAAGGAGTTTTGTCGCTCCTGTGTCACATGCCAAGCCAGTGGTAAGGCAGGTGGCACAACAAAGGCCCCCTGATACCACTACCGGTGGTGGGGGTACCCTTTGAAAGGGTAGGGATTGACATTGTTGGTCCCCTTGACCCTCAAACTGCATCTGGGCACAGGTTTATCCTGGTGGTTGTGGATCATGCCACCAGGTACCCAGAAGCAATTCCTCTGAGGACCACCACAGCCCCTGTGGTGGCAAGAGCCCTCATTGGAGTCTTCTCCAGAGTGGGTTTTCCAAAGGAGGTCATTTCTGACAGAGGTACCAACTTCATGTCAGGGTATCTAAAAGCAATGTGGAAGGAGTGTGGTGTAACTTACAAGTTCACCACCCCTATCACCCACAATGCAATGGTTTAGTTGAACGCTTCAACAAAACCTTGAAAGGAATGTTTAAAGGACTCCCAGAGAAGCTTAGGCGGAAATGGGACCTTCTTCTTCCTTGCCTGTTGTTTGCCTACAGAGAGGTTCCACAGAAGGGGTTGGCTACAGCCCATTTGAGCTTCTGTTTGGGCATCCTGTGAGAGGTCCACTGTGTTTGGTAAAAGAGGGCTGGGAGTTACCTCTCAAGCCCCCAAACAAGATGTGATGGACTATGTACTTGGTCTCCGCTCCCGGATGGCAGAGTACATGAAAAGGCAACCAAAAACCTGGAGGCCAGCCAAGAATTACAAAAACTTGGCATGACCAAAGGCTGTACTGACTGTATACCAGCCAGGACAGAAAGTGTGGGTGTTGGAGCCTGTGGCCCCAGCAGCCCTCCAGGACAAGTGGAGTGGCCCCCATACAATAGTTGAACAGAAGGGAGAAGTCACCTATCTGGTGAATCTTGGAACTCCCAGGAGCCCCCTGAGGGTGCTCCATGTCAACAGATTAAAGCCATATGTTGACAGGGCTGACATGGGCTTGCTCATGGAAACTGATGAGGACCAGGAGGAGGAGAGTGACCCTCTCCCCGACCTGCTCTCTCAGAACCCTGATGATGGGTCAGTAGATGGTGTTGCTTTGGCAAGCAGCCTCACTGACCATCAGCAAACTGAGTGCAGACAAGTTCTGCAACAGTTTAGACATATGTTTAGCCTGACCCCTAGTCAGACTTCCTGGTGCACCCACGAGGTGGACACTGGAGACAGTCTGCCTGTCAAGAATAAAATCTACAGGCAACCTGACCATGTCAGGGACAGTATCAGGACTGAAGTCCAGAAAATGTTGGAACTAGGTGTAATTGAGCCTTCAGATAGCCCTTGGGCTAGTCCAGTAGTCCTGGTACCCAAGCCTCATACCCAGGGTGGTAAGAAAGAAATGAGGTTTTGTGTAGACTACAGAGGCCTCAATGCAGTCACTAGGACTGATGCCTATCCCATACCAAGGGCAGATGAGCTGATTGATACTTTGGCATCAGCCAAGTATCTAAGCACGTTTGACCTAACAGCTGGCTACTGGCAGATCAGATTAGCTGATGATGCAAAAGCCAAGACAGCATTTTCGACCTCTGGTGGGCACTACCACGTTGTGGTGATGCCCTTTGGATTGAAAAATGCACCTGCCACTTTTCAGAGGTTGGTGAATAAATTTCTGACAGGGATGGAAACTTATTGCTCAGCTTATCTAGATGATATTGCTGTCTTTAGTTCCTCCTGGCAGGATCACCTGGTCCACCTCAGGAATGTTTTGGAGGCCCTGCAAAAGGTAGGCCTCACTATCAAGGCCACTAAGTGCCAGATAGGGCAGAGTCAGGTTGTATACCTGGGCCACCTTGTAGGTGGAGATCAGGTTCAGCCTTTACAGAGCAAGATCCAGACCATAATGGAATGGGTTGCTCCAACCACCCAGACACAGGTGAGAGCCTTCTTAGGCCTATCTGGGTACTATAGGAGGTTTGTCAAGGGATATGGATCTATAGTGACCCCCTTGAATGATCTGACCTCAAAGAAAATGCCAAAAAAGGTTCAGTGGACAGCTAGCTGTCAAAAGGCTTTTGAAGACCTAAAGCAGGCCATGTGCACTGCCCCCATCTTACAGAGTCCAGACTACACCAAAAAGTTCATTGTCCAAACAGATGCGTCTGAGCTGGGTGTGGGAGCTGTACTGTCTCAACTGAATGATGAAGGTCAAGACCAGCCAGTAGCTTTTATTAGCAGAAGGCTAACCTCTAGAGAGAAACGTTGGTCAGCTATAGAGAGGGAGGCCTTTGCTGTGGTATGGGCCCTGAAGAAGCTGAGGCCATACTTGTTTGGTACTCACTTCATAGTTCAGACTGACCACAAGCCCCTCCTATGGCTTAAACAAATGAAAGGAGAAAACCCAAAACTTTTGAGGTGGTCCATTTCCCTACAGGGGACGGACTATACAGTGGAACATAGACCTGGGACCCAACATGCCAATGCAGATGGACTCTCAAGGTATTTCCACTTTGAACACGAAGACTCAACTGGCCAAGGTTAGTTTAGTGTCCCTGCGTTTGGGAGGGGGTTGTGTAGGAGAGTAGGATCTGCCTCTTATGTTGCCCCCACTTTTTTTCTGATGTTTACACTGGTTTCTGGCTATAGTCAGGCTGGGACCCTGCTAATCAGGGCCCCAGCCTCTCTGTTCTCTCTAAACGACTTGGGGTGCACTCTAGGTGCACTAGTGATTGGATACTGTGGTACCTTATGAGTCCCTAGTATATGGTACCTTAGGTACCAAGGGCATAGGTACTTCACAGGCCTCCCAGGGGCTGCAGCATGTATTATGCCACCCCTGGGAAGCAGACTAAATCTGACACCACAGGCCTGCTACTGCAGCCTGAGTGAGGAAGTGCTAGCACCCCTCACTGAGATATAGGTTCCCTATATCTCTGCTGCACACACATATAACCCTATCAGTCACCCGTAAGGCAGGCCCTATCAATCCTGAGGGCAGGGTGCTTGGCTTCTATGTGAAGGGGTGCCTCTGCCTGAGCAGGGCCCCTCTGCAGCTCTCAGAGTCCATTCTCTGGTGCTGTTTGTGGATGCGGTTAAACCATATACTTTTAAGTGCATTATATCCTCGCGGTAAAATGCTAACTTTGGAATGGCTGCATCGAAACATGTCGTGTTTGGTGTCAAACACCTTGGAATACTACCCCCCCACCAGTCCTGGCGGCGGGGGTAGCATTCTACCCTTCTAGAGGGATAGACATGTACCTACTGTGGAAACACGGTAGAATCCGACAGAGCCCTGGCATCACAAAATGGATGCCACCAGTCACAGACACTGGGCTGCCCTCCTGCTGATGACCAACACTCGCAGTGGAGGGAGCCCAACAATAGATATCCTGTCCCAAGGGGGTGTGACCACCTCCCAGACATGGTTTAGTGTATTGGGGCTGGGTGGGTGCACTCTTAGAGTGCTTTGAAGTCCTGCACTTGGGGAGCAGAAGGCTCCTCTGTGCATATGCCAGTTCAAACCGGCTCAGGGGCTACCTGTCCCTGCTCTGGCACGAAACTGGACAAAGGGAAGTGGATGTAGCCACCCACTCGCCTGACCCTCCCATAGGTAGGGTCATAGAGCTAGTCCCTCCCCTCCTTTTAGTATAAGAGGGGGAACCTGTGCATTGCACCCTAGATTTCCCTGGACAACGCTCTGAAGAAGAATCCCGGACCTTCGGCGTTCCACTACCTTTGGAAGACTGAAGAATCTCCCTTGGAGTCAAGGAGTGACTCCCCTGCTTGGCAGGCACCAAAAACTACAAACGATAGTTGCAAACTATGCCGCTCCCGCCGGATTCCGAAGTCCCTGCAGCCCAAAAGAGGATTTCCTGACTTCCCAAAGGCCATCGTGAGTCCCCAGCGAAGCTGAGGCCAGTGGACCCCAAGAGTAACGAGGAACCGCGACCCCTGGGTACCGTGCACTATTGTCAAGTGCAACCCCTTCACAACGTTCCATGAACTTGTGCTTTGGACCACGTGTGTTCCCAGTCTCCAGCAGAAATCTCTCCTAAGATCAGTGGCCTACCACGTCCCGAGTGACCGTGGGCCCCTGTGAGAGAATCCTTCCAAGGCGTCTTCACGATCCCTTGCCAGCCAGCTTGTGGGTCCCCAGAAGACTTTCCAAAGAAACCAAAGGGCTCCCCTGGTTGCTCCAGGCCTGCCCTGACTTACCCTTGCTGAGTGAGTTCCCCAGACCTTGCTGGTCTGCGCCATTGCCTCTTCATACTTTCCCTGAGACTTGCTGTTAGCAAGGCTTGTTGGCTCCGATTGAGTCGCCGACACCGCAGTAAGCCGCAGACATTGTGGGAGACACCGAATCCAGCTCCTGGTCATCGTCGATGCCTCCTGGACCTCGTGGCTGAAGAGTCAAGGCAACCGTGAACGACCTGAACACTGCAACGACGGTGGGCATTCATCTTCCTTGCCCCGAGTCACTGCCAAGTGACTTTGAACACTGTCCCCTCTGCTTTCAGGTCATCCTTCCACCGAATCCAGGCTTGGATTCCACCGGACACTTCTTCACACCATCACAAGCAGCAAGTCTTCTTTGTTCGCCATTGAAAACGACGACGCGACCCGACACCAAAGGGCACCTGTGCACCCGGCTTCCTGGGTGAGGTAACTCTGGCACTCCGGTGCTCCTGTGGGTGTGGGCCCTCGAACTACTTACCCTGTAAGTGACTTGCTTGTAGGTCCACCAGAAGTATCCTAAAACTCTTACTTTCCCCGTGCGATTCTCGCACTGACTCGTACCTGGTTCGCGTCTGTGTTAGACACACCGCGTCCGACTCCCTTGCAAATCCTATCTGTAGACCGAATCCTTCGACTCGTACTGAGTCCGATCGGTGTGTTCGCCTCGAACACGCAAGGGACCTTGAACATTGATATCTCAATCGCGTCTGAGTGCATAGACTCGTACAGGATTCGCATCAGTGCCAGGTCACCACGTCCGTCCCCTGTGGGTCTCCTACAACTACCTGGGGTGGTTCTTGGGGGTCCCTCGATTCTAGATGCCCTAGACCTAGATCTAGCAAACTAAGATTGTAATATTCAATGGTGCTAAACTTATCCTGATAATATTTGACTTGTACATATGTTCCTATCCTCTAATCTCATAAAGAGATTAGTAGAGAGTGTTTATTAATAAATACCTATATATTTGATATATATACCTGTGTGGTGTCTTTTCATTTGGTGATTCAAGAGATTGTGTGGTAAAACAAGCTGCTTTACATTCCTTCAAGACTTAGCCTGAAGGCTGCTCTCCACAGCTACCACTAGGATAGCTTTCTATAAAGGTTGTCTTAAACCTATCTACCATAAGAGTCGAATTGTTCTGGTGCAAGTTGTCCACTTTAATTAGTGAACAGCATATACCAGGCCAACTTCTCCCCATCTTGCCTCATTCTGCACCTCTCTTGCCTATTTCTGCATCCTCTTCCCTCTTTCGGCACCTCTCTTCCCTCTTTTTGTACCCTTGTTCCCTCTTTCTGCACCTCTCTTGCCTGTTTTTGCACCTCTCTTGCCTCTTTCTGCACTTCTATTTCCTCTTTCTGCACCTCTGTTGGTTCTTTCTGCACTTCTCTTGCCTTTTTCTGCATGCCTCTTGCCTCTTTCTGCACCTCTGTAGCTTCTTTCTGCACCTCTCTTACTTGTTTCTGCACCCCTCTTGTATCTTTCTGCACCCCTCTTCCCTCTTTCTGCACCTCTCTTGCCTTCTTCTGCACCTCTCGTTCCTCTTTCTGCACCTCTGTTGCTTCTTTCGGCACTTCTCTTGCCTCTTTCAGCACCCCTCTTGCCTCTGTCTGCACCAGTATTGGTTCTTTCTACAGTTCTCTTGCCTCTTTCTGCACCTCTCTTGCCTTTTATGCGCATCTCTTGCCTCTTTCTGCACTTCTCTTGCCTTTTTCTGTGCATCTCTTGCCTCTTTCTGCTCTTCTCTTGCCTCTTTCTGCATGTCTCTTGCTTCTTTCTGCACTTCTCTTGCTTCTTTCTTTGCTTCTCTTGCCTCATTCTGAACCTCTCTTGCTATTTCTGCATCCGTCTTCCCTTTTTTTGCACCTCTCTTCCCTCTTTTGCACCCCTGTTCCCTCTTTCTGCACCTCTCTTGCCTGTTTCTGCACCTCTCTTGCCTCTTTCTGCACTTCTATTGCCTCTTTCTGCACCTCTGTTGGTTCTTTCTGCACTTCTCTTGCCTTTTTCTGCACCCCTCTTGCCTCTTTCTGCACCTCTGTAGCTTCTTTCTGCACCTCTCTTACTTGTTTCTGCACCCCTCTTGCGTCTTTCTGCACCCCTCTTCCCTCTTTCTGCACCTCTCTTGCCTCCTTCTGCACCTCTCTTTCCTCTTTCTGCACCTCTGTTGCTTCTTTCTACACTTCTCTTGCATCTTTCTGTACCCCTCTTCCCTCTTTCTGCACCTCTCTTGCCTCCTTCTGCACTTCTCTTGCCTCTTTCTACAGTTCTCTTGCTTCTTTCTGTACCTGTGTTGCTTCTTTCTGCACTTCTCTTGCCTCTTTCAGCACCACTCTTGTATCTGTCTGCATCTCTGTTGGTTCTTTCTTCAGATCTCTTGCCTCATTCTGAACCTCTCTTGCCTATTTCTGCATCCGTCTTCCCTTTTTTTGCACCTCTCTTCCCTCTTTTTGCACCCCTGTTCCCTCTTTCCGCACCTCTCTTGCCTCTTTCTGCACCTCTCTTGCCTCTTTCTGCACTTCTATTGCCTCTTTCTGCACCTCTGTTGGTTCTTTCTGCACTTCTCTTGCTTCTTTCTGCACCCCTATTGCATCCTTTTGTAACCCTCTTCCCTCCTTCTGCACTTCTCTTGCCTCTTTCTGCAGTTCTCTTGCCTCACTCTGTACCTCTGTTGCTTCTTTCTGCACTTCACTTGCCGCTTTCAGCACCCCACTTGCCTCTGTCTGCACCTCTGTTGGTTCTTTCTTCAGTTCTCTTGCCTCATTATGCACCTCTCTTGCCTTTTTCTGCACATCTCTTGCCTCTTTCTGAACTTCTATTGCCTCTTTCTGCACTTTTCTTGCTTCTTTCTGTACTTGTCTTGCTTCTTTCTGCACCTCCCTTGCTTCTTTCTGTACCCCTCTTGCCTATTTCTGCATCCCTCTTTCTGCACCTCTCTTGCCTGTTTCTGCACCTCTCTTGCCCCTTTCTGCACTTCTATTGCCTCTTTCTGCACCTCTGTTGGTTATTTCTGCACTTCTCTTGCCTTTTTCTGCACCCCTCTTGCCTCTTTCTGCACCTCTCTTGCCTCCTTCTGCACCTCTCTTGCTTCTTTCTGCACCTCTGTTGCTTCTTTCTGCACTTCTCTTGCCTCTTTCAGCACCCCTCTTGCCTCTGTCTGCACCAGTGTTGGTTCTTTCTACAGTTCTCTTGCCTCTTTATGCACCTCTTTTGCCTTTTTCTGCGCATCTCTTGCCTCTTTCTGCTCTTCTCTTGCCTCTTTCTGCACTACTCTTGCTTCTATCTGCACCCCTCTTGCTTCTTTCTGCACTTCTTTTGCTTCTTTCTGCACTTCTATTGCCTCTTTCTGCACTTCTGTTGGTTCCTTCTGCACTTCTCTTGCCTCTTTCTGCACCCCTCTTGCCTCTTTCTGCACCTCTGTTGCTTCTTTCTGCATTTCTCCTGCTTCTTTCTGCACCACTCTTGCATCTTTCTGTACCCCTCTTCCCTCTTTCTGCACCTCTCTTGCCTCCTTCTGCACTTCTCTTGCCTCTTTCTACAGTTCTCTTGCTTCTTCCTGTACCTCTGTTGCTTCTTTCTACACTTCTCTTGCCTCTTTCAGCACCCCTCTTGCCTCTGTCTGCATCTCTGTTGGTTCTTTCTTCAGTTCTCTTGCCTCATTCTAAACCTCTCTTGCCTATTTCTGCATCCGTCTTCCCTTTTTTTGCACCTCTCTTCCCTCTTTTTGCACCCCTGTTCCCTCTTTCTCACCTCTCTTGCCGGTTTCTGCACCTCTCTTGCCTCTTTCTGCACTTCTATTGCCTCTTTCTGCACCTCTGTTGGTTCTTTCTGCACTTCTCTTGCCTTTTTCTGCACCCCTCTTGCCTCTTTCTGCACCTCTGTAGCTTCTTTCTGTACCTCTCTTACTTGTTTCTGCACCCCTCTTGCGTCTTTCTGCACCCCTCTTCCCTCTTTCTGCACCTCTCTTGCCTCCTTCTGCACCTCTCTTTCCTCTTTCTGCACCTCTGAGCACTCTTATCACTCTGGCAGAGAATTTGTCCACCAGAGGAACTCATACTTTCCAATAAGAGAGACCTCCTCTGAAAGAATGTGCAAACTGCTGCAGTATGAGGAAGCAAGAGTTGCCCTCAGAACCAAGCAGTTGGCACTGGATAGAGAAGCCCTGGAGATCCAGAGAACTTCTCGACGAGAGGGGTTAGAACCCCTTGGTGGCAGCAACAGTGTCCCTAGAGGCAGAGAATCTATTCCAGACCATAGGAACCTGAGCAAGGTTGTTCCTCCCTACCAGAGGGGGATGATATCCACAAGTGGATAACTGCTATGGAGAGGGCCTGTAGAGTACAGCAGGTCCCCCAGAAACAGTGGGCAGCAATCTTGTGGCTCTCCTTTTCAGAGAAAGGTAGAGACAAGCTCCTCACTGTTAGAGAAGAGGATGCTGATGATTATGAAGTCCTGAAGAGTGCACTGATAGATGGGTTTGGCTTAACCACTGAACAGTACAGGTTAAAGTTCAGAGACACCCAGAAGGCACAGACTCAGGACTGGACTGACTTTGTTGATTGTGCAACCAAGGCTCTGGAGGGTTGGCTGGTTGGCAGTAGGGTTACTGATTTTAAGGGATGATCAGAGAACAAACCCTTAATAATTGCCAGAACCAGTTGTTGCATCAGTACCTGGTGGACTCGGATCTGACCTCTCCCCAAGAATTGGGAAAGAAGGCAGACAAGTGGGTCAGAACCAGGGTGAGGCAGAAACCCCAGAACCAAGGGGTGACACCAAGAAGCAAGATCCTAAGGGCTATGAGAAAGGTGGGGGTAAGTCAAAAGACCAGAAGTCTTCACAAGGGCCCCAAAAATCTGCATCTGGTGGGGAGTCACAATCCAACAAGGGAAAAGGCCAAATGAAGCCCTGGTGCAAATTCTGTAAACAGAAAGGGCACTGGACTTCTGACTGTAACAAGTCCAAAGACCAAACCACCACCACTCCTGCCCCTAAGGCAACTGTTCCCCCTAGTTCAGCTACTGGTGGAGGTGGTACACAGAATAAGGGTGTAGTAGGGTTGACCCTGGGTTCTGAAGTGGACTCTGACCTAGTCAGAGTGCCCACTCAGGCAATGCTGATTTGTGAGGAAGACCTTAACATGTCCTTCCTAGTGAGTCCCAGTAACCTGGGCAAATACAAACAGCAGCCTGTAATAAATGGCAAACAGGCTTTGGCATTTAGGGACACAGGTGCTAGTGTCACCATGGTGGCAGAGGATTTTGTGGACCCTGGACAGATCATCCTGGGCGAAATGTACCAGGTGACCAATGCAAGCAACACCAAGACCAACCATAGTCTGGCAGTTGTGAATTTCTCCTGGGGAGGGGTAACTGGCCTCAAGAAGGTTGTAGTCAGTGCAGACCTCCCTGTCGAATGTCTATTGGGCAATGATCTAGAGACTTCAGCCTGGTCTGAAGTAGAGTTATGGACTCATGCTGAGATGTTGGGCATCCCTGCAGAGGTATTTGCTGTGACCAGGTCACAAGCAAAAATGCATGACACTGAACAAGCTCTGGATCCTGGAACAATGGACCAGATGCTTCCCAAGAGGAGGAGCAGTAGGGTAAAGGCAGTGCCTTCCCCTCTGTCTCAGATCACGGATTCACCCCCAGAGGGATGTGAAGCAGATCCTGAAGAAGGAACTGCCCCAGAGGGACTTGAGCCTGATCAGGTTGAGTTCTTGGGGGCCGGGGGCCCTTCTAGGGAAGATCTGAGGAAGGAGCAACAGTGCTGCCCCTCTCTTGAACCCCTCAGACAGCAGGCTGCTGCTGAGGCTGCTGGGAGTGCTAGTGGGTCCCATAAAGTTTACTGGGATGAGGGACTCCTATATTCTGAAGGTAGAGACCCAGCCCCTGGAGCCACCAGGAGGTTGGTAATACCTCAGAAGTTTAGGGGTTCCTCTTGACCTTAGCACATGATATCCCTTTAGCAGGACACTTGGGCCAAAACAAGACCTGGGACAGGCTTGTTCCACATTTTCATTGGCCACATATGTCAGAGGACACAAATGAGTTTTGTCGCTCCTGTGTCACATGCCAAGCCAGTGGTAAGGCAGGTGGCACAACAAAGGCCCCCTGATACCACTACCGGTGGTGGGGGTACCCTTTGAAAGGGTAGGGATTGACATTGTTGGTCCCCTTGACCCTCAAACTGCATCTGGGCACAGGTTTATCCTGGTGGTTGTGGATCATGCCACCAGGTACCCAGAAGCAATTCCCCTGAGGACCACCACAGCCCCTGTGGTGGCAAGAGCCCTCATTGGAGTCTTCTCCAGAGTGGGTTTTCCAAAGGAGGTCATTTCTGACAGAGGTACCAACTTCATGTCAGGGTATCTAAAAGCAATGTGGAAGGAGTGTGGTGTAACTTACAAGTTCACCACCCCCTATCACCCACAATGCAATGGTTTAGTTGAACGCTTCAACAAAACCTTGAAAGGAATGTTTAAAGGACTCCCAGAGAAGCTTAGGCGGAAATGGGACCTTCTTCTTCCTTGCCTGTTGTTTGCCTACAGAGAGGTTCCACAGAAGGGGTTGGCTACAGCCCATTTGAGCTTCTGTTTGGGCATCCTGTGAGAGGTCCACTGTGTTTGGTAAAAGAGGGCTGGGAGTTACCTCTCAAGCCCCCCAAACAAGATGTGATGGACTATGTACTTGGTCTCCGCTCCCGGATGGCAGAGTACATGAAAAAGGCAACCAAAAACCTGGAGGCCAGCCAAGAATTACAAAAAACTTGGCATGACCAAAAGGCTGTACTGACTGTATACCAGCCAGGACAGAAAGTGTGGGTGCTGGAGCCTGTGGCCCCAGCAGCCCTCCAGGACAAGTGGAGTGGCCCCCATACAATAGTTGAACAGAAGGGAGAAGTCACCTATCTGGTGAATCTTGGAACTCCCAGGAGCCCCCTGAGGGTGCTCCATGTCAACAGATTAAAGCCATATGTTGACAGGGCTGACATGGGCTTGCTCATGGAAACTGATGAGGACCAGGAGGAGGAGAGTGACCCTCTCCCCGACCTGCTCTCTCAGAACCCTGATGATGGGTCAGTAGATGGTGTTGCTTTGGCAAGCAGCCTCACTGACCATCAGCAAACTGAGTGCAGACAAGTTCTGCAACAGTTTAGACATATGTTTAGCCTGACCCCTAGTCAGACTTCCTGGTGCACCCACGAGGTGGACACTGGAGACAGTCTGCCTGTCAAGAATAAAATCTACAGGCAACCTGACCATGTCAGGGACAGTATCAGGACTGAAGTCCAGAAAATGTTGGAACTAGGTGTAATTGAGCCTTCAGATAGCCCTTGGGCTAGTCCAGTAGTCCTGGTACCCAAGCCTCATACCCAGGGTGGTAAGAAAGAAATGAGGTTTTGTGTAGACTACAGAGGCCTCAATGCAGTCACTAGGACTGATGCCTATCCCATACCAAGGGCAGATGAGCTGATTGATACTTTGGCATCAGCCAAGTATCTAAGCACGTTTGACCTAACAGCTGGCTACTGGCAGATCAGATTAGCTGATGATGCAAAAGCCAAGACAGCATTTTCGACCTCTGGTGGGCACTACCACGTTGTGGTGATGCCCTTTGGATTGAAAAATGCACCTGCCACTTTTCAGAGGTTGGTGAATAAATTTCTGACAGGGATGGAAACTTATTGCTCAGCTTATCTAGATGATATTGCTGTCTTTAGTTCCTCCTGGCAGGATCACCTGGTCCACCTCAGGAATGTTTTGGAGGCCCTGCAAAAGGCAGGCCTCACTATCAAGGCCACTAAGTGCCAGATAGGGCAGAGTCAGGTTGTATACCTGGGCCACCTTGTAGGTGGAGATCAGGTTCAGCCTTTACAGAGCAAGATCCAGACCATAATGGAATGGGTTGCTCCAACCACCCAGACACAGGTGAGAGCCTTCTTAGGCCTATCTGGGTACTATAGGAGGTTTGTCAAGGGATATGGATCTATAGTGACCCCCTTGAATGATCTGACCTCAAAGAAAATGCCAAAAAAGGTTCAGTGGACAGCTAGCTGTCAAAAGGCTTTGAAGACCTAAAGCAGGCCATGTGCACTGCCCCCATCTTACAGAGTCCAGACTACACCAAAAAGTTCATTGTCCAAACAGATGCTTCTGAGCTGGGTGTGGGAGCTGTACTGTCTCAACTGAATGATGAAGGTCAAGACCAGCCAGTAGCTTTTATTAGCAGAAGGCTAACCTCTAGAGAGAAACGTTGGTCAGCTATAGAGAGGGAGGCCTTTGCTGTGGTATGGGCCCTGAAGAAGCTGAGGCCATACTTGTTTGGTACTCACTTCATAGTTCAGACTGACCACAAGCCCCTCCTATGGCTTAAACAAATGAAAGGAGAAAACCCAAAACTTTTGAGGTGGTCCATTTCCCTACAGGGGACGGACTATACAGTGGAACATAGACCTGGGACCCAACATGCCAATGCAGATGGACTCTCAAGGTATTTCCACTTTGAACACGAAGACTCAACTGGCCAAGGTTAGTTTAGTGTCCCTGCGTTTGGGAGGGGTTGTGTAGGAGAGTAGGATCTGCCTCTTATGTTGCCCCCACTTTTTTCTGATGTTTACACTGGTTTCTGGCTATAGTCAGGCTGGGACCCTGCTAATCAGGGCCCCAGCCTCTCTGTTCTCTCTAAACGACTTGGGGTGCACTCTAGGTGCACTAGTGATTGGATACTGTGGTACCTTATGAGTCCCTAGTATATGGTACCTTAGGTACCAAGGGCATAGGTACTTCACAGGCCTCCCAGGGGCTGCAGCATGTATTATGCCACCCCTGGGAAGCAGACTAAATCTGACACCACAGGCCTGCTACTGCAGCCTGAGTGAGGAAGTGCTAGCACCCCTCACTGAGATATAGGTTCCCTATATCTCTGCTGCACACACATATAACCCTATCAGTCACCCGTAAGGCAGGCCCTATCAATCCTGAGGGCAGGGTGCTTGGCTTCTATGTGAGGGGATGCCTCTGCCTGAGCAGGGCCCCTCTGCAGCTCTCAGAGTCCATTCTCTGGTGCTGTTTGTGGATGCGGTTAAACCATATACTTTTAAGTGCATTATATCCTCGCGGTAAAATGCTAACTTTGGAATGGCTGCATCGAAACATGTCGTGTTTGGTGTCAAACACCTTGGAATACTACCCCCCCACCAGTCCTGGCGGCGGGGGTAGCATTCTACCCTTCTAGAGGGATAGACATGTACTTACTGTGGAAACACGGTAGAATCCGACAGAGCCCTGGCATCACAAAATGGATGCCACCAGTCACAGACACTGGGCTGCCCTCCTGCTGATGACCAACACTCGCAGTGGAGGGAGCCCAACAATAGATATCCTGTCCCAAGGGGTGTGACCACCTCCCAGACATGGTTTAGTGTATTGGGGCTGGGTGGGTGCACTCTTAGAGTGCTTTGAAGTCCTGCACTTGGGGAGCAGAAGGCTCCTCTGTGCATATGCCAGTTCAAACCGGCTCAGGGGCTACCTGTCCCTGCTCTGGCACGAAACTGGACAAAGGGAAGTGGATGTAGCCACCCACTCGCCTGACCCTCCCATAGGTAGGGTCATAGAGCTAGTCCCTCCCCTCCTTTTAGTATAAGAGGGGGAACCTGTGCATTGCACCCTAGATTTCCCTGGACAATGCTCTGAAGAAGAATCCCGGACCTTCGGCATTCCACTACCTTTGGAAGACTGAAGAATCTCCCTTGGAGTCAAGGAGTGACTCCCCTGCTTGGCAGGCACCAAAAACTACAAACGATAGTTGCAAACTATGCCGCTCCCGCCGGATTCCGAAGTCCCTGCAGCCCAAAAAGAGGATTTCCTGACTTCCCAAAGGCCATCGTGAGTCCCCAGCGAAGCTGAGGCCAGTGGACCCCAAGAGTAACGAGGAACCGCGACCCCTGGGTACCGTGCACTATTGTCAAGTGCAACCCCTTCACAACGTTCCATGAACTTGTGCTTTGGACCACGTGTGTTCCCAGTCTCCAGCAGAAATCCCTCCTAAGATCAGTGGCCTACCACGTCCCGAGTGACCGTGGGCCCCTGTGAGAGAATCCTTCCAAGGCGTCTTCACGATCCCTTGCCAGCCAGCTTGTGGGTCCCCAGAAGACTTTCCAAAGAAATCAAAGGGCTCCCCTGGTTGCTCCAGGCCTGCCCTGACTTACCCTTGCTGAGTGAGTTCCACAGACCTTGCTGGTCTGCGCCATTGCCTCTTCATACTTTCCCTGAGACTTGCTGTTAGCAAGGCTTGTTGGCTCCGATTGAGTCGCCGACACCGCAGTAAGCCGCACACATTGTGGGAGACGCCGAATCCAGCTCCTGGTCATCGTCGATGCCTCCTGGACCTCGTGGCTGAAGAGTCAAGGCAACCGTGAACGACCTGAACACTGCAACGACGGTGGGCATTCATCTTCCTTGCCCCGAGTCACTGCCAAGTGACTTTGAACACTGTCCCCTCTGCTTTCAGGTCATCCTTCCACCGAATCCAGGCTTGGATTCCACCGGACACTTCTTCACACCATCACAAGCAGCAAGTCTTCTTTGTTCGCCATTGAAAACGACGACGCGACCCGACACCAAAGGGCACCTGTGCACCCGGCTTCCCTGGGTGAGGTAACTCTGGCACTCCGGTGCTCCTGTGGGTGTGGGCCCTCGAACTACTTACCCTGTAAGTGACTTGCTTGTAGGTCCACCAGAAGTATCCTAAAACTCTTACTTTCCCCGTGCGATTCTCGCACTGACTCGTACCTGGTTCGCGTCTGTGTTAGACACACCGCGTCCGACTCCCTTGCAAATCCTATCTGTAGACCGAATCCTTCGACTCGTACTGAGTCCGATCGGTGTGTTCGCCTCGAACACGCAAGGGACCTTGAACATTGATATCTCAATCGCGTCTGAGTGCATAGACTCATACAGGATTCGCATCAGTGCCAGGTCACCACGTCCGTCCCCTGTGGGTCTCCTACAACTACCTGGGGTGGTTCTTGGGGTCCCTCGATTCTAGATGCCCTAGACCTAGATCTAGCAAACTAAGATTGTAATATTCAATGGTGCTAAACTTATCCTGATAATATTTGACTTGTACATATGTTCCTATCCTCTAATCTCATAAAGAGATTAGTAAAGAGTGTTTATTAATAAATACCTATATATTTGATATATATACCTGTGTGGTGTCTTTTCATTTGGTGATTCAAGAGATTGTGTGGTAAAACAAGCTGCTTTACATTCCTTCAAGACTTAGCCTGAAGGCTGCTCTCCACAGCTACCACTAGGATAGCTTTCTATAAAGGTTGTCTTAAACCTATCTACCATAAGAGTCGAATTGTTCTGGTGCAAGTTGTCCACTTTAATTAGTGAACAGCATATACCAGGCCAACTTCTCCCATCTTGCCTCATTCTGCACCTCTCTTGCCTATTTCTGCATCCTCTTCCCTCTTTCGGCACCTCTCTTCCCTCTTTTTGTACCCTTGTTCCCTCTTTCTGCACCTCTCTTGCCTGTTTTTGCACCTCTCTTGCCTCTTTCTGCACTTCTATTTCCTCTTTCTGCACCTCTGTTGGTTCTTTCTGCACTTCTCTTGCCTTTTTCTGCATGCCTCTTGCCTCTTTCTGCACCTCTGTAGCTTCTTTCTGCACCTCTCTTACTTGTTTCTGCACCCCTCTTGTATCTTTCTGCACCCCTCTTCCCTCTTTCTGCACCTCTCTTGCCTTCTTCTGCACCTCTCGTTCCTCTTTCTGCACCTCTGTTGCATCTTTCGGCACATCTCTTGCCTCTTTCAGCACCCCTCTTGCCTCTGTCTGCACCAGTATTGGTTCTTTCTACAGTTCTCTTGCCTCTTTCTGCACCTCTCTTGCCTTTTATGCGCATCTCTTGCCTCTTTCTGCACTTCTCTTGCCTTTTTCTGTGCATCTCTTGCCTCTTTCTGCTCTTCTCTTGCCTCTTTCTGCATGTCTCTTGCTTCTTTCTGCACTTCTCTTGCTTCTTTCTTTGCTTCTCTTGCCTCATTCTGAACCTCTCTTGCTATTTCTGCATCCGTCTTCCCTTTTTTTTGCACCTCTCTTCCCTCTTTTTGCACCCCTGTTCCCTCTTTCTGCACCTCTCTTGCCTGTTTCTGCACCTCTCTTGCCTCTTTCTGCACTTCTATTGCCTCTTTCTGCACCTCTGTTGGTTCTTTCTGCACTTCTCTTGCCTTTTTCTGCACCCCTCTTGCCTCTTTCTGCACCTCTGTAGCTTCTTTCTGCACCTCTCTTACTTGTTTCTGCACCCTCTTGCGTCTTTCTGCACCCCTCTTCCCTCTTTCTGCACCTCTCTTGCCTCCTTCTGCACCTCTCTTTCCTCTTTCTGCACCTCTGTTGCTTCTTTCTACACTTCTCTTGCATCTTTCTGTACCCCTCTTCCCTCTTTCTGCACCTCTCTTGCCTCCTTCTGCACTTCTCTTGCCTCTTTCTACAGTTCTCTTGCTTCTTTCTGTACCTGTGTTGCTTCTTTCTGCACTTCTCTTGCCTCTTTCAGCACCACTCTTGTATCTGTCTGCATCTCTGTTGGTTCTTTCTTCAGATCTCTTGCCTCATTCTGAACCTCTCTTGCCTATTTCTGCATCCGTCTTCCCTTTTTTTGCACCTCTCTTCCCTCTTTTTGCACCCCTGTTCCCTCTTTCTGCACCTCTCTTGCCTCTTTCTGCACCTCTCTTGCCTCTTTCTGCACTTCTATTGCCTCTTTCTGCACCTCTGTTGGTTCTTTCTGCACTTCTCTTGCTTCTTTCTGCACCCCTATTGCATCCTTTTGTAACCCTCTTCCCTCCTTCTGCACTTCTCTTGCCTCTTTCTGCAGTTCTCTTGCCTCACTCTGTACCTCTGTTGCTTCTTTCTGCACTTCACTTGCCGCTTTCAGCACCCCACTTGCCTCTGTCTGCACCTCTGTTGGTTCTTTCTTCAGTTCTCTTGCCTCATTATGCACCTCTCTTGCCTTTTTCTGCACATCTCTTGCCTCTTTCTGCACTTCTATTGCCTCTTTCTGCACTTTTCTTGCTTCTTTCTGTACTTGTCTTGCTTCTTTCTGCACCTCCCTTGCTTCTTTCTGTACCCCTCTTGCCTATTTCTGCATCCCTCTTTCTGCACCTCTCTTGCCTGTTTCTGCACCTCTCTTGCCCCTTTCTGCACTTCTATTGCCTCTTTCTGCACCTCTGTTGGTTATTTCTGCACTTCTCTTGCCTTTTTCTGCACCCCTCTTGCCTCTTTCTGCACCTCTCTTGCCTCCTTCTGCACCTCTCTTGCTTCTTTCTGCACCTCTGTTGCTTCTTTCTGCACTTCTCTTGCCTCTTTCAGCACCCCTCTTGCCTCTGTCTGCACCAGTGTTGGTTCTTTCTACAGTTCTCTTGCCTCTTTATGCACCTCTTTTGCCTTTTTCTGCGCATCTCTTGCCTCTTTCTGCTCTTCTCTTGCCTCTTTCTGCACTACTCTTGCTTCTATCTGCACCCCTCTTGCTTCTTTCTGCACTTCTTTTGCTTCTTTCTGCACTTCTATTGCCTCTTTCTGCACTTCTGTTGGTTCCTTCTGCACTTCTCTTGCCTCTTTCTGCACCCTCTTGCCTCTTTCTGCACCTCTGTTGCTTCTTTCTGCATTTCTCCTGCTTCTTTCTGCACCACTCTTGCATCTTTCTGTACCCCTCTTCCCTCTTTCTGCACCTCTCTTGCCTCCTTCTGCACTTCTCTTGCCTCTTTCTACAGTTCTCTTGCTTCTTCCTGTACCTCTGTTGCTTCTTTCTACACTTCTCTTGCCTCTTTCAGCACCCCTCTTGCCTCTGTCTGCATCTCTGTTGGTTCTTTCTTCAGTTCTCTTGCCTCATTCTAAACCTCTCTTGCCTATTTCTGCATCCGTCTTCCCTTTTTTTGCACCTCTCTTCCCTCTTTTTGCACCCCTGTTCCCTCTTTCTGCACCTCTCTTGCCGGTTTCTGCACCTCTCTTGCCTCTTTCTGCACTTCTATTGCCTCTTTCTGCACCTCTGTTGGTTCTTTCTGCACTTCTCTTGCCTTTTTCTGCACCCCTCTTGCCTCTTTCTGCACCTCTGTAGCTTCTTTCTGTACCTCTCTTACTTGTTTCTGCACCCTCTTGCGTCTTTCTGCACCCCTCTTCCCTCTTTCTGCACCTCTCTTGCCTCCTTCTGCACCTCTCTTTCCTCTTTCTGCACCTCTGTTGCTTCTTTCTACACTTCTCTTGCATCTTTCTGTACCCCTCTTCCCTCTTTCTGCACCTCTCTTGCCTCCTTCTGCACTTCTCTTGCCTCTTTCTACAGTTCTCTTGCTTCTTTCTGTACCTGTGTTGCTTCTTTCTGCACTTCTCTTGCCTCTTTCAGCACCCCTCTTGCCTCTTTCTGCATCTCTGTTGGTTCTTTCTTCAGTTCTCTTGCCTCATTCTGAACCTCTCTTGCCTATTTCTGCATCCGTATTCCCTTTTTTTGCACCTCTCTTCCCTCGTTTGCACCCCTGTTCCCTCTTTCTGCACCTCTCTTGCCTGTTTCTGCACCTCTCTTGCCTCTTTCTGCACTTCTATTGCCTCTTTCTGCACCTCTGTTGGTTCTTTCTGCACCTCTCTTGCCTTTTTCTGCACCCCTCTTGCTTCTTTCTGCACCTCTGTTGGTTCTTTCTGCACCTCTCTTACTTGTTTCTGCACCCCTCTTGCATCTTTCTGCACCCCTCTTCCCTCTTTCTGCACCTCTCTTTTCTCCTTCTGCACCTCTCTTTCCTCTTTCTGCACCTCTGTTGCTTCTTTCGGCACTTCTCTTGCCTCTTTCAGCACCCCTCTTGCCTCTGTCTGCACCAGTGTTGGTTCTTTCTGCAGTTCTCTTGCCTCTTTATGCACCTCTCTTGCCTTTTTCTGTGCATCTCTTGCCTCTTTCTGCTCTTCTCTTGCCTCTTTCTGCACCACTCTTGCTTCTTTCTGCACTTCTCTTGCTTCTTTCTGCACTTCTTTTGCTTCTTTCTGCACTTCTCCTGCCTCTTTCTGCACTTCTATTGCCTCTTTCTCCACTTCTGTTGGTTCCTTTGGCACTTCTCTTGCCTCTTTCTGCACCCCTGTTGCCTCTTTCTGCACCTCTGTTGCTTCTTTCTGCATTTCTACTGCTTCTTTCTGCACCCCTCTTGCCTCTGTCTGCATCTCTGTTGGTTCTTTCTTCAGTTCTCTTGCCTCATTCTGCACCTCTCTTGCCTATTTCTGCATCCCTCTTCCCTCTTTCGGCACCTCTCTTCCCTCTTTTTGTACCCCTGTTCCCTCTTTCTGCACCTCTCTTGCCTGTTTTTGCACCTCTCTTGCCTCTTTCTGCACTTCTATTTCCTCTTTCTGCACCTCTGTTGGTTCTTTCTGCACTTCTCTTGCCTTTTTCTGCATGCCTCTTGCCTCTTTCTGCACCTCTGTAGCTTCTTTCTGCACCTCTCTTACTTGTTTCTGCACCCCTCTTGTATCTTTCTGCACCCCTCTTCCCTCTTTCTGCACCTCTCTTGCCTTCTTCTGCACCTCTCGTTCCTCTTTCTGCACCTCTGTTGCTTCTTTCGGCACTTCTCTTGCCTCTTTCAGCACCCCTCTTGCCTCTGTCTGCACCAGTATTGGTTCTTTCTACAGTTCTCTTGCCTCTTTCTGCACCTCTCTTGCCTTTTATTCGCATCTATTGCCTCTTTCTGCACTTCTCTTGCCTTTTTCTGTGCATCTCTTGCCTCTTTCTGCTCTTCTCTTGCCTCTTTCTGCATGTCTCTTGTTTCTTTCTGCACTTCTCTTGCTTCTTTCTTTGCTTCTCTTGCTTCTTTCTGTGCTTCTCCTGCCTCTTTCTGCACTTCTATTGCCTCTTTCTGCACCTCTGTTGTTTCTTTCTGCACTTCTCTTGCTTCTTTCTGAACCCCTATTGCATCCTTTTGTAACCCTCTTCCCTCCTTCTGTACTTCTCTTGCCTCTTTCTGCAGTTCTCTTGCCTCACTCTGTACCTCTGTTGCTTCTTTCTGCACTTCTCTTGCCGCTTTCAGCACCCCTCTTGCCTCTGTCTGCACCTCTGTTGGTTCTTTCTTCAGTTCTCTTGCCTCATTCTGCACCTCTCTTGCCTTTTTCTGCACATCTCTTGCCTCTTTCTGCACTTCTATTGCCTCTTTCTGCACTTTTCTTGCTTCTTTCTGTACTTGTCTTGCTTCTTTCTGCACCTCCCTTGCTTCTTTCTGTACCCCTCTTGCCTATTTCTGCATCCCTCTTCCCTCTTTTTACACCTCTCTTCCCTCTTTCTGCACCCATGTTCCCTCTTCCTGCACATCTCTTGCCTGTTTCTGCACCTCTCTTGCCCCTTTCTGCACTTCTATTGCCTCTTTCTGCACCTCGGTTGGTTGTTTCTGCACTTCTCTTGCCTTTTTCTGCACACCTCTTGCCTCTTTCTGCACCTCTCTTGCCTCCTTCTGCACCTCTCTTGCTTCTTTCTGCACCTCTGTTGCTTCTTTCTGCACTTCTATTGCCTCTTTCAGCACCCTCTTGCCTCTGTCTGCACCAGTGTTGGTTCTTTCTACAGTTCTCTTGCCTCTTTATGCACCTCTTTTGCCTTTTTCTGCGCATCTCTTGCCTCTTTCTGCTCTTCTCTTGCCTTTTTCTGCACTACTCTTGCTTCTATCTGCACCCCTCTTGCTTCTTTCTGCACTTCTTTTGCTTCTTTCTGCACTTCTCCTGCCTCTTTCTGCACTTCTATTGCCTCTTTCTGCACCTCTCTTGCTTGTTTCTGCACCCCTTTTGTGTCTTTCTGTATCCCCTTCCCTCTTTCTGCACCTCTCTTGCCTCCTTCCGCACCCCTCTTGCTTTTTTGAATTGTTCTTTTGCCTCTTTATGCACCCCTGTTGCTTCTTTCTGTACTTCTCGTGCCTCTTTCAGCACCCCTCTTGCCTCCGTCTGCACCAATGCTGGTTCTCTCTGCAGTTCTCTTGCCTCTTTCTGCACGTCTCTTGCCTTTCTATGTGCATATCTGGCCTCTTTCTGCTCTTCTCTTGCCTCTTTCTGCATTTCTCTGGCTTCTCACGGTACTTCTCTTGCTTCTTTCTGCGCTTCTCTTGCTTCTTTCTGCACTTCTCTTGTGTCTTTCTGCACTTCTATTGCCTCTTTCTGCCCCTCTGTTGGTTCTTTCTGCACTTCTCTTGCCTCTTTCTGCACCCCTCTTCCTCTTTCTGCACCTCTGTTTCTTCTTTCTGCACTTCTCCTGCTTGTTTCTGCACCTCTCTTGCTTCTTTCTGCACCCTTCTTGCGTCTTTTTGCATCCCTCTTTCCTCTTTCTGCACCTCTCTTGCCTCCTTCTGTACCTCTCTTGTCTCTTTCTACAGTTATCTTGCCTCTTTCTGCACTACTCTTGCTTCTTTCTGCACCCCTCTTGCTTCTTTCTGCACTTCTTTTGCTTCTTTCTGCACTTCTCCTGCCTCTTTCTGCACTTCTATTGCCTCTTTCTGCACTTCTGTTGGTTCCTTCTGCACTTCTCTTGCCTCTTTCTGCATCCCTCTTGCCTCTTTCTGCACCTCTGTTGCTTCTTTCTGCATTTCTCCTGCTTCTTTCTGCACCCCTCTTGCATCTTTCTGTACCCCTCTTCTTTCTTTCTGCACCTCTCTTGCCTCCTTCTGCACTTCTCTTGCCTCTTTCTACAGTTCTCTTGCTTCTTTCTGTACCTCTGTTGCTTCTTTCTGCACTTCTCTTGCCTCTTTCAGCACCCCTCTTGCCTCTGTCTGCATCTCTGTTGGTTCTTTCTTCAGTTCTCTTGCCTCATTTTGAACCTCTCTTGCCTATTTCTGCATCCGTCTTCCCTCTTTCTGCACCTCTCTTCCCTCTTTTTGCACCCCTGTTCCCTCTTTCTGCACCTCTCTAGCCTGTTTCTGCACCCCTCTTGCATCTTTCTGTACCCCTCTTCTTTCTTTCTGCACCTCTCTTACCTCCTTCTGCACTTCTCTTGCCTCTTTCTACAGTTCCCTTGCTTCTTTCTGCACCTCTGTTGGTTATTTCTGCACTTCTCTTGCCTTTTTCTGCACCCCTCTTGCCTCTTTCTGCACCTCTGTAGCTTCTTTCTGCACCTCTCTTACTTGTATCTGCACCCCTCTTGTGTCTTTCTGCACCCCTCTTCCCTCTTTCTGCACCTCTCTTGCCTCCTTCTGTACTTCTCTTTCCTCTTTCTGCACCTCTGTTGCTTCTTTCGGCACTTCTCTTGCCTCTTTCAGCACCCCTCTTGCCTCTGTCTGCACCAGTGTTGGTTCTTTCTGCAGTTCTCTTGCCTCTTTCTGCACCTCTCTTGCCTTTTTTGCGCATCTCTTGCCTCTTTCTGCTCTTCTCTTTCCTCTTTCTGTTGTTCTCTTGCTTCTTTCTGCGCTTCTCTTGCTTCTTTCTGCACTTCTTTTGCTTCTTTCGGCACTTCTCCTGCCTCTTTCTGCACTTCTATTGCCTCTTTCTGCACCTATATTCGTTCCTTTGGCACTTCTCTTGCCTCTTTCTGCACCTCTCTTGCTTCTTCCTGCATTCATCCTGCTTCTTTCTGCACCCCTCTTGCAACTTTCTGTACCCCTCTTCCCTCTTTCTGCACCTCTCTTGCCTCCTTCTGCACTTCTCTTGCCTCTTTCTACAGTTATCTTACTTCTTTCTGTACCTCTGTTGCTTTTTTCAGCACCCCTCTTGCCTCTGTCTGCACCCCTCTTGCCTCTTTCTGCACCTATGTTGGTTCCTTCTGCACTTCTCTTGCTTCTTTCTGCTGCTCTCTTGCTTCCTTCTGCACCCCTCTTGCGTCTTTCTACATCCCTCTTCCCTCTTTCTGTACCCCTTTTGCCTCCTGCTGTACCTCTCTTGCTTCTTTCTACAGTTCTTTTGCCTTTTTCTGCACCTCTGTTGCTTCTTGCTGCACTTCTCTTGCCTCTTTCAGCACCCCTCTTGCCTCTGTCTGCACAAGTGTTTGTTCTTTCTGCAGTTTTCTTGCCTCTTTCAGCACCTCTCTTGCCTTTTTCAGCACTTCTCTTGCCTCTTTCTGCACCCCTTTTGCCTCCTTCTGCATTTCTGTTGCTTCTATCTGCACTTCTCTTGCTTCTTTATGCACTTCTCTTGCTTCTTTCTGTACCTCTATTGCTTCTTTCTGCACCCCTCTTGCCTCTTTCTGCACACCTCTTCCCTCTTTCTGCACTTCTCTTCCCTCTTTCTGCATTCCTGTTCCCTCTATCTGCTTCTTTTTGCACTTCTATTGCTTCTTTCTGCACCTCTCTTGCTTGTTTCTGCACCCTTTTGTGTCTTTCTGTATCCCCCCTCCCTCTTTCTGCACCTCTCTTGCCTCCTTCTGCACCTCTCTTGCTTTTTTCTATTGTTCTTTTGCCACTTTATGCACCCTTGTTGGTTCTTTCTGTACTTCTCTTGCCTCTTTCAGCACCCCTCTTGCCTCCGTCTGCACCAATGCTGGTTCTCTCTGCAGTTCTCTTGCCTCTTTCTGCACGTCTCTTGCCTTTTTATGCGCATCTCTGGCCTCTTTCTGCTCTTCTCTTGCCTCTTTCTGCATTTCTCTGGCTTTGCACGGTACTTCTCTTGCTTCTTTCTGCACTTCTCTTGCTTCTTTCTGCACTTCTCCTGCCTCTTTCTGCACTTCTATTGCCTCTTTCTGCACCTCTGTTGGTTCTTTCTGCACTTCTCTTGCCTCTTTCTGCACCCCTCTTGCCTCTTTCTGTACCTCTGTGTCTTCTTTCTGCACTTTTCCTGCTTGTTTCTGCACCTCTCTTGCTTCTTTCTGCACCCTTCTTGCATCTTTTTGCAGCCCTCTTTCCTCTTTCTGCACCTCTCTTGCCTCCTTCTGTACCTCTCTTGTCTCTTTCTACAGTTCTCTTGCCTCTTTCTGCACCTCTGTTGGTTCTTTCTGCAGTTCTCTTGCCTCTTTCTGCACCCCTCTTGCCTTTTTCTGTGCATCTCTTGCCTCTTTCTGCACTTTTCTTGCTTCTTTCTGTACTTCTCTTGCTTCTTTCTGCACTTCACTTGCTTCTTTCTGCACTTCTCTTGCCTCTTTCTGCACTACTTTTGCCTCTTTCTACATTTCTGTTGCTTCTTTCTGGACTTCTCTGGCCTCTTTCTGCAACCCTCTTGCCTCTTTATGCACCTCTGTTGCTTCTTTCTGCACTTCTCTTGCTTCTTTCTGCTCCTCTCTTGCTTCTTTCTGCACCCCTGTTGCCTCTTCATACTCATACTAAAGGTCATATGCTTGACCCCATTTTTTCTAATATACAAAATTTACAGCTGGGCAATACAGTTCCTCTACCCTGGTCCGACCATTTTCTAATTCCTTTTAGTTGGACTTTAGCTGATCTTATTTCGCCTTCTGTGCGAACTACGAAATTTGCGCGCAAGTGGTCGAAACTCCCCTTAGAGGCATGGATAGATAATTTAAACAATACCATCCCATCACCTCATTTAAACCCTAACGTGGCTAATGAGAATTTTAATAACTGGCTTGAGTAATCACTCAACCGTATCCTCCCCAGAGTAGCGATTCCAGAAAAGGCTGGAGTGCAAAAAAATCCCTGGTACTCACATAAACTAAGGGAACTGAAACAGCAATGTAAGAAACTGGAAAGAAGCTGGAGAAAGGACTTTTCTATATCTAGGAAAGCCATATATAGAGAAGCTATCAGAACTTACAAAACTGAAGTAAAAAATTCCCAAGCCCTCTACTTTCAAGAAAAAATTACAAGAGCGGCAAATTCACAGCGAGAAATATTTAAAATTGCTAAAGCTCTCCTTACACCTCCGGCTCCTCCTATTGCTTTGGATAAAGCCCAATTGCGATGCAATCAAATAGCGGATTTTTTCTTTGAGAAAATTCAAGCTATATATAAATCGTTCCCTTTAATTGTAGACCAACATTCTTCTTTATCAGGAAATGTAGCCACTTCGGAAGGCCAAACCTTGTTGGAGGATTTTCCGCCGTTAGATCTTCCTACCCTGCTAGGGCTTCTAAGAGATTTAAAATCAGGCTCGCCCTTAGATCCTGCCCCGCCCGCTATCCTTCATCAGATTTGTGAGGTCGTCTCACCAGTTATTCTTGAGGTGATTAATATCTCTCTCAAATCGGGTATAGTGCCGTCTTCTTGGAAACATGCCAGGGTCAAAGCAATTTTGAAGAAGCCCAACCTCGACCCTGAAGACTGGGCTAATTATCGACCCATCTCTTTACTACCCGGACTAAGTAAACTTGCAGAGAAATATACGAACTCTATCTTATCAACTTTTTTAGAAAACAATAATCGTCTCCACCCTACCCAAACTGGCTTTAGACCTCGACAGGGCACTGAAACTGCCCTCATTGCCGTGGTGGAAGAAACCAGGAAGATTCTTGATGCCGGAGGCTGCGCTGCTTTGATTTTATTAGATCTTAGCGCAGCCTTCGACACGGTAAACCATAATTTGATGATTCAAAGACTTAGGGAAGCTGGAGTGGCCGGATTAGCTCTAAAATGGCTACAATCCTTCCTTCAAAATAGGGTCTTTACAGTCTTTGAAGAAGAATCTTCCTCTAAACAAATACCTTTGACATGTGGGGTTCCTCAGGGCTCTTCCCTTAGCCCCACCATGTTTAATATATACCTGCGGTCATTAGCAGAAACAGTATACCCTTTTGGCATACAGATTGTCACATACGCTGACGATACTCAACTGATTGTTTCTCTGACTCAACAATTCCAACAAGGCCACAATCTAGCTGCCTGCCTTGAGAAGGTTTTTTATTGGATGAATAACTCATTTTTAAAACTCAATGGAGCAAAGACTGAACTTATGCTTTTGGGGAAGTGTGCCCCCCTAAACATTGATTCCTTTTGGCCCAGCTGCCTAGGCCCTCCCCCTGTTCCTAAGCGGCAAATTAAAAGCCTAGGAGTTTGGCTTGATTCAAATCTAAACTTCAATGAACAATCACGCAAAGTAGCGGCGTGATGCTACGGCCTTTTAAGAATGGTTCGGAGGATTCTTCCTTTACTACCTTTCATTGCCAGACGACTGCTGGTCCAAGGTCTCATCCTCTCACGGCTGGACTATGCTAATGCTATCTATTTGGGAGCCCCGCAATCTACTACTAAAAGACTTCAAACAGTGCAGAACTGTGCGGCGCGCATGCTGCTAAATATTCCGAGATGCATCTCGGCTAAACCCGCTCTCACTTCTCTGCACTGGCTTCCTGTCTGTCGGAGAATTCAATTCAAGGCTATGTGCATCGTACACAAAGAACTTTCTGAGAACGGCTTCCTTTTGATTCGCTCATGGATTCAACCCTACTGTCCTAACAGACCCCTGAGATCGGCGAATAAAGGCCTTATTGTAGTTCCCAAGATTAAACGCTCCCGGAGTGGAGGCCGACTGTTTACATACAATGCCGCCAGACTATGGAATAGTCTTCCCCTCCACTTACGGTCTGAACCTAACCACTTTAAGTTCAGGAAACTTCTGAAAACCTCTCTTTTTCTTTGATTGTCTTACAGCATTATTGATGTCGCAGCGCTGGGATGCCTTCGGGTAACCATGCGCTTTAGAAATGTTACTTCATTCATTCATTCTGCACTCGTCATCCGTCTTTCTGCACCTCTCGTGTCTCTTTGTGCACTTCTCTTGCCTCTTTCTGCACCTCTGTTTCTTCTCTCTGTACTTCTCTTGCCTCTTTTTGCATTTCTGTTCCTTCTTTCAGCACTTCTCTTGCCTCTTTCTGCACCTCTGCTTTACTTTCAGCACTTCTCCTGCCTCTTTCTGTACCCCTGTTCCCTCTTTCTGTACCTCTCTTGCCTGTTTTGTACCTCTCGCCTTTTTCTGCACCCGGTTCCCTCTTTCTGCACCTCTCTTGCCTGTTTCTGCAACTCTCTTTTCTCTTTCTGCGGTTCTCTTTCCTGTTTCTGTACCTCTTTTGCCTCTTTCTGCTCCTCTCTTGCCTCTTTCTGCAATTCTCTTGTCTTTTTCTATACTTCTCTTGCTTCTTTCTGTACTTCTCTCACCTGTTTCAATATTGAAATGGGAAGTGCAAGCTGTCAAGTTTAACGGTCTGCGTGCTCATGTGACTGAGGTATATGTCTACTTGTATATGTATTCTCACATGCTTTATGGATCTGAAGATGGTAGCTTAAAAAGCGGGTAGCTTCTCTTATAGGTCGTCAAATCTGCTTAGTTCTGCTCTGTCATTTGGTTGCACAGGCAGACATGTCTTATGTATATAGGTGTTATAGAGCCCCTCAAATGTACTATTGAATATGCATGTGCCCTGTATTAGCAGCAGCAAGAAATACATACACCTTCTTGTACACAAATTTACAGAGTATGCTGTTTGAAACGCGGATATTCAAGCATTTGTATGTTTATTTTTATGTAACATGTCACCAGGTAAAAGCAGAGACACACGCATGCATACCTTCACAAACTTGGTGAGACTTACAGCAGTGATATTGTTAGCATTGCTGTTTTACATTTGGTAGGCCTAACATTCTGAACAGTTGATGAATAGTGAACCTTCAAGAGAAAAGTGAGGTTTAAGACATCTTGGGAGAAGGATTAGTGATTAGGCTACTTTGTATGAGTCTGTGGAAAGGTACAGTCGAAGTAGGCCTCTTTCCGTACCTCTGTTGCTTCTTTCTGCACTTCTCTTGCTTCTTTTTGTACCTTTCTTCTTCTTTCAGGACTTCTGTTGCCTCTTTCTGCATTTTTCTTGATTCTTTCTGCACCTTTCTTCCTCTTTCTGCACCTCTCTTCCCTCTTTCTACACTTCTCTTGCTTCTTTCTGCGCCTTTCTTCCTCTTTCTGTATATGTTCAACCTATGTAGGCATAGTTAGAAATTATCATCTAAAAAACCTTAGAAATACACTGAAAAAAACACAGGTTTCAGAGACTTTATAGTTAGGCTGACATTTAATTTGTACAAAACCAGAGAAATTCGGCTGTTATAGTTAGGTGAGCTAACTATAACTCACGCCCCCACAATGCACTGCTGATGATGTCACATATTACATCACTCATGACACGGCCATTGACATCACTGATGACATCACTGATGACATCACTGATGACATCATCCACGTAATATCTGATGCACCTCCTCACACCCTAATATAACCTTTGATACATCCACTCTAAAATACAGACTACCATTCTCGAAACCATAGACTCACCAATACCAGTTAGTACATACCCGCTCACTGATTCATAGGACTACACACACATCCACTCACTAGCCCATACAGTCACTTATACACGCAGTCACTCATCAATACAGCCACTGATATATGCACTCATACACCCATACAGACACTCACACACCACCACTCACCCATAGAGTTACTCAAACACCTAGTCAGTCACCCAAAGAATCAATCACACTGTCATCTACTCACCTATACAGTTATACACACACATCAGCTCACTTATTCATACAGATAGTAACACATACTTACTCTCTTCTACAATCACTGACACAAGCACACACTCATCAATACAGCCACTCTCACAATCACTCACTCTCACATTTAGTCACTTATATACTCCAACACTCACATATACTGCCTTTCACATATGTAGTTACATACACATATACCACTGAGACATCCATTCACTCACCAACACAGCCATACGCACACTCACTCACCCATACAACCCCTCGCATATGCACTCATGAACCCATACACCCATTGAATCACCCACTCACACATCCATTCAGGGAGTCACACACACCCCCAACCACCCCCACAGACAGTCAGGCACCCATACAAGTACTCAGACAACCAATCATTAACCCATATAGATACTCATGTAGCTACTCACGAACTCATACAGCCACTTACACACCAATTGACAGACTGAAACAGACATTCACACAGTTTAATCATTCACCCATGCATTTACTAAGATACGTTTAATCACTCACTTATGCAGTCAATCATGTACCCACTAAATTATCCATTCAGACACTCATACACCAACTCATTCTTCAATACACCTTGGCGTATATATATATATATATATATATATATATATCATTCCATCCTGACAGCGTCAAAACAAACAGGCACCGACTCCGTGAAAAGTTTGGCACAGATGGCGATTTATTACAAACAAAGGTCAGACGCGTTTCGGCGGCAGGACCGCCTTGTTCACTGCATATAATGTATATAAATTCTTAAACTTTTTAAAAACACTCAGTTACTGGATGATGCCATCAGTGATGTCATCAGTGATGTCATTTGAGATGTCATCAGTGATGTTACTGACCATGTCATGAGTGATGTAAGATGTGACATCATCAGCAGTGCATTGAGGGGGCATGAGTTTTAGTTAGGTCACCTAACCATAACGGCCAAATTTCTCTGGTTTTGCACGAGTGAAATGTCAGCCTAACTATAACGTCCCTGAAACCTGTGGTTTTTTCAATGAATTTCTAAGGTTTTTTAAATGCTAATCCCTAACTATAATGTCCCTGAAACCTGTGTTTTTTTCAGTGAATATATATATATATATCATCGTGAACAAGGCCGTGAGGTAACGGTCGAAATGCGTTGATATGTTTTAAAAATAAACAAGCCAGATAACTAACCTACGGAGTGCTGATTCCGCTTTCATTTGGATGATGAGAGAGAAAGAGTGTTTTCGATATATATATAGGCGCTGGTTACCGGCACGCCCTCCCGGTTTGGTGCAACGCGTCAGCCAGCGGATTTGGAACAAGTATGGCAATACAACGCGTCGCCCCCCCAGCATTCAACATCACAGTGATACTGTTATTTCTTGCATGGGGAGGGAGGAAGCAGTATTAGACTTCACGGGGACGCCCAAGTGAACTTACTGCACTGATGACATTGCATGGACAGGTTGCAGCAGCTGGTATGCTGTCTGTGAGCCAACATTAGTTGGGACACTATTGTGTGTCTGAAAGCCCCCATTACTGAATGGATTTTTGCACCGGCATATACATACCACAATGCATCTGTTTGAAACAAAAGCGCATGGTGCAAGCATCTGATATAGCAATACACCTTTAAGGCAGAGGAGGGGTCAAGCCATAACTCCAGTGGGAGTGGACTATCCAGCAGGTATATGGATCCCAGGTGAAGACGCCCTGTGAGTGAGACCGGCACTGAAGAAAGCTGTCAGGCTGAAACGCGTCTGCCGTTGCGTTTCACCATTTTTGTAACGATGCACAGAGACCTTTGAATTGGCAATAAATCCACTTGAGAATTGATTCCCCAGTTGTGCCGGACCCGTTTGTATCTTCAAGTGGGTATTGGATTTCATGTTTCACCAGTTTTCGCAGGCACAGGTTACCGGCACGCCCTCCCGGTTTGGTGCAACATGTCAGCCAGCGTATTTGGAACAAGTATGGCAATACAATGTGTCGCCCCCCCAGCATTCAACATCACAGTGATACTGTTATTTCTTGCATGGGGAGGGAGGAAGCAGTATTAGACTGCACGGGGACGCTCAAGTGAACTTACTGCACTGATGACATCACATGAACAGGTTGCAGCAGCTGGTATGCTGTCCGTGAGCCAACATTAGTTGGGACACCACTGCGTGTCTGAAAGCCCCCATTACTGAATGGATTTTTGCACCGGCATATACATACCACAATGCATCTGTTTGAAACAAAAGCGCATGGTGCAAGCATCTGATATAGCAATACACCTTTAAGGCAGAGGAGGGACAAGCCATAACTCCAGTGGGAGTGGACTATCCAGCAGGTATATGGATCCCAGGTGAAGACACCCTGTGAGTGAGACCGTCACTGAAAAAAGCCGTTAGGCTGAAACGCGTCTGCCGTTGCGTTTCACCATTTTTGTAACGATGCGCAGAGACCTTTGAATTGGCAATAAATCCACTTGAGAATTGATTCCCCAGTTGTGTCGGACTCGTTTGTGTCTTCAAGTGGGTATTGGATTTCATATATATACACATATATATATATACATATATATTTATATATATATATATATATATGTATATATATATATATATATATATTTGAAAATTTCCCACGCTCACAGAACGAAAGAAAGAAGAGCCGCACTCAGGATTTCAATTTTGGAGTTAGTATTTTAATGACTCGATGCGTTTCAACAGCACGGTCTTTGTCAAAAAGTCAATACAAAGAACAGGAAGTGGCAGTGTCTTTTAAACATTTCCTGTTTTAACCATGGACATAGAAAACACAGCATAGAATGATCGTCTGCCTTGTGAGTAAAAAGAAGACAGACTTGCAAAAACTTTATCTATTCATTCGTAAAGATTATAAACAATGCATACAATTCATGAATATGACAGTTTAATCAAACCTATGCAAAGTGACTTAAAATAAAATAATTTAATCCTTAAATCAATTCTCATGTGGCAATGGGTGAAAACAAGTGTGTGGAACAGACTGCCAAGTGGCAGAGAGCACTGGTGTAGTGCTAAATTATATGTCCAGTGAAACGGTTGTGGCGCTGCACTTTGGCACATGGAAACCCTTTTTGGCAAATTGAGACTCCCATGATAGCTCAATGAGAGAGGAAATTGTTATTTAAATTTAAAATATAAAATAGTAAACGGATGGGTGAGTACCCATTTGTGTACCTCCCAATACTGCCACATGATGTCCACTGGTGTAAGACCCTGGGTTAAGCCCACTTCCGGTCCTATTGTAGAACTAGAAAAATAATAACGGTGTTGCGGAGAGGCAGTGAAGTGGACAAAGGGTGAAAAAATAAAACAAATCCAAAAGGAGGGGTGGGTGGGTGCAGAACCTTAGTCGGTCTGCTGGGAGGCCATGTACTGGGGGGCAGATACATGGTCAGAAGGCGAGGATGGAGGATGCAGGGACTCAAAAACTGATAGTTCACCTTGTTTCTATGTTGTAAGGATGGAGGGGTGTCATTGTAAGGACCCGTTTGTGTATTCAAGTGGGTATTGGATTTCATATATATACACATATATATATATTCACTGAAAAAACCATAGGTTTCAGGGGCGTTATAGTTAGTTGGACATTTCCATCGTACAAAACCATAGAAATTCCCCCGTTATAGTTAGTTCAGCTAACTATAACTCGCGCGCCCGCAATGCACTGCTGATGACGTCACATATTACATCACTCATGACATGGTCAGTGACATCACTCATGACATCACTGATGACATCTCAAATGACATCACTGATGACATCACTGATGGATGACATCATCCTTGTGATAGAGTGGCAGACCTCCTCAAACCCTAATATAACCTTTGATACACACACTCAAAAATACAAACTAACATTTTCAAAACAATGGACATACCAATACCAGTTACAACACACCTATTCAGTAATTCCAAGATCTACACACACATGTACTCACTCATCATATGTACTCATACACCTATACATCCTGTTACACACCGCCACTCATCCATAGAGTTACTCACACACATAGTCACACATGCAAACAAAGTATCAAACATCCATTTACTTGCATATACAGTTATACACACACACTACCACACTTACTTCTACAGAAACTTACACATACTTACTCTCTTAAACAATCACTTATAGAAACACCTACTTATTTGTACAGGAACTCTTCCAATCTCTCACTCTCACATATACTCACTTATATACACCAATACTCACATATACTAGTTTAAAACATATGTAGTTACTCATAAAGACACTATTGAGACAGTCATTCACTCACTAACACACCCATACACATACTCATCCACCTATACAGTCCTGCACACATGCTGTCTTCAACACATACAAACAGTGAGTCACTCATTCATGCATCTATGCACTAAGTAATACCCCCCACCAAACCATACAGACACTCAGACACTCATACTGCTACTCAAAAACCAACTAATAACCCATATAGACACTCATGTAGCTACTCACCAACCCATGCAGCCACTTATACACAAAGTGAGAGACTGATACAGATATTTTCATATTTAAACATTACTCACTAACCCATGTATTCACTAAGATACACTTAGTCAGTTATACAATCAATTTTACAAAAAAAATCATCCATTTAGACACTTATATACCCATTTATTCTTCCATCGACCTTGAGATATACATATATAAAACATATTTAATTTTCAGAAAAACACACATTTACTGGATGATGTCATTTGAGATGTCATCAGTGATGTCATGAGTGATGTCACTGACCATGTCATGAGTGATGTAATATGTGACGTCATCAGCAGTGCATTGCGGAGCGCGTGAGTTATAGTTAGATGAACTAACTATAACGGGGAATTTCTATGGTTTTGTACGATGAAAATGTCCAACTAACTATAACGCCCCTGAAACCTATGGTTTTTTCAGTGAATTTCTAAGGTTTTTTAAATGCTAATTTCTAACTATAACGTGCCTGAAACCTATGGTTTTTTCAGTGAATATATATATATTTATTATACTATGTATACATGTGAAAATATCTCGGTCCCCTGTTTGCCTCGGTGGCACGGAAAAAATGGGTGGAACTGACGTCAGCACGCCGACGAGGTCCTCTTATGGCTCCGATGACGTCATACGGTGTCGCGAGCGGAGCCGTGCTCGTTGACGTGGGAGAGCTAGGAAAGAATTTCCGTGGAATGCTGGTGCAGGGATATTCACCTAAGTGTTCAGGCTAGTCCTTTGGGAGCAACTGTTTATGTTGCCACTCCAGAAACCGAAACCAGTGATCCGAGGGCAGAGGCCCTGCAGATGGCACATGAGGTGGGGTACCCAGCCGTGTGCACCGGCGGGGCAGCGAAGTGACAAGCACCACAACCCACAAAAAGGCAACGAGGGCACTGAATAACACAGGATCTTCTCTTTGTATCTGGCAGGAACAACGAAATTAAAATGCCCTAGTACCAAAATGTAGAATTAGATGCCGCTTCTGCCTCCCGTACCCTGGAGGCGGCACATGGGTCACGCGGTACGGTCATACTGCGGTGGGACGCACACTCGTTGACCTCTCATGGCACTGCTCCACACTTCAGGGAGGACGCTTTCCATTATCTATGTTTTCTGATGACATGTCGCGCCGGCCCCGTCCAACAACAGAACTCCTTTAGATCCAAACAGACTCTTCTACTCTCTCACCGGAAGTGAAACCAGGCCACGCGGACACTTTCACAATACAACAGCCGGTAATGCACTTTTCGGTAAAAAAAACACATTCCTTCCTCCTAATTAATCAAATAACCGTCTCACTGAAGAACAGGGGCCAGCTTCGATCGGTAAACAGCCGTTACAATGACTTTTTTACTTTGCGATACCATTACAACGCATGCATTACCACGCATGCGTTGTACATCACAAAGTCATTACTACGCATTTTTTAGAACGCATGGTCATTTACCACGCATGCCTTTACAACGAATTTTGTTGTAAAGGTATGTATGGTAAATGACCATGTGTTCTAAAAACATGTAGACGATCCATGTCGTTGTAAGGAAACAGAGGCTGTTCCGTTTCCTCACAACGACGTGCACCGCCCCTCAGAGATGACGTGAAGCAGGAACCATGAGGAGAGAGGAACCATGAGGAGTGAGAGGTAAGGGGGATTGGGCATGGGGTGGGGGTTTCTTTTCTAGGGTTTAGGGTAGTGCAGTGGTGTTTGGGTGGTGTAGGGGTCGTGCTGGGGGTAGTGTTTTAGGGTTTAGGGTAGTGCAGTGGTGTTTGGGTAGTGTAGGGGTCGTGCTGGAGTTAGTGTTTTAGGGTTTAGGGTAGTGCAGTAGTGTAGGGGGTCGTGCGGGGGGTAGTGTTTTAGGGTTTAGGGTAGTGCAGGGGTGTTTGTGTAGTGTAGGGGGTCATGCTGGGGGTAGTGTTTTATGGTTTAGGGTAGTGCAGTGGTGTTTGGGTAGTGTAGGGGTCGTGCTGGGGGTAGATTTAGGGTTTAGGGTAGTGCAGTGGTGTTTGGGTAGTGTAGGAGTCGTGCTGGGGGTAGTGTTTTAGGGTTTAGGGTAGTGCAGTGGTGTTTGTGTAGTGTAGGGGGTTGTGCTGGGGGTAGTGTTTTAGGGTTTATGTTAGTGCAGTGGTGTTTGGGTAGTGTAGGGGTAGTGCTAGGGTAGTGTCTTAGGGTTTAGGGCAGTGCAGTGGTGTTTTTGTAGTGAAGGGGGTCATGCTGTGGGTAGTGTTTTAGGGTTTAGGGTAGTGGAGTCGTGTTTGTGTAGTGTAGGGGGTCGTGTTTTAGGGTATAGGGTAGTGCAGTGGTGTTTGGGTAGTGTAGGGGTCGTGCAGGGGGTAGTGTTTTAGGGTTTAGGGTAGTGCAGTAGTGTAGGGGGTCATGCTGGGGGTAGTGTTTTAGGGTTTAGGGTAGTGCAGTGGTGTATGGGTAGTGTAGGGGTCATGCTGGGGTAGTGTTTTAGGGTTTAGGGTAGTACAGTGGTGTTTGAGTAGTGTAGGGGTCATGCTGGTGGTAGTGTTTTAGGGTTTAGGGTAGTGCAGTGGTGTTTGTGTAGTGTAGGGGTTACTGCTGGGGGTAGTGTTTTATGGTTTAGGGTAGTGCAGTGGTGTTTGGGTAGTGTAGGGGTCATGCTGGGGGTAGATTTAGGGTTTAGGGTAGTGCAGGGAGTTGTGCTGGGGTAGTGTTTTAGGGTTTAGGGTAGTGCAGTGATGTTTGGGTAGTGTAGGGGGTTGTGCTGGGGGTAGTGTTTTAGGGTTTAGGGTAGTGAAGTAGTGTAGGGGGTCATGCTGGGGGTAGTGTTTCAGGGTTTAGGGTAGTGCAGTGGTGTATGGGTAGTGTAGGGGTTCATGCTGGGGTAGTGTTTTAGGGTTTAGGGTAGTGCAGTGGTGTTTGAGTAGTGTAGGGGTCATGCTGGTGGTAGTGTTTTAGGGTTTAGGATAGTGCAGTGGTGTTTGTGTAGTGTAGGGGTCATGCTGGGGGTAGTGTTTTATGGTTTAGGGTAGTGCAGTGGTGTTTGGGTAGTGTAGGGGTTGTGCTGGGGGTAGATTTAGGGTTTAGGGTAGTGCAGTGGTGTTGGGTAGTGTAGGGAGTCGTGCTGGGGGTAGTGTTTTAGGGTTTAGGGTAGTGCAGTGGTGTTTGTGTAGTGTAGGGGGTCATGCTGGGGGTAGTGTTTTATGGTTTAGGGTAGTGCAGTGGTGTTTGGGTAGTGTAGGGGTCGTGATGGGGGTAGATTTAGGGTAGTGCAGTGGTGTTGGGTAGTGTAGGGAGTCGTGCTGTGGGTAGTGTTTTAGGATTTAAGTTAGTGCAGTGGTGTTTGTGTAGTGAAGGGGGTCATGCTGTGAGTAGTGTTTTAGGGTTTAGGGTAGTGCAGTTGTGTTTGTGTAGTGTAGGGGGTCGTGTTTTAGGGTATAGGGTAGTGCAGTGGTGTTTGGGTAGTGTAGGTGTCATGCTGGGGTTAGTGTATTAGGGTTTAGGGTAGTGCAGTGGTGTTTGGGTAGTGTAGGGGTCGTGCTGGGGGTAGTGTTTTAGGGTTTAGGGTAGTGCAGTGGTATTTGTGTAGTGTGGGAGGTCATGCTGGGGGTATATTTAGGGTTTAGTGTAGTGCAGTGGTGTTTGGGTAGTGTAGGAGTCGTGCTGGTGGTAGTGTTTTAGGGTTTAGGGTAGTGCAGTTATGTTTGGGTAGTGTAGGGTGTCGTGCTGGGGGTAGTGTTTTAGCACTAATTTTTCTTTCTACAGCACTAACCATAATTTCTATGACAAAATGAACCCCTCATTTTGTTCCTTTTTAAATTAAATGTTTTAAGAGTTACCAGTTTATTCCAATTAAGATGGCTTCAGGTGTGCCATAATTTTGTCATAAGTAAGACTGTTAGCACTCTAGTTGTTCTTTAGAACACTCTGGGAAGCTGCAGTAGAACACAAAGGCATCAACTGACAGGCTGATCCTGTTGAAATATAACAGGAAGATATTTGAGATCACACTTGAAACATGTCCTAATTTTTCTTTCTACAGCACTAACCATAATTTCTATGACAAAATGAACCCCATCATTTTGTTCCTTTTTAAATTAAATATTTTAAGTGTTACCAGATTATTCCAATCAAGATGGCTTCAGATATGCCATAATTTTGTCATAAGTAAGGCTGATAGCACTCTAGTTGTTCTTTAGAACACTCTGGGAAGCTGCAGTAGAACACAAAGGCATCAACTGACAGGCTGCTCCTGTTGAAATATAACAGGAAGATATTTGAGATCTCACTTAAAACATGTCCTAATTTTTCTTTCTACAGCACTAACCATAATTTCTATGACAAAATGAACCCCATCATTTTGTTCCTTTTTAAATTAAATGTTTTAAGTGTTACCAGTTTATTCCAATCAAGATGGTTTCAGGTGGGCCATAATGTTGTCATAAGTAAGGCTGTTAGCACTCTAGTTGTTCTTTAGAACACTCTGGGAAGCTGCAGTAGAACACAAAGGCATCAACTGACAGGCTGCTCCTGTTGAAATATAACAGGAAGATATTTGAGATCTCACTTAAAACATGTCCTAATTTTTCTTTCTACAGCACTAACCATAATTTCTATGACAAAATGAACCCCATCATTTTGTTCCTTTTTAAATTAAATGTTTTAAGTGTTACCAGTTTATTCCAATCAAGATGGCTTCAGGTGTGCCATACTTTTGTCATAAGTAAGGCTGTTAGCACTCTAGTTGTTCTTTAGAACACTCTGGGAAGCTGCAGTAGAACACAAAGGCATCAACTGACAGGCTGCTCCTGTTGAAATATAACAGGAAGATATTTGAGATCTCACTTAAAACATGTCCTAATTTTTCTTTCTACAGCACTAACCATAATTTCTATGTCAAAATGAACCCCATCATTTTGTTCCTTTTTAAATTAAATGTTTTAAGTGTTACCAGTTTATTCCAATCAAGATGGCTTCAGGTGTGCCATAATTTTGTCATAAGTAAGGCTGTTAGCACTCTAGTTGTTCTTTAGAACACTCTGGGAAGCTGGAGTAGAACACAAAGGAATCAACTGACAGTCTCTGCCCTATTTGGATGTACATGTTTTACTGAGAATGTCAGACTTCATTCTCATATGACTAAGAAAGATAATGTGAATTTACAGAAAATATGCTCTCATTTTAGCTTCTGGAGCACCTTCCAAAACTCTATGGGACAAGCATGTGAAAATAGTTTTCTCTCAAACATGATATCCCAGCAGAAGGTTTTTCACAGGGTAAAATCACCTTAGAACACACCACAATTCCTGAAATTAGTATGGTACCATCAACAAATGAATTCTAATGTAACTAAAGTCTGTTATCACCCTTTATAGTTCTCCTTTTGGTAACCCTCAAAATCTTCGATTCACTACAATGCATTTCAATGGGGTACTATCATTTATATTGGTCCCAAGATGGCTGCCAGCAATTCCAGGATGAAGTGCTGACAGCCAATCAGATCTCACAATGACATGTGTGGTTAGGCTCCGCCCAGATATATATGTGTTTTCTTTTTCAAATTTCTCAGAAACTACTGAACGGATTTACACCATTTAAGCAAAAGGCACGACACTGAAACAAGGGCTACCTCTTTGCCAAATTTGGTGTAATTCCGTTCAGCAGTTCGGGCTGTAGCTGCGATGAAAGGTCCCTATGGAAAATGAATGGGGAAAACACGTTTTGGGACCCCCTTTCTCTCGGCCCCGCTTGACGGATCACCCCGAGACTTTCAGGATAGGAGCGGACCGGAGCGCCCCAACAAGTTGGAAACTTTCGCGAAGATTCGTCAACCGGCGCCAACGTTATTGCAAATAGAATGTTGCGGATTTCCTATGGAAAATAGGTCCTAACTATAACTATCTACTGGCGACCGCCAGTAGATAATACATATATATTTATATATATATATATATATATATATATATATTATCTACTGGCGGTCGCCAGTAGATAGTTATAGTTAGGACCTATTTTCCATAGGAAATTCACAACATTCTATTTCCAATAACTTTGGCGCCGGTCGACGAATCTTCGTGAAATTTTCAAAACTTATGGCTTGCTCCGGTCCGCTCCTATCCTGAAAGTCTCGGGGTGATTCATCAAGTGGGGGCCGAGAAAAAACGGGGGTCCCAAAACATGTTTTCCCCATGCAATTTTCCATAGGAACCTTTAGTCGCAGCTACAGCCCGAACTGCTGAACGGAATTACACCAAACGTGGCAAAAAGGTAGCCCTTGGTTCAGAGTCATGCCTTTTGGTTAAATGGTGTAAATCCGTTCAGTAGTTCCTGAGAAAATCAAAAGTAAAATCACATATATATCTGGGCGGAGCCTAACCACACATGTCATTGTGAGATCTGATTGGCTGTCAGCACTTCATCCTGGAATTGCTGGCAGCCATCTTGGGACCAATATACATGATAGTACCCCATTGAAATGCATTGTAGTGAATCAAAGATTTTGAGGGTTACCAAAAGGAGAACTATAAAGGGTGATAACAGACTTTAGTTACATTAGAATTCATTTGTTGATGGTACCATACTAATTTCAGGAATTGTGGTGTGTTCTAAGGTGATTTTACCCTGTGAAAACCTTCTGCTGGGATATCATGAATCATGTTTGAGAGAAAACTATTTTCACATGCTTGTCCCATAGAGTTTTGGAAGGTGCTCCAGAAGCTAAAATGAGAGCATATTTTCTGTAAATTCACATTATCTTTCTCAGTCATGTGAGAATGAAGTCTGACATTCTCAGTAAAACATGTACATCCAACAAGGGCAGAGACTGTCAGTTGATTCCATTGTGTTCTACTGCAGCTTCCCAGAGTGTTCTAAAGAACAACTAGAGTGCTAACAGCCTTACTTATGACAAAATTATGGCACACCTGAAGCCATCTTGATTGGAATAAACTGGTAACTCTTCAAACATTTAATTTAAAAAGAACAAAATGAGGGGGTTCATTTTGTCATAGAAATTATGGTTAGTGCTGTAGAAAGAAAATTAGGACATGTTTTAAGTGAGATCTCAACTATCTTCCTGTTATATTTCAACAGGAGCAGCCTGCCAGTTGATTCCTTTGTGTTCTACTGCAGCTTCCCAGAGTGTTCCAAAGAACAACTAGAGCGCTAACAGCCTTACTTATGACAAAAGTATGGCACACCTGAAGCCATCTTGATTGAAATAAACTGGTAACACTTAAAACATTTAATTTAAAAGGAACAAAATGATGGGGTTCATTTTGTCATAGAAATTATGGTTAGTGCTGTTGAAAGAAAAATTAGGACATGTTTCAAGTGTGATCTCAAATATCTTCCTGTTATATTTCAACAGGAGCAGCCTGTCAGTTGATGCCTTTGTGTTCTACTGCAGCTTCCCAGAGTGTTCTAAAGAACAACTAGAGAGCTAACAGTCTTACTTATGACAAAATTATGGCACACCTGAAGCCATCTTGATTGGAATAAACTGGTAACACTTAAAACCTTTAATTTAAAAAGGAACAAAATGAGGGGGTTCATTTTGCCATAGAAATGAACAACATTCCCAGCACGACCCCTACACTACACAAGCACCACTGCACTAGCCTAAACCCTAAAACACTACCCCCAGCACAACCCCCTTCACTACCTAAACACAACGGCACTACCATAAACCCTAAAACACTACCTCCAGCACGACCCCCTACACTACACAAACACCACTGCACTAACATAAACCTTAAAACACTACCCCCAGCACGACCCCCTACACTACCCACATCAATGCACTACCCTAAACCATAAAACACTACCCCCAGCACAACCCCCTACACTACCCAAACACCACTGCCATACCCTAAACCCTAAAACACTACCACCAGCATGAACCCCTACACTACCCAAACACCACTGCACCACCCTAAACCCTAAAACACTACCCCCAGCACTATACCCTACACTACCCAAACACCACTGCACTACCCTAAACCCTAAAACACTACCCCCAGCACGACTCCCTACACTACCCAAACACCACTGCACTACCCTACACCCTAAATCTTCCCCCAGCACGACCCCCTACACTACCCAAACACCACTGCACTACCCTAAACCCTAAAACACTACCACCAGCATGACCCCCTACACTACTCAAACACCACTGCACTACCCTAAACCCTAAAACACTACCCCAGCACGACCCCTACACCACCCAAACACCACTGCACTACCCTAAATCCAAAACACTACCCCCAGCACGACCCCCTACACTACCCAAACACCACTGCATGACCCTAAACCCTAAAACACGACCCCCTACACTACACAAACACCACTGCACTACCCTAAACCCTAAAACACTAGAACCCAGCACGACCCCCTACAGTACACCAACACCACTGCACTACCCTAAACCCTAAAACACTACCCCCTACACTACACAAAAACCACTGCACTACCCTAAACCGAAAAACACTACCCCAGCATGACCCCCTACACTACACAAACACCACTGTACTACCGTAAACCCAAAACACTACCCCAGCACTACCCCCTATACTACCCAAACACCACTGCACTACCCTAAACCCTAAAACACTACCCCCAGCATGACTCCCTACACTACACAAACACCACTGCACTACCCTAAACTCTAAAACACTACCCCCAGCATGACCCCCTACACTACCCAAACACCACTGCACTACCCTAAACCCTAAAACACTACCTCCAGCACGACTCCCTACACTACACAAACACCACTGGACTACCCTAAACCCTAAAACACTACCCCCAGCATGACTCCCTACACTACCCAAACACCACTGCACTACACTAAACCCTAAATCTACACCCAGCATGACCTCCCACACTACACAAACACCACTGCACTACCCTAACCCTAAAACACTACCCCAGCATGACCCCCTACACTACCCAAACACCACTGCACTACCCTAAACCCTAAAACACTAACCCCAGCATGACCCCTACACTACCCAAACACCACTACACTACCCTATACCCTAAAACACGACCCCCTACACTACACAAACACGACTGCACTACCCTAAACCCTAAAACACTACCCACAGCATGACCCCTACACTACACAAACACCACTGCACTACCCTAAACCCTAAAACACTACCCCCTACAGTACACAAACACCACTGCACTACCCTAAACCCTAAAACACTACCCCCAGCATGACCCCCTATACTACACAAACACCACTGCACTACCCTAAACCCCCCTACACTATACAAACACCACTGCACTACTCTAAACCCTAAAACACTACCCCCAGCACTAACCCCTCACAACAAAAACACCACTGCACTACCCTAAACCCTAAATCTACCCCCAGCACGACCCCCTACACTACCCAAACACCACTGCCATACCCTAAACCCTAAAACACTACCCCCAGCATGAACCCCTACACTACCCAAACACCACTACACTACCCTAAACCCTAAAACACTACCCCAGCACTACCCCCTACACTACCCAAACACCACTGCACTAACATAAACCCTAAAACACTACTCCATCACAACCCCCTACACTACACAAACACCACTGCACTACCCTAAACCCTAAAACACTACCCCCAGCACGACTTCCTACACTACCCAAACACCACTGCACTACCCTAAACCCTAAATCTACCCCAGCACGACCCCCTACACTACCCAAACACCACTGCACTACCCTAAACCATAAAACACTACCCCCAGCATGACCCCCTACACTACACAAACACCACTGCACTACCCTAAACCCTAAAACACTACAACCAGCATGACCCCCTACACTACGCAAACACCACTGCACTACCCTAAACCCTAAAACACTACCCCAGCACGACCCCCTACACTACCCATACACCACTGCACTACCCTAAACCCTAAAACACTACCCCCAGCACGACCCCCTACACTACTGCACTACCCTAAACCCTAAAACACTACCCCCAGCACGACCCCCTACTCTACCCAAACACCACTGCACTACCCTAAAGCCTAAAACACTACCCCCAGCATGACCCCCTACACCACCCAAACACCACTGCACTATCCTAAACCCTAGAAAAGAAACCCCCACCCCATGCCCAATCCCCCTTACCTCTCACTCCTCGTGGTTCCTCTCTCCTCGTGGTTCCTGCTTCACGTCGTCTCTGAGGGGCGGTGCACGTCGTTGTGAGGAAACGGAACAGCCTCTGTTTCCTTACAACGATGTGGATCATCTACATGTTTTTTAGAACGCATGGTCCTTTACCATACATACCTTTTCAACAAAATTCGTTGTAAAGGCATGCGTGTTAAATGACCATGCGTTCTAAAAAAAGTGTAGTAATGACTTCGCGATGTACAACGCATGCGTGGTAATGCATGCGTTGTAATGGTATCGCGAAGTAAAAAAGTCGTTGTAACGGCTGCTTACCGATCGAAATCTGGCCCCTGTTCTTCAGTGAGACGTTTATTTGATTAATTAGGAGGAAGGAATGTGTTTTTTTTACTGAAAAGTGCATTCCCAGCTGTTGTATTGTGAAAGTGTCCGCGTGGCCTGGTTTCACTTCCGGTGAGACAGTGAAAGACTCTGTTTGGATCTAAAGGAGTTCTGTTGTTGGACGGGGCCGGCGCGAAACGTCATCAGAAAACATAGCTAATGGAAAGCGTCCTCCCTGAAGTGTGGAGCAGGTCCATGAGAGGTCAACGAGTGTGCGTCCCACCGCAGTATGACCGTACCGCGTGACCCATGTGCCGCCTCCAGGGTACGGGAGGCAGAAGCGGCATCGCAGGTCCTCTTGAAGACCGTTGTAGCACTAATTCTACATTTTGGTACTAGGGCATTTTAACTTCGTTGTTCCTGCCAGATACAAAGAGAAGATCCTGTGTTATTCAGTGCCCTCGTTACCTTTTTTGTGGGTTGTGGTGCTTGTCACTTCGCTGCCCCGCCGGTGCACTGGGGTGGTGGAGTGAGCTAAAGAATGATGATGGATTAAACCCAGATCAGTTGACTGGGGGTGAGTGTTTGATTGGCTCAAACGTTCCGTCCATCATCCCCTTTTGTATCGCGGTGCACACGACTGGGCACCCCACCTTGTGTGCCATCTGCAGCGCCTCTGCCCTCTGATCACTGGTTTTGGTTTCTGGAGTGGCAACATAAACAGTTGCTCCCAAAGGACTAGCCTGAACACTTAGGTGAATATCCCCTGCACCAGCATTCCAAGGAAATTCTTTCCTAGCTCTCCCACGTCAACGAGGACATCATAATAGCACGGCTCCGCTCGCGACACCGTATGACGTCATCGGAGCCATAAGAGGACCTCGTCGGCGTGCTGACGTCAGTTCCACCCATTTTTTCCGTGCCACTGAGGCAAACAGGCGGACCGAGACATTTTCACATGTATACATAGTATAATAAATATATATATATTCACTGAAAAAACCATAGGTTTCAGGCACGTTATAGTTAGAAATTAGCATTTAAAAAACCTTAGAAATTCACTGAAAAAACCATAAGTTTCAGGCACGTTATAGTTAGAAATTAGCATTTAAAAAACCTTAGAAATTCACTGAAAAAACCATAGGTTTCAGGGGCGTTATAGTTAGTTGGACATTTCACTCGTACAAAACCATAGAAATTCCCCCGTTATAGTTAGTTCAGCTAACTATAAATCGCGAGCCCGCAATGCACTGCTGATGACGTCACATATTACATCACTCATGACATGGTCAGTGACATCACTCATGACATCACTGATGACATCTCAAATGACATCACTGATGACATCACTGATGACATCATGCTTGTGATAGAGTGGCAGACCTCCTCTCACCCTAATATAACCTTTGATACACACACTCAAAAATACAAACTGACATTTTCAAAACAATGGACATACCAATACCAGTTACAACACACCTATTCAGTAATTCCAAGATCTACACACACATCCACTCATTCACCAACAGTCCCCATACAGTCACTCATACATGTACCGACTCATCATATGTACTCATACATCCTGTTACACACCGCCACTCATCCTTAGAGTTACTCACACACATAGTCACACATGCAAACAAAGTATCAAACATCCATTTACTTGCATATACAGTTATACACACACAACCACACTTACTTCTACAGAAACTACACATACTTACTCTCTTAAACAATCACTTATAGAAACACCTACTTATTTGTACAGGAACTCTTCCAATCTCTCACTCTCACATATACTCACTTATATACACCAATACTCACATATACTAGTTTAAAACATATGTAGTTACTCATAAAGACACTATTGAGACAGTCATTCACTCACTAACACACCCATACACACACTCATCCACCTTTACAGTCCTGCACACATGCTGTCTTCAACACATACAAACAGTGAGTCACTCATTCATGCATCTATGCACTAAGTAATAACCCCCACCGAACCATACAGACACTCAGACACTCATACTGATACTCAAAAAACCAACTAATAACCCATATAGACACTCATGTAGCTACTCACCAACCCATGCAGCCACTTATACACAAAGTGAGAGACTGATACAGATATTTTCATATTTAAACATTACTCACAAACCCATGTATTCACTAAGATACACTTAATCAGTCAGTTATACAATCAATTTTACAAAAAAAATCATCCATTTAGACACTTATATACCCATTTATTCTTCCATCGACCTTGAGATATACATATATAAAACATATTTAATTTTCAGAAAAACACACATTCACTGGATGATGTCATCACTGATGTCATCAGTGATGTCATCAGTGATGTCATTTGAGATGTCATCAGTGATGTCATGAGTGATGTCACTGACCATGTCATGAGTGATGTAATATGTGACGTCATCAGCAGTGCATTACGAGCGTGCGAGTTATAGTTAGCTGAACTAACTATAACGGGGAATTTCTATGGTTTTGTACGAGTGAAATGTCCAACTAACTATAACGCCCCTGAAACCTATGGTTTTTTCAGTGAATATATATATATATATTATCTACTGGCGGTCGCCAGTAGATAGTTAGGACCTATTTTCCATAGGAAATTCACAACATTCTATTTGAAATAACTTTGGCGCCGGTTGACAAATCTTCGCGAAATTCTCAAAACTCGTGGGGCGCTCCGGTCCGCTCCTATCCTGAAAGTTTCGGGGTGATTTGGCAAGCGGAAGCTGAGAAAAAAGGGGGGTCCCAAAACGTGTTTTCTCCATGTTAATTCCCATAGGAAATTTTAGACACGGCTACAGCCCGAACTGCTGAACGGAATTACACCAAATTTGGCAAAAGGTAGCGCTTGGTTCAGAAAGAACCCTTTTGTTAAATGGTGTAAATCCGTTCAGTAGTTGCTGAGAAAATCAAAGTAAATCCACATATATATCTATGGCCGCGGAGGGTCCGCGCACCCTGAGTGCACCTTCCCGATCCACGAGCTGTATGCTAATTGGCTGTCAACACTCCAAACCAGGAAGTGTTGGCAGACATCTTGTTCCTCGGTAGAACCGAGGCACAAGAAAAACAGGAAAAAAACACGCAAAACGCAAAAGGGGGCAGGGTAGAAACACCCTGAACCCCTAGGCCTGCTTAGGGGTCCCACAAGGACCCCAGGGCCAAAAAGCATTTATCTTTTTTTTTTAAATCGGCGGGATGCGCCTAGGATGCGCGGATCCCGCCGAGAAAAAAAAAAAACGAAGCGCGGTCTCCTGCGCTTCGATGGGATTGGCCCCGGGTGGGCCAAGTCCCGGGGGGCATGCAGAGGGTTAATAAAAATGTGTGGGGGCCTCTAAGGCCCTCACAAGCCCCGGGGACCGCCACCCCCGGGCTTCTTTTTTATAATTAAATTACCTGTGTGGGGGGCTCAAGCCCCACACGCCCGAGAACCGCCACCTCCCGGGGGCACTAACAATGTGGAATATGGGGTTCCGGTTCGGACCTCCAAGCCCGAGGATCACCACCTCCCGGGGCTGTGCAATTGTTGGGAGGGGGCCGCGTGGCCCCCTCCTGGAGCATGTGGTGGCCCTGGGGACCGCCACCCCCAGGGCCGGCTCCTGCAGTGTCCCGGGGTGCCTACCCCCGGGACACTGCTGTTTGCAATGGCAGGATGGGAGCCGCGCGGCTCCCGTCCTGTAATTGCAAACTTGCTTTGATTCATTGAAGCAAGAGCAGGGAAACCTGCTCTCGCTTCAATGAAGCAAAGCAGATTGCTTTTCCATAAGGGGAGCTGCATGTCAGCAGCTCCCCTTATGGAAAAGCAATGCCGGCTCCCGCAGGGACGCGGGAAGCCGGTGGGACCGTGCGGGGATTGGGGACCCCCACGGTCCCCAACGAGTGGCCAGGTCCCGGGGGATGGGGTCCCCGGGGCCATTAGTAGCCCGGGAGGGGGGCCACGCAGCCCCCTCCCCAAGAAGAAAATAAAAGGCCGGCCCCGGGGGATGGGGTCCCCGGGGCCTTAAATGGCCGGAGGAGGGGGGCCACGCAGCCCCCGTCCAAATATTTTTTTTTTACAAAAAAAAGAGGGTGTGCCCCGGGGGATGGGGTCCCCGGGGCAAATAGAGGCCCAGGGAAGGGGGGCCACGCGGCACCCTTCCCATTTTTTTTTTAAAGAAAATCCTCAGGCCCCGGGGGATGGGGTCCCCGGGGCCAAAAGTGGCCGAGGGAAGGGGGACACGCAGCCCCCCTCTCATAAAAAAAAAAGCAAAGAAGAAAAAAAAGACCGGCATCGTGCCGGAGGCCCCGCACCCTCCCTGCAGCAGTCTGAAAACGCGCCCCTGGCGCGTTGTAAGAAGGCAGTAATTCCCCTTGAATACTGGGGGTCCCTGGGGGCCAACTAGCCCATCAGGTACCTCAGTATGCGCCAGGAGCTGCGTTGCAGAGAGGTGTTCAGAGGCCACGCCCCTTTTTACACCTCTCTGCAACGCAGCTCTGTGGTGCTTTTTGGAGGTACATGGTGAGCTAAACTTAAAATGCGCCACGGGGCGCGTTTGCACAGTGGTGAAGGGAGGGGGCGGGGCTTCAGGTGACATGTGTGCAAGCAGGCCCCGTGGCGTGTTTTAAGATGGGGAATTAAATCCCCTTCAATCCTGAGGGTCCCTGGGGGCCAACTAGCCCACCAGGTACGTCCAGAAAGCGCCACAGAGCTGCGTTGCAGAGAGGTGTAAAAAGGGGCGAGGCCTCTGAACACCTCTCTGCAACGCAGCTCCCTGGCACTACTGGAGGTACAGGGTGGGCTAGTTGGACCCCAGGGACCCTCATGATTCAAGGGGACTTAATCCCCAACTTAAAACGCGCCACGGGCGCGTTTGCACAGTGGTGAAGGGAGGGGGCGGGGCACGTTATAGTTAGAAATTAGCATTTAAAAAACCTTTGAAATTCACTTAAAAACCATAGGTTTCAGGCACGTTATATTTAGAAATTAGCATTTAAAAACCTTTGAAATTCACTGAAAAAACCATAGGTTTCAGACACGTCATAGTTAGAAATGAGCATTTAAAAAACCTTTGAAATTCACAGAAAAAACCATAGGTTTTAGGGACAGTTATAGTTAGTTGGACATTGCACTCGTACAAAACCCGTGAAATTCCCCGTTATAGTTAGTTCAGCTAACTATAACTGCGCGCCCGCAATGCACTGCTGATGACGTCACATATTACATCACTCATGACATGGTCAGTGACATCACTGATGACATCACTGATGACATCATCCATGTGATAATTTCATGCATCTTCTCACACCCTAATATAACCTTTGATACACCTACTCTAAATTACAGACTGCCATTCTCAAAACCATACACACTCCAATACCAATAACTACATACCCACTCACTGATTCTTAGGTCTACACACACACATCTACTCACTCACCCGTACAGTCACTCATACTTACAGTCACTCAGTACAGGACTATCATATGCACTCATACACCTGTATAAACACTCACACACCTCCACTCATCCATAGAGGTACTCACACACCTAGTCAGTCATGCAAAAAATTATTCACACACCCATTTACTCACCTATACAGTTATACACACACCAACTCACTTACTCATACAAATACTAGCACATTCTTACGCTCTTATACAATAACTGATACAAGCACACATGCATCCATACAGCCACTCTCACAATCACACACTCTCACTTATAGCCTTTTAAATACTCTAACACACATATATACTGCCTTTTACATATGTAGTTACTCGCACATGTACCACTGAGATATACATTCACTCACTAACACACCCATACACACACTCACCCACCCAAGCAGTCCATCACAGATGCCCTCTTCAAATCATGCACCCAGTGAATCACCCACTCACACATCTATGTACAGAGTCACACACACCCCACCCACACAAACACTCAGGCAATCAATCAATCAATCACGGCATTTATAGAGCGCGCTACTCACCCGGGAGGGTCTCAAGGCGCTGGGGGAGGGGGTAAGTTACTGCTCGAACAGCCAGGTCTTGAGCTGTTTCCTGAAGGAGAGATGGTCCTGGGTTCGCCGAAGGTGAGTGGGGAGGGAGTTCCAGGTCTTGGCTGCCAGGTAGGAGAAGGATCTTCCTCCGGCGGTGGCTCTGCGGATGCGTGGTACGGTGGCGAGGGCGTGGCTGGTTGATCGTAGCTGGCGGGTGGGCGTGTAGAAGGTCATGCGGTCGTTGAGGTACTTTGGGCCCAGGTCGTGGAGGGCCTTGTGTGCGTGGGTGAGGAGTCTGAACGTGATTCTCTTGCTGACGGGGAGCCAGTGCAGGTCTTTCAGGTGTCCGGTGATGTGGCTGTGTCGGGGGATGTCCAGGATGAGTCGTGCGGAGGCGTTCTGGATGCGCTGGAGTCTTTTTGAAGTTTGGCTGTGGTTCCGGCGTAGAGGGTGTTCCCATAGTCCAGTCGGCTGGTGACGAGTGCCTGGGTGACGGTTTTCCTGGTTTCAGTGGGGATCCATCTGAAGATCTTGCGGAGCATGCGCAGGGTGTTGAAGCACGAAGATGAGATGGCGTTGACTTGTCTGGTCATCGACAGGGAGGAGTCCAGGATGAAGCCCAGGTTGCGTGCGTGGTCCGTTGGCTTGGGCGCAGTGCCCAGGGCCGGGGGCCACCAAGAGTCGTCCCAGGCGGAGGGTGATGAGCCCAGGATGAGGACTTCCGTCTTGTCTGAGTTCAGTTTAAGGCGGCTGTTCCTCATCCAGTCGGCGACGTCTCTCATCCCGTCGTGTAGGTTGGCTCTGGCGGTGGTGGGGTCGTTGGTGAGGGAGAGGATCAGCTGGGTGTCGTCGGCGTAGGAGATGATGTTGAGGTTGTGTTGGCGTGCGATGGCTGCGAGGGGCTCATGTAGACGTTGAAGAGGGTTGGACTGAGTGAAGATCCTTGTGGAACGCCGCAGATGACTTCGGTGGCCTTGGATCTGAACGGGGGGGAGGCGGACTCTCTGGGTTCTTCCGGCGAGGAATGAGATGATCCATTCCAGTGCTTTCTCTCGGATTCCGATGTAGCTGAGGCGCTTCACTAGGGTGCGGTGGCAGATGGTGTCGAACGCCGCGGAGAGGTCCAAGAGGATGAGGGCTGCTGTTTCCCCGTTGTCGGTTAGGGTTCTGATGTCGTCGGTGGCTGCGATAAGGGCAGTCTCGGTGCTGTGGTTGGCCCAAAACCCGGACTGCGAGGGGTCGAGGATCCATTCGTCTCGAGGAAGGCGGCAAGCTGTCTGTTGGCGGTCTTCTCGATGACTTTGGCCGGAAACGGAAGGAGCGAGATGGGACGGTAGTTCTTGAGGTCGGTGGGGTCCGCCGTTGGTTTCTTCAGGAGGGCGGTAAGCTCGGCGTGCTTCCAGCTCTCCGGGAAGGTGGCGGTGTGGAAGGAGGAGTTGATGATGTCCCGGAGATGGGGTGCGATGGTGGCGTCGGCTTTGTTGAAGACGTGGTGTGGGCAGGGGTCGGTAGGTGATCCGGAGTGGATGGAGTTCATCGTGCGGGTGGTGTCTTCGGTGCTGATCGGGGTCCAGTTGCAGAGGGTGGTGGTGGCGGGCGTTGGTTTGGCGGTAGGGTGCGTGGTTTGTGCGTCGAAGCTGTTATGTATGTCGGTGATCTTGCGGTGGAAGAACGCGGCGAGTGAGTTGCAGAGGTCTTGCGAGGGGGTGATGTCGTTGTTTCCGGCGCTGGGGTTGGAGAACTCTTTGACGATGCTGAAAAGTTCCTTGCTGTCGTGGGCGTTGTTGTCCAGTCGTTCTTTGAGTGCCGACTTCTTGGTGGCACGGATCATCTGGTGGTGTTTGCGGGTGGCGTGCTTGAGGGCGGTCCTGTTGTCTGTGGTCTGGTCGAGTCGCCAGGTTTTCTCGAGAGTGCGGCAGTTCTTCTTGGATTCCTTGAGTTCGTTGGTGAACCAAGGGGTTTTCTTGCTTCCGGGTCTGCTGGGAGGGTTTTTAGTGGTGCGAGGTCGTCGGCGCAGGCGGTCAGCCACTTGGCGAGGTTGCTGGCTGCTTCGTTTGGGTCCGTTGTGTTGGTGGGTGTGTTCTGGCTGAGGGAGGCGGTGAGCTGCTCGGCGGTGATCTTGCTCCAGCTCCGGCGGGAGCCTGTTGCGGGTGGTGGTGGGTCGCAGTCTTTCTGAAGCTGAAGTGGATGCAGCTGTGGTCGGTCCAGTGGAGTCCGGTGGCGTGGCTGAAGGAGATGTGCTTGCTGGAAGAGAAGACGGGGTCAAGCGTGTGGCCGGCGTAGTGGGTGGGCGTGTTCACCAGTTGCTTGAGTCCGAGGTTGGCGAGGTTGTCCAGCAGGGCGGTGGTGTTTCTGTCGTTGTTGTTCTCCAGGTGGAAGTTGAGGTCCCCTAGGAGGATGTAGTCGGCGGAGGGCATGGCGTGCGGGCTGATGAAGTCTGCGATGTCTTCGCTGAATAGTGTGCGTGGTCCCGGGGGTCTGTAGATGAGGGTGCCTCGGAGGGAGTCTTGGGGTCAGTGTGTATCTGGAAGTGTAGGTGTTCGGCGGCGGTGAAGGTCTCGTCGGAGTTAGTCGAGATGCGGATGGTGTTCTTGTGTACGATGGCGATGCCTCCTCCCGTCTGGTTGACGCGGTCCCTCCGGGTGATCTTGTATCCGTCCGGGATGGCTATGGCGATGTCGGGCGCTGAGGAGGCGTTCATCCAGGTTTTGGTGAGGAAGGCGACGTCCGGTGCTGTTGCGTCGAGCAGGTCCCAGAGTTCCACGGCGTGCCTGTGGACGGAGCGGGTGTTCAACAGGATGCATTTCAGGTGGTTGCTGCTGGTGCACGTCTTGGCGGAGGTGGTGCACGTCCGGGGGCAGGTGAATCGGCAGGTTTGGCAGGTAAAGGGTCCGTGGGTGCGTCTCGGTGAGGCTCGGTAGCAGGCAGGGTTCCGGCCGGCATTGAGTGCGGTGAGGGTGGCGGCGTCGTAGGTCCGTCGAGTAGTGTTGCATCGGTGGGATCCAGGGGTTCTGGCGCTGGGCGCGGTCCGGTCGCGGACGGGCGCAGACGGGCTTGCCTTAGGCGCGCCCGCTGCGCACGTCCGCTGCACGGCCGCACAGCGGCCGCCATTTTTGGGGTGGTGGGAGGGAGGAGCAGCTGGGAGGCGGGAGGCAGGGGCAGCGAATGGGCAGTCAGGGGGCGGGGCCGCGGGGACGCAGCGGCGGGAATGGCTAGAGGCAGCGGGGGCACAAAAGTAAAGGGGAGAGAAACAGACAGAAATACGGGCACAACGCAAATGGGGCAGCGAGGGGCACAGAAAGGAAAATGGGGGAGAAAACAGACAGAAATACGGGCACAACGCAAATGGGGCAGCGAGGGTACAGAAAGAAAAATGGGGGAGAAAACAGACAGAAATACGGGCACAACGCAAATGGGGCAGCGAGGGGCACAGAAAGGAAAATGGGGGAGAAAACAGACAGAAATACGGGCACAACGCAAATGGGGCAGCGAGGGGTACAGAAAGGAAAATGGGGGAGAAAACAGACAGAAATACGGGCACAACGCAAATGGGGCAGCGAGGGGCACAGAAAGGAAAATGGGGGAGAAAACAGACAGAAATACGGGCACAACGCAAATGGGGCAGCGAGGGGTACAGAAAGGAAAATGGGGGAGAAAACAGACAGAAATACGGGCACAACGCAAATGGGGCAGCGAGGGGCACAGAAAGGAAAATGGGGGAGAAAACAGACAGAAATACGGGCACAACGCAAATGGGGCAGCGAGGGGTACAGAAAGGAAAATGGGGGAGAAAACAGACAGAAATACGGGCACAACGCAAATGGGGCAGCGAGGGGCACAGAAAGGAAAATGGGGGAGAAAACAGACAGAAATACGGGCACAACGCAAATGGGGCAGCGAGGGGTACAGAAAGGAAAATGGGGAGAAAACAGACAGAAATACGGGCACAACGCAAATGGGGCAGCGAGGGGCACAGAAAGGAAAATGGGGGAGAAAACAGACAGAAATACGGGCACAACGCAAATGGGGCAGCGAGGGGTACAGAAAGGAAAATGGGGGAGAAAACAGACAGAAATACGGGCACAACGCAAATGGGGCAGCGAGGGGTACAGAAAGGAAAATGGGGGAGAAAACAGACAGAAATACGGGCACAACGCAAATGGGGCAGCGAGGGGCACAGAAAGGAAAATGGGGGAGAAAACAGACAGAAATACGGGCACAACGCAAATGGGGCAGCGAGGGGTACAGAAAGGAAAATGGGGGAGAAAACAGACAGAAATACGGGCACAACGCAAATGGGGCAGCGAGGGGCACAGAAAGGAAAATGGGGGAGAAAACAGACAGAAATACGGGCACAACGCAAATGGGGCAGCGAGGGGTACAGAAAGGAAAATGGGGGAGAAAACAGACAGAAATACGGGCACAACGCAAATGAGGCAGCGAGGGGCACAGAAAGGAAAATGGGGGAGAAAACAGACAGAAATACGGGCACAACGCAAATGGGGCAGCGAGGGGTACAGAAAGGAAAATGGGGGAGAAAACAGACAGAAATACGGGCACAACGCAAATGGGGCAGCGAGGGGCACAGAAAGGAAAATGGGGGAGAAAACAGACAGAAATACGGGCACAACGCAAATGGGGCAGCGAGGGGTACAGAAAGGAAAATGGGGGAGAAAACAGACAGAAATACGGGCACAACGCAAATGGGGCAGCGAGGGGCACAGAAAGGAAAATGGGGGAGAAAACAGACAGAAATACAGGCACAACGCAAATGGGGCAGCGAGGGGCACAGAAAGGAAAAAACAGACAGAGATACAGGCACCGGGGCCACAAGCGGAAGGGCGATCTCACCTGCAGAAGCAGCGGGCGGCCAACACAGGCGGAGCTGTGTGGTGGGGGAGCGACCTACCTGGCAAGGTCAAGGGTCGCTCCCCCACCCATACAGATACTCAGAGAACCAATCAATAACCCATATAGACACTCATGTAGCTATTCGCAAATCCATGCATCCACTTACCCACCAACAGACAGACGGATACAGACATTCACCCAGTTTAGTCACTAACCCATGCATTCAGTAAGATACGTTTAATCACTCACTTATAGAGTTAGTCACGCACCTACTAAATCATCCATTCAGACACTTATACACCCACTCATTCTTCAATACGCCTTTGCCTATATATATTAAACATATTTAAACTTTACAGAAACACACAATCACTGGATGATGTCATCAGTGATGTAATATGTGACATCATCAGCAGTGCATTGCGGGGGCGCGAGTTATAGTTAGCTGAACTAACTATAACGGGGGAATTTCATGGGTTTTGTACGAGTGCAATGTCCAACTAACTATAACTGTCCCTAAAACCTATGGTTTTTTCAGTGAATATATATATACATATATACATATATATACATATATATATATATATACGTTATGTTATGTTATGTTATCAGAGTTTATAACGCGCACAGCTACTCAAAAATGTGTCCCGGCGTGAGCCCAAGAGTCAGCAGGAAGAGGGAAAGAGGAACAGTATAAACACAGAACCAGCTCAGTTAAAAAGGACAGTTTTAAGTTTCTTCCTAAATTGGGTAGAGTTCTGTGGGCTGCGCAAGTCAAAGGGGAGGGAGTTCAAAGCCAGAGCTGCCAAATAGGCCATGGAGCTGCCGCCCTTTCTTTTCAGGCGGAATCTAGGAATCGTGGCCATAAGCATGTTAGAGGAACGCAAGTGTCTGCCAGGGGTGTAGAACTGAAAGCGTTTCCTTAGATAGAGGGGGCCGTACCCATAGAGCGCCGCATGAACTGCTACCAGGGCCTTAAAAGAGACCCCAGCCTTCACCGGTAACCAGTGCAGATTGCGCAGATGTTGCCTGACACTGGTACACTTGGGGAGGTCAAGAAGCACACGGGCAGTGGCATTTTGTACCACCTGAAGTCTGTCCATTAGGTAGCCGGGAAGGCCAACATACAGTGCATTCGCATAATCAATGCAGGAGGTAACGAGAGCTCGGGTGACCGTTTCTTTCGCTGCTAAGGGCAATGAGGGCAGACATTTTTTGAGAAGCTTAAGGATGCTGAAACAGGTACCTGCCAGTTTATTGATTTGGTTGCAGAAACTAAGCTTTTCATCAAACCAAATCCTGAGATTTTTTACTGGGAGCCCCAAAGGTGAGGGACTGGGAGACTTGTCCGGCCAGAAAGTATGCCAGACCTGAGGGGGGAACTCCCCAAAGAGTATAATCTCGGTTTTATCTTCATTACATTTCAGCTGAGCACACGTAAGCCAATTGAACACCGCAGCCAAACAAGTTTTAACATGGGCAGTGGATGTCTCTTGTTTTTTCCAAGTGAACAGGAGCTGGGTGTCGTCGGCATAAGCAACAACTTTGGCTCCCAGTTCATCTGCCAGCTGAATGAGAGGAGTCATGTAATTATTGAACAAAAGTGGGCTCAATACAGACCCTTGCGGGACCCCTGTCAAAAGGGCTTGGGAAGTAGACGTGAAAGGGGGGATCCAGACTTGTTGGGTTTTGCCTTCTAAAAAAGATTTCAGCCACTCAACGGCGGTACCCATGAAACCTAATTGCTGCAAGCGGGCTAAAAGGAGTGAATGGGGGACAGTATAAAAAGCGTCAGAGAGGTCCAACAGGACCAGAGCTGCCCTGCCCCCATCATCCAAGGTCTCACGGATAGCCTCCGTGATTTCCACCAAAGCTGACTCCGTGCTGCAAGAGGCCCTGAAGCCAGATTGAACCGGATGCAGCAGGCCATGCTGTTCGATGAAGGCGGTCAACTGCTGATTAACCATTTTCTCACATACTTTGGCAATAGCAGGGAGCAGAGAAATAGGGCAATAGCTGGCCGGTAAGTTGGGGTCCAGAGTCGTCTTTTTAATAAGAGGGATAAGCAGAGCCTGTTTCCACTCTGTAGGAACAGAGGCCAATGTCAGCGAGGCGTTGATCAACTGATTAAGGAGAGGGTTGATAACAACAGCCGCGCTAGCCATAAGTTTGGCAGGGCAAGGATCGTTAGGGGAGCCAGATTTGAGAGAGGACAGAGCACCCAAGGAGTCCGTCAGCGATATAGCGTCAAAGGTGGAAAATGTGACTTTTGCAGGAGAAGAAACTTGTTGGACAGGAGGCACCGAAGTGGCCTGAGCATCCTGGCTGCCGAAAACCAATTGAAGTGCCCTGACCTTATTAATGAAGTAATTTGAGAGCTCTTCACACCAAGAGAGAGAAGGGGCATGGGCATTGTTCATAGCTTTAGGGGTCACATAACTTTTCACAATGTTAAACAGTACTTTAGCGTTATTGCCGGACAGGGCAATACGATCAGTATAGTATGAGCGTTTCGCTAATACAATAGCAGCATAGTATGATTTTTGGGCTGTTTTCAGTGCAGTTTTGGCCTCTATACTATAGTTCTGCCTCCATTTCCTTTCCAGCTTTTTACAATGGTGTTTCTGTAATTTAAGCTGAGGCGAGGACCACGGTTTGGACAGCAGCGTGTTCTGGCATTTGGGTCTAGCTTGCGGAGTGAGATCTACCACCACTTTCTCAATCCATCCATTAAAATGTAAAAGAGCAACATTGAAATCCGCAGGGAGCTGAGGCTGACATTCAGCCAAGGCTTGGCAGAAAGCAGCCAGCTCTATTTTATGGGTCACCTTACCCGTGCCAGCCCCACATGGCCTGGGCGAATAAGTCCCCCTGGCAATATATAAGCTTAAAGTGGAGGTATATGTGAGTAAGGTAGGAAGAATTTAACATAAGTTAAAAAACAATCTTAGAAATTCACTGCTAAAAGCAAAAGTTAAAGTAGAAAAAAAAGTAGATCTTTATATTGATAAAAATACTTCCATTTCAAAGCATAAAAACACTGAAATTCACCAGTTATATGTAACTGAACTAAGTATAACTTGCACCACCATAGATTTCACATGTCATCAGTGATGTAATGATGAAGGTAATTAGTGCAAGTTATACTTAGGTAAGATATATCTGGCCTGGGCCAAGCCCTTCACACATACCCCTGTGGGTGGCCACACTGCCAACTTATGCCCTAAAGTAACTATAACATACGCCCTCGACATGCATTGCTAATTACCTCTCATATTTCATCGCTCATGACATGTTCTGTGACATTATTGATAACATCACTGCAACATCTGAAATGGCATCATTGAAAACAACCCTGTGCATGGCAGGGGCGTGAATTATAGTTACTTTAGGGCACAAGTTTTAGTTACTTTAGATAACTAAAACTGGAAAATTTCGTTGGTTTTGTTAGTTTAGAATGGTATTTTGTAACTGACATTTTCACCTAACTATAACGTCTGTTTGTATTTTTGAGTGAATAAATATATTTATGGCTTGGGCTCAGGGCCTGGTCATCCCCCAGCAAGCACCCTTAACCCCGCTGTGCATGGATTCCAGCGGTGCGCAGCGTGGATTTGGGTACAAGGCCTGTGTCCAACCCCCCACAGACATGCACGGCTGTCTATGGAATGTAACAATATAAAGACTGTCATTTTAAACAAGGCAGACCTGCTGACTTTGTCAAAGGGTCAGAACACCAAAATATAAAATGTGGGCCTATTAGATTTATCAAGGGACTTAACACAACAACATATAAAAAGCAGAGCTATTGTCTCTGCCAAAGATTCTGCAATAATTATAATCAAATGTATTTTTTATAAATTCACACTTTGTAATGTTTAACAAAAGTGATTGTCATAAACTATCTTTCCCACCTGGGGCACCCACAAAATGTCTAAATGTTGGGAGCCACGGAGGAAGCCCAAAGTGCTCACAGCCCCTGCTGGATCCCCAGTCAGCACCCATACTGTGTGCCAGTGAAAGGTGGCCTTTTTTTTCAAGTGGGTGACCCGGTGCCCACCTGTTGCCCCCCACAATGCAGCTAGACATTGTGTGCCGCAGGCGGAGACCCAAGTCCTCTACAGCCCCAGCTGGCTCCACAGACAGCAACCATTGTGCTGTTCTCTGGAGCCGATTGCTTTCCTTTGCTGATGCCAGGGCAGAAACTGCTTCTTTCGGTGCTCCCACCGGGGCAGGAACAAAGTTGTGCTTCTGCTTGTGAGAGTGCAAGCAGGGAAAAAGTTTATATTTCCTATCTGCACTCTCTCAGGCAAGAAACACTAGAATCTCGAGGGATGGGGTCACTGGAACACTGCAGCAGTGTTTGGTCCCTGGGAGATGGGGACCCAGGGATCCCTGACATAATAGCAATCCATAAAATATCAAAACACAAAAATATCAGGAAATAAATATTGATAACAAAAATATTGACTCCGTATACTGAACTATAAAAACCACAAATATCAGGAAAACAAATATCATTACTAGAAATACTGATTTTTACATACATCGAAAAGAAAAATATTGAAAACAAAAATATTGTTTCCTTTAAATAAACATATATTATGTCAAAAGTATTGCCAAAATAACTAAAGAATCATTAATAAAAAGATAAAAAACCACTTTTCTCATAAAACAATTGCTTCAAATAAACTCAAAACTTGTTATACACATATTTCAATTAAATCAAAATATATTATATCAACAAAATATTTACCATTCACCCCCAAAAAATGATATATGAAAAGATATGTGCAATAAAATTCTCCCCAAAAGTGGCATTAAATACAAACATTGAAACACCAACCTAAATATAAATATATATTTGTATGTAAATACATTTATGGCCAAAAAATGTATTATACATAAAAAATAAAACCTAAATTAGCATTTACCATAGAAGGACTGAACTGATAAAAAAAGTTAAACTATACTAAACAGACCAATAAAATTAAACTATAAACAAATGTAACCAATAAAATCAAACAAACAATTAAAACAACACCATAAAAGGCACACTAATTTAAATAACTAAATACTTCAAAAAGAACAAATGATGCAAAAAGAAGAAACTCTACTGGATTCTCTCAACAAATCATTTAAAAAGTATATACATCTCAATAACTACATAACCAAGTAACTTTTATGAACCTTAAAAATGTAAAATAGCAAATAAATACTAACACACTCTCCAAATGTTACCTTTTACATAGACTTCCTAAAAGACAAAAATCTACACTTGATAAACTGCCAGAAAATAACAACTATCACAAACCAGCAAGAAGATATAAGAAAGTAAGTATACATAAATAAATAACAAATTATAAACTCATTGAAATAGTGAACAAAAATAAACCTAATGACCCATCCTCTACAACTATTAACAAAGTACCATTTAAAATATAACTTCCATTTTTCTCATACAACAGAAAAGAAAGCACCTGCTCCAAATTAGACCACCTCCAACATTAAATCTGCAAAACAGTACAAAACATCACACACTCACAAAGGAAATTAACACCAACTTATTGTCATGCTAGACCACTTGGAGCCTGGGCAACGGAACAAAATAACTTTCCAGAACCAGATGCGGGGTAGTCTAGAGGTTTTCTCCACTGCAAAGACTGGCACCAAGTATAACTATTGGACCCTCAAACCACCTCTTCTGTAAGCTCCTGGACCTGTGGTGGCCACCCAGAAGGACTGTCGTGTAGTCCAGAGGACTGCCCTACTGCTTGAGTCCTGTTTTGCACCTGAAAGGCGTTCCCTGCTTCTACCAAAAGACTGTCCTGCTGCTTGAAGCCTGCCTTGTACTTCAGAGGACTTCCCTGCTACTTGAGGCGTGCCTTGCTGCTTATAACCAGGACTACCAGAGTGATTCCAATGGCCAGTTTGCTGGCCTCCTGTGTGAGCTACAGGAACAATAAAAGCTCCAGAGACCTTCAAACCTGTACCTGGCCTATTCTGGAGTGATTCTTGACCCCTCCAAGATGTGCCCGTGCAGTGTTGGACCCTCAGTTGTGGTATAAAAGGAACTGCTCCTGACTAACCATAAAAGTTGAGGCTTAAAAAATCTTTCATCAAAAAGTGGCCTTAGCATCGACAGAAGACCAGGACCAACCTGCTTGCCGATCTGCCCAAGGTGCATCGTCGGTTGGCCTGACTTTGCGGTAGCTCCTGCTACATTTTTCTGCACGGCTGCAAATCCTGTTCAGTGAGACCTCCATGCCAAAGTATAGACCATCATGGAGCCATCATAGGCTACAGCCTTTAGCTGTGTCCCACTGGAGATTTTCAACTTCCAAAAAAAGGACAAAGTCTGAACATAGATATCTTACCTTAACTTCGTCCAATGACTTCCTGATGACAACGCCTCCACCTCGGACACCTCCAGCTGTCTTGCCCCTCTGAACTTTTTTTCTCTCAGGAACTTTTCATTGAAATTTCTTCTATGTCCAAGCCTAAGCCGAGTCAGAGCCCAATCCACCTCATGTATTCAAACCACACTCCACCAAAATAGCCATAACCTTCAACTTTGCCCCATGTCTTACACAACAAGACGCAAATAGTTGGCACTTTGATCTTTTAGGTGCTTATTTCCACTAAAAACTTTTCAAACTTCACAACTTCGGTTCTACTCATTTGATTTATGAAAATTTACTCTATTTTTCTAAATATATGTGGGATTTTCCTTATATTGTGTTTTCAATCCATTACTGTTTGTGTGCTGCATAGAGACTTAACACAGTGCCTCTTAATTAGGCCTTACTCCTTTTGTCCCAAGCTACCAGAGGGTTAAGCACATATTAATTTAGGAACTTTTGGGGTTCACCCTGACCAGGACTATGGTTGTTGCTTTGGAAGGGCTCAACCATGTGTTTGGGCAAAATATTGAATAAAAAGAATTGTGATAAACAAATACTTTGTGAAGAATATCAGGATGTCAAAAATATTGTCGACAGGAATATCAAAGGTAAGAATATATTTTAAGTGTTGGTTTTAATGTTGTTGTAAAAATATTGGATTAGAAAATATCATTGTATATAATATTGTTTGTAAGTGTTATTTTACATGTATTTTATTGTGGTGTTTTTGATTTTATATTTGTAATAATTTTTTATTTGTGTATTTCCCACAGCATGCAGGCAAAGAGTAGGAAATAATCCAAGCTACTGCATGGCCAATCACTGTGAACTGGGACCGGAAAAACAACAGAAGGTGCAGGATCAATATATGTCTGGGTCCAACACTTACTGTTGTTTTTTATATTTTGCACACAGTTGCTAGATCCACTTGGCCCGGCCTGACCATATCTAACATTGTTTTTTTGCAGAAAACAATAGGGTAGTAGTGGTCAAAATTATCCACCTCGTTTTATAACATCAAAAACATTTTATGGGAAAAATGGTCAATTTAAAAAAAAAAAACTCAGTCAAAAGTAGAGGTGCTGTAATGGCTAGCGTATAAAATGTAAATCATACAAAACACCAAAGCACTCTCAAATATATATAAACTTTGTACATATAATGTCGAGACAGTATGGACTTTTTTAACAGACACAATCGTTCCTTTTATTTTAACACATCTGTGATAATGCAGCTGCACAGTCCAAAAGATTATAACAAGTAGTTAATAAGAGGAAGCACAGCCCTAATTCATATTGTAGTGTCCAGATGAAGCACAGCCAACATGTGTTTCGCATCTCGTGACTTTTTCAAGGCTCACGAACAAATAGTGAGGCTAATATAGTCCAATTTCTCGTCCACAGCGCGTTGCAGTGAATGGTCACGTTAAAGCAGATTTGTGGCAAAAAAGCAAAAAGCTTCAGGTACTATTGTTTATAAAGAACAGTATCAACTTCAAAGAAGGGCAGTAACACATTCAATGTGTTGCAAACAAAAAGTCTTGATTCCCGCAAGGTAAGAAACATCTAGAATCCACTTAATATGCGGATACCAGATCAAAGATTGCCACAATGAGTAAGGATGGCAATGGATCGTAACCCAGGCTGGGGGAAGCCATATTATGATTATAAAAGCAAGGAGTCCATGTTAAGCTCCAGTCTCTTTCTTGACAGTGCACAGCAGATTCTGGTGCGTCTTGGCCTCTGCGGTGGCTGCTGACAGGCACTGCTTGTGTCATTCCGCCTCGGTTCCCAGGCTCTGCTCAAAAGCTGGTCTCTGCGCGCCACTCTACAACCCTGCACAACCGGCGGGGGTCCCAGGCTGCAAGGGTGAGCGGAGCCCCAGGGCCTGCAGCTTGGGCTGATGTGATGTCCTTGCAAGAAAGCATGAGAGTCCACTGATACCCAGCACTGTGTGTGTGCAGCCCTGACTGGCTGTGCTTCATCTTACTAACTATGGGCCAGATGTACGACCCGTTTTTGCATGCACAAACGGGTTTGCGAACCCGTTTGCGCATGCAAAAACATCATGGGCCATGTACAAAGCCTATTTGGCGAGTCGCAATTTATTTGCGACTCGCTAAATAGGTTTTGTGACTTGCTATTTGGAAGGGTCCTTCCCTTCCAAACAGCGAGTCTCAAAACCATGTACTAATGTTTTGAGACTGCAATTGTAGTTGCAAAACACTCGCAATTACTACCTACTTCAAGTAGGTGGTAATGAATTCGCAAATGGGAAGGGGACCACTACCTGCCCTTAAATAAATTATCGAAAACATTTCATTTTTTTTTAAATGCATCCGGTTTTCCTTTAAGGAAAACGGGCTGCATTTAAAAAAAAAACTGCTGTTAAAAGCAGCCCCAGACATGGTGGTCTGCTGAGCCCAGCAGGCCACCATCCCTGGGAGGGCCTGTCATTCCCAATGGGCTCGCAAATTGCAAGAGGCTCATTAATATTAATGAGACTTGCAATTTGCGACCCCATTGGGAATCGCAAACAGTGTTGAAAACACTGTTGTACATTTTATTTTGCGCCTTGCAATTTGCGACTCGCAATAAGTCGCAAATTGCGAGGCGCAAAATAAAATGGTCGTACATCTGGCCCTCTGTGTTTTAATGTTTTGGACTGTGCAACTGCATTATCACAGATGTGTTAAAATAAATGGAACGATTGCGTAACATTTTTTTTGTATTGTTTGTTAAAGGAAGTCACACTGTGGGTAAAGAATAAACAAAATATCAACTTTAGTTCATTGTAATCATAGCAACGCGACTCCACTGCAGGCTCAGCCGCAATGGCAGGCTGAGGTGGCTACACCACAAAGCGAAAAGCGGGCTGACCTTTGTTTTCATAAATGCAGCGCCTCATTGCAAAAAACGTGGAGGAGCTGTAATTTTGTGCTACTAATGCATTTTAGTGAGGTGATGCAGACACCAGCAATAAAATGCATTATTCTAATCCCGAATCTGTGGTACTTGGCATGGCTGATTGCTCTTGTAATGCACAAGGTGGAAGGAACAACAAAAATGAACTGCACGGAAAGCTAGTGAGTATTCATAAGGGTTTACTGACAGTCAGAGCCTTTCCATATTTGCAAACTGTTTTCATAATGAGCAGTCGCAAAGCCTCTCTGGCTTTGAGACCTATGACTGAGAAAGTGTGAGGTCAATAAGCACAATTTTTGCCCAGATTAATTTTATTACATTTCTCTGAACCATTTTTGCCAACTGAATAAATAATATTTCCTGTTTTTAATCCTGGCCTGAATGTGACATTATTTATTCTTTTAATTGTTCTGCTTTTTTGATATGTTAAATACTGGCTTTAGCTCCACCTTCGCTAAGAGTACGTTGTGAGCTTGAAACAATGAAACTTTAAATAGACCATTGGTTTGCCTCTGTGAAGCCGACTCACCTAGGGGCATATTTATTAACAAATGACGCAGTGCAGCAAGCCAGCTTTCTGCGCTGCCTGATAGGGAAAGGGCAGCAATGCGCCATAATTAACATTATATAGCACATTGCATTATACAGCGCCAAAGCAGGCACCCTTGCACCATATTGCAAGGCTGCCTGCTTTGTAATAAGGATGGTTTCTATGCAGGAAAAGACACCGTCCTGCAAAAAAACAACCACCTGAGGCATATCTTTTTTCTTCTTGTTTTTTCCTCTGTCTATGCACTCTGCATCACACATAGAAAGAGGAAAACATAGAAAGAGGAAAAAACGAGGAGAAATAAATATATTTCTCCTTGTTACGCCTCTCCTGGGGCTTCATAGCATTTTGACACATTCCCAGGTCTACCAGTAATGGTATATCTGTGATTGTGCCAAAATCCATGGGTGGGTTAATGGGAACACCCACGCTCCACCCATGGAACACCTCCCTGGGGCTGAGTAACGCAATGCAGCGTTTTGCTCTGCATTGCGTTTCTCTAGATTTATCAAGCCACTCAGGGCCATGCAAGATGGCCTCACCTAACTTGATATATTGAACTTAAGAGGTGCTTCGCTCTTGCGCCCCATTGCATGGCACAAGGGCAATGCAACTCTTTAATAAATATACCCCTAGTGTATTGGAGTTTGAGCTAAAGTGCGTATAAACGTCTGAAGCCACCTTCCACTTCTGTCCTAGGGAAGGAATTTCTTACACATTTAGGGCCAGATGTACGACCTTTTTTGCGGTCACAAATGGGAAAACTGCCAGTTTGCAACCGCAAAATTGGTCTGCCCTATGTACAAACCCTATTTTGCGGAAAGCTATTACCAACTCGTAAAAATAGGGTTTGCGAATCGCTATTAGGAAGGGGCATGCGAAGGGCATCCCTTTCTACTAGTGACTCGCACTTCAATGTACGATTGTTTTGCGACTGCATTTCTGGTCGCAAAACACTTGCAGTTTACCACCTACTTCAAGTAGGTGGTAAGCCACTCGCAAACAGGAAGGGTTCCCCAGGGGACCCCTTTCCCTTTGTGAGTGTGCGAAAATATTTTTTAAGAGCAGGCAGTGGCCCCAGGGACCACTGCTTACTCTTCAAAAATGAAACAGAAACGTTTCATTTTACTTTTTAAATGCATCCCGTTTTAGATTAAGGAAAATGGATTGCATTTAAAAAAATAACTGCTTTAGTTAAAAAGCAGTCACAGACATGGTGGTCTGCTGACCCCAGCAGGCCACCATCCCTGGGAGTGCTAGCCATTCCTAATGGTGTCGCAAATAGCACCTGCCTCATGAATATTAATGAGGCAGGCAATTTGCGACCCCATTAGGAATCGCTAACAGTGTCTGAGACACTGTTGTAAATTGCATTTTGTGAGTCGCAAAATGTAAGGGTCGTATACTGGCCCTTACTGTAGATTATTTAGCTTCAAAGCAGCCCAAATGAATCTGTTTCCTTTCCATCACCGGCTCAAGTCCGACTCGAGTTTGGTTTGACCAATCAAATATTCCGGAGTAAAAGTGCTTTTATTAAACTATGTGGGAGGCTCAGAGCATCCACAACCGACTCTATCGAGCACCTGTGCTGGAAAGAAATAGAAGCTCAAAGAGAGAATAAAATATAAGGTTCCTGGGGCTGCTATTTAGCACAGGTTCTAAAGGATCTTTCCGCTCAAGAAATTTGGAACTCAGGCATGGGGAAACTGGCCCTCAACAAAGCAATTAACCTGTCAACAAAACTCCTGTCCAACATAACAGATGAAAACAGCTTATTACAAAGACATCATGCCTGGACGGTGATTAAGTCATATGGTACCAGGAAACCTCAGGACTATTTATCAGCTCATTACTCAACCATTTTAAAAAATCAATTCATGAATTTACGCTTTGGTATGTGGGAAACAAAGGATCTGATCCCCTCCTGGAAAGACCAGTACCAAAATCAAGACTGCAGATTGTGCAACTTTAAACAGGAATCCCTATCACATATTCTCTGTGCATGTCCAACATTATTAAAAGAGAGAAAGATACTTTTGATAGAAATATTCATTAATATGACCATACGAACATGCAGAGAAGCTGTAACCACCTGGTTAGGTGGGTCTTCGATTCCACTGGTCTGCAGGGGGATACAATTTATAAATATGTATCTAAATGAATTGGGTCGAGTTCCAGAAGGAAATCAAACAATCTAATATACAGTTTTTATGACGAATATGGATTTTATGATGAGGATAATTGTTAAGGTTGCATCACTCTATGGACAATATAATATGGTATTAATTTTATTAAGTGTAGAACAATGAACAAAGATTTTTATACTTTTTACTAACGTTTTTCATAGGACGTTTTAAGTAATGTAAATAAAATTATACAGTGTAATGATTTTTAAAAACGAACATTTGAATAAACTTGACTTGACCGTTTCCTTCAATAACTTTTGTTTCGTGTTTTTTTGTCTTGAAAGCATGCAAAGTAATCGAGTTGTTGTGATGAGGCGTTTAAGTCTCTTCTCTCTTCATAGGTTCTGATATTGCCACCCCTGTTGGAATCCCCTATCACTGCCTGACTCACACCTCTCCCTGCTTTGAAATCGAAGCACCTGTTTACATGCGCCAAATTATCTCTGGTAGTCATAGGGCTCTGGGGGTCTCTGAACCTCCCCAATACATGCTGAAGGGCCTTGGGGACAGGAAATGCTTGTTAGAGGCGTCAGTATTACTAAACTGTACGTCCACAGGGGGATGCATGACACGCAGCAACCCAAGGAGCTAGCACAAGGGACCAAAAATGACCAGACCCATCCTTACTAGGAAAAGAACCCAGTGGGTCACCGGTGCTGCCATCTTTCACATATTTTTCCACACTACTCTCTCAGCCCAGCAGTCTGTGTTTACATCAACGTTACCCTACCTCATACTCGAGTCTTAATAGGATTGCTAACTTGGAGAACAATGTTTGGAGGGCAGTTGATGCTGTTCATTCTCACAGTCACTGTTGGTCTGCCCAAGCCAAGCATGGCCCCTCAGCACCTGCTCTGGATGCTTCCTTTGGACAACTACCTACAGAACAGTAATACATAAACGTAAAATCTCAATAAATGTGTCATTTAAATTTTTGGACCAACTGTGCTATTCAGAGGTTCAAACTTCCAGATTAAGATCATAGTTTTATCGTGAAAGGACCGTATCAATCACGAGGAGATGAATAAGGAAATGTATTGCGTATAGGGGGCAGATTGAAACCAAGTGCTTCAGACTGCGTTCAGAGGAGCATGCAATGAGGTACTACACTATACAGTTGTATTTATTTTTTCATCAAACATATTTACACTTATGCGCATTACATATGTAAGCCAGCGGGAGATAAATTGATTTTTTCCAGATTTATATACACCACATATCAAAATAGGAATTAGAAATTAGGGGGCAGATTTACAATAAACTAACGCAGCACGGCGCAGCAAGTCATTTTGCTGCGCCGTGCTGCGTTTGTTTGGAAAGCACAGCGATGCAACATATTTACAACCATATGTCACACCTCTGTGCTTCCCCGTGCGCTGGCGCACAAACTGCTGCCATGCGCCGACGCAGGCACCCTTGCACCATGGTGCAAGGATGCCTGCGTCGTGGGGAGATTGTTTTTGTTCAGGAAGGGAACCCTTCCTGAACAAAAACAATCATTAGAGTTGATTCCCTCTTTCAATGCGTGCTGTAGAACGCAGCACGCTTTGAAAGAGGAAAAAACTAGGAGAAATGAAAACATTTCTCCTCGGTGCACCTCGCGTAGCATTGACACGCATTTCCAGATTTACGATTCCTCATAAATCTGGAAATGTGTCTCGTTCCATGGGTGTTGCGTGGGAACACCCACAGCAACACCCATGGAACGCCCCTTCCACGCAAAGTGCTGCATGTGAAGGGGCCATATTTGCAAGGAGAGGAAAAGTCACGCAGGGTGACTTTTCCTCTCCTTGTAAATATGGAGAAGTGGAATGCGACTCCAGTACGTCACGAAAAGTGACGTACTGGTGGCGCAGGGGGCTTGTAAATCTGCCCCTGAGTCTCTGAGAGGCAAAGTAATGTGAATTTCCGGCGCTAGGGCGGCACCCAGCGAGAATTTCCTTCCACGGGAGGTCGCAACAGCAGCAAAGAAGCAGCACCCTCTAGCACCGGCATGCTGCAGTTCGCACTGATTTTGAAGAACGGAACAAGCTCCTGGTGCTAAAAATCAGCGCAACATGCCAATTCTGTACACTTGCAGAACTCCGCGGAATCTCGTGTAGTTTTCAGGTAACTGCGGAATTACACTGAGTGAAACGCTGCAAGTTCCGCCCACCCCTATTTAAGATACCTTGTTGAACAGGCCAGTTAAAGAAAAGTGAAAGGATTTACGTTCAACAGACAGGAATATTAATCAATGACACTTCACTAATGAGGCCCTCTGATAAGAAATTCAATAGCAACACTTTTTTGGACAAAATATTTCGTAAGTACCAGGAGAAATATCTTAACTGGACAGGCTCTTTAAAGAAAAGTGCAGTAAACGGATCTAGTTGAGCCTGACTTTTAACACCACATATTAACAGCAAGGAGACAACCATCATTTAGCTGAAATATATAGAACTACAGTTACCCAGTTATGCAAAACTACACAAAAACAAAGTTCCTGCTGAAAATGCAAAACCTTTTCAATCTAATGAACCAGGACTTTTGGCTTTCTCAATGCATGTTAACTAATCCATCTCAATCTTTTCACACATATCTGCAAACTTATATATGCCTAGAACATGGTGTTTAATTATTAAATATAGATTTTGGGATATTATGTACCAACCTAATGTTGAACTGATACTCGGTACCATAAATTAATGGTCTTAAAATGCCAGCAGGCATTTTCAATTACCTTCGTAATTTCATGAATTATATTGAAACCTTGAAGTACATGATAATCTGTTCCTTACTGTACGCTGCAAACCAATTTACATAAATTAAAAGCAACGGTTGCATTCATTTAACCCTTTTAATTGTTTGTTTTTAGATGCAAATTGGTTTAGTGTAAGTCAAATCTTGCCTTAATTTGAAAACAAAATATCGAGGCCAGCATATAATGTTTCCATTAACTTTTTAAGTAGTGAGAACGTTTGAAGTTCAGCCAGGTGGTGTATTCAAAGGGTATATATAATGGGCCACAATAGTATATGGATTTTACCTTACTAATTTGCTTTTTAAATTTAAATTGGTAATATAGAATTGTTGCCCCATACCGACACCGACGGTAGAAAGGTAAAATGCATAATAGACACTACCTTATCAGAATCTTCCATTTCTCCTTGTGAAGGACTCTTAGGCACAGACAATTACGGACCTAAAAAGCGGGTTTCTTATAAGGTAATATAATCCATCCATCTCGAAGAACAGTAACCAATAGAAACCTGTTTCAACCAACCTAATATCTATGAAAGGAATGTATTAATCCACGCCCTCGTTGGAGGTTGCTTTATAATGGTGCGGGTACGACAAGGAGTATATGCTTAATGTTGTCTGAAAAAGACAACAAAGGTTTAAGACGCATCAGTGTGCCCTTCTTTGTCTGTTATTTTCTTCAAGCTCTGCAGAGTAACCCTCTTTATGTAAATAGATTCATCCACTGTGAAAGCCTGCAGTAGCACTTCGGCAGTCTGCTTCCCCGTAATGCATTGCTTTGCCTTGGGGTCCTGGGGTCCTGGGGCGCAGCTATAAGTGGTGCAGCAGGTGCAGTGGCATCGGGTCACAGGAGAGATAGGGGCCTACTGAAAAACAATTATTACTGAATTTTGCTATCCAATTAGCTAACAGTGGGGCCCATTTTCCGTGCTTACACACTGGGCCCCTGGCTCCCCTGTTAACCCACCGTGAGGTTTGCCTTCAGTTTTATTCCTCCCCATTCCTGCACCAATGTTAATCTGTGCACCCAACCTCCCTGACTCATATGTGCCTGTAGTTTGAATTTTTCCTGCAAATTCAGTGTGGGGTGAGGGAATCAAATATGTTATAGCATACATGAACAAGAATTTTAAATTCCAAAAAGGACACGGAGGCGAAGATTGTGCAGTTCCTTCTTTGCTTTATTTCAATAGCAGCCATGTAGCAAGTTCCAAGATTGGAAAAGACAGTCCACCAATCAGAACACTGGTAGCCTCATGAGCAGTTGGAACATTATGCAATCGGCCTCTTCGTGCTGTAAGAGAATCTTCTTTTGTATGAATGCAACCCCTCCCCAAGCCTCCAAAGTCTCCATTGTTGTGTCAGGGTTATTCCATCCCTGTGACACAGTTTCCCTGCCCTCAAGAGAATGGGCAGGAAAGAAATGTGTTCCTCCAGTTGGCATGAATGAAAAAATGCTGCCACCGGGTGTGATCACAAGGAAACAGAGATGGCTCACCAGGCTGGAGCATAGAAAAAACCTTATTGCTGGGCAGAACTCCCGTTGCAACCAGAATGGGTGAATGTAGAGAAGCTGGGAGGGAAGCAAGTGCCCTGGAGCTCCGCCCATGGCCCCAACATTTTGTGTTGTGGGTGCTTTGGTGGGCATCAAGGCACCGATATTAGGCCCTGGGGGATGGGGTCCCCGAGGTCTGATAAGGCTTGGGGAGACGGGCCACGTGCCCCCTCCTCATAAAAATGGATACAGCCCTATGGGATGCAGACCCCAGGCCCTGTAAGGGCTCATAGAGAGAGGGTGCATGCCCCCTCCTCTTTATTTGAGTTTGGCTCTGGGGGATGGGGTCCTCAGGCCATTATTGGCCCAGGAGATGAGCTGCATGCCTTCCTCCCCAATAATAAAATAAAAAAAAATGCTGGCTCCCACCAGCACCTAAGATGTGAGCTGGTAGGGGAGCCAGTGGGGCCACAGGGGCTCCCATGGCCCCCAACAAAAACACACTCAATTATTTTTTTAAAAAAAAATATGAATTATAAAAGAGTGGCAGGATCCAAAAATTTATTATTAATCGCTCCTTGGAAGAATGTCCCATTATGCCATACGAGGGCTCTTTTTTTTAAGCTTGGTGATGTCCCTAGGAGGGTCAGAGGCACCACCAAGCATTTTCTTTATTTTGGGGGGGCTGCAGGGAGTGCGGAAGCCTACCAGCAACATGAAACAAAACAGTAGGGGCCTGATTACGAGTAGGCTACATCACCAAGCATATTATGAGTTTCCTCCCTGGCTCACGTTTCACTGCAGTGAGCCCGCCATGAAAAGTGAGGCGGGAGGAAACAATGGGGGCTCCCTTGTGCATCCGGGCATGCAGGGTCCACATGTTCTGCCCCTGTATGCATGCACCCCCTATACCTGCACAGCACAGCCTTTGACCTTCTCCCTGCAGTGCTGTTTTGAAAGGCACTGCCATGGAAACGCCAAAGGAACGGCCGCCAAATTCCAAAATATACTCATACCATGGTGGGCGGGTGCCAATGAGCTTTGGAGGTGCGGTAGCTGGGCGGCAGTTTGGCCCACCCCCTAAGTCATAATCAGGCTCAGAGTCTCCTGGGTCATTCAATGTGTGACCCCAGGACAGCTTACCATATTCCTTACAGCACTCCTAGCTTAAGCTCTATTCTCTTCAGCTGGAGTGCAGAGCCCCCTTGTGGTGTGTTCTATGGCTGCATGTTGGTGTTTTTTTAGTTAAACTTTATGAAATTTTTTATGACAATCCCTTTTATTAAACATTGCACTGCGTAAGTTATTGAAATATACATTTTATTGTACTTATTGGTAATTGTTTTAACAACTATATGTGCTTTATATATGTTAATATCTTGATTGCTTCATAAAGCCAATAGGCCCACTTTTATATTTAGGCTTTCTGATCCTTCGACAAAGTCAAGAGGTCTGGGTTACTTAAAATAACACCCTGGTTCTGTGCCCACATGCCCGTGGCTCGGGTTGGGGTGTTGGGCACGAGTATGGGTTTGGCAAAAGGCCTGGCCTGCGGCCAGTCCCACATCATGCACAGCCTTTGGCATGAAGTTGGCATTACGTATGGTAATAAAATATTACTTTATATTAAAAAAAAATAATGAAATTTACTGAAAGTACTAAAGGTTAAAGTGATGTTATAGTAAAGTATGGTAATAAAATCTTATTTTGCATTGAAATAAAACTTTGAAAATCATTGAAAAAAGGGTAAAGAGGCGTTATAGTTAAGTGAAAATGTCAGTTGAAACATACTGTATTAAATTAATAAAACCACTTAAATTCACCAGTTAGAAGAATCTCAAGTGACTGTAATTTGAGCTCTAAAGTAACTTTAATATGTGTCCCGCCTTGCACAGTGTTGTCATCAATGATGTAATTTCAGATGTTGCAGTGATGTTATCAATGATGTCATAGAACATGTAATAAGTGATGTAATATGTGAGGTCATAAGCAGTGAATTGTGTGGGCTCTCTGTCGGGTATTACTCATACCAGCAAGGGGACAATGTAAGAATGAAGCCACTGACTGGTAGAACTACATGGCACAACCTCAAAACAATCAATTTATAAAAATGAATATCAATCATAAGTATGACAAAAGGGAAAAACTTTGATAATTTTGGAATACTTAAGATGGTGACTTACCAGCAAAGAAAAGGGGCTTTACATATTGTTACTGTTATTAGGGCTACCAGTGTTGTGATTGGTGGACTGTCTTTGCTGATCCTGGAACTTGTAGTTTTCTCTCTGCATCTTGAGTCTTGTAGTCATCAAATGTTTATACCTTTGTTTCACTATGGTTGTGTTACATGGCACATGGCTGCCATTCAAACAAAGCAAAGAAGGGAATGCTTAATTTGAAGCCTCCAGTCCTGACATGGAATTTTTGAATTTGTGCCCAGTCCCATTCCCCCTCCTCTCACTCCCCTACTTCAGGAGAGTTTATTTTTGAACTTGGAGGCATATCTAAACTGCATTGGAAGTTCTTCTTTTCACTGACTATGCATCTTGCTCTTGCAGGTGTTTCACAGACACTCATATAAGAATGTTTGTAAATCATCTGCACGCCTCCGGCTACTTGCCCACACTGCTAAAAGCTGCAAGATTTACACATTAAATCTAACATCCACTGAAATATTAAATCCACACAATGTTTTAATAACCTACAAACTTGACCTTCCACTATGGTCAAATCACTCTTTCACCCTTCCATGGTTAATGCAATTAGTACTAGGTTAGATTTGGTAATGCTAACTACATAAATGAATGCTCTCTGCAAAGTGCAGTTCATTATGATTTAAAAACTCTCCGCTATTCTCACCACAATTCTCACCACAATGAAACACGGACGCGGCCGGGGGGGGGTTTGGTTTCGGGTCCATCCTAGGGACTGCATGGACAGCAGGGGCCTGGCCAGAACCCTGGCAGGGCACAGGGGTCACCGCCAACATATCCTTATTGGAGCTGTTCCCAATCGTGGTGGCTTTTCACATTTGGACCCAGCACCTTGCTAATAGGCAGATAACGCTATGGTCTGACAACCACGCAGTGGTACAAGCAATCAACATAGGGGCGGCGAAATGCCCAGCAGTGGCCTCCCTGCTGCGGAAGCTGGTCGACTGCCAGCTGAGAGCAAATATCGCGCTTAGGGCGAGACACATCCCAGGGGTAGACAACTCAGTTGCTGATGCCGTTTCTCATCTTCAGTGGGCGAAATTCCGAGAGCTTGCCCCGGACACGGACCGAGGGATTACCCCAGTGCCAAAAGAGGCATGGGCATGGGTGGACCTGGGTTGAAGAAGTTGCTGGACAATGCACTGGCCCGAAAACGGAAGCCGGTTACCGTAAGTGCTGGGAAACGTTCATTGGCAGAACAGGACTGATAGGGGGTAGGCAGCCAAGCCAGGAGGAGTTCTTAGACTTCATCGAGTGGGCATTCGTGTCAGGTAGCACCAAACCTTGGGCCCAGACACACTTGAGCGCGGTGGCAAATTACACAATAATGGCAACAGGGGAGGACCCAATCAGGGCCTTCCGATGCAGGATGGCCATGAGAGGCTGGGGCGGGCTGCAGCCAGCGCGGAAGGACGCAAGGTGGCCCATCCACTTTAGCATACTGCAGAGAATGATGGGGGCCCTGGGGGGAGTATGCTCCTCAGGACAAGAAACCAGGCTCTTTAGGGCAGCGTTCGCCTTGGCATTTTTTGGGGCTTATAGGATCAGTGAGTTGGTAGCCCCGGCAGTCGGTGACCCGGGGACAGCATGCATTAACATGGGGGATGTGGTGATAAGCAAGGGACACATGGACGTCTTGCTACGATGATCCAAAACAGACCAGGCAGGCAAAGGGAAGAAAACTAGGATAAAGTGCACCAAAGACAAGGCCTGCTGCCCGGTGTGCTTGCTGCCGGAATACTTGGGACCGGGGATTATGGCCGCGGGGCTCTCTTCAGGCACGGCGACGGGTCATTCCTCAGCCGTTTTCAATTCATAGCAGTAATGAGGAGGACTCTAGAGGCAGTAGGGCTCCCGGCCAGGGAGTTTGGGTCCCACTCTTTCAGAATAGGGGCAGCCACCACAGCTGCAGGGCTAGGATTAGATAACGATCAAATCAAGGGGATAGGGCGCTGGGCATCCGGCGCATTTAAGTGTTACATACGCCCAACGATGTACTGAGTCCGGTTTCTGTCTTTCCTCCTCCCCCCTTCCAGGTATGACTGCATCCCGGAAGAAGTATGGATCCTGGGGCATTCATACGTGACGCGGGTCCAGAGCTGGGCGGTGGCTAGACGGGAATTCGGCGGGATATGGCTGCGGGAAACCGATGTGGTCTGGTTGGGGCGTTCGGGAATGAAGTAGAATCAACTGCTCCCCACGGTGCGGGAGGCACTAGCACACAGTGGCAAACCGGACGCGGTGATAGTCCACCTGGGAGGCAACGACCTGGCAGCTGTGGGGATGAGGGCCCTCCTGGAGAAAATGCAGAAAAGCCTCACGGCCCTGGAGCGTATGATATGCCCGGCCAAAGTGATTTTCTCAGAAATAATAGTGAGGAGAGCATGGCAGGGGGCCGTGGACTTGGGGGCAGGGAAAAATCCAGACGGAAACTCAACATCACAATGGCGACGGTCTGCAGGGCCAACGGTTGGGGTTTCGTTAGACACGGTTTCATAAACCTGAGGGCCCCGGGCTATCACTTGGAAGACAGGGCACACCTTACCGGGGTAGGCATGGACATGTTCTTGCTGAACATGGTAGGGGTGCTGGAGCAGAAGGGGTTCAAGTAACAGGACAGGGGGTGGCCAGAGCAGGGAGAGCTCCCTCCGATCATGAAACCGTAGGTAGCGTGATGGAAGGAACACAAGAAAAGTAGAAAAAAGAGAGAATTACCAAAAGGTAGATGGAAGGCTCACACAGTGACCTTGGGATGCCTCATGGCAGGGGCACTGAGGGAGCCAAGGGTGGCCTACCGCCATAGAAAGAGTAGATGTGATGCTCCCGCAGGACCCTTGGGATTCCTCACGGCAGGGGTACCGAGGGAGCAAAATGGAAGGACTCAGCCTCATAATAGTTAGAGTAGATGCTCAAGCGAGGTCCTTGGGATGCCACATGGCAGGGACCCCTCGGAGCAGGGAGGGCCCACGAAAGGGCAGGGCAAGCGGGACGGCACTTGCAGCCAGGGCAGGTCCCGATGGACACCCTCCAAATTGGTAGCAAGTTGAAGCCTTGACCCATGAATCAGAGGCCCAGACAGGTGGCTCCTCCTATCCCTGGAACTTGAGGAGGCTGGGTCCACGCAGCAACAAAATAATTGCAAAGACAAGAAATTATATTTGCATGAATATTAAAAGAGCAATAGGATAAGCATGATGTTGCAAATGTATAAACATGTTATGTTGAATAAACTGCGACCTTTTTTGGCACCAAAGCACATTGTCAGTGGCTTGATTTGATGGGCATGTGGGACGCAGTTGGGTGAAGCAAGGGAGGGGGGGACAACTCGCCTCCTGGAAGGGGCTGTAACCCGGGCCGGGGAAGGCAAAGCCAGACCCATTAGGGGCCCAGGCCAAACCCCGGCCGGAGGCAGGAAGCTCCTCCCCCGCACAAACATAGCCCGCTTGAAATGGGCGACCAGGATTGGTCGCCCCAGGGCAAGCTCGAACCCCCCCAATCTGGGGGCGAGCTGAGGAGGCGAGGGTGGGGATAAATAGGGGGCAACAGGCCTAAGCAAGAACAAATCCCCCCTCTCCTCGCAGTAATAGGAAAGGAATCCCACCCACCCACACCAGAAGGAATGGGCGTCACAGCCGCAAGGGTAGAGGTGAGAAGGCTCACACAGTGTCCTTGGGATGCCTCATGGCAGAGGCACTGAGGGAGCCAAGGGCAGCCTACCGCCATAGAAAGACTAGATGTAATGCTCCCGCAGGACCTTTGGGATGCCTCACGGCAGGGGTACAGAGGGAGCAAAATGGAAGGACTCAGCCTCATAATAGATAGAGTAGATGCTCAAGCAAGGTCCTTGGGATGCCACATGGCAGGGACCCCTGGGAGCAGGGAGGGCCCACTAAAGGGCAGGGCAAGCGGGACGGCACTTGCAGCCCGGGCAGGTCCCGATGGACACCCTCCAAATCGGTAGCAAGTTGAAGCCTTGACCCGTGAATCAGAGGCCCAGACAGGTGGCCCCTCCTATCCCTGGAACTTGAGGAGGCTGAGTCCATGCAGCAACAAAATAATTGCAAAGACAAGGAATTATATTCACGTGAAGTTTAAAAGAGCAATAGGATAACCATGATGTTGCAAATGTATAAACATGTTATGTTGAATAAACTGCGACCTTTTTTGGCACCAAAGCACATTGTCAGTGGCTTGATTTGATGGACATGAGGGACGCAGTTGTGTGAAGCAAGGGAGGGGGGGACAACTCGCCTCCTGGAAGGGGTTAGGCCCGGGCCCCTAATGGGTCCGGCTTCGCCTTCCCCGGCCCAGGTTACTTCTCACCACAATGAAAGTACACTTATGCTCCTGCTGCTACTTTTTAGTCAAGTTAAAGCATAATAATACATTCTCCAGTCAGTTAGTGAGATATTAAAAGACATGCAATCAAAGAGTAAGTGATTCCTTCTTCAGTTATTCACGTGCCTCAGTGGTGCCTCTTTCTTAACTTTTCTCACATATAAAGTGAATGCTGTCTGCAGGGCAACAAAGCACCCATAAGAACACCTGATGAAATACAAACGTTGTGGGCAGAAGGTGACACCATTGTTGACTCACATTAAAAGGACAATATCTTCACACTGTGCATTGTATTTAGGGTAATGGCATTCCCTTTCTAAAAATATTGGAGATATGTTACCTACTCACATCCACCATTGACATGTGCCCTGCCTTGCACATAGCACTAAAGATGTCTTTGAATATACATAGCACTAAATTTATCTTGTGGTTTTTTTCAGAGAACTCATGAATGAGAAAATTACTGTTAGTTAATACACTGTACATCCAAAGTTTGCCACCCTTTGTAAGCTAAGTACAGCACTACAAAGGTTGGTAAAGAATGTTGGAAAATTCAGATTTTCCACAGCTAGGATGGGTAGAAAATCTTGATTTTATTAAAGACACGGAGGCTGATAATATGCATATCTCTTTAATTGCCAACTCACAGCAGCAACTACAAAACCATGAAAAAACTTAGAATAGTAATCCTTAACATTCTCATGTCTATTTAATCCTGTGTGTGGCAGCCATCTTCCTTCTTTTGCTGCGAACATCCTTGACAGTTCGAACCGGGAATAAAACTGATAAATAAACCAATCCTTGGACGTCAGTTTGAACATAAATCATTTCCTTTTTCCTTCTTCATATTATTTCTTGTAGTCTCCTCCTGAAAAGAACCACAAACAACATATTATTGGGAGGGAATCAAAAGGGAGGGATAATATCGCCTCAGTGTCTTTAATAAAATCATAATTTTCTATCCATCCTAGCTGTGGAAAATCTGAATTTAATTGCCAGGCACAGAGGCCATTATTATGCATGTTTAAAGCATTGCCATAATACACCTTACTGGACAATCCACAGGCTTAAAATAGAACTTCTTGAATACAGAATCCAATGACCAATCAGCTGCAGCTAGTATCCCAGGTAATCCTCCACCCAATAAAAGGGCTTTAGAAGCCATAGCCCCCAGTAGAATGAGCTCCAAACTTAGACGGATCTATCCCCGCTTTTCTCATGACCTCTTTGACCCAGCGAGCCAAAGTAGGAGAGGACACAGCCTTATGTTGGCTTCTGAAAGAAATTATCAATTGGGAATCCACATTGCATCTCAAACATTCCGTTCTCCTTTCATATTCACTCAAACATCTCACCACACAAAATTTCCTACACTCATTTAAATTGGGATAAAATATAGTTCTAGACATCATTTTAGTTCTCTTAGTGATATAGAAGCAAACTCCATCTTGAACAAACCTTTGCCCTGAAATTTCTAAAGCCCTTACATCTGAAACCCTTCTAAAAGAAACCAGGCATACCAACATAACCAACTTCAAAGAAAGTTCCCTTAGGTCCAAAAATTCATTTTCCCTCAAACTCGCTAATTCTTTTAGCACAAGATCCACATCCCACAGAGACGAATATTTTGCTCCTGGTAGGGCCTTAATTCTTACGCTCCTCAACAGTCTCCTAACCACATCATGTTGACCCACGGGCAAGCTATCTATCAAATCATGACCTGCTGAAATTGCTGACCTGCTGATGTTAACAGAGCTGTAGGATTTTCCTTCAAGGAAAACTTCTGTCAGATAATTCACTACCTCCACCAGAGGTGCTGATGCGGGATCCAGACTCCTCGAAGCACACCAACAAACCCATCTTTTCCAGGACAAGTTGTACGCCTTTGAAGTCCCTGGAGCCCATGACTCCTTAATAAGTTTTGAAGCGTCCAATGATAAGCCTGACACTTGCCAAGCTCTCCCAAAACCAGCCAAGCCATCAACCTTAAGTGTCCCTGAATGAATGAATTAATAAATATAAGTCTTATAAAGCACAAACTTTGCCCAAAGGCGTCAAGGCGCTGCGGATAGAGCCAGTGGTCGCAGGAAGCACAGAAGGGAATCTAACAATTAAGTAGTGAAGAGCCAAGTTTTTCGGGCCTTACGGAACAGAGAGTGAGAGTCTTGTCCAGAAATCGATAGCGGAAGAGTATTCCAAAGCTTAGAGGCAGCAACAGAAAAAGCTCTTCCCCCCACCTGGCTCTCCTGAACCTGGGAACTACCAGCCAGTTTTTACTGGCAGATCGTAGTTGTTTGGCAGGAACGTACCATTGAAAAAGCCTTTTGATATCTTCGGAGCCTGAATTATGAAGAGCTTTGTGGACGAGGCAAAGGGCCTTGAACAAAATTCTCTGGCCTAGAGGAAGCCAGTGCAACTTGCGAATAGATGCCGAAGCAGGGTGGAATTTAGGAAGATCCATCACAAGTCTGGCCGCTGCATTCTGTACAAGCTGCAGTTTGTGAATGGATCCCTTATTGATGTCCAGATAGAGGGCATTACAATACTCCAATCTGAAAAGGACCAGAGCGACAACTGCCTGCTTTCGAGAGGAGAAGGAAAGATATGGAAAGATATTCCTCAAGACCCTGATGATGCCAAAACAGGTGGAAACAGTTCTGTTGATCTGGGGGTAAAAAGAAAGAGAGCTGTCAACTATGACACCAAGATTCTTTGCTGTTGGAGCTGGACAGGGGCATAAGCCAAGCATTTCAGGCCACCAAGAGTGGGATTATATAGATTGTTGACTACCAAAAATCAAGACTTCTTTTTTGTCACCATTGAGTCGAAGGTAGTTATCTACCATCCAGGAGGCCACAGCCCGCATGCAGATTTTAAAATTTGCGGCGGACGCCTCTATGCTATTGGTGATTGACACAATAATTTGTGTGCCATCCGCATAGGACAGAGCCTCCAGCCCAAAAGATCTAATGACTTTGGCCAAAGGGGCGACATAGATGTTAAACAAGGTTGGGCTCAATGAAGAACCCTGTGGGACTCCGCAGAAGGTGTCAGTGGCATCAGAGTAGAATTGATTCAATTTTACTTTTTGTGACCGATCAGTGAGAAAAGAGGACAGAAGCATCAGAGCGGAGCCTGTGACCCCAATTTCTTTGAGACGGCCAACCAACTTCGAGGGTGAGATGGTATCAAAGGCCGTGGATAGGTCTAGGAGAATTAGTAGAGAGGTGTACCCAGCATCAACTTGGATGTGGATGTTGTTTATTACAGAGGTTAAAGCAGTCTCCGGGCTATGGCCACTCCTAAAGCCATGCTGTGAGCCATCAAGCAAATGGTGTTGGTCCAAGTAGGAGCTAAGATGGAAATTTAGATGCTTCTCCAAGAATTTGCAGGGACTGGCAACAGAGAGATAGGCCGATAATTTTTTAATTCAGAGGGATCTAAAGTAGCCTCTGAATATCCACTGATGCATTTGTCAACAACTCTGGGGTATTCGGAAGAAGTACCTGGTCGGCAATCAACATTTCCATAATGTCTGGATACCAAGCCTGGGAGGTCCAAATCAGGGCTATTAACACTATTTCTGCCTTCTCCCTTTTTACCTTCAGTAACACTCTCTAAATCAAAGCAAAAGGAGGGAACGTGTAACCCCGTAACCTGCCCCAGACTTGCAGAAAGGCATCTACCACCTCCGCTGCTGGGTCCGGCCTCCAACTGTAAAATCTGTGAATCTGAACATTCACTTTATTTACAAACAGGTCCACCACCAAAGGGCCCCATTTCTTGTCTATCGATTTGGACACTTCCCTGTTCTATCTCCAATCGCTGAAATCCATCAGCTGCTTTGAATTCCAATCTGCTATGGTATTGCTTATCCCGGGCAAGTACTGTGCCTGAATCATAATGTTTCTGCTCAGGCAGAAATGCCAAAATTCCTTTGCCAAGTCTGCTAAAGCTTTCGAACGAGGGCCCCCCAATTTGTTCACATATCTTTTTTCCGAAATGTTGTCCATCCTCAAGAGTACATAGCATCTCGCCTGATCCCTGACAAAACTCTTTACTGCAAAAGAACCTGCCAACAACTCCAGGTAGTTGATATGCATTTCCCTTTCTTGGCCTGTCCATTTCCCTCCTGTTGTCCAAGAGCCACATTTCGCTCCCCAGCTCTGAAGGCTGGCATCCGATTCTATTACTATATCTGGGCTTGGCCCCAAAATTGCCATTCCATTCCTAGACTCCAGATTCTCCAACCACCATCTCAATTCCTCTTTCATTTCCGAATCTGTCTAAACTTTCTGTGAATATCTTACCCCTTTGTGCACATACATTATTTTTAGCCTCTGGAGAGCTTGATAATGTAAGGGAGCTGGAAAGACCGCCTGTATGGAGGCTGAAAGGAAGCCTAGAACCCTCGCTATCAGTCTCAAAGTTATCCATTTGCTTACTAACATTCTCCGAACTTCTCTGCGAATCTTCCTCACCTTTTCGATCGGTAACCTCAACACACAGGGGCCGATTCCGATCTCGGCCGGTAGGGCTCCGAATCGGATTCGGCTTTACCGGATCCGATTCGGAGCCCTATTTCCCGACCGATTCGTACGCGCGTCCGGGAGAGCGAGTACGATGCGAAATCGCCGACCGACTCGTCCGGGTGTCCCGACCGCTCCGACCGACTCGTTCCCGGGTCTAACCGCACCGACCGACTCGCTCGGACTCGACTCGCACCGCGCAATGGAGACGTTCCCCGGCCGGGTAAGTACGATGCGCGCCGCGAGCAGTCCGACCGAGCCGCGCACTCCCGGCTCGAAAGAGCAGTCGGAGCCGTACTTTGGGGGTCCGTGTCGGACCCCCTGTATGCGTAGCCGCGCGAGTCGCACACAGGGGGACCCATGGGTCCCCCTACCTGTGCGTGTACGGCGCGAGGCAGCTTCGCCGCGTACACGCTGTAGGGCGCCCTTGTCCGCCTCGCACCCATTGAGTCAATGGGAGCCCGCGTACGCGTTGTACGGCAGGCTCCCATTGACTTCAATGGGAGTCCGACCGAATCGAGTCCGATGGCATATGTGCGCATCTTACTCGTTCGGTCGGGCTGCACGGGTCCGATTCGGTCGGAAATCTCTCCGGGTCCGGCTCGGTCGGAGAGATTTCCGGCCCGAATCGGAATCGGCCCCTAAGTCTAACGTCCAAATGTGAGAACCCAAGAAAACAGTCTCCTGGCGGGGTTCCAAACATGACTTCTTTCTGTTCAACACAAAACCCAAATCCTTTATTACACAAACTTGTGGTTTGTGGATTGCCCTGGAGGGGGCCAAGATAATAGCCAAAATATAGCCAATTTTTTTTGTTTTTGTTTTTTAAATTGGAAAGTGTGCTCTGGATAAAAGTGTCTTTTTTTCATTAATATGAAATCAACAAATGGTTCACTGTGCTAAAGTCACAATCTACCCAGCTTTCAGGAACATGCAGAGCTGAATCAAAAACATATTTTTTTATCAAAGTTTTTTTTTCTCCGAAGAGGTAGCCCATTCTTCCTACTTTTTGTGCTTTCAACCTACTTCTGGTTTGTGGTAGAAACCAGTATGATACCCATGGGTGATCAAGGAAAACTAAATATTTCAGAAAAGCTGGCACAATTCTTAATTCAGCAAGGGGTCATATTTGTAGATTCCTCAAGGTTTTCTCAAAGAAGCTAAGGGGGATATTCACAAGAACGTGTGCTAAATATCACCAGAAAATGTTAACACAACTTTACACATCGCAGCCTATCACGGGAAAATAACCCCGTGTTAACCTGGAATTCACAACACTGCGGTACCATGCGATAGTCTCCCGAAACCGCGGCCAATGTCCGCGATACAACCACCTCGATGGAGATAAAAACACAAACCCCAACACCAAAAAACATGCGGTGAGCCCATTCGCGAGGAGGAAAGCAGCGATAAGCAGCGCAAGGCCCGCGACACATATACGGCATGTGGGAATAAGCACAACAAAAGCAGGAAAAAGAAAGACAAACCAAACAGAAAACAGCGAAGCACAATGGAGGCAGTCGGAGCCAGCACACAACCCCACAAGCACCATTGGCAACAAAACATCAGACATGGCAGGCCATCGTGGACAAGGTGAATGCAGCCCGAGAGCAGAGGAGGACAATGGTAACCCTGGGCGTAGTTCGCGAAGTAGCGCTACGCGAAGCTACGCAAAGTGCACTTCGCACTACGCGAGCTACGCATAGCACTATGTGAACTGCGCAGTGCGCTGTTCGCGATGATTGCACAGTGCTGGATGCTTGTCCGCACTGTGCAATCATTGAAAACGGCATCTTGCACAGTGCGAGCTGTCTTTTACTGCCGCTCGAGTAGATTTTTACTCGAGCGGCAGCTTCTCAACGCGGACTGGTAGTTTCTCATCGCGGCGGTCGCGAGCATACGCGACCACTCGCAATGAGAAACCTGACCTCCCCGCGTTGAGAATCTCGCCGGGAGGTTTATTTTCCACGCTCGCGATCGGCAACTTGATGTTGCTGATCTCGAGCGAGGAAAAAGTCTCGCTGGGATGTCATTTTGCTTGCTCGCGGTCGCCAACTTGACGTTGAGGACCGCGAGCAAGCAAATGACCGCTGCACTACGCTACGCGTGTTTGCACTGTGCTACATGCAATTCGCGTAGTGCGAAGTAGCGCAAACTTCGCAAACTACGCGAGCGTAGCGTAGTGCTTTGCCCACCCTTAGACAATGGCAGAAAACCAGAACAGCTGGAATGATTCGAAATGCACAAACAAGCACAAACACGCCAACAACCACAAGGCAGCAATGCACACCGGAGGTGGGAGTCCAGCGCCACACCAGGAGCTGGATGACATGGAGGAAATGGTGTCCACCACATCAGTCTGGAGATGGTGGCAGGACTCGGGGCCCGGAAACTGCTTAAAATCAACAGACACAACAACAGGGAGAGGAACCACCAGGGACTGGGGGTACGGTGGGAGATGGCCACAATGGCACACATGCACAATTAAGCACAACACAACTGCCGACAAACCATGCCCAAGAGAAACAACACCAACCAAGAGCACAAGTCACACAAGTCGGCAATATCACACCACTGAACAAGCACAGAAGTGAAAACCACACTGCCTGAAAGGGAGAAGGGTGAGCCAAATCTGAGCTGAAGGGACATCCCACACACAATACAGCACACACACATAGGAAGCAGAGCACCCCAACATCGAACACAATGTGGAACAAACACCAACATCTGCACAACCGAACACAGGACACAAGTGCACCCGCTTGTGGCCGGTAAATGGCCATACGCATCTCGCAAACCACGAAACAGGGACATGATAATGCACAAGTACCAACCCACAGCCCTGATGGGGCAGCAATGCATGTAAGGCAGTGACCCAGATAGGCCGTGACACACACATTGGCATACAAATAAACACTCAACACAGTTGGAGACAAGTGAACGTGCAGAAACTTTATCAACAATTGTGTGTCAGTACGGCCAAGGGAAGTGCCACGACATGCAGACCAATGCAGCAGCATGTCTGAATGAGGAACGTTGGAAAGCTCCCATGTCCACCCCGGGGGAGTCCATCACCAACACATGTCATTGCCAACCCACGTATGTTGTCCGCGCATGGATCAGGAGTCCAGGCCAATGCAGCCATGTCCACTGTCTCCCAGGGTCATGTGACCAGATCCCCAACATGCAACCAGGCATCGGGACACGTGCAATGGGTCACATGCAGTCCTGGCTGCAGGTACCTGGTCACTCGTCCATGAATGCGAGTGCAGCAGCGTAGGCCAACATTTCCAATGCAAGATCGTTGCCCACCACATCTGACATGTCGGCGACGTAACCCATCAGCTGTCCCGGACAGATGTGCTCACTCCAACCCCTGGCCCCAATATGCACGAAAGCCCAATCAGGGAGCGGCTCAATGTGGTCACTGCACACAACGACTCCTGCAATCTCCCAGGTCCAGTTCCCAGCATGCATGCCAAACATCCAGGCATGCCATAAACGGGCATCACGGTGACACTCCTGGTCGTTGTCCAACAGGGGGCGCACACACACGTCGAAATCCAGGTCAGCTACAGTCACGTTGGAGAGGCAGACATCCATGGACCACTCGAATATGCACGAGCGACAGTGCAACACAGGCTGAACGCAGGTGACGTTGGCAATGCGGAAGCTCAGCCTGTAACTGATTCGCAGCACTGCCAATGGCAGTGCTCCCAGTACATGCAGCAGATGTGCACGGTACAGGTCCACATGACTGGAGTAGAGCATGTGTCCGGGATGGTCTGCCATTGCGTCAGTGGCTCTGCTTAAAGCGGCACTGTGAGGACCTGCGCCAGTCCTGTGGATGAAACGTCACAGCTCGGAGCAATGAGCAGTGTCTGTGTGCAACGGGTGCAGGCCTGGGGTGTGGTGGGAGTACGAGTGAAGGCCATGTCATGCACGCAAACTACGACCAAGGGCTTCTGCATGTGGGATGTGTACACGTTGGCCCCACGTCTGGCAGTGCGTAGTGTGGGAGTCACCTGGAAATGCTATCCTATCTGTCAGGGGGTGCTGGGCAGATGCAAGTCACATCTAGGAGCTGCAGATATGCTACTGCCAGATAGTGCGGACAAAGGACCATTCATCCCTACAGTAACTGCACCATCTGCATGCATTCAGGAGACGTACAGAGGCCTGCCGTGGGTGTGGTGGGATGTCTGCAATCCTGGGAATCATGGATGATATGCCCAGCACGTGGCACATGTGCGGCCTCACTGTGTGTTACGTTGCCTCACAGCTGCTCCACCCTCCCACGGGCCCCCACACTTGTGTGCCCTGTGCGGTTGTATCACATGCACTCCTACGGCACACCATTGTAATGCCTGTCCGCACATGTCCAGCGGCATGCCACCAACACCGTGACGCTGGCCTTTGAAGGTGTGCGGCCAAGTGAGTGTAGGCCAATGCTCCGGACAGGGCGGCCACAAGTGTACAGTCCATGGCTGGCTGTGATCACGCTGCAAATGAGGCTAGGCAACTGACTCATTCAGCCGCAGGACTGATACACATAACACTTGGCATGCATGTGCCAAGACCCCAAGCGGTCTTGCGCTCCTACATTTCCCCGTCCGTGCGGGCCCGCCCTCCTGGTGCATGCTACATTGCAACATCGACTACTGTGGCCCTGGTGGCGACAACACCCCAACACAGAGACACACTTACCACACTTCCTGCCCAAGGCCAGGTCCGAGCCACGCTCTGCTCCCCCTGCCGAATCAGCACACCCCTGCGCTGACCTGACGTAGGCCGGACCAGCACACGCTGCTTGTGCATGAAGGGGGGCGGGCGAAGCTACATGTCCAAGGTCACTGCCAACGCTGAGGTGACATGGTATCGTCTGCTGAAGACAGCACACTGTGATGTTGCAGGGCCCGTGCCCATCATGCTGACACAATGACCACACGGACACACTTGCTCAGATGGTGTAAATGGCTACGAGCACGTGCGCCCGGCCACATTTATTAGCAGGCACACATATCTAGTGACACCTGTGTTGGATGTGTGTGGGGTGTGTGCACACCAGCCGGCAAGGGCTGCCTGGTGCAGTCAGAAATTGACAACAGTGTACATCATAAAGGACACAACCATTCAACCGTAAAGGACCCATGACCTGAGCTGCACAGAGTTAGTGGCCCCGGATGCACAGCGTCCTGCACGGGCCTACCGCCACGGGCCACTGACTTGCGGTGCACTGGGGCAGGGTCACGAGAGCAGAGCAGGTTCCCGCAGATGACTAGGGGGGTTGTCGTGGAGTGTCTCGGTGGACAGTGGAAGGTGTACCCCCAGGACATGATGCCGAGGGCAGAACCATGCTGAAACAGTCACCATGGTGGAGATGAGTGAAGCAAACACATGTCGGACACCAAGTCCATCCCAGCCAGATGATGATGCAGACAACCCCCAGGCCATGGACTCAGACGCCACCAAAGTTCAACCAGAGAGTGCCCATGAGTCATTGCGGATAGAGTTAGTGGCACCAGTGCTGATAGGGGATGCCGCCTGCGATGAGGCGTGTCCAATGGCGTGGACTCCTCCATATCTTATCCAGGACACAGTTCCACATGTGTGGCCTACTGGACCGCAGTGTAGGCCGGGGGCAGCGGTCAGCACGGGCCCACAGACACGTGTCGTGTGCTTGTGATGCATTCGTTTGCTCCACTGATAGCAGGGAGGTGAGTGATATCACCCCTGCAGTAGACATCTGGTCACTGCCATTCATGACTCAGGACACAGTTCCACATGTAGGACCCACTGGGACGCTGTGTAGGCCTGTGCCCTCATCCACGTGTCGCCGGCTTGCGTTGAACAGGGTTAGTGGCACCACGTGTCGCCGGCTTGCGTTGAACAGGGTTAGTGGCACCACGTGTCGCCGGCTTGCGATATGGAATTATGCCTCACTGATCGAAGAGAGTCTCGTGCTGTGGCCGCTGCCACGGACTTGGGGTCACTGCCATTCATGACTCAGGACACAGTTCCACATGTGGGACCCACTGGGCCGAGGAGGACGCAGGTGGAGTATGTAAATGTAAAAGGAGTAATGTGGGCCTGCGCTGTGGAGGCCAGCGATGGTCTGCGGAGGCTGCAAAGGTTGCGGGCCTGGGGACTGGAGCTTGCACCGGCATGTGGTGGGCCCTCTTTGACACACACCGGTGTCGGCAGGTGAGCGGAGCCTCGTTGGTGCGCTGGGGCAGGCATGACGGGTCTGGGGCCCAGCGTCCCAGGGTGCAGCAGGCGCACAGGGACGCAGGCCCCGCTGCGCTCGGCACCGGACTCGTGGCGGGCTGAGAGGCGCCGCCCTGGCAGACGCGTTGTCCATTCTGAATGAGAACCACGCCCAGTGCGACGGGCTTTTTGTTCACACCCCTACGCAGGCCTGGCGTACGCAGGTCCAACCCACTCTGCCCGCGCATGCAGGGGAGGACGTAACATGCGACATTTCCGCGTTCTGCCCCACAGACTGTGGGGACATGGTAGCGTCCACTGGCCACTACACTCCATGCACCAGCAGTTGATCTCCACATGGCCATTTCTGTGATTTGCACGGTGTGGTCTGTCCGGCATCTCCACGTCACATCTGGCATTGAGTAGGTTCACATTCCTTAGTCACTTGTGCTCTTGCACATGCCTGCTCCATGCCTCTCCTCACATCCTGCTATTGTGTGTCTGTGGTGCCATGCTGTGGCTGGGTTGTGGGCATGGCAAGGCCAAGTTTCTGATGGAGTCGTGTTGTCGTGTCTGGTCGGTTGCCATGTTGTGTGTCATGTTGAATGTAGTTCTGCTGCGTGTCCATTGCCGGTGTCGTGAGTTGCATGACTGTGGGCTGGAGGTGTGTGGTGTGTTCATTTTGGACTTACCAACGGGCACTGCATTTCCATGGGTGCCATCCTGGGAGCGCTGGGTGATGCTGGACTGTCCGGAGATGTGAGAATCATGCACTCGGCCTGGGGAGTTGGCCACAACATTGTTGAGGAGTCCCGGGCGGTCCACTGTTGCCTGCACATTCATGATATGCGTGTGCTTTCTGTTGTGGTAGTTGTGTGCAGTGTCGGCTGGGGGCACGAGGGGTATATGTGTGCAGTTGATTGGCCCTGGCACGTGAGCGAATCCAGCTATGGCGTAGGGGCCTTGCTTGGTCTCCAGCAGCTCCTGCGCAGTGTGGGTGAAGTGGAGGTGCTGGGGTACCAGGCTGTTGTTGGCATCCAGGACAGGTGTGATGACCTTGTATGGGGCTGTCTGTGTGACTCCTCTGACTCTGGCAGTTGTGGGTTGGATGGTACCAGAGGTTGACATGTGCTGCGCAGCCGGCAGCTTTGTCTGCGGAGGGATGTTGGTAGTCCGCTGGTTTGGGACAGTCATCAGGTGGGGGATGTGGGTCAGGATGCGGGGGATGGTTGTCCTTTTGGGCCTGTAGTGGGCAATGTCCTCCTCTGGCGTTGGGTCTGGGTGGCAGGTGCGTTTCAGGTGGGTCCGCTGTCTTTGTGTACGCTGCCTATGTGGTGTTCCCGGGGCGGGACAGGTCCTGGGGTGGTGGCGGGCCTGGGATGGGTGGGGGTGGGTGTTGTGTCCCTCATGGGTCTCGGAGCTGCATGATGATTGTCTCCATGGCATCTGTGGGTCTTCGGGTGTGGCTCTTGGCTGGGCTCCCTTTCATGCTGCAGGTAGTCGTCCTGCTTAACACCAGCAAAAGGCAGGTGTTAAATCCCTGGTGCTACCGCTGCTTATCGCCTGTTTTTGGTTCACATCGCAGATCTGGCAGTTTGTTGTGAAAGTGGTGTTGTGGTTTTTTCGTGTGTTTTTGCACGGGAACGCCTACTCAGCATCTCATTAGGGTTAGTTGGTGGTGTCCACCGTGGTGTTACATTTTGGGGCAGTTGTTGCGGGAATACTGGCGATGTCTGTAGTTTGCACCCGCTTGTGAATGGGGTGTTAAATCTATCTCCACTTTTGATGAGTTAAGGTGGGGATAAATCGGAGATAGGTCCTTGTGAATATGCCCCTAGGTGTTTCGAGTAGGAAAAACAACTATTTGTGTCAATGTTTTCATCTGCAACTTTCAGTAACTTTTTGTCACAATGACTGATCTACAAAAGCAATGTACCATTACGTTTGCTAGACACTTTTGTTTGTAGTGATATATAGGGTTTGTAGGTTCTCCAAGATCCCGATATACCCAGAGCCAACAACTTGACTGCACCGCACAATGGTTTTTCATTGTGTACTGAGTACAGACCACGTCATATGGTGAAATATGTTGAGTGGAAAATAGGTATCAAGGTAACCTATGTATCTCTGAAATGGAGTTCAGGAGCAATGATTATTTGTACATCTCTCTGAATTTGTGAGTACCTGTATGAGCATATGATTTAGACGGTATTTTTCAAAATGTATTCTTTCATACACACAGGCTTATATTTGGAAGCCACAAATGCAGCAAAATCCTATTGGTAATAACAAATATCCTACTATTCTTTGCTCCCACGTGTCTTCTAATAAAAATGAAATCTCACTTGTGCAGGTAGGCCACGTGCGTGTGACAAGAAATGGCCCAAAAAGCAACATGAATACTTTATATTTTTCCATTCAAAATTGACCCATTTTAGCAAAGTGGGTAGCTGTGGATTTTGAGCCTTAGCTCAGCTGGTACCTGGGGAAACCTAGCAAACGGGCACATTTTTAAAACCTAGACACATGGAGAAATCCAGGGTGGGGTGACATGTATAGCTCACATCAAGTTGGTTTACCCAGAATCCCTTGCAAACTTCAAACTTTGCCTGAAATTGCACATTGTCCTTACATTTCTGTGATGGAAACTTCCGAAATCCTCAGGAACCCTGTTAAAGTGACCACAGGAGGCATACGATGGAGATAATACTATCTTCTTTATTAAGTATGAAAAACACAGAGACCCCATTCACAGTAACAGCACAGGTTCATGTTTGCCCAGCAACTGCCACCCATACAATTCTATCCCCACATTCCAGTGATGATGTGTTTGTTACAGATAACACATTATCATCATGATTGCAAAACACTTTAGGTCTCAATTAGTAACCGTGACCTCAGTCACAGAATACCATATCACCTCTCTCACTAAATCTGATGGACAACACACTGTAGTCTATACACTAACACAGAAGCATATGAAATACATATACACAAAGCCATTCCACACAAATAACATCAAACATAGCCTTGCAAATGCACTGGCTTTATCCTTTCCCGTTGTGGTTTGGTACATAGTTCCTTTGACAGATTGCCATAAATGGGGATGCCCAAGGAGGCAGCACTCCCTCTTTCCATTGGGAAATATTTTGACACTCTGTTAAGATTCCAGATTTTCTGGTCATTTGTTTTCACTGCATTTTTAAAAAATGTTATTACTCTGAATGGTTGACTGAATTTTGATGCGTTCCCACCATATTTTGTAGAGATTAAATCTTTAGCCAATTACCAACCCACACCATAGTCTTCTTGATCACTTTACGCCTGTCATACAGTTCCTTCGCTTGCAACTTTTTTTCCGCTTCTCGTTCTCACCATTCTTCCACTCTGCCAACTCGGTCATCCATCTCCTTGCATTTATCATTCACCCATCCTGGGACCATCTCACTATTAAGGATCCTTCCTCCAAATAATTGAAATAGTGACACACCTATAGTGGAATATGGTGTGAGGCGATACTCCCTTTAATTTTCTTCTCACTCCATTTTCCCAGTTCAGGCCACATACCTAAGATTGCTGAAAACTTTCCTTCAAAACCTTAACAAGGAGTTCAACAACACCATTCATATCTGGGTGATAGAGTGCTGCTTTCTTGTGCTTAAGCCTTCTTGCACTCAACAATTCTTCCACCATCTCTGAGGTAAGCTGAACACCATTATCAGTAAGAATGTGGAAGGAAAACCTTCCCTTTCAAACAATTCATCTAGAAAACAAATGATATCTTTGGATTAGACAGAGCTTACTACCTTTATTTCTGGCCAGCGTGAGTAAATGTCTATCCACACGAGGACATACCTATCACAAGTTTTCACCCTCACCGGCCGAAGAATGTCCAATTCAATATCCACCCACATGCCTGCAAATTTCTCTCTTACCACCATAGGCTGCGTCCTGCACTTTAATACTTTGTCACTATGCACACACTCAACTCAATGTCTTACTTCTCTTTCCACCATCAAGTCCATTTCTGGCCACCAGTATCCTTCTTTGATTCTTTCCTTCCTCTTTGATAAGCCCATATGACTTCCAATCTCTTTACGTAAATTTTGAGGGGGTGCTCATTTGCTACCTCTTAGCAACAACCAATCCAGCACTGTTAATTCATCTCTCACCTGCCAAACCCTGAAACATCACCCTCACATTGGCTTCTGTTGACCCAACCACAAGTCATCATTAACATAACCATCTGTATACACTAATCTTCCTGAAGTTCTTTCTTCCATTCATCTTCGTGTATAACTCCTTCTGTAATTACACAGACATTCACTTCCTCATCTAACTCCTCACCACCAAAATATCCATTTGAGAGGTCATTAGCTTCTTCCTGCTTCAAACATAACCTTGAAAGACAATGCACTTGCCAGTTGCTTGCCCCATGGACATAGGACAATTCAAAGTTCAATGCCTGAAGCACAACCACCCACTTATGTATGCGAGTGGAAATTTGATCTATACCGTTCTTTGTAAAAACCTCTTTGAACAGATTGTGTCTGTCTTGATTTGTAACTTAGGCCCCACAGAAACTTTCATAAGTTTCTTACCACCCAGAAAACAGCTAGGGCTTCCTTCTCCATAACAGAATAATTGCTTTCCACGCCTCTCAACCCACGCAACACGCCAGACTCATCCTACACACACCCTCTACTTTTGCATTAAAACAGCTCCTAAATGTTTGGAACTAGCATAAGTCATTACTAATGTCTTATCTCTCATGACAAAATTCCTCCCACCCAGCATTACCCCACTTGTACCAATAAAGACGCTGCCCCACTTTTGTGGCTGAGCCTAGTCCCTGCGACAGGAACTGATCAAACCAAGGTCAATGGGAGGCCTTGATCGGTGACCTTGTGTGGCTTGATAAATCTTACTTTAGCGTTGTGTCGATGTGGGAGGGATGGGCAGAAAAAGAAATGAGAAGGCTGTATAATCTTCTTAATGTTTAATGTATTTATTGGCAGAGGAGTTACACTATAAGTTTGACACAAAATGGTTCTTTAACTCCATTTCCTTCTTCTTGTAGATTGGTGTTGTGGTTCATCTGTGTTGCGCAGGAGGGGTCCACCCAGAGGCTCAGAACAAAAAACAAAACACACAAGAAGGTGGCGGTAAGTATGGGGTTTGTTTTTGCATCTTTTTTTAGGATAGATACCTTCATCGAACCCGAAAGTTGTGAGTCTGTGGAGACAAATCACTTCTGTGCCTTTCAAATGGTTTAGTGGTGAAAAGAAAGGGCAAGAGAAAAGGTTCCCAGATACCCTATTAGTTACTACTGGATACAGGTGTTCTGAGGAAAAAGGAGAGGTAAAGCTGGCTCTGTCCAGACACTGTACATCCTTCGTTTTCTAAGTCGTAAACTGGTTTTCTTTCTCTTTTTACCAGTCACCTAAGTGTCTCAATAAAGTGTCTCAAAATTGTGTGGAAAAAAAAGAGAAAGAAAAAAAAACAGTTTTTTAAATCTGTTTGCTACCGTACTCCTGTCCCTTCCCTTAAACCGTAATGCCCTCCCTAGATGCCCCCTCCCTCTCCCCTTGCTCACATGCTGCGTTTACCTGTTGTGCTTTCCTCCGAGGGTGACCACCACTCCTCACACCACGTTTAAGAGCTGTCGTCGGGTCCCGCATCTACAGCAAGCTCCTCCACGTTCCCTGGCCACACCGTCACCAGCTCCTCGATCTCTGTTTCTTCCAGGTGGTTGAAGTCACGTCCTCGATCCGGTTCTTCTTCGAGATTGGCGGTCGGCTTTTCTTTCCCTTCTGTGCCCTCTGGTTGTTCTTTGCTTCCAGCCACACCCCTCTCGTCAGCCTGTGAGGGACAATGACAGTCCTTCCTCAGTGTTTCGTCTTCGCCTGGTTTAATTCAGGATGTCGGGGAAGGTAAGGAGGGGATAGTCGCCATGTCTTTCCCTTGGGGGTTATCACAGTCACCCTTGCACCCCACTTGCATGGAGCAAATGCGATGCAACACTTTGATAAATATGCCCCTTAGTACAGTGAAACACCAGAAGGCTAGCAGGAGATAAGTGTAATGGTTATGCAGGACATACGTTCTAAAGCAAGATCTGACAAAAGAAACCCCATACTGATTAAGGCCTTACTGAAAATTCAGACGATATTGAAAAGAAGTCAATCTTGAAAAGGAAGCAGATGTAATGCTGCTTAGTGGCCAGACAAATACACACATCTAAACAAAATTAAAATTAGATGTGCTGATGTGTTTTGAAGGATTTCTAGGTATTTCAGCATGTAATTGGGCATGCTGAGGTAGACCACCTTTGTATAATTCAGCTTATATATGATTAGCACCTGAACAATGGTATTATGCAATGAAGGTGGAACACTTGGTAAAATTTTGTGCAACGTTATCTTTATCATGTCAGATAGCACGATAAACATAACTTGGAGACTAGAGCCTAGAAGGATAATTTCCTATTAAACGTAATAATTAAGTTTTGAGCCTGTTCCTCAGTTTGTGGAATGGTTCCTAGCCGGTAGGGTACCGTGAGTCAGACCAAAGTGAAAAAGAATTATGGCTGGCAAACTTAAAATCTCAGGTTTTTCTCAGCTCAACTTCAAATGATTGTGGTGCATCCAATAAGTAACTCCATGCAGCAAGAACTGAAAGGGACAACATCTCATTAAGGATTTGTATTTATTAGTAATGATTCTGCATAAGTGTAACACGTGACACCATGTTAGTTGATTTGCTGGACAAGCAAAATAAAGTAAAGATTGAAGAGTGTAGGAGTGAGAAAGTCATCCTTTTTGCACTAATCACCCCCATTGTTTGACTGATACATGTAGTCAAAGTGTGAAACTCATAGTTGCAACAAATCTAGCAACTTGCCAAGGTTGGATTTATTATAACTGTTATAGGAAATAAGTTATAGAACTGCTTTCTTAAAACTACCCAATTCAGCTCTGTAGCAGCCTCTTCTGATTGGCCAGCCCTTGACAGACTGAGCCAAGCTGCCTTAATGAGGTGTGAAGTGGCCTGAACTGAGAACAAGGAGACATATGGTGGGAGGAAATCTGCTGCCTGCAGATGCCAGGACAGGAAGGGGGCTGAGTAGTCAAACTGGTCTTCAAAGGGAGAAAGACAGTGAGGACATGAACCATGCCCACCCCCACTTCCTGCACCCCCATCCAGACTAGAGCCCCTGTAATTGAACTAGGAGAGAGGCTGGAAGGAGAGTGCAGGGGAAGGTTATCCACACATGTGGGTGGGTTTAGCCAGACCTGAAGCTCCATGAGAGATTTTCTCCATTTTGATTTTTGTGGAACAGTGTTTTATGGGATGAAAAATTGCCACAGTTCAGGGGTAGTGGTCATCACAGAGGGTGAAACCTTGCACCCCATTGGTCAGGGGCACCCCCATTCTTGCCTGCCCAGATATACGGATAAATATGGTAGAGATGCCCAGCAACTCCGATCCTTGCCTGGAAAGAAGAAGAACTGCCCTGCTGAACCCCTGGTCTGCATCAAGGACTGCACTCATAAGTACTGCACTGGCTGGACTATCTCAAAGCAACAGGTACAAAAGAGCTTCAAGATGTCACCTGCATAAACCCCATCAAGAACAACCCCAGCTGACCAGTGTTCAGTAGACTTTTAAGGATTTGCCCAGGTGCATTGTGGGAATTGTAGTCCCAACTAAGGACCTTCTGGAACCTTGGCTGGTGTTGTGGACACTTTAAGACCCCAGAAGGACCTTCTGGAAGACGTTCCACAAGTTTGGAATCATTTGGTGAATTTGTGGTAAAAAGATCCATAAGTCGACCTCCCCATAGTCAAGAGTCAAGCCAGCGATGTCAAACTGCGACTCGGCCTGAAATCCAGGTTTGCCCTGCTGAAAGCTCCAGAGCTCTTCACTGTTCAGGACGAGAACCAAGACCTCCAGGAATCACTGAGGCACTGCATGGAAGCAAGCCTTTCTTCTAAGAGGTGCGTGCATTGACGGAGACACGGATGAGGGTTCACTGCCGTCACTCGCTGAATCCACACGATGAACCTCATCTCTCGGCGGCCCCCACTCGTTGGTCCCCGGCCCTTAGTCTGAATTCCAATGATGGTGCGACGGTGGACAGATGGACTTTGGGGCAGTGTGGGGGCCGAGCAGAGGATACTTTGGGAGCTTGGAGGAGCGGGCGAGGAGAGGGCATAGGAGGGTGTGGATGAGGCCCTAGGGCCGCGGTTGACTCCCATTAAGGTGCGGAAGCAGCCAGCATTAGGCCGGTGCGGCTTGCTCCTCCTGGGGGGCCCCACATGACGTACTCCTTCACTTGTCTTCATTTGCCACATTCTGTTTGGAATCTCCTCAGGGGCCCCCTGTCTGCTTTCATTCAAAAAGGAAATGAATTAAGTCGACATCAGGTGCTTTTAGGACAGGTGCCCCATACAGTTAAGGAGGAGGGTTGAAGTTTCATCCTCCCACCTTTTGCATTAAACCACTCTCACAAAAGCAGCTTTAGAAAACATTGCAGTCTATTTGTTAATCCTTAGAAAGTCCCAATGTGGTATTAGGGGCAAGCTCACTGTTTTTTAGAGAGTGGTGTAAGTGGTTGTTGAAAAGCCAGTTGGAGTATGGTTATTCCCGAGGCTGTGAAGGCTGGATTGGGCATAGAGGCCCCTTATATCATATCACAGCTGTTGCTGTCTGAATCCAGTCTTGAATCCAGAGTAAGAGTGAATAATGACAGCAAGGAAGCTGTGATCGGGTCGCTTGCTCCAGGGCAGAGCCAGGGCAAAGAGTAAATCAAGCACTCTCAGGAACAAAGACGCTCCTGTTATGATGCTGTAAGGGAAAAAATCAGATATTCAGCCTATGAGAAAGGGAAAAGGAGAAACCATCCCAACTGCAACCAAATGCATTGATTGAATTAAATTTAGGGTCTAATGCTAATACCAATATTTCTGCTAATGCTAATGTTACTGACAATCTGCATCCTATGGAACCTGATGCCATTGAAAATTTGCATCCTATGGTACCTGATGTTAAGGGGGAGAATTGCCTATATTGCAGAAGGATTCTGTTTGGGGGTACTAGGGGTACAAATAGTGCACCCCCCTCCTGACCTCACCAGGCACCCCTCTATCAGTGTAAGTGATGGTAATTGATAATCCACATATAATTCTTCAAGAAGCACACTGCCTCTCAATAGCAGCAAATGTCCAGGATGAGGCTCAGCATTTGGATTTTACCTTGCCAGATTAGGATGTAGACCTACGTAGGAGATATGATTTAAGGGACATTAGCAATACTGTGAGTACACCAGCTGCAATAGTTCCTATGGGAATGACATTGTTTAGTAGTACTCCTTCAAATTATTCTTCCTTGATATCTCATCTTTCTGTAACCCATGATTTTGTTATAACTGGTATCCAACCCAGTCACCCACCAAATGAAGAGGTAAAAGTATCAGACTCCTTAGTGTGCTTTGAAAGGTTATTATTTTCAATTTTAAAGCTATTAGAAAAAGTTGTTGGTAGTTTCAATTGTGTTTTGGATACTGTGACAAAAATATTAAAGGAGCTGGTAAGCAAGGGAAATGAGACAGGATCCAGTTACTCAGTAGAAATGGAAGGGGTTTTGCCATCCTGTAAAGGGAATGCTCAGACAGATGTTGGTAGTCAAATTGATTATTGCTCCCAGGCTGGTAAACCACAATGTAAGAAATTGGTTAAAAAAAGTTTCAAAGTCAGAGAGTTTGCTTGAACCCATGCAATCTATTTCTAATACTACGCCAAATAGAAAGAGTCTGGATGGTACATCTAGGGCGGGTTGAACAGGAAGTGTTACCAATCTTTAAAACCCAGTCTAGATATGAAATAAATGTTGGCAATTTAGGTGCTCCTCTGGTAAAAAAGGAGAGGACGGAAAAGCAAAAAGGAAAGAAGGAAAAAACCTTTGTGTAGATTTTCTAAAAAGAGACAAAGGAGACTACATTTTAGAGAAGACATAGAGGCTATATCTAGGACTGAAAGTTCTACCCAACCCAAGTTTTTCATCAAGTCATTGTCCCTGAAAGTGGTCACATTGAGATATTGGCTGAGGGGTCTGCAGTGGAGTCTATAGTAATCTATGGGGCGTCTCCCCTTTCCATATCAACTTCATTGAATACAATGGTCTCTGAAAGTGATCATGCCAATGTTTTGGCTGAGGGTTTTGCAGTGGTGCCAATGGTAGATCAAAGGGCATCCCTCTCTTATATATCATCTTTAATTAATCCAATGGCTGCTCCTTTCCCAGGTTCTGGTATAAAGATAGGCCCCTCAGAGTTAGCAGGGTTAGAACCTTCCTGGTGTAATGTAGACACTTATATATTGGATTTTATTCCCCTGTTTGATGAAGATTTAATTTTAAATAGAGCCTTCCTGCTAAATATTTTTTCAGAGATTGAGAATCTGAATCTTATCCAAGGTAGTGATATTAATTTAATCACCCTTTTACCCTCTGAAGCAGGTTTTAAATCAAGGGTAATTTTTTATTCTAAAAATTTGATATCCAGATTGTCACAAGGTTTACAAAGCTTTGTTCTGGGCACAGTGAAATTGTGGAACTCACTCCCGACTGATATAAAGAACAGCCCAACGTTGCTTTCCTTCAGAAAAGCACTAAAAACCTGGTTGTTCTCTAACTAAACTTCTCTTTTTCAGTTGTTTCTGTCAACCTACCGCGCAGCACCTAGACGCCCTTGGGCATTCGTGCGCTATATAAATTTCCAAATCAAATCAAAATCAATGTAGGGGTATTGATGTTATCCCAATTATAGAAGAGGATTGACATTCTGCTGTGGATAAATGGTCTCTGCCATACCAACCTCTACCTTGTAGTAGGGGGTCATTAACCAACGTAAAATGGATAAAAGTCCATGTACATAGACACGGCAGATAGGTGTCAGTTAGAGAATCCTATTAAGTGAGGTTTTTTATTAAATTAAAAAGTGTACAACAAGGGGTTTCTCCTACATATAATATCGGTTGGGGATCTGAACTGTAAAATATCTAATTTTGCCTTGGATCAACTAAGGGAGAAAGAAAAAGAGAAAGACATGCGGATACCACAAGCTCTCTTTTCCCCCAAAACAAGAACTAACAATATAGGAAAAATCTTAGTAGCTGGGCTGAGAAAGGTTGATGGCGTCATAGCGAATGGGAGGTTACCGTCTGACTCCCCCGCAGCATATACAGATAAAACTCAAGGGGGGGGTACCTGTCCTGGATTATGTAGTGATAGGACGTGCTTCCTTCCTTTTACTGGGTGATTTAAAGGTTTTCGATTTCCTCCTTAGTGATCATAATCTCCAAACTTTTTCAGTAAATTTTCATTTGTCTCCTGTTAGTTCTTGGAGGTTGGATGGTCAGTTTGCGAGGTTTAATAAGAAAACAGGGAGAAGTCATTGGGATCATATGGCGATTGTATGCTTTAGAGGTTCCTTAGAGGCCTCTCTAAATAAGCTGTCTTATTGGGCAGGAAAAGAAATAGAAAGCTTTAATACTTTTATGCAGAAGCTAGTTAAAGCAGTAAAACAAGTGAACCCAAAGGAAAGTTTGAAAGGGATTACCCACCCACTTCTCTGGTTAAATGGTGAAATAATTGCTCTGGTAAGAGAGCAATATCTTGATCATTCCCCTTGAAAGATATCCTAGAGTGTTGTTATTAAAAAGGGGGATGTGATGGTTGAAGGTTTGTTTACGAAAAGAGGAGGAAAGATTTTGGATAAAACTTAGGGAAGCAGTATTCAAAGGCCAGACAAGGATTTTCTAGACTCTTGTTGCGGAGGGTTGTGTAGCCAGAGCTAGATTTGTCCCTGTTGCTATTGAAGAACTGTGCCAATTTTATTCAGGGTCTATACCCAGCAAATGAGGGCATTTTAAAGTATTTTATAGTAAAGGAAGATTCCTCTCTGTATGAACCACCCCTGAAAAAGAGATAGAACTTGTAATTAGGGGAATGCACTTCGGTGGCAATGGGCCCCGGCGAAATACCAATCACTGTTATAAAACAAAATGGCCCTCTTTGGAGTCAAATTCTTTGCCCGGTTTTTAAATATTGCTATGAAAGGAAAATATTTTCCCCCTCTTGGAAGAGGAGTATCATAGTTCCTCTTTTTAAGGAGGGAGATTGCAGCCTACCAGAAAATTATCGTCAGATTGACCTTCTGGATGCTGTGCGTAAAGTCTTTTCTAAATGTCTCTTCACCCAGATAAGTGAATGGGCAGAAGCCCATAAAATGAAACATATGGAACAAACCTGGTCAAGGACTAAGCATGGAACAATTGATAATATGACTGCCCTTCAGAACATAAATGAACTTTTTTAAAGGTGGAGTGGCAAAGGTATACACAGCTTTTATGGACTTCCCCACAGCATTTGATAAAGTAGATCATTCTTTGCTGTGGAGTAAGCTTTTAAATTTGGGTATGCCGGGTACACTTTTAGAGTTAGTTTGTGCCCTTCATACCGATATTTGGGGTTGAGTTTTATTGGGTGGGGATAAGGGTTTATCGCAAGATATCCCTACCCCAAATTGGTTCAAACAAGGGTGCTTGCTGGCCCTCCTTCTCTTTTCCCTTTATATTTCAGACCTCCCAAATCATTTGGACCAAAGTGAGGGTATTGCCCCGATAGTTTGGGGAAAGCCTATTGTGTGCCTACTTTATGCAAACATAATAATCTTTTGTTTACCCCCGAAGGGTTTAAATAGCTGTCTGCAGGCACTCCAAAAATATGCTGAAGCTCACTACTTAAAGATCAATGTATCTAAAAGTAAAATCATGCATGTGCATGGGAAAAAGAAGCCGAAATATGGAACCTTTGTATGGTCTTTGGGTGGCCAAAAATTGGAAATTGTGAACTTGTATCCTTTTCTGGGAAAGACAGTGTGTGGAAATTTAAGTATCAAAGCTCATATAGAAAATAATATGTCTAGAGCCACAACCCAAGCTAAGTGTCTTGGCTCCTTTATCGGGCTACTGGGAGAAGACATTTTGTACCTTTATTGGAGGTTTATCATGCTAAGATTCTTGCCTCCCTACTATATGGCACAGAATTGATCGATGTATCAAAATGGGGCTTTTTAAACACAATGGAAGGTCAAATTCTTAGAAGCCTGACCTCTGTTAACCCAGCTCTTTCTGTGGCCGACCCTAAGGCTAGAATTTGGGTTGAGAAGTGCTTTTGTGCAGGACCTTGCAGAGTAGTGGGTTGGGCTGTGGGCCTAGCAAAGAGCAACAATGTACTAAGGTTCTGGCTACAAAAAGAATTTTTAGATGGCACAAAAGAAAATTAATTATTCTATAGAAATGTTATGACTGCATCAGATTTGCTGCAATTGGACCTTTCTATGATTTTCGCTTACACGCAGCACCAATTACAAGTTACCTTAATATAGGCAATCTGGTCCCTAAGCTTCCATATGGGCAGGCAGGCATGCATTTTAAAGAGGGGTTACCATTTGGCTACTGATTCCTGTTTGATAAACAAAGCACATGCTTATATTTTGTGGAATATGCCTCATGCAGTGCGCCGTTTTCGGCTACTGCTGAGGCAGGGCATCATTCCCTTAAATCCCTCCTAGCTAAATGGTATGGTTAAGCAGCAATCTGTAACCTGTGTTAAAATGGTTTCCAAGATATTAACCATGTCTTATTTATTTGTCCTGTTTTGCTATTATGTTGAGGGAAATGGCTGAGGCCAATGTGTTTGCAGTTATCCATCCTGTCAGCATCAGCAGTATTATAATCACTTAGGGGCACATGCATCAAGGTAGGCTTTTGCGATTCCTTAATTGCGATTATTAAGGAATCGCAATTAAGGAATCACAAAAGCCTATGCATGTAGGAATCGCTATAATAATAGCGATTCCTTCACATTCCTTATTTGCGACTCGCAAATTGCGAGTCGCAAATAAGGAATGGCTTCCCATTCATTCCTATGGGCCTACAGGCCCATAGGAATGAATGGGAAATTACGACGCTATTTGCGAATACCAATAGGTACTCGCAAATTGCGCATGCAATTTCAAGGGTGCAGGGGTGTCAAAGGACACCCTGTTGCACCCTGAAATTGTGATGTGCACCCATGTTGTGCACACACATGCCCCAAGGGCATGTGTGTGTGTAATCTAAAACTTTAAAAAATGCATTTTAGTGCATTTTTCAAAGTTTTGCAAATTACAGACAAGTTTGATTTGTCTGTAATTTGCGGTCCCAAATAGCGAAATCGCTATTTGAAAGTGCTTCTAGCATTGCATTTAAGGAATCGCAAATTGCGATTCCTTAAATGCAATCGTAATTAGGAATTCGCAAATAATTGCGAATTCTTAACTTGCGCATAGGAAACACTTTCATGCATCTCCAAAGGCCAATTTGCGGTCACAAACGGCCGATTTTTGCGAATCGCACCGTTTGCGATCGCAAAAACCTTTGATGCATGTGCCCCTTAATGCTCCTCCAAATTAAATATTTTGTAATAGAATTTTTAACCTTTTAAAGTGTTTCTTAAAATTATATTAAGGTGTATTAGTTTGACCGTTGTAGAGGCTGATAACGTTTCCCGTGTGGGCACTTTTCATCTGTCATGTATTAGCCATTTGTATTGTTTTATTGCCACTTCGTGGCATATAAATACATTTTTACTTTTTTATATAATTCTCAAATATTTGCACAGATGCCATGAAAGACACTTTATATCCTGTTATGTATAATATGCTGCTGCTTGTTGGATTTTTTGTGAAATGAAAGCTTTTAGAACCATGGATATCTTATATGATTGTTAGATCTCTTGGTGGAGTGGTGTGTTTTATTATGTGTATTCAATCGTAAACTAGAATCCTATTTTATTTACACGTCTGTAATTTTGTGAATTTACGCGGATCTCTTCGGAGTTCCATAATCATAAATAAAATGAGCTTGAAACATGAACTTGTGAGCAAGAAGCCATTGTTGAACTGCGCCAGGGATGACGAGGATCCTCGCTTGACGTTGAGAGAAAAAGCTCCAAAAAAGTGACTTGCTCAGAAGGTTAACACTTAACCGGGCCCCACAGCTCATTGTATCTAACTTGCACTCCATTGCGGTCAGTCTGAAACTTTGACATTGTCCCAGTCAAGCGTGACGAGATGTTTCAGGTTGGTGCTTTTGGCTTTTAGGCACTAGAAAGCATATTTTTACATTTAATCTTTAAAAATTCATATCTCTGGTTCCCCACATTGGATTTTTTGTTGTTTTGGTGTCATTTAATTCATAAAAAATTTCCCATTTTTGTAAATTGCTGTTGTATTTTTATTGTGTGTTGTGTCTTACTTATTTACTGCTATTTGTGTTTTTAAATGCTTTGCGCTCCTGTCTCATGAGTTAAGCATGACTGCTCATGAGCAAAGCTACCAAGGGTTGAGCAAGGACCAATTAATTGAGACTTTACTGGGCCTTATTTGTGATTGTGGTGTTGTAACTAGCTGTAGTTACCCACCTGCACATACTAACAAACCACCGTCCAACAGTATGTGTGGAGCCAAACCTTGATTTACTCCTATAGTGAGACAATAAAATGCTGAGTAAAATATAAACATCTGAAAAAATTCAGGAATGAAAAGATCAATGTATGGACACTGTCTCACCTACAATCTCTATAGGAGAATGGGGTGATAGTGTCAAAGACAGTGGATAAATCCAAAAGGATTCCAATCGCAGAGCCAACTGTGTCTAGTGTACATTGCAAGCCGTCCAGGGAGGCAGGTAGAACAAATTCTTTACCATAACCCTGGTGTAGGCTATCTTGTTGGAAGTCTGAGTTTTGTGTGTTTCAATAAAGAAAAGAAGCTGAGATTTAGTTAGCAATTCTGTCACTTTTGTTTCCAGAGGAAGTAGTGATATAGCGGAATAGTTGGTTAAAACCAAGAGATTGAATGAAGCTCACTTCTAAGTAGGAGTCACTGTAGCCATTTGCCGAGAGAGTTCAAACAATCTAATAGCAACCTATTCTACTCATCAGAGGTTCACTAACATGATAGGCAAACATTTAAAGACTATTGCAAAGAAAAAGATCTAAAGGAAAGCAAGAGGTGAATAGTTATAAATTAGAGGGGACTCTGTTTGTTTGTTTATACCTAAAACAGCTGGGTTAGGTAATTATCTGACTACTAAAAAAAGGAGGAACACATGGTTTCAATTTCAGTAGAAAAATTCAGAGAGGTTTGTGTTGGAGTCATCTGTGGAGAAGCACTAGCAGGAGCTCAGCAGTTGTCATGTGTTTGCCAATAGCACCATTTTAAATTATATATCAGTCAGATCTATCAGAGAGACCAAGATATTTATGCCAATTGTTTTCAGCTTGCTTACAGCTGGGCTTCAGGTGTTTTAATCTTCTGAATACCAGGGGCAGTTGCTTGGGTACATTTTTTGATCGAATTTCTTTTCTAGGGGCTACCACAACTAATGCATATTCAACCCAAATATTGAATTGAGTGACTATTTCTAAAATATCTGATGAAACTATGGCTTGGACACAAACACAGAAATGAAGGTATGAGCTGAGATAGCATGTTTCCTGCCAAAATAAGGCTGATATAGTGTTTTTTTCTGCCAATATAAGGGCTTGGCAAGAGACTTCACAATGGTAGAACATACATGGGAGGTCCCTTTAAACGACATTAAGAAATGGTCTAACCAAAGTAACTCTGTAGATTCTATAAGGCTGATCAGGTCATTATATATATATATATATATATATATATATATATATATATATATATATATATATATATATATATATATATATATATATATATATATACCTACTGGCGGATTTGGACCTATTTTCCATAGGAAAAGTTTTTTTATGACCTGCCTATAACTTTCCTGTTGTTTAACCAATCTTCTCAAAATTGTCCCAAAAAAGTGTCAAAGTAGGTTCTATGCATCATGGAAAGTTTGGGGGTGATCCGTGCAGTTGGGCTTGAGAAATAGGGGTGAGAAATAAGGGTGCATTGGTAATGTTAATTCCCATAGGAATGTGTTGTGGCGCCTACAGCCCGAACCGCTGGATGGAGTTACACCAATTTGGCAGAAAGGTAGATGTTGTTATGCAGATTGTGCTTTTTGTTATTTGGTGCAAATCCATTCAGCAGTTTTTGAGAAATTAAAACCGAACAACATAGTGATATCTCTGGTTGTGGATATTTGGTGGTGGTTTTGCGATGGTCACAGATATGTTGCAACGATTTTGCTGTAAATCGTGAATGCGCATGCCAGACGGCATGCTGTGATACGCTGGGCTCAACCTGAACAGAATGTTGCGGCCACCATTTTATCGATCGGGAACAGTTCCTGGGGCTGAAAATGTCGTGAAAGCTAACATAAGGGGTCAGGGTGAAGGTACTATGACCACATGGTTGAGAAATGGGGGTGTTAAGGACACAAGTTATGTTTCCGAAATTGATTTTTTTGATCACACGGGATATTTGCGACAATGCCTCAAACGCCAACGTGGCTCTCCATGTATAATCACGGGGACATCACGACTAGCAGTAACAGCGGAAATATAAAACATTTTATATTTATACACACTCGCAGGTTACTATCACAGACTCATGTATACACTCACAAACTCACCCAGACACTTATACACCCATTCACATACCCACTCACACACTTATACATCCAATCACATACCCACTCAGATACCCATACACCTACTCACATACCGAGTTAGGTTCTCATGCTCCCACTTACAGACTCACTCAGAAAGTGACACACCCATGTACACACCCATTCAGAGACTCACCCACTGACTTAGAGACACTGTCATAGACTTATGCACACAGTCTCATACCAACATAGAGACTCTTACACCCACTCACAGACCCACTGGGGCACTCATGCACCCACTCAGATACTCATGCACCCACTTACATACCTATTCCCACTCACATATGTGCTCAAAGACCCACTGAGACACTCACTAACTCACTGACAGACCCACTGAGAGACTCATACATCTACTCATTGATCCACTCGGAAACCCACTCACATACCCATACAGTCACTCAAACACTCAGTCACAGACCCTCTTAAAGATTATGCACTCAGCCACTCACTCATATACTCAGAGACTCACACAGCCACGCACAGACTCACTCAGATATATATGCACCCACTCACTCACCCACCCAAAGGCTCATGCGTCTACTCCCAGACCCTCCCAGACACTCGCCCGCCCAGTCACAAACCCACTCAGACACTCATGCATGCACTCATTCACTCACCCACTCAGAGACTTATGTTCTCACTCGCAGACCCATTGAGACACTCATACACCCACTCACAGATCCACTCAGGCACTAACATACCACCTCGCAGACCCTCTCAGATGCTCACACACCTATACAGTCACTCACACAACCACTCACAGTCCCACTCAGAGACTTATGCACCCAGTCACTGATACACTCAGAGACTGACACACCCACTCACAGTCCCACTCAGAGACCCATGCACCCATTCACAGAACCACTCAGATACTCACACTCCCAGTCATTTACCCTCTCAGACACCTACGTAGATGCTCATGTATTGACTCATATATCCAGTCAGACAGTCATATACTTAGTATTAAATGCACAAATGCACTCATACACCTACTCAAAGATCAACTGAGAGACTCATGCAACCAATCACAGATCCATTGAGACACTGATGCACCCAGTCATAGATGCACTGAGACAGTCACGCTGTTCATTACAGAACCATTGATAGACTGATGCACTGTCTCACAGATCCACTGAAATACTTATAAAGTGAATGAGAGACTTACTGATACAGTGGTATATGCAGTCACAGGTTCCACTGAAAGAGTATACAGTATGTTATAGAGACATTAAGTGAGTTATACATGCTATTATAGAGTCTTTTAGATAGTAATGTGTTTAGTGTGTTGGTTATAATCCATTTTGCAGTTATAAGTTTTGTTTGTGGTGGTGGCTATTGAATGTCTGCTTTTAGTTTGTCATTTTGTGACTTGTTTGCGGTGATCGCGGCTACTGTTATCATCGCGGAGCCCAGCATCATTACGAAAATGGAAAATCGGTTTATAAGATTATTTTTATGCAAACTCCCTACAAAAATATGACTTTAAACAGTGCAATAATAAACCCCTAGTGTCTCAAATACAGTAAAATGTGTGCATATATGTGTTTTATACCTCTTAAAAAGGCATGATTGTCGCGGTTAACAAAGTCATGACGACTATCGGCGTAAACGCGAAGGCGAAAAGCAGGGTTCAAATACAGTTTTTTCAAAAAACTTACTAGAAAAATATGCGTACAAACATATTTTTTAAGCAGTGATGTAGTTAGTAATGTGTGTATTGTAATACTTAGAATACATTTTTTAAGTTACTTTTTTTAATGTGGTGATGGTCGTTGCATATCTACTTTTGTTTTGCGATTTCGTGACGTGATCGCGATTATCGCAACGCCATCACGAATTTAAAAAGTTCTTTAAAAAAAATATTTAACAAGAAAATTAACAACATTTTGGGCTTTTGGGTGGCTCTGACAAGAGCCTTAGTGTTGAGAGTGTGTATAGTTACAGATAAGACTGTATTCAGAGTTTCAGGTTGCTTAGAAACACTCTGTTGCTTTTATCTGTAAAGTGCACTCCATGATTTCTATAAATTCCATGCATGTCAAAATGCAGATTGCTGTTATAGATACAGCCCATGCAATGGTCTCTGAGGAATGTAGAAACAGTTTTATTAACATGTTTCCTGGCTTTGTCAATCTGTGGAAAGAGTTGATTAGACCACTTCTATTTCTGTCTTTGGCATATGTTATAGTACACTAAGACAGTGTGAGGGAAAAGCATAATCAATTCTCAAAGGTATCCTTTATTAGGATTTCCCGTCCTCCTCCAGTTAATGTGCCTAGGTCATTGCGACCAGAGTGCTCAATCATGAGGTCAGGGGATGGTAAATCCACAATGGTTTTAACCATAGGCAGCAATTGATGAAACTTGAATGCTCTCTGCCCTATCGAAGTAATGTCCACATTAGCCAAACCTAAGTCCCTGGCAATATCTATCTTTCTTGCAGCCTCAGCAGCCCAATGTACATAGCTGTGGCCCAAAATCCACACTCTAAGCATTTTGTAGGAAGAAGGAGTAACATACAGGACAGGTCGGCAGGTGAATATTATAGTTTGTATAATGAAAGGCAGTGAAATTGCATGTGTGCTGGTGGTTTGAAAAAAACTTAAAATATGATTAGGTGGAGGGAATATGCAGGTGAAAAAAGTAGGTAGCACTTGGAAATGATTAGTAAATAGATGTTTGATTGGGTCTGGTAAATCGAAAAAATGTAATAGAGATTTGGATATGCTTTACATTATGTGCAGTAAACCACACATGCTGTAGTTTATTTTGTAACTACTATGACCATTCTGGAATATGTTGTGAACTTGTGACCTACTGGTTTTAGTGGGTTTCCATAGAGAATCTGCAGAGGGTGTATTGGAGGAAGCCTGTTAAAGAGATAGGTATTCATTTTTTCAAATTGGAGAGGTTTAGGTTCATTGTTTTATAAGGTAAGTAAGATTACCTAGTGAGGTATTTGCATAAAAGTGTAGTATAGTTTTAAAAATATTAAACTATAAAGGAAAGTAGGTTTTCCGATTCCTGTTTTTTTTCATGACTTCATCACAATGATCGCGATTATGTCGCGATTGTTGACCCAAAGGCATCCGTTTTGGGCTACCTCCAAAAAGAAGTGAAAGGGTCAACAGACAGTAACCATTCAGAAATGCAGTTACAACAATTAAATATGAAAGGAATGTTTTTATTCGCTGACATTTGCAGTATCAGGCAATGCAAAGTTCATAGCGTTGCCATTTATGGTTTCTTTGTATGAGAGTGGTATGTCATTCTTGTGCTAAGTTTTTACAAACCCTGAGAATATTGCATTTATCTAATAAGAGAAAAAAAGTGATTTTGCCAATGAACTCAACATTCTGGTATGTTCATTACATTTCTTTGTAAGCAAAAAAAATGACCAATAAGGTAGATAATAATGTCATATTGTGATAAAAGATTTAGAAATATAAATATGTATTTAAAAATAGAAAGGATGATATATAGTTGAAATTGCAAGTGTTTTTATATCTCTATTAATAGGTAACTACGATATAGTTTGTCTTAGGTGCAGACTACGTGTCTGTCAAGTTAGTTTAGAATGTGTTTCCATGGAGGTGTATATTGCACTTGTATTTTCTTACTCGATTTTGTAAGTGCTAAAAGAAAAGAGTGTACAGTAATGGTAAACTTATATGTAGTAATGTAGTATAGGATGTCAAAGTTTTATATGTGATTATATGATGTGCAGCTTATAACAAATGTTTTTATTTGAATTCTGGGAGTTGCAGTTTTATTTGTTCCTTTATAAAAGAAAAGTAGAACACTCCTATTTGAAAGTGGAAAGTATGCACTGTACCTGTATTTGAATTATGAATCTCTCAAAGTTGATAGATAATTGTTACATACTCTTTAGACTAGGTGTTGGATAATTACAGGATAGGTTTGTATGTGCATACATGGGGAGATATATTCTTTAATTATATTCAGATTGAGATATGTAATATAACACTGCTAGGCACTATTATGCCAAGTACTATATAAAGAATAGCACCTTTGATGCATCTTACATATATGTTTGTAAATGATAGAGGCTCTCTCTCCCCCACTCATGGAACAAGAGAAGCACATATATATTTACTAAGATACTCACAAAGTAGATATATGTGTAGCAGTATCAAAGGCAGTAAGAGATATGTTTCAAAAATATAATACAGGTATTGAGGTATTTGTTCAACAATGTATGTTGTTATGTTTAGAGCTTTCAAAACAGGTAGTCAGATACTGGTACATTTTCTAAAACATGTTATGGGACTGCTTGGTGAGCCATGGCGCAGGGTGCTATGTGGCTAATATGTATGATGTGTCCTTTGAATATTTGAGTGAGCTATATGTGCTTATAAAGATTTTTGTTCTGAAGTTTGCATGCACTGTGCCATCTACATTTTAATCTGACATATCTAAGTAGAAACCTATACAATATGTGTTGGATGTGGAGCAATTGACCTGTGTATGCAGTTTTACTGTTATGGCTGTTTTCTTACTTAAAAACCCTACACAAGATGTAAACTGCTCTTTTAGAACATATGAGTCGATACTAAGGCAGGGTGTAGCTAGGCCATACTTAAGGGAGCTATATGCTTAAAACTTAAGACATCTATTCTGAACATTACCTGAGGTATGTGCACTCCTAGAGACTTATGTGGCCAATTGCACATCCAGCCTACACCCAGACTTAAATCTGACATACCTAAGTAGAAAAGCAGACAGACACTGAAATACCCAGTTAGGTAGGTAGAGAAGCACATAAACATCCACTCACACAGACAGGTAGAACTGATCTTGTGCTAATGGAGGCAGTTTCACATGCACTTAAATAATCCAATATTAACTAATACACCCAGGAGGCAATCTATGCAGGCTCTTAGAGCCACATCTAGAGAACCATATATCTCACAAAGAGAGGCAGTGATTTACTAACAAATTTACATACACATGGAATCACAGCCCCAGATAGCAACTGAAACACTCATTCAGATATCTCCTAAACAACTGACACTTTCCATTTTGCCGTGCAGAAAGTAGCCTTTGGTTTATGTCTCAGGCCTTGTATACTTGAGCTTGGGCATGTAGTTTTACTGCTAGGGCTGTCTTATCACTTAAAGGTGTAGACTGTTATTGTACCACATATGAATGAACAATAAGGTAGGCTGTAGCTATGCCATAGTGCAAGGAGCTATGGGGCATATGTATCAAAGGATACATTTGCGATTCTCAAATAGCGATTTTTAGAGAATCGCTATTTGAGAATCGCAAAATGCTATGTATGTAGGATTTGCAATAAATTTTGCGAATCCTACATATTCCTTAATTGCGAATCTCAAATTGTGATTCGCAATTAAGGAATACCTCCCCATTCATTCCTATGGGCCTAGAGGCCCATAGGAATGAATGGGAAGACATTCTCAATTTGCGATTCCCAATTAGAGAATCGCAAATTGCGAATGCAATTTCAAGGGTGCCAGGGTGTCAAAAGAACACCCTGTTGCACCCCTGAAATGAGCATGGGTGTAGATGTGGCACACATACATGCCCTAAGGGCATGTATGTGAGTCACATGGCACTTTGAAAAATGCAAAAAAGTGAATTTTTCAAAGAAATCGCAAATTACCACCAACTTGAAGTTGGTGTTAATTTGCGATTCCTTAAGTCCAAATTGCACTTTTTCTGTGCTTTTTACATTGCATTTAAGGAATCGCAATTTGCGATTCCTTAAATGCAATCGCAAAATAGGGAATCGCAAAATTTGCGATTCCTTATTTTGCGAGGGGTGTTTTGTGTCATACATTGGACACTGCAATTTTGCGATCGCAAATGCCGAAATTCTGTGAATTTCGGCGTTTGTGATCGCAAAATTGCCTTCATACATATGGCCCCATGTGCTTAAAGAATAAAACATGCACTCTGACTTTTCGGTGAGCTGTATGCACCTCTAGAGACCTATATGCCCAATTATACATCCAGCCTACACCCAGACCTAAATTTGACACACCTAAGTGGAAAGACAGACAGACAATAAAACACCTAGTGAGGTAGTTAGAGAAGCACATAAACTTTAACTCACACAGACAGACACACTTGATAAGTATCTTGTGCTATTGGAGGCAGTTTCACACACACTTAAATAACCCAATACTCACTAATACAACCAGAAGGCAATGTATGCAGGCCTTTATAGACATAATTAGAGAACCATATAACGGACAAAGAGAGGCAGTGATTTAGTAACAAATGTACATACACATGGAATCACAGCTCTAGATAGGAACTGAAACACTCATTTAGATATCTACTAAACAACTGACACTTTCAAGTTTCCCATGTAGAGAAGTCCACTTCTTGGCTGACCTTCACCGGGCAACCAAGGCTAATGTTAGACTTTCAGATGGGCTTAGGGTGTCCAGGAACTTTGACATTAAAAGAGGTGTACGCCAGGGGTGTATTTTGGCGCCTTTTTTATTTAACCTTTATATTAATGATTTAGATAAAGCCCTTTTATCAACCGGGGTAGATTATCCAAGCGCAGGTCGTCGTGGCCTCCCTGTTTTACTCTATGCGGATGATGCAGTTCTTATTTCCAGGACTGCTAGGGGGCTCCAATCTCTGCTCGTCGCCTTTTCTGATTTTATGTCGGAACGTGTTCTAACCATTAACAATTCAAAATCTTTTATTATGGAAGTGGGGACACGCCCGAAAAAGAGCTTTCAATTCAGGGTAGGTACAGTTAAGATACCCCGAACCAATGTTTTTGCTTATCACGGGGTTATCCTGGACGATCAGCTTAAATGGGGCCCGCTCAAACAAAGGAAGAAGGGGGATCTGGCGTGGGTGAACACGGCTATCTTCAACTTTGCCTCTAAATTGGGCAATAGACCCATTTCTGCCCTGTTGAAGATCTACCAAGCTAGGAGCACAGCCACAGCCTCATACAGGAGTGAATTATGGGGGTACATTACCACAGATGTTTTTCAGGTAGCTGAGAATTTCTTTTTAAAGTGCATGTTAGGTGTACCCCAGGGCACGCCCAATTTGGTGGTACACGAGGAACTGGGGGTACCCTATCTAAGCGATTCTTTGGCACTTAGACCTTTGACTTTTTGGCTAAAAACTTGGTTAAACGAGGGCCTATCACTCTGCCATTTGATCTTAAAGGACTGTATGTCCCTGGATCATGCGCTTAATATACCTTGGTTTAGATACATTAAGAGCAGTTTTGAAAAATTGGGACGAGCTGAGCTTTATACTAACCCTGATTTAATAACCAATAAAGATGTGAGGATATTACAGCCCCAGATAGCAACTGAAACACTCATTCAGATATCTCCTAAACAACTGACACTTTCCATTTTGCCGTGCAGAAAGTAGCCTTTGGTTTATGTCTCAGGCCTTGTATACTTGAGCTTGGGCATGTAGTTTTACTGCTAGGGCTGTCTTATCACTTAAAGGTGTAGACTGTTATTGTACCACATATGAATGAACAATAAGGTAGGCTGTAGCTATGCCATAGTGCAAGGAGCTATGGGGCATATGTATCAAAGGATACATTTGCAATTCTCAAATAGCGATTTTTAGAGAATCGCTATTTGAGAATCGCAAATGCTATGTATGTAGGATTTGCAATAAATTTTGCGAATCCTACATATTCCTTAATTGCGAATCTCAAATTGTGATTCGCAATTAAGGAATACCTCCCCATTCATTCCTATGGGCCTAGAGGCCCATAGGAATGAATGGGAAGACATTCTCAATTTGCGATTCCCAATTAGAGAATCGCAAATTGCGAATGCAATTTCAAGGGTGCCAGGGTGTCCTTTATCAGTCTAAGAAAATTGGAAAGGGAAGAGCTGGAGCTGCGGAAACACAGCATCTGTAAATTTTTGATGTTAAAGACGACACCTTCAGCCGAGCCGTATCTCCTGGGGTTTTTATCAATTTATGAACGGTTTTTATTGACAAGGTTTCGCTTGGACCTCTTTCACCTCCTGCTTGCCTTCCCCAGGGGGTGTAGTAGAGGCCAGCAGCTTGTATCCTGTGGCTGTGACGGTGAGTCTCCACAGGACTTGCTACATTTTATGTTTTTCTGTACATTTTATGAGGGTCCGAGGAAGTCTTTTTTAGTCCCCATTTTAAAGAAGCTGAATTTTGCTCGGGCGTGCCCAGCTCTACTGTATCTCCAACTGCTCATGGACGATTGTATTTTTTCGTCGTCAGTTATCTGAAATCTGTGGTGAAGTCCAGGGCTTGTTTTGACTGAAAACGTTGAGTGTTTTTGGACTTTTGTTTACCAATTTTAAGCTTTTACTTGTTCTTATAAAAAAGGACTCCTCAATTAAGGGCATCTATTATAAAGGGAAATTTATTGACTTATGAACTGTATTTTTACTGAACTGGATACACGGTATTACGTTGTTTTACTTTGATTAATGGTGCTGTTCACTTATAATTTTATAATACCCAATGGTTGTATCACCCTGTTGTTTTAAGGACATTATGTTATAGTCCATCAAGGGATTGCTGATGATAAACTGTGATGCACATCTGAACTTTTAATTATTTTTATGTATTGTCAACTTTTATGGTTTTATATTTCTAAAACCGAATAAAGTTTATATTGATTGATTGATTGATGTAGAGAAGTAGGTCTTGTATAATGTCTCAGGCCTGCTATACTTGAGCCCATGCATACTGTTTTACAGCTAGGCCAACCTTCACATTTAAAAGTCCTTGTGAAGGCATAAACTGCTCTTTTACCATATATAACTCACCACTGAGATAGGCTTCATCTACATAATATTGCAGGGTGTGAAATGCTTAAAATGTTAAACATATACTCTGAAGTTTTAGTGAGCTACATGCAGTCCTAGAGACCCATGTGCCCCCTTATATATCTACCCTGCTAGCGACACTTAATCTAGTATACCTAAGTAGAAAAGTAGACAAAGACTAAAATAGCCATACAGACTGTGACAGAAGCACGTAAACATTACCTTACAAAGTCACAACTGTTATGTATCTGGCACTGATGGAGGTAGTTGCATACAGACTTAAATAACCCAGAACTAACCCTTGCATCATGTCTCCAGCTTGGTACAATTGAGCCTGTGCATGCAGTTTTGATGGCTAGGACAACTTTTATATGTAAAAGTCCTAGGGACGGCATAAAGTAGTCTGTTAGCCTTTATAAGTCACCACTGACATATGCTGCAGCTAAGTCATAGGGTAGCGTGATATATGCTTAAAAGGTAGCACATGTACTGTGAATTTAGTGAGGTATATACACTTCTACAGACTTCTGTGTCCAATTATATCCACCCTACTACCCAGACGTCAATCTGAGATACCTAAGTAGAAAAGCAGAGAGACACTAAAGTACCCAGGGAGGTAGTTAGAGAACCACCTAAATAGTCCCTCACACAGACAGGCTGAACTGATATGCATTTAGTGGTATTGGAGGCAGCTGTACATATATTTGAAAAAAGTAATACTGACTAACACACCCAGTAGGTAATTCATGCAGCCCCTTACATACACATTTAGAGAATCATACATGTCTCAAAGAGAGGCAGTTATTTAGCAATGGACTTATATACACATGCAATCAGAGCCCCAAACAGGAACTGGCACACTGATTCAAATATCTAGTAAAGACCTGACACTTTCAACTCTACCATGCAGAGAAGTAGGCTTTGCATCATGTCTTGAGCATGTACATGCACTTTACTTTCTGTATCAATTTTCACATTGAAAAGTTCTACAAAAAGTATAAAGTACTATTTTACCACATATAACTCTCCAGTGAGATAGGCTGCAGGTAGGCCTTAAGGCAAGATGGTATATGCTTACAATGTATGAAATGTACTGCACATTTTAAGTGAGCTATATCCACTCCTAGAGGCCCATGTGCCCAATTATACATCTACCTTGCATCCCTGACTTCAATCTAACATGCATAAGAAGAAAAGCAGACAGACACCAAAACACCCAGTGAGATAGTAATGGAAGCACCTAAATATTCACTCACACAGACAGGCAGAACTGATATGTATCTAGTGGTAATGGAGGCAGTTGTACTCACACAGTTAAATAACCCAATAGTCACTAACACGCCCAGGAGGCAATCCATTCAGCCCCTTACAGACACATTTAGAGAAGCATACATGTCACAAAGAGAGGCAGTTATTTACTAACAAACTTACATAGACATCCAATCACAGTTCCAGATAGGAATTGAGACACTCATTCAGATATCTGCTAAATAGCTGACAGTTTGAAGTATGCCATGCAGAGAAGTAACCCTTGTATCATGTCTTAGGCCTAGTAGACTTGAGCCGCTGCATGTAGTTTTATTGCTAGGGTTGTCTTGTCACTTAAAACTCCCTCATAAGGAGTAAACTGCTCTTGTAGTCTATATAACTGAGCACTAAGATAGGTTGTAGCTAGAGCATAGTGCACCTAAACATTCACCCACAAAGAGAGGCAGAACTCCTATGTATGCAGCGCTAACGGAGGCAGTTGCATACACACTTAGTAACCCAATACTCAAAAATACATTCAGGAGGCAATCCATAAAGCCTCTTATAGAGACAGTTAACGAACCATTGTCATCGGAAAGTGAGGCAGCCATTTACCAACAAACTTCATTATACATGCAAAAGCAGCTCCAAATAGGAACTGACATATTCATTCAGATATCTTGTAAAGAAGTGACACTTTCTAATCTAACATGAGACAAGTAGCTCTTTCATCATGTCTCAGACCTGCTATACTTGAACCTGTGCATTCAGTTTTACTGGTAGACTAAACTTCACCTTTAATAATCATAGACAAGACATGAACTGCTATTCTGCTATGTATAAGTCAGCACTGAGGTAGGCTGCAGTTAGGCCATAGGGCAGGGTGCTATGTGCTTAAAAGTTAATATATGTACTCTGAAAATTCACTGAGCTATATGCAATCTTAGAGACCCATGTGCCTAATTATTCATTCAGTCTGCCTCTGAGACTTCAAACTAGCATAGCTAATTTGAAAACCTGACAGACACTAAAAGATTCAGTGAGTCAGTGACAGAAGCACCTAAACATTTATTCACATAAACAGGGGCAACTGATATGTGTCTAGCACTAATGGAATCAGTCACACACACACTGAAAAAACCCTAAACTCACTAACACAGCCAGGAGGCAATCTATGCAGTCTTTTACAGACACATTTAGAGAACCATAGGTATTTACGAACAAACTTACATAGACATACAATGACAGCCTTAGTTAGAGACTGAGACACTTTATCAGATATCTCCTAAAGAACTGACACTTTCAAGTCTAACATGCAGAGAAGAGGTCCTTGCATCATTTTTCGGGCCTGCTACACTTGAGGCTGTGCATGCAGTTTTACTGCTGTTTCAACCATCGCATTTAAAACTCCTAGAGAACGGTTAAACTATTGTTGTAACATGTATACCTCACCACTGAGGGGGCTGTAGGTAGGCCATAGGGCAGGCTGGTATTTGCTTAAGAGGTATCATAAGTACTCTGAAGGTTCAATGAGCTATATGTGATCATAGAAAGCCATGTGCTGAATTATATATCCACCGTGCCACCCAGACTTCAATCTGACACACCTAAGTAGAAAAGTAGACAGGCACTAAAACATCCACTGAAATAATGACAGAAGCCCCTACATATTCACTCTGATAGACAGGCACAACTAATATGTATCTCGTGCTAAAACAGGTAGTTGCACACACACATATATAATGGAATACTCACTAACACACCTAGGAGGCAATTCATGCAGCCCCTTACAGACACATTTAGTGAACTATAGAGATTACAAAGAGAGGTAGTCATTTACCAACAAAGTTACATACTCATGGAAAGTTACCTCCCGATAGTGACTCACGCAGTCATTCAAATATCTGCGAAAAAACTGAGACATTCAAGTGTAACATGTAAAGCCCTTTTCAAGCTTTAGGCTACTCTTCTGGCACATATGACTGTCCCCTGAGGTAGGCTGTAGTCAGTCAATAGGGTATGCTCTTCTAAGTTAATGTTTGTGTAAGTAGGTGTATGGGTGAGTGAGAGGGTGTGTGAGTAACTCTATGGGTGAGTGAGTGAATGTGTGTGTGAGTAGCTGTATGAGCAACCTCTGACTCACCATACCTATAACTGAGCCGTAAGGTAGGCTGTGGGTAGTTAATAGGGTGGCTGCTATGTACGTAAAAGGTAACACATGTAGTCTGAAGATTGTCTGAGCTATATATGCTCATGTAAACTAAATAGTCTAAATAGTTAAATTATGTAATTAAGCAATGGATGTACTTCTCAATTTTTGTTTTCAGACATCAATATCCATTACCATGCCAACAAAAATTCAGAAAAGAAAGAAGCAGCAGCAAAGTGTCTCCTTAGAACTGAAAAACAAAAGAGGAAAAATGCAGAAAAGACAGTCAAAGAGAAAAGGCTTGCTGGTAAGAGGACCAAGACATTTCTTAAAATTGTTTGTGCACAACTGGAAAAAATGAAAAAAGAAGTAAAGAAAACCAAAACTATAACACTAAAAGCATGATTACGATGTCATCAGGAAAGCATTCCAACCGAATCGGGTTAGGAATGCTTTCTGAACGATTCATATTCAGGGAGTCCTACCGACCGATTACGATGTGTCCGGATGGTTACGGGCTCAGTTCGGTCAGACTCCCATTGACCTCAATGGGAGCCTGTGTTCTGAACGAGAATACAGGCTCCTATTCAAATAAGGGGTGGGTGGGGAAAACCTTGCACCCTGTGGCGGGCACCTCATGGTACCTACCACACTGTGCATGGTTGGGACGGGGGGTCCCTTGGGTGCCTCCACTGTCCCCATCTGGAGGCCTAATGGTGAAGGGGGGCCTGCTACGGGCCACCGAAGTCCGATTCCCACAGCTGTTTCATCTCAGCCAAACCGATTTGGAACGGCTTTCCGAATCGGTCATCGTACTCGCTCATTCGGAAACCGTCTCCATTGGGCTGTACGATTCAGCTCCGAACGACTCTGGCTGCCTGAATTCCGTACGGAACCGATTCGGACAGCCCACACGGCTTCCTTGCATCATAATCAGTCGTCCGGAAAGGTGACCAATTCAGTCGGGAACATAGGTTCCGAATCGAATTTGCAGCATCAGAAACCCGTTCGGAGCCTTGGGACCTCGTAATCGGCCCCTAAGTATCAAAGCACGAAAAGTCTTCTGCAGCACACATAGAAAGAGGAAATCACCTTAATTGATTGATTTGGTGCAGGAAGGTGTCCCTTCCTGAACAAAATCAATCAGCCCCACAACGCAGGCACCCTTTCACCGTTTGCGCATGGCAGCCCATTGTGCACCAGTGCAGGGGAAAAGGACAGGAATGCCCGAATCTCATTGACACGGTGCATTCCTGCCTTTTTGTTTTGACATAGGGCAGAACAGCAAGATTCTTTGCAGCACTGCCCTACGTCAATACCTCATAAATGAGGCCCTATATATCTTGGTTTTAAAGAGAATGAAGACACTGGACAAAACAGTGTTGTCTATGAGGAGACAGAACCAAAAGAAAAGACTTGTTAATAGAAGTAACTTTTGCAAAGTTTTTAAAGGTGAATGGATACATAGAGTACTGAGCCTTTCTTTAACGAAGAAGGCTGTTTGCAAGACAACTCATAAGTGCATGCCATTGATGAAGCTGGACAATGTTATGAGATGAAAAATGGTACTCCTTTTCCAAAAGAAGTAATGGGACCTAGAAACGTTGAGGAAGTGATTGCTGAAGAGATGCAAGGAAGGCGTAGACAGGCCCCTGTGTACAAATGAAACTATAGTAGTGTTTGTAGTATTTGTCAGCAATCAATTGATATACTGAGAAATTTCCTCTGTATGTTTGCTTCCAGAAATTTAAAACAGAAAATACGCACTTTGCAAGGATTAGATCCGTGCAAAGTAAGAAACCATGCTAATTTACAAGGACACTCACTAGCCTTTCTATCAAAAAGAGTGTGTCAAAGCAGCTTTCTACCAGAATGTAAGCTCTACACCACTCAAAAATGAGAACTTTTGTTAAAAGGCTTTACTATGTAAAAACTCCTGCTGTAGGTTTAGGAGAATGAATAGAGCTCTTTTGCATGGTAGTGCAGTAGAAGTAGAAAAGGTTTGTGATGATGTTCAATTTTGTTTCTTTGGACTGGAACAAGAGAGTTGGGAAAATGAAGAGTTGGTAACAACAGGAGTTGTGGAACAGAACAGAGGTATTAGTGTTGGAAATTTTGAAAAAGAGTGTAGAAACTTTAATGCAGTTTGTTCAGAGCAACGAAACTGTGTTTGTATATGTTGTCGAAGCTCTCACTACAAAAATCAAACTTTTAGGGGCCGATTCCGATTCGGGTCGGACAGCTCAAAAAGAGCCGTCCGGACACTTACCTCCCAACCGACCCGTCCCGGGAGCCGGTCAGTCCTGCCGATCAAGTACGATGCGTGCATGTGCTGAAAACTCGACCGACACAAACTCGCCAAATAAATACTCAATTCACCCTACGACCCGGTCCCGTAAACGCAGAATCGACTCGCACGGGGGCTAGGTCAGAGCTGTTTCCGGCCGGACAAGTACGATGCGCACTTCCTATGCGCCGAGCGAGTCGACATGTACGGCACGTCACAGCATCCGGAAAAGCTGCATGAAAGGAACGATTCGCGCCACAACACGATCCCCGAACACGAGACGTACAAGCCTGCAACTGGGACGAAACAAACCAACGACCAGTGCAGACGAGACGGTGTCGACATGAATCCCATCGCACAGGCCATACCGATCCTCTACATCCATGGACTGATCCGGAACAGACGCCAACGACGGAGACGGTAAGAGACACCCCCCCCAAACAAACAGCCGACACGTACCAGTAAACCTGTGACAAACACCCAGGCCCCCCCTTGCCCATCACCCCCACCCATAGGGGGCCCCTTGGCTGGGACTACTCTCACCCCCACCCATAGGGGGCCTCTTGCCTGTCACCACTCAGACCCCCACCCATAGGGGGCCTCTTGGCTGGGACTACTCACACCCCCACCCATAGGGGGCCTCTTGCCTGTCACCACTCACACCCCCACCCATAGGGGGCCTCTTGGCTGGGACTACTCACACCCCCACCCATAGGGGGCCTCTTGCCTGTCACCACTTCCACCCCCACCCATAGGGGGCCTCTTGGCTGGGACTACTCACACCCCCACCCATAGGGGGCCTCTTGCCTGTCACCACTCACACCCCCACCCATAGGGGGCCTCTTGGCTGGGACTACTCACACCCCCACCTATAGGGGGCCTCTTGCCTGTCACCACTTCCACCCCCACCCATAGGGGGCCTCTTGGCTGGGACTACTCACACCCCCACCCATAGGGGGCCTCTTGCCTGTCACCACTTCCACCCCCACCCATAGGGGGCCTCTTGCCTGGGACTACTCACACCCCCACCCATAGGGGGCCTCTTGCCTGTCACCACTTCCAACCCCACCCATAGGGGGCCTCTTGCCTGGGACTACTCACACCCCCACCCATAGGGGGCCTCTTGCCTGTCACCACTCCCACCCCCACCCATAGTGGGCCTCTTGCCTGTCACCACTTCCACCCCCACCCATAGGGGGCCTCTTGCCTGTCACCACTTCCACCCCCACCCATAGGGGGCCTCTTGCCTGGGACTACTCACACCCCCACCCATAGGGGGCCTCTTGCCTGTCACCACTTCCACCCCCACCCATAGGGGGCCTCTTGCCTGGGACTACTCACACCCCCACCCATAGGGGGCCTCTTGCCTGTCACCACTCCCACCCCCACCCATAGGGGGCCTCTTGCCTGTCACCACTTCCACCCCCACCCATAGGGAGCCTCTTGGCTGGGACTACTCACACCCCCACCCATAGGGGGCCTCTTGCCTGTCACCACTCCCACCCCCACCCATAGGGGCCTCTTGGCTGGGACTACTCACACCCCCACCCATAGGGGGCCTCTTGCCTGTCACCACTTCCACCCCCACCCATAGGGGGCCTCTTGCCTGTCACCACTCCCACCCCCACCCATAGGGGGCCTCTTGGCTGGGACTACTCACACCCCCACCCATAGGGGCCTCTTGCCTGTCACCACTTCCACCCCCACCCATAGGGGGCATCTTGCCTGTCACCACTTCCACCCCCACCCATGGGGGCCTCTTGCCTGGGACTACTCACACCCCCACCCATAGGGGGCCTCTTGCCTGTCTCCACTCCCACCCCCACCCATAGTGGGCCTCTTGGCTGGGACTACTCACACCCCCACCCATAGGGGGCCTCTTGCCTGTCACCACCACCAATAGTGAACTGTGTGAGTACCACTACCAATGCCCACACACATAGGATGGGTGATGTGTAACACATACCCCATACCCCAACATAAGGACTACAAACCAAAGGATATCCACAACAACCTCATGACCACAACATGTAGTCTGTGTACAATACCCACCACAGTGAACATGACCATGTACACACAATGTAACTCACAACACGTGTCTGCAATACCATAGTGTGGCTAACACAAGCCAAGCCTCACATGAGCACTGCAGTAATGTCCTCAACACCCATCACTTGAGTGTACAAAAGGTAACTGTGTGGTACTAAACAGCAGCATATGTAGAGCACTGTGCTAATGGGGTCTCAACCCCCATCAGCACAGTGACATGAAGGTAAGTGTGGGGATCACACATGCAGCATATATAGAGCACTGTGCCAATGGGGTCTCAACCCCCATCAGCACAGTGACATGAAGGTGAGTGTGGGGATCACACATGCAGCATATGTAGAGCACTGTGCCAATGGGGTCTCAACCCCCATCAGCACAGTGACATGAGGGACTCCCTCCTGTGGAAGGAAAGCTGTGCCATATGTTGTCCATGCAGGCCACCAGCATGTCAGCAGTATACTTTGTCACACAGCTAACATATACCACACATTGGTGGCCCTGGTAACAGCAGCCTGGGCACGGGAGGGTCCCCTGAGTCAACTGCACAGAGTCAACACACATGTAGATGAAGTAGCACTGAGGACACAGATGAGTCCATCCACATAGATGCATACACTTGCATGTCCATTGGAGATGGCCACACAGTCAGTGAAATGGGCCAATTGAACCATGCTAAGGCCAACAGGTGTGCATGTGTGTAAGACACTGCTGAGACATTGCTAACAAAAGATAGATAACACATTTCCAAAGACCATAATCATGCCCCCGTCGGATTGCTGCAAAGGATGACATGGATACACACCCCAACAGGACATACCCCCCATGGGCCACATGGTCTCCAGCACAGTGACACTACATTTCCCAGCCATGGAATACACCATCACTGGAGCAAGGGCATGTCAAGTATCAACAACATCATGTACATCTGAAGCAAAACCACTAGTGAACAAAAAGGAGCTTTTATTCAGCCGAGTTATTTGTGAAATGGAAAATCAAGAAGAAAAACATGAAGGCCTATGGCCAGTCCATAAACAGACCCAACAGGGTCAAGTGTCCAAATGCCACATTTGGCATGCCTGCACTGCCAACGGAAGGGGACATACCCCTGGGAGGGGCATACATAGAGGCCAGCCAGGCACCGCAGGTACAGGATCATGGGTCTACAGAAACAGGCAGGGAAGGGCTGGTGGGTGCAGGAGCGGCAGCTGCAGTGGAGGAATCTGACAGGGTGGGTGCCGGCATGACTGGGGGGCACAAGTCAGGATCAGTGGGTGCCGGCACAACTGGGGGGCACAAGTCAGGAGCAGTGGGTGCCGGCACAACTGGGGGCCACAAGTCAGGATCAGTGGGTGCCGGCAAAACTGGGGGGCACAAGTCAGGAGCAGTGGGTGCCGGCACAACTGCAGTGGGCAGGTCAGAGGGAGTGGACACGGAACCCACTGCAGTGCCCAAGTCAGACCGGGAGGGCAGAGACTCCACTGCAGTGCCCATCCCCAGGGGAGCAGGAAGTGGATCCGGTGATGTGGGCAGGACGGAGGGGGAGGGCATGCCCTCCACAGCAGTGCCACACACAGGCTGAGTGGGGTGTGGGGTGCTGGAAGAGCAAGAGGCAGGTGGGGAAGGCCTGAGCATCTTGGGGATGCGGTAGCGGTGGGTGGGTGAACCTGGGGCAGGGTGTGGTGGTGGGACCTGTGGAGTGGGAGCCTGGGGGATGGCGGGTGGAGACTGTCTGGTGGAGTGTTGGGCCGGTGGTGGGGTCTTGCTCTTCCGTGTGCGGGGGGACCTGCGGCGTGGTGTCTCAGCCTGCCTGCGCCTGGGGGAGGGTGTCTAGGGGCGAGGACACCCCCTCTGTGTGGCCGGACCCCCTCTTCCCCTTGTGTGCTGGTGTGGATGGATCAGTGGGGAAGAGTCCGAGGTCAACCAGGAAGAGCCTCTTTGCAGCTGGGGATGCAGTTGAGGCAGTGGAAGGGGCCGTGGAAGGGGCTGTGGAGGGTGAGGCATCGGAGGACTGCGGAGTGCCTGTGGATGCATGTGTGTGTGTGTCTGACCCATCCCCGGTGAGTGTATTTTCAGTCCCCTGAGTATGCGTGCGTGCATGTTTAGACTTTGGCTTGGGGGTGTGTGTAGTGCCTGGGTCTGTTGTGTGCAATGATGGTGCAGGTGTGTGTGTGAGTTGGACAGGTAGGGTGCTGGGAGTAGGGGATGGGGCAGGGGCAGGAGGGGGGAGGGACTGCTGGAGGAGAGACACTGCTGCCATCAGTGAGGAGGCCATGCCCTGACTGGTCCTCTGTAGGGCAGACATGGATGATGACATGCCCTCCATGTACGACACCAGCTGGTTCAACAGACCTGCGTGCACATGGAAGACACGCAGCATGGATGACTGCCCCACATGGATCTGCCGCAGCAGGTCGACAGACTCCTCACTCAGGGCTGCAGGGGACACAGGGGTAGGGGGTGCGGTGCCTGACTGGAAGGAGACATGCCCATGAACACGGGCGCCTCCACGGATCTTAGATGTGGGAGCCATGGGGAGGGCAGTGATGGTGGGGGCGGGGACAACCTCAACAGGTGTTGGATGGTGGCTGCTGCCACCCGCCTCCACAAGGAAGTCCCCGTCACTGCTGCTGTGGTCCTCAGCTGCGGTGGTGTTTGCCGAGGAGCCCACAGACTCACTCCCCTCGCCCTCCGTGCCACTGGGTCCCTCCGACTCCTCAAATTCCGACCCAGTCTGGCTCTCTGGCTCCCCCTGGTCCGTGGAGCGGTCTCCCTCTGTGTCCGTGTCTGTATCTGCACAGGGAAAATAGAATGAAAACACATTAGTCATCTGCACTGACCACACATACCACAGAAAGTACAGCACATCAGTGGCCAAGTGCGGGCATCAATCAGTTGAACTTTGCTAGGAGTGCTCACACAGATTTGCATAGGCCAATGGTTAGTCTGAGAGTCGAGCATGGCATTCACATCCCTCCTGCCCTTGCACCCATCTGTCTTGCGCATGTAGGATCCCTACACCCCACTGCAGACACATGCACCACCTACCCATCACTTGACAAGACCTGAAAATACGTAGTGGTCTGTCAACATGCACACATCACATCTGCTGACAATGGACCTGTACATGTGCCTGGACGTAGGGATGGCCAGTGTTGCATCTGAGAGGCTGGGGCTGAGTACATGCACCAGACATCCTGATCCCCGCAAGTCCTGCATACCTTGGCACAATGGAGTGCATGTTGCACATGACACACTCCTGCTGGATCACCCCTAGGTAGTGTAGTCCCATGGCTCAGCCATGCCTGTGAGATCATACATCACAGTCTCCAGTCACAGGGGGCAGGGCAGCCCTACAACAACTGTCACCACTGTGTCACATTCCCAAGACATGGGGCCTGCAAACTCTGCAGCTGACAACTACACATTACCATCCACAGTAACAAAGCGTCTGGATTCTGATGTGCCCACCCCAGATCCATTGGACGCATGAGGGACATGGGACAGGGCACTCTGAAGCTGAGCAACTCGCACTCTGCTGTGAATGACACCCAGCTGCTGGAACTACCCGGTTGCAGGCACCATTGTGCACGGTCAAGTCATCACATCCATACATGTCACAGAGGTATTGTCTCACATGGGCACATCTCAGATTGCATGCTGACCCCAAACCCATGTACACACCAGTGGGCCTGACAACGGTGCCACAGCACAATGACACAGGGGCAGACACCTGAGGGAACTGTTCACCTGGCACAAAGTGCCAACCGAGACAAGGGAGTGGGAGTACAGACTGTAGCATGCCCTGGACTAGCCATGACTGTCCTGCTCCACGTGGAACAGGTGATAGCCATGGACAGTAGGCAGGTGGCTGTGCATATGTGACACACTTGAGGTACATGCTCCAGAGGCCCCAACAGTTTACCCAACCAGCAGCATGGGTGTGTGCCGAATGCCCCAGGCACATGTGGTGAGCCCGAGCTGTCAATTGGCCACATGACAGGAGTACATGCAGATAAATACCAGGACCCTGGCATGTACTGTACAATGGTCCCACCCTTGAAGCACAACACTGAGTCCCCTGAAGCAATGCTGGCCCACATCCCATGCACCTTCACATGTAAGGGCACAGTTCCCACGTGACACTATGCCCAGACAGAAACAGCAACACCTGGCAAACAGATGAGAAGGGGCAAGTCACCAGAGAGGGACATGGGTCCTGGACTAACTGAACAATGTACTGTTGAGGTGTTACCAGGCCAGAGGGGGCACATAGCATGTCAGACACAGCACACAGTGCAGTCATGTACTCACCCCCTCCTTGCTGCTGTCTGGCCTTCAGCTGCCCATCCAGGTCCGGGAAGACCACCGCCAGGATCCGGAGCATGTGGGGGTCAGGGTCCGGTGTCCGCCCCTCCTGCGTGGAGGCGACAGCTTCAGCTGGACCCGTGCGATCCTCCGGGTCCAGCCCCGAAGGTCCTGCCACCTCTTTTGGCAGTTGCGGATCCTGCGCCTGTAGACCCCCACGGATCTCACCGCCCGGACAATGCTCCTCCAGATATCATGCTTCTTCTGGGCAGCAACCTGTGAGGATGACAAAGTGCAGAGGACATTACTACACTGGCAACATATTAGTGCAACACACAGGCAGTCACACATGTGGGCATCAGCAAGGCTAATGAGGTACACAGGTGGTGCAACTATGGTTGAGGGACCGGTGTCCAGCACTCACAGCTTTGAGACATGGCCTGGGAAGGGGACCTAGTGACAATACACCGTGCACTGCACTGCAACTGCAGTACATGTGGGTGCCCCATTTGTGGCAAGAGCAGTAGTCAGTGGGCAACCAAGCCACTGGTGTACACACTAATGCTGCTGCTGGTCAGACCAGTAGCACAATTAGCAAAGCAGTGGACAGCACACTCACCTGCTCCCCTGGTTTCCCATAGAGCTTGGTGTACTGCGGCAGGAGCCCGTCCAGCAGGGCCTGGTTCTCCTCCTCACTGAAGGCTGGGGCCCTCTCCACAGTACGTGCCATCATTGAAGCCAGAGGAAGCAGAGACAGCAGCAGTGATGATCTTGATGTGCTCCAGTAGCATGTGGTGCAGGCAAGTGGGTTCTCTGGGGGCCAGGCAGCCTTATATCTGTGCTGTGGAGGCATGTCTGCCCTGGGGTACAAAGGGATAGGTCCAAAAGCTTGCATCCTATGAATTTGGCCAATCCATGGGATAGCACGACTCGTACACGCCTTCAGCATCATTTAAAACATCACCTCCATGACACACTGGCAATTGCAACAATGTTGTACGACTCCAACTGAATTTCCTGCACACGCCTCGTTCAAATTTCAGATCCGCGTCCATCACCATGACAGCTCATGGCCAATGAGGGTGCAGGGCCCGGCAAATGACTGTACTACGCGGATTTTGAATGGCAACACACACCCGTCTCCATCAGATTCAATGGGCAAGACGTGCGCGCGGCTCAGCCATACACGACGGACGCGTCACACGCGTCCGTCGCCATTGCAATGTGTGTCCCTGACATGCGCGCGGCTCGGTCATACACGACCGACGCGTCACACGCGTCCGTCGCCATTGCAATGTGTGTCCCTGACATGCGCGCGGCTCGGTCATACACGACCGACGCGTCACACGCGTCCTTCGCCATTGCAATGTGTGTCCCTGACATGCGCGCGGCTCGGTCATACATGACCGACGCGTCACACACGTCCGTCGCCATTGCAATGTGTGTCCCTGACATGCGCGCGGCTCGGTCATACACGACCGACGCGTCACACGCGTCCGTCGCCATTGCAATGTGTGTCCCTGACATGCGCGCGGCTCGGTCATACACGACCGACGCGTCACACGCGTCCGTCGCCATTGCAATGTGTGTCCCTGACATGCGCGCGGCTCGGTCATACACGACCGACGCGTCACACGCGTCCGTCGCCATTGCAATGTGTGTCCCTGACATGCGCGCGGCTCGGTCATACACGACCGACGCGTCACACGCGTCCGTCGCCATTGCAATGTATGTCCCTGACATGCGCACGGCTCGGTCCGAACAAGTTATTTGGGTTTTGGGGACATTGAACGTGTCGGTCAGCCTTGCTGTCAATTCCTGACAGATGACATCCTCTGTCACTAGCTAGGGACTATGGGGAACACCAATGGCACCACTGCCTGTGCCACAGTGTGTCCCCAGTCATGTATGGCTGCCTCTTATGTGTGTGTCTGGGGGCACAGGATGTGTTTGGTCGTGTGCCACTTGTTGACAAGCACTCCCAGGCTGGAACCGTATGTGGGTGGACACATACATGTGTGGTTTGCCCATTGCCACAGGGGGGTGCAGCAATGCAGTACAGGACATTGGCAATGGACACAGTCCCAGCCAGGATGTGCGTGTGTGTTGTGTCACATGTACCCTGTCTCATCAGTGTTAGTAGCTTCAACGCAGGGTGAACCAGTGTCGACATTGTGATGTCCATACACTATCTGTGTGCATGTGGTGTGATCCAATGTGAGCTGATCCACACATCACATTGGTTTGTACATGCACAGTGTTGTTGTGTGGGGGTGGCACAGACACCTACATATGTCCACTTGTGGCAACAGGGCACATGGACTGTGGCTAACATGCTTGTTGTGTGTAATGTCAACGATACGTCACATCATGCCTGTGTAACTGTCAGTCAGGGAGCTGTGATGTGGAGAAAATATCTGTCCTCACTAGTCACTGTGGGCTTTGTGTGGTAGGTGGCAACAGGGCAGATGTACTGTGCTAGGGCCCATTGCTTTGTCATGGCACAACAGGGGCCCTGTCATGTGCACATCTTGGGCTTCAATGTGCGTTGATGCCATGCATGGGACATTAGTGTCTGTAACCTGTGGCAACCACCTCAGCTCATTGTGTTATGTGTTTGTTTATGATGGGCTGTGTTGCTGTGGCTTTGTGACATTGCTGGAGGGTGTGCCTTCATCCTTTGTTTCTGTCTGTACTGCAGGGCCCCAAATGTACCTAGGCCATTCCCGGACCTGGCAACGATGGTGGAACGTGAGTCCATCAGAAAGTACCGTTTCACCAGGGCAGTGATTGAGGAGTTGGCAGGGCAGTTGGGCCCACACCTGCAACCTGGCCGGCCATACCCGACGGCACTGACCCCCAAGGTGAAGGTGATGGCAGCCCTTCATTTCTTTGCGACGGGTACCTTCCAGTACACTGTGTCTTCTGGTGGAGGGATGTTGCAGACAATGTTCAGTCGGGTGCTTCGGGATGTGTTGGAGGCCATGTTACATTTCCTGGACCTGTACATCTATTTCCCCACACCCCAACGACTTGCAGACATAAAGGGTGACTTCTATGCCCTGGGGAGGATGCCAAATGTCATAGGCTCCATTGACGGGACACATGTGGCTTTGGTGCCACCACAGGCACATGAGCTGCCATACAGGAACCGCAAGCATTTCCACTCCATCAATGCTCTGGTGGTTTGGTTGGCGGACATGACAATCTCCCATGTGTGTGCCCGTTTCCCTGGGTCTGCGCATGATGCCTATGTGATGAGGAGTAGTCGTGTCCCTAGACTGATGTCACGGATGCAGAATCTACGTGCCTGGCTTGTTGGTGTGTACTGACTTTTCCTCATTGTGTGTGCCTGCCAATTGTGTGCTACCTGTTTTTCTCCAACTCCTCTAATGTGCATGTGTCTGTATGTAGGTGACTCTGGATATCCCAACATGCCATGGTTGCTGACACCCCTGAGGAACCCTGTGACACCAGCCGAGATGCGCTACAACCAGGCACATGGTCGTACCAGGAGGGTGATAGAGCGGACATTTGGACTCCTGAAGAGCCGCTTCAGGTGTTTAGACAAGACAGGAGGTGCCCTCCCGTATGCCCCTGCTAAGGTGTGCCGGATCATCATCGTAGCATGCATGCTGCACAATCTGGCAGTGCGAAGGGAGTTGCCCCTCATCCAGGATGACAATGACCAACACCCGCCACCTGTGGAGGATTCTGGCCTGGGCCAGGATGCCAGTAGCGATGATGAGGCTGCGGAGGATGTCCGCACACAGCTCATCAACAACTTCTTCTCCTGAATGTGAGTATACAGTGATGTGTTGTAAATGTGTTGTGTGTGCATGTTTTGTGTGTGTGGTGCACCTTGCGTGTGGCTGTGTGCTACTTGTGTGGATGCCTGCAGTGATGTGTCCATCCAGTTTACCTGTACTCCCCACCAGTTGTGTGATGATTAGTATTTTGGGGTGGTGTAGTCTGTGATTTGTGTTTGCCATGTGTGTTGCAGTTGTATGGCGTCATGCAGTGTTAACAATTGTGTTTCTGTCTGTCCTTCACAGGGTACTGTGGCTGTTGTTTGGTGTACAGAGACCCCTGATGCCCATGCTCCACTGCCAGGATGGAGTCGTTAGTGTCCCGACGAGTGATGTGCCAGGCACCCCAGGACTTCCGTAGTTATCCACTTGGTGACCGTGTGCCCACTGTCAGGTGTTGCTAGCTTGCATGTGTGTAATAAGGGACATGTGGCAATTGCCTGACAATAAACTGTGCTGCACCTTCTGATGTGTGTTGCTTGTGCCTACACATCAGACTGACATTGACGTACTGCACTTGTGGGCCTGTCACCACTGACTCAGGTTGGCTGTGTAGTTTGTGCATACCACAGGCTTGCTTGTCAACATTGATGTTGGCAATCAATTGGTTGGACGTGGTGGGCATGTGTAAAGTAGGTCTGGTGGTGTGTCTCCCACATATGTGGCACATTGGCCTGACTGACATGACAGTGTACTCATCACAGTACAGGTTTGCATGCACAGTGTTCTTCAGCACATCCAGATCTACATGCCACTGGCAACCTCTCAATCACCACAGAGTCACGTCTTGTGTTTAGGTGAATTTATTAGCACATAAGTGGGGATGGTGCTCAGGATTGGGAGTGTTGTCCGTTGGCTTTAGAATCCAAAGTTCACAGATAACAAGTTAGGAGTGTTGGTAGATGAAATGTCTAGAGCACAGTCCACAGTCATTAAGCACATTGTTCCAACTCAGACCCTCCATGTCATGTGGGGGAGTACGATGTCGTACAACAAGGTGAACGGTTTGCACACAAAGGTCACTGTCCAGAACAGGTGTTGGTTACCTGGGGGATGTGCATGGGCATCTTCGTCTCACTTGTTCCTCACCGGACGACCCCTCTTCTTCTTCTCAGGGGAGCCTCACCTGCAGGCTGCTGCCGTGCACGGGGGCTTCCACCAGACCCCCCCTCACTCCCTGTGGCAGTGGCAGATGTTGTTGCCCGAGATGTAGTTGTCGCACAGGGAGGTGGGCTCAAGTTGGTGCTGATCTGGCGGAGGCAGGTCAACATTTCCCGGTGCACCACTGCTATATCTTCCATGGTATCCCACTTGGACTCCATATTTGACAGGTGTGTTTCAACACGGGACATGTGGGAGTCCAAGCGGGCATGGTGGGCAGCCTGCTGTTCTTTGATGTCCGTGAGGATCCCCACTACCTGGCTGAACCCTCCGGTGCTCTCCTGGTACGCATCCATGATGCGTTCCAGGTGGGTGTCATCCTGCAGACCCGCACCCTCAGTGGAGCCTCTGCTTGGCCTCCCACCCCTCCCACCACCCCTCGCCACAAGGCCAGCACCTGTGGTATTCCGCACAGGTGTCACAGGGGGACCTTGGATGTTGTTGCTGTTGTCAGGTGCCCTGGTGCCCTGTGACTCTGTGCCGTCTGATGGTTCGGTGGGTCTGTCCGTGTTGGCAGGGGTGGCTTGCGGTGTATCAGCAGTTGCAGGGGTGGTTTCAAGGGGGCAGGTGAATGTTGCCGAGGGGCTGCATGAGGGCCGAGACCGGAGGGGCCAGCTTGGGTGTTGTCCGACGAGGTGTGAGACTGTGCGCCACCGGAGCCAGGTGGGTCCACCGGAGCCTGGGACTGGGACTCTTCCTCGTCTGTGGTTGAGTCCACATCTGCCCCTGTGTTTGGAAGGAAGACACAATGTTAGTGATGTATTCATGGACATCAATGGTTCATACACATGACATTGGCCACTGTGGTTGGTGTTGCATGCCTGTCCATTGCATCATCCTACTTTGTCACTGCGGGAGATTTCCATTAGTGTGGTGCATTCACCTGACAACCTGAGGCACTTTGATTGTCAAGTCTAGCTGTCTGCCTGCCTGGCATCTTAATTGCACGCTGGATTGTACTGTGCCATTCCTGCACTGGTGCTGACACATGCCTGACACAGGTGTTTCATCCCTGTCAACATTTGTGCTTTGACGCTGGCATCCTTGCAAAGGCACCTAGTTTGGGATCTCTGTTTGGGGCATGTGTGATGCCAGTTTGTGTCAGTCAATGTGCATCACATTAGTGTGTCTGCACAACCTGGTCACAGTCCAGCATGCCCGGGTTGTCCTGATGTTCTCTTCTGTGTTGTCTGTGTCCCCAGTCCACATCCCATTTCACACAGGTGATGGTGTCACTGTTGCTAATGGAGTTGTGTGTGAGTTTTGTGTTTGGACACATGCTTTGTGATGTCAATGTCCTCCATGGTGGTATGGACTGTTCGCTGCGGCTGTCTTTCTTTACTAGAGTCGTGACCAGAGGTGTGTGTTCGGTTGCTTCAGCTGTGACTTGCATGCCTGCTCCAGTGCAGCCCATGTTAGTCCTTGTGTCCCCAGTGTCCATGTCAGTGAGTGCTGTGTGGTGTGGATGATGCCTACAATACTGGACAATGTCTGCGTTTCATGTGGCTGACAACGGGTGTTTGAGTGTATGTCAGCATGCTACAGTGTGAGGGATGTTGGTAGGTCCATTGTAGTCAGTCAGGTGTCCCCTGTCACTGCTGTGTATGTGAGTTGCTGTGTGTTTGGATCTCTGTGGTAGGTCTGCATTTCTGCACTTGTCAACTACAATCCGCGCCTACCTGTCCAGGCCAGAGGGGGTCCCTGGGACACTGCATCCCCGGAAGTTGAGTGCAAAGGTACATTTGCAATAGCTGGCAGTGTGACTGTGATTGGGTTGGTCGATGCGTGTGTGTGACTAGTGGCCTACTCATTCATTGTATCCATGTGTCAGCCATCTTGCCCTGCTCTTTGGTTTGGCAGTGTGTGTTCCCAGGGCTGCTGTTAGTTTTTGCTGGATAGATGTGATTTGCAGCTGCCTCATTGGTTTTCTGTGTCATTGCAGTACCTCCTCCTCCCCCAGGGGCCAGGCAATTCACACAGAGACATGCTTCAATGTCGGTGAGTGTGGGTTGATGTTGAGGTTGTGAGTCAGTGGTGTAGTGGTGGTTGTACACAAGTGGCAACAGTCCCTGTACGTCACACAGCAGTAGCCAGTATGGTGGGTCTTGGGTGTTGTTTGCATGAAGTGTGGGTAAATGCCTTCTCCCAGGTGAGTTGTGTGGAGTTTGTGTTGAAGGGTGTGTGACAACACATGGTGGTGGGCATGGTCAGAGCTGGCAGTGCTTCTCCCTCCATGGCCAGATGGGCCACTATTGTGTAAGCTTCCCTTGCAGGGAGTGGCAGTTGACTTTCAGGATGTCAGGCATCAGGGTCCTGCATTTGGTATGTGCACATAGCCCATCAGGGCCTTGTGCTCCCCACAGCAGGACCCAGTGTCAGCCATCTTGAGGGTACATTTCCACTGCCTGTGAGGTGCGCATGGTTCGAAGTGGTGTTGTTGGTCCATTTGTGAGGGGGCTATTGGCTGTGACTACAACTCCCATCATGCTTTTGGCTACACTGACTTCCCCAACATCCCCGTGCTTCCTTCCTGTGGGTCAGGTTCCCTGTGAGGTGGTGTGACAGTGGTGGCAGACTGTGTGGCAGTGTCTGTTGGGGTTTTGTGGCACTGAGTTGCTCTGATTTTTGCTAAGTTTGTACAAGTGATGACATAGTTCAATGTTGGTATGAGATAGCAGGTGTTGTGTTGCTGTGCCAGGCATATGGCTGTAGGGATGACTTTGTTTGTGTTACTGTGGCTTTGTTGACGGAAGTTGTTTTGCCTGTCTCCTTGACGGTGACATGTGTACATGGCCCCACAATCTTGAGTCTCTTATTTGTGTACTCACCAGGCTCTGGGATGTCAGTCAGACCATGTATGCTCTCCGGTGGTAAGATGGCCTGCACCTTCTCCTCCCAGGACCGGAAGTAAACGGGTTTGGCAGGGGGCCGCTGCCAGTGTGCTTGCTGAGCTTATGGTCCTTCTCCAGCAGCTTCTTGACCCTCCTGCGCACGTCATACCACCTGTTCTGGCAGTCGTCCTTTGTGCGCAAACAAGGTGCTTGTGCGTTCACCTTGTTGATGATTCTCTCCCACATCTTGGCCTTCTGGGACATGGGGGTCTTCTGTACCAATGTGCCAAACAAATGTGGCTCTACTCTGATGATTTCATCTACCAACACTGTCAACTCACTATCTGTGAACTTTGGATTCTTCTTGGGGGGCATGGTGGTGGTGGTGGTGGTGTCGAGGGTGGTGGGTTGGTGGTGGTGGTGGTGGTTGTGGTGAGGGAGTGGATGTGGGAGTTGGGGTAGTGGTGTTGGGGTGGGGGTGGTAGTGGTGAGGGGGGTGGATGGGGGAATTGTGGTAGTGGTGTTGGGGGGTGGGGGGGGTGGTGGTGGTGGTGGTGGTAGTAGTGGTGAGTGGGGTGGATGGGGGGATTGGGGTACTGGTGTTGGGGGGGTGGGGAGGTGGGTTGGTGATGGTGAGGGGTGAGTGGATGGGGGGTTTGGGGTAGTGGGGGGTGGTGTTGGTGGTGAGGGTGGGGTGGATGGGGGGTTTGGGGTCGTGGTGGGGTGGTGGTGGTGGTGATTGGTGTGTGTGTGTGTGAGGGTGCAAGTGAGGTTTGTGGGTGTGTGTGTGTGAATGCTGTTGATGAGATGGCAATGGTGTGTGTCAGCAGAGTTGTGTGTGTGGAGGTTCTCAGGAAATGGCAATGGCTCATGGGAGTTATTGGTGGCCTTTAAATATGTTGAGTTGTGGGTGTGTCTCTCTTAATTGATTTTTTTTTTTTTTATATATATATTTTCGTTGTCAGTGCTTGTTTGGTCCTTTTTTTGTGTTTGGTCAATTGTTGTTTGTGTGTGTACGAGATGTTCTTCTGACCGTGCCGGACGCTGCTGGTGAGTCGTACAGGCTTCTCCGAGCCTTTCACGCTGTTGTTATGCTGTGTTGTGTATGTCGTGTGCGACTCGGTCAATGGGCGTTCGACTCGGTCGTGGGCGTTCGTTTCGCTCGCGGGAGTTCGAGTCGGTCGCGGGCGGAGTCTGTTGGTTTGAGTGTTTGTATCGTGTGCGTGTCGGTCGTGCGGCTTGTGCTCCATGCGAGTCGTTCTTGTTTCCCACGTATGGCATCGTACTTTGCAACTCGTACGTCACGGGTACGTGTCGCTCGGCTCCGTTCCGGGTACGTGTCGGACGGTACTGCTCGAGGGCTTTTTCCGGCCGGAGGCTATTTTTCCGTACGGCTCCGTCGTCCGGTTCATATTCGGGAGAGTCGGTTGGAATTCACAGGCTTTCCATCGTACTGCGCGGGTCGTACGGCGGCGAGACGTGTCGGTCGGTACTTTATCCCGGGACGTGTCGGTCGGTTCACTTTACAAACGGAATCGGAATCGACCCCTTAATGTTGATTTGTACTTTAAAACTGAAAAAGAGAATATTGATAAGTAGCATGAATTTGCTGTTTATTTATTTGTAGAGGCAGGATTTGACTTGTCCACCCGACAAGTTATATATATAGTGCTGCTTTAATAAGTTAGAGGAAAACAAAATGCCTATTCAAGAAGTACTTAAAGATTTGAATGTTTATGAATCCATTTTACCACAGTCCATACATCAATTTCAAGCTATAGTTCGCATGGACCCTAAGACAGGGAAATTACCTCCAACTGAGTTCCAGAAAGGTTTCAAAGGCAGAGTTGTATACCTGCCATTAGATTTTAAGGAAAATATTGAAACTATAGCGTTACAGATAAGTTTGGAAGAGGGACTTGTAATTCTAATAAATAGTGTCCTAACTAAGAATAAAAAGATATGGCAAGAGTTAGTAGATGTTAGTAAAGTTAAAAATGCAACTTCATATCTGGTACAAAATAAAATATATTATAAAAATGCAGAAATTCTTCAAGATATCTTACATCTGGAGGACAATACATTATCATTGACAGGTCAGATAGAAAAGGTGGAGCAATGCAGAGTAGGAGAAATTTATGAACATTACAGCATCCATCCCCTACATTCAAAAGATATTGTTGGAGATGCTATTGATCTATATCAACTAAAAGAAGGAAAAGGAACTCCCTTAAGTGTATGAGGAAAAAGTTTAGAAGCTCGCTGTTACCCTCATCTCTTTCCTACTGGAATACGTGGTAGGTATGATGACCTGTCTGTCCAAATACCTGAGGCCGAGTACAGATGTAGTAGACTTTATTCAGAGGACCCTAAATTTCATCAGTGAATCCCTTATGTGTTTCATCTATTATTTGAAAGTGATTCGCCTGCATTGTCTTATGCCGTAAATCACATTTTGAAAACAGGAATAAATCTGCAAACTCTATCTGCAAGAGAGTTTGTTGAGAAAATTCATGGAAAAGATGAACAGCTGGAATACAACTTGATTAATCTCATGGCTTGTCAACGTGGAACCAATGAATATTGATATCGTCGTCACGGTAAACTATAATGCATGTTGGGAAATTTAGGAGCACCTACATGGTTTCTAACACTCAGTTGTGCTGAGTATGCATGGGATGACCTGCTTCAATTCTTGCAAGAGGCATATTCAAATATAAAAGACATCAGTCTAAAGACACCAGGAGTACTCTGCTCATTGGACCCTGCAAATGTTTGCAGATATTTTAACCACAGATTTCAAGCTATGATGGCTTTTGTCTGCAACAAGAATTATACAACTCTTGGTGAAGCGACTGATTTCTTTTGGCACAAAAAATACCAAGCCAGGGGTGATCCACATATTCACATGCTATTATGGGTAAAAGATGCCCCAAAGTTTGGAACAGACACTGATGAGTCTCTGTCTTCTTTCATAGAGCAGTATGTGGCTTGCATCATCCCAAATGAGAGTGTTGACAAAATGTTCAGAGAACAAGTTCTACGATTTCAAAACCACAGGTGTGGAAAATACTGCAGTAGAAAATATAGATCAAAAGGAACATTTTATCCAAGATGTCGTTTTGGATTTCCACGACCTGTGATCTCAGAAGGAAGAGTTAACAGCTTTTTGTCTGCAGTCAGACACAATCCCACATGGAAATCACCAAAGAACACATACAATCTCAGAAGATCAGAAGCTTCAAAATACATCAATGACTACAATCCTGTCATTTTAAAGATGTGGAATGCAAGCATCGATCTACAGTTTGTGGCAGATAATTCAATTGCTGTTGCTCGGTATGTCACCTCTTATATAACAAAGTCAGAGAAAACTGAGATGAAGAAGGAAGCGTTTTCAGCAGAAAAGACTCTTACTAAGAAATTGAATAGTTTTAGTTTGAAAATGCTTTCTCACAGAGAGATCGGCTCTTATGAATGTGCAAACCGGTTAAGCTCAGCTAGTTTGTTTTCAAAATCTAGAGGAGTTCTATGTGTGTCTTTAGGGCTTGCTGATACCCGTAACAGGGTACTGAACTCTTTTCCTGTAATCCAAAATCTTGCGGAATTTGAGACACACAGTACCGATATCCAGAAGACTAACATGCTGGATACGAACTATCCAAGAAGGAGTCCTCATCTAGAAAGGATGTGTCTGGATGAAATACTTCAACATTATACATACAGAAATAATGTCAGTGAAAACATAGAAGATGGAAAATTTGCTGCTGATGGATGTGAAGGATGTTTGGTCAGATCAGACATAACAAAGGAAATGTAATCAACCATCAATAGCTAAGTTGCCAAACTCCAGACAAAAGAGATTTTTTCTATTTAGGCATGTTGAAGTTTTTCACACCATACACCTCCTGCTCTTGAACAACTCAAACCAATTGGAGGTCTTCCTGTAGTTGTTCTGATGCCATTTTATTTTTGCAAAAACAATAGCCAAAAAAGCAAAAAAAAACAGCACAATGTTAAAAATCAGTTTTGTACAGCTCCTATAGTAAACTAACCAGTACCTGGAAGATTCGAGAAGGGAGAAATGGGTGTGTACTTCATAAAGGTAACTGAGTAAAAAAGTTAAATTTCTTTATTTGGTAGTCATTTGCTATTCGCGAGCACCGGCGTTGTCGCAACTTCTGGCGTCGTCATGGAAAGTTACTTTTGAGAACTGCTCTTTTTGACAAGTGCACTGAAAAAACAAACTTAAACCAATATGTTACTAAACAGATACAGTCAAACTTTATGTAAATATGTCTATATATGTGTTTTACACTTCACCAAAAAAATGCGGTATTTGCAACCACCGATGTCATCGCGACTGTCCGGAGTCGCTGTGAACAAGGAAAATGCATTTCAGGTGTACTCTTTTTTGACAAATGTATACAAAGGGGAAAGTTAAATCAATAACTTACTGAACAGATAGACTCAAACTATAAATAAAACATGTCTATATATGTGTTTTACACTTTGTGAAAAACACGTGGTATTCGCGACCACCGACGTAATCACAGCTGTTTGGGGTCGCACGAACAAGGAAAATGCATTTCAGATGCACTTTTTTGGACAAATATATACAAAGTGGAAAGTTGAATCAATATCTTATTAAACAGCTAGACTTAAACGTTATGTAAAACATGTTTATATATGTGTTTAACACTTCTTCAAAACATGCGGTATTTGCGTCCACCGACTTCATCACGACTGTCCAGGTTTGGCCGCGAACAGGGAAAATGCTTTTCAGATGCACTTTTTTCAACAAATGTATACAAAGGGGAAAGTTAAATCAATATCTTACTAAACAGCTAGACCCAAACTTTATTTAAAATATGTCTATATATGTGTTTTACACTTTGTCAAAAACATGCGGTATTCGCTGTGTGTCCTCGGCAATCGAAACGTTGTTGAAAAAAAAATATATCTTGAAATAAGATAATTAATGTACTTTTTAAATAAATAGATGACAATTACAACAATAAGTGGTGCACCATGCATATGTAATGGTCAATATCTAATTTTAGAAAGAAAATACAAGGACATTATAGTTAGGAAATAGAATTTTAAAAAACCTAGAAATTCACTGAACAAACTAAAGGTTATAGGGACATTAGAGTTAGGCTGACATTTCACTCATACAAAACCTGAAAAATTCAGCAGTTATAATAAGCTGAGCTAACTATAACTCACGCCCCCACCATGGACTGCTTATGACCTCACGTATTACATCACTCATGACTTGGTCAGTGATACCACTGATGACATCACTGATGACATCACTGATGACATCTCAAATAACATCATTGATGACATTATTCACAGAATCTTTGATGCACCCACTCACACACCATTATAACCTTTCATACACCCACTCCAACTTCCATACTATCATTCTCAAACCCATTCACATATCCATACCAGTAGTTACACAGCTACTCACTGATTTATAGATCAACACATACATCTACTCACTCACCCACACAGCTACTCACATACCCACTCACTCACTAATATAGACACTGACATATCCACTTATGAACCCAGACAGTCACTCACACACTGACTCAGACACCCATAGAGTTACTCAAACACCTGCTCACTCATCCATACAGTCAAATACATAGCCACTTACACACCCATACTGTTACACACACACTCACTCAGTTACTCATACAGATACTAACACACGCTCACTCACCAATACAGTCACTGATACAAGCACACACTCACCCATACAGTAACTCTTACAATCACTCACTCACCCATACAGTCACTCACATACCCCATCACTCACCTATACTGCCTTTCACATACCCAGTTACTCACCCATATACCACTGACACATAAAATCACTCTCACAGCTATACACACACTCACTCAACCATACAGCCCTACACAAATGCACGCACTAACCGACACAGCCACTTATGCACCCACTCACTCATCCATACAGGTGGTCACATACACTCTCGCCCACCCACACAGACAATCTACTTTACATGTGTTATCTCACCCCTAAAAGGGTGTCTCGAAACATACTGACACTAATAAGAGTGCTATGGGAAGAGAAGGATTTTCATTTTGTGTTACATATTTACAGAGGATGTGATGTGAAACAGAGGTAGTTTTGTGCTTATAGCCTACATTATATGTGTTATCTAACCTCTAAACGGCACTGATGCAGCCATTTTGGTCTCAAGAAAGATGCTGAGACTCACAATAGTGGTATGATAGGAGTCAGCCTTTCATTTTGGTTTAGGCCTGGCATTGCGAGCTGTGTCTCGCTAATGAAACTGGTAAACATAAGTGAGCTTTAAAACATGTTGGCAAATGTATTAACCTCTTTCGTAGTCCATATAAGTCTCTGAAAGGTACACTGCAAGCAGACCATTGATAGTGATGTGTGTCCTTTAAACTGAAAGCATACTCTTTCAAGTTTGAATGTCTGTCTGCTACCATGTCTCAGGTCTGTTTGTATTTCTATGTGTACACTGATACCTGTGGTGCAGCTGATAACCCTAACTTAAAAACTATACAGTCTATCATGCCCCTGCATATATTTTGTCAGCGCTACTTCAGCATTCAGTTCCAGAATCACAGGTAGCTAAGAGATCTGTGCTTTTGGAACTGAATGCTGAAGTAGTGCTGACAAAATGGATGTAGGGGCATGATAGACTATATAGTAACATCACAAAATCACTTGAACACACACCTTTATACCTAGCTGCCTTGTATATTGAGCAGAAAGTGATTCATGCAGCTTCTTCTACACACATTTAGAAAGCATGTGGTGTGTAACAGGGGTAGTCTAGTATGTATAGGCTTGTATATATGTATTATCTTGCCTCTAAAAAGGCACTGACACACTCATTGAGGTCTCTAGAAAGATACTTAGTCTGCCATTTCAAGCTCTGTTTGAGGTGTGGTGAAAGATGCTGGCACTAGTGAGAGTGCTAAGAGAGTCTATTGTCTTTCATTTTGGGTTAGGCCTGGCTCTGCGAGCTTCCTCTCTCTAATATTTGTGCTTGAAACTGAAAGTGTATTCTGTGAAGTTTGAGTGTCTGACTGCTACCATGTCTGAGGTATGTTTGTACTTCTATGTGTCATTTCAGACGTGTGAAGCAGATGATAACCCTAACTTAAAAAGTACACAGTCTATGATACCCTTGACAAATATTGTAAGAGCTACTTCAGCATTCAGTCCCAGAAGCACTGATCAGTTAGCTAGGCAGGTCTCATGGAAGTATTTGAACACACAGCATCATCCTTGGATACCATGTGTAGTAAGGAAAAAGTGATCCATGCAGTTTGTTTTTGACATATTTATAGAGAATACGATGTGAAATAGAGGTGGTGTTGTACCTGCAAACCACTTTAGATGTGTTATCACACTCCTATAGAGCACTAAAACAGGCTTTGAACTGTCTTGAAAGAGGTGACAGTAATAAGAGAGACAACAGAGAAGACGGTCTTTCGTTTTGGGTTAGTCCTGGCACTGTGAGCTCCATCTCTCTAATGAAACTGGTAAAGAAATGTGAGGTTTAAAACATGTTGCCAAGTGTATTAACCTGTATCCTAGACCATATATTTTTTCAGAAAGTAAAACTGCAAGTACGCTATAGATAGCAATGTGTCTGCTTGAAAATGAAAAGCGGATTCTGTCAATTTTGAATATGGGACTACTACCATGTCTGAGGTATGTTTGTACTTCTGAGTGTTGTTTCACACGTGTGGTGCAGCTGATGACCCTAACATAGAAAGTGTACGGTCTATGATACCCCTAGACAAATATTGTCAGAGCTACTTTCACATTGAATCCTAGAAGAACAGATCACTTACCTCGGCCAGCCTCATGGAAGTGTTTGAACACAAAGCTTAATTCCCGGTTACTCTGTATAGTAAGCAAAAAGTGAACCATGCAGCTTTTTCAACACACATTTAGAGAGCATGCAGTGTGAAACAGAGGTAATATAGTACTTAAAGGCTAGTTTATATTTGTCATCTCAACCCTAAAAGGCACAGACATACTTATTGAGGTCTTTAGAAAGATGCTGAGACTCACAAGAGTGGCATAACAGGAGTTGGTCTTTCATTTCGGTTTAGGCCTGGAATTGGAAGCTGTATCTCTCTAATGAAACGGGTAGACAAAAGTGAGCTGTAAAACATGTTGACAGATGTATTAACCTCTTTCGTAGTCAGTGTAAGTCTCTGAAAGGTACACTGCAAGCAGACCGTCAATATTGATGTGTGTCCTTTAAACTGAAAGTGTACTCTGTCAAGTTTGAATGTCTGTTTGCTACCATGTATCAGGTATGTTTGTACTTTGAAGTGGCATGGCATGTGTGGTGCAGCTGATAACCATAACTTAAAAACTATGCAGTCTATCATACCCCTGCACAAATCTTGTCAGAGCTACTTCAGCATTCAGTCCCAGCAGCACAGATCTCTTAGCTAGGCAGGCATTACAAACTCACTGTACACACACCTTCACACCTAGCTGCCTTGTATAATGAGTTGAAAGTGATTCATGTAGCTTCTTCTACACACATGTAGAGAGCTTCCGGTATGAAACAGAGTTAGTGAAGTACCTATAGGCTTGTTTACACGTGTCATCTTGCCCCTAAAAAGGCGCTGACACACTCATTGAAGTCTCTACAAAAATACTTAGGCATGACATTGCAAGCTGTGTCTGAGGTGTGTTGAAAGATGCTGACACTAGTGAGAGTGCCAAGAGAGGCTATGGTATTTTATTTTGGATTAGGCCTGGCTCTGTGAGCTTTCTCTCTCTAATATGTGTGTTTGAAACTGAAACTGTATTCTGTCAAGTTTGAGTGTCTGACTGCTACCATGTCTGAGGTATGTTTGTACTTCTATGTGTCATTTCAGGCGTGTGAAGCAGCTGATAACCCTAACTTGAAAAGTATACAATCTATTATACCCCTAGACAAATATTGTAAGAGCTACTTCAGCATTCAGTCCCAGATGCACAGATCAGTTAGCTAGGCAGCTCTCATGGAATTATTTTAACACACAGCATTATCCCTGGCTACCCTGTCTAGTAAGGAAAAAGTGATCCATGCAGATAGTCCATAGATAGTGATGAGTGTGCTTCAAAATTAAAACGTAGTCTGTCAACTTTAATATCTGATCTCTACCATGTTTCACCCATGTCTTTACCACCACACATAGTCTGACACCTCCAGTACAGCTCATGACTCTAAGTTAAAAACTATACAGCAAATCATATCCTTAGCCAAATATTGACAGAGCATGTGTTTTGTAAGCAGGCCTTGTGAAAGCACTTGAACACACAACTTCACACCTCGCTGTTCTCTATCATGTCTGACCTCTACCATCTTTCACTTATGTATTTACTTTTATACGTAGTCTGACAGCTGTGGCGCAATTGATGAATGTAATTTAAAAACAATATAGTCTATCATACCGCAAGGCAAATATTGCTACACCTAGTTCATCATTCTGTCCCAGAAGCACACATGTGTTTGCTAAGCAGGCTTCATAGAAGCACTTGAACACACATGTTCATACCTGGATGGCCTGTATAATAAGTAGAAAGTGATCTATGCAGCTTCTTCTACACTGACATTGATAAGAATGGGGGAGAGGAGACTGCCTTTCATTTTTGGTGAAGTCTGGCATTATGACCGCCGTCTCTGTAATGAAACTGGTAGAGAAATGTGAGATTTAAAACATGGTGCAAACTGTATTAACTTCTATCTTAGTGCACATAACTTTATGCAAAACTATAGTGCAAGTAGACCATATATAGTGATGTCTCTGTTTGAAACTGAAAGCATAATCTCTCAAGTTTGAATGTCTGACTACTGTCATGTCTTAGATATATCTGTACTTCTACATGTAGTCTGATGTGTAGTGCAGCTGATGACCCTAATTTAAAAACTATATGCTCTATCACATCCCCAAACAAATATTGTCAGAGCTAGTTTAACTTTCAGCCCCAGAAGCACACTTCTGTTTGCTAGGCAGGTCTACAGGAAGCACTTGAACACACAGCTTCATCCCCGGCTGCCCTGTATAATAAACAGAAAGTGATCCATACAGCTTCTTCTACACATATTTACAGACCATGCAGTGTGAATCAGATGTAAACTGACACACAAAATATTATACAGGAAAAATATCTTCTGGTAAGAAAACTAAACAGGTTCTTAAAACAGTATTACGAAGATTGAAAACTGTGGAAAATGTTCAAAAGAAAAAGAAAGATTTAACAAGTCACAAAGAAAAGAGGATTACTCATGTTGAAAGAACTTCAAATTGTAGAAAAACAACACATCTTACTAGAAGGCAGAAACAGTATAAAGATATAAGAAGAAAAATGTTTAGAAGTACAGTAATTCAAAATGTATTAAAGAATTTAAAACATTAAGATCAGCAGCTTATAAGCAAAAGCAAAGGATTGAAAGTGTAGTAGATAGAGTTTTTGAGTTGAAATGAAAATTATTTATCTTCATATTGAACAGATTGAGAACACTGGATAAAACAGTGGTGTTTATGAAGGAGAAAAGCAAGAGAAAAAGACTTGTTAATATAACTAACTTTTGTAAAACTTTTACTGGTGAATGGAAACACACTGAGCCTTTCTTTAATGAAGAAACCTATTTTCAAGAGAACCCATTAGTACATGCAGCTGATACTAGTGGTCGATGTAAAGAGGTAAAAGATGATTCTCCCATTCCAAAGGAAAAAATGTTTCCTAGGAATGTAGATGAATTAATAGCTGAAGAAGTTCAAGCAAGGCGTACACAAGCTCCTGTATTTAAATTGAATTGTAGTAGCTTTGCAGTATTCAACAGGAGTCTATTGATATATTACAAAATATTTTATGTGAATATGCTAAAGAAAGTGCTAAACAGCAAATTAACATGTTGCAAGGACTAGATCCATGTAAAGTAAGTAATATACCAAGTTACAGGGACATTCTCTAGCTTGTCTTTCAAAGAAAGTGTGCCAGAGCACTTTTCATCATTTAGGAATGTTAGCTGTCCATCACTCCAAAATAAAAAAGTTAGTGAGGACACTTTACTATGTAAAACTTTTATAATATGTTCAAGTGAAATAAATACAGCTCTTTTGCAGGGTTCTGTAGCAGATGTACAGAAAGTTGATGATGAATTGCAGGTTTGTTTTTTTGGTTCTGAAGAGGGGTATAGGGAATGTGAGGACTTGATGTCTGCAGGTGTAGTAAACAGGACAGAGAGATTAGTATTGATGGTTTTGCAGAAGAAATTACAAAGTTTAACACTGTTTCCTCTGAAATTTCAAACTATGTTTGTATTTGTTGTCAACGCACTCACTACAAACGTCAAACTAGGAATGTTGATCTATATTTAAAAAGTGAAGAAAACAATAATAAGTGACAACAATTGGCTGTTTATTTATTTGTAGAAGAACAATTTGACTTATCAAGTTATATGTAACTACTGTAACAACAAATTAGAAGAAAATAAAATGCCAGCTACAGCAGCACCTAACAACTTAGAGTTGGTACCTCTTCCTCAGGAACTGGAAGATTTAAATGTGTATGAGTCTATTCTTATCCAATCTGTACACCCATTCCAGGCCATAGTTCGTATGCATAGTTCGGATTGCATGGAAATTCAAAATGGTGCCCATGCTAGAAGCCGAGATACTATGAGGAACACTCTCCCCATTTTTTGCAATTATGACCATGTACTGCACAGTGTTTTTTTACTAATTAGTTGAAAAAGTTGTTGAAATTATGTGTGTTTACCGTGTGTGAGCTTACTTATTTGTAATATGTTATTGGAGTACTCGGTACTTAGGGGTTCCGAGTATAAAAAGTTGGAAGTCATGTGGAATACCCTCCTAGCGGATTTAGAAGATGCAACACTGCATTGTTTAGTGTAATTAAATTGCCTACTTGATATTTATCTATGGACAGTGTAGTTGACCGCTGCATTTGCTTATGCCAGTTATTGATATTCAGTTGTGAAACTTGGAATGTGGTTCCAGTGATAGAAAGTCGGAGGCTCTCTCATGGAAGGCTATAGATTGTTGGATATGATCCTTACACCATTTAATTTTAGCAAACGTTAAACACATATCATACTCGATAGCTTGATTTTCCTAACCAGTGGACCCTCCTCTTGCCCTCCTGAAATATACAGTGTGGATTATGTTTTACAGATACATGAATTGCCGACTGTTGGATTGAAAGATAATGAGGAATTAAGGGAATAAGTACTGATACATAGGTATGGATTGCTTTATAATAATACCTATGTGTGTTTTGTACACTATGGTTGTAAATGGTGGTATTGATAATGATTATTATTATTTAGGTGCTTGTGAAAATCTATGTTTTACTACTGAGGACTGAACTTGATTATGACTTATTAGGTAAGTCATAACTGGATGAATTGGTGGCTGTGGTCGTTTATTAGAACATGTTCAGTTCCCACCTGCACACTCTCTTTTGGTAAACTGGACTTGGCACAACAACTTTAAGGTGTATTAGGGGCTTAAAACTCGAATATAATTTTAGACCCTCTTTTTATAGATTTTTTATAGTTTATTCATACCTTTTTATTCTTTACAAAAAGAACCCTACACTCTCTTCACATGTGATTAAGCACAAATCATGATCCTTTGTGACTTTTCTTTACTTTTTCACAACTTCACTAACTTTAGTGGGAATAGGCGAATTAAATAGTGGTCATTGATGCTTAAATATTTTATATATTACATATTTTTTGTAGCCCTGATGAAGTCCGTGGAAATTATCCACGAGACGATACAGATGTTTGAGGAATTAAGAGATTAAGTACTGAGATATAGGTGCTTGCGAAAATCTATGTTTTACTACTGAGGACTGAACCTGATTATGACTTATTAGCACTGATGAAGTCGGTGGAAATTATCCACGAGACGAAACATGTGTTGGCTGCAATATGATTAGACTGGCTGTGATATTACCTATTTGGAATTCTGATGTTTGGAATGAAACAAAGAAATTACCATAACTACAGACTGCTGGATTTACTTTGGAATGAGCATTTGCTCAGGAAAAGATTTTGTTTGCATAGTTCATATGGAGACTAAGGCAGGTAAGCTGCCAACAACAGATTTACAAAAAGGTCTGAAAGGAACAGTTGTGTACACACCGTTAGATTTTAGGAAAAATATTAAAACTTTTGGCGTAGACAGGGAGGAAAATGAGCCAGTAATTATTCTAGTAAATGGTGTACCAACAAAGAGTAAAACAATCTGGCAAGAGTTTGTAGGTATTAATAAACTTCGAAATGCAATATTATACCTGGTACAGAATAATAGTTATCATAAGAATATAAATGTTGATGAAGAAGCAAGATGCCTACAAGATGAAACAGTAATGTCAACTGGCCAAATTGAAAAGGTGGACAAATCCAGAAGTGAAGAGATTTATGAACATTATAAAATGCATCTTCTCCATTCAAAAGAAATCATAGTAAACGCTATTGCATTATTTCAATTGAAGGAAGCAAAAGCAGCTCACATGAGTATATGGGAAAGAAGTTAAGAAGCTCGCTGTTTTCCACAGCTATTCCTCACTAGAGAAGGTAGACGATTTGATGACCGAGCTCTACGTATTCCAGCATCAGAATACTGATCAACAAGATTGTACTCTGAAGATCCAAGATTTCGGCAGTGCATTCCCTTATCTAATTCATCTTCTGTTTGAGAGTGATTTGTCTGGACTTTCATATGCGGTTAACCATATATTAAAAAGAGGAGTTCATCTTCAACATGTTTCTGCAAAAGAGTTGATAGATAAAGTTGAACTAAGGGATGGAAATTTGGATGCTCACTTAATCAATTTGATGGCGTGCCAACATAGCACCTACGAATATCGGTATTGCCGTCATGATGAACTTAAATACATGTAAAGAAACCTAGGTACACCTACTTAGTTTCTAAAACTTAGGGCCCGATTACTATGCGGGCAGGAAGGGCTCTGACCATCAGTCGGAGCCTTCCTGCCCGCATCGTAATCACCGATTCAGATTCCCTTCCAGCCGAGGCATTTCAATGGGCTTGGTCGGAAGGGAATCCAAATGAGTCTTCCAAATGGCTTACAACAGGCTCAGAGAGCCCGTTCACCATTCGGAAGGCCCACAGTAATCCCCCGCCGGCTCATTCCGGCTGAGGGATTACAATTGCAGTTTCCCACTGCCTTTATGTGCTGGCCTTTCCGGCACAAAAAGGCATTGGGAAACAGCTTTGGGGGCCCCCAGCAGGGCCCCCATGGGTGCAAGGCTGCTGAATGGTGACCTATGGTGCCCCCTGTTGATCCCAGCACCCGGAGGCAGGTACCTTGAGGTGCCTGCCACGGGGTGCAGTGATGAACTGCACCCCTGCTCTTTGCTATGAGAGCAAGCATCCCGTTCGCAATGCATGCTCTCATAGCAAAGTATAGGATTGCGACCGAATAGGGTTCGTCAGATCTGAATTCCTTGGCTGGAATCGCCGATTGGGGGTCGTTCAGTTCCAGTTCCAGAACAATGCCAGATGGACTCGGGTCTGTCCGGCATCGTAATCGGCCCCTTAGTTGTGCTGAATATGCATGGGATGATTTACTTGAATTCATATGAGAAGCAAATTCAAAAAACATTGAACTGAAGACAGCTGGAGAACTCTGTTCCTTGGATCCCGTAAATGTCTGCAGGTATTTTAACCATGGGTTTCAAGCACTAAAGTTATTTATCTCAATAAAAGCATTCCACCTCTTGGAGAGGTAACTGATTTCTTTTGGCAAAAACAGTACCAAGCCAGAGGTACTCCTCATATACACATGCTATTAAGGATAAAGGATGCACCAAAATTTGGAACAGATAGCGATGAGGCTGTTTTCTCTTTTATCGACCAGTATGTTACATGTGCCATCCCAAGAGAAGGAGGAGAAAACAGCTTGAGACAACAGGTTTTACGATTTCAAAGTCATAGATGTGGAAAATACTGTAGACAAAAATACAAATGTAAAGGAAAACTTTATACAAAATGTAGTTTTGGATTCACACGACCTATAATTTCAAAAGGAAGAGTAGACAGCTTTTTGTCAGCAGTAAGACATACAATAACTAGGAAATCACCCAAGAATACATACAACTTAAGAAGAACGGAAGCGTCAAATGATATTAATGAGTATATTCCAGTCATTTTGAAAATGTGGAATGCAAACATGGATATTCAGTTTGTTGCAGACAACTCAATTGGTATTGCTCATTGTATATTACAAAATCAGAGAAGTCAGAGATTAAAGAAATGTGGAAAGAAATCTCTGCAGAAAAGAGTCTCAGCAAAATATTGTACAGCTTTAGCCTGAAGATGCTTTTCCATAGAGAGATATGATCTTATGAATGTTTGGATCATTTGAGCTCAGCCACTTTGCATTCAAAGTCAAGAGGAATCATTTGGGTAAGCCTAGACCTAGCCTCCACACAGAACAGAGAATCGAAATATTTTCCAGAAATTCAAAACTTAGCAGAGTATGAGCCAGAAAGCACTGCGATTGTCAAAACTAATATGTTGGATACATACTATCCAAAAAGGAGTTCACATCTTGAAAACTTATGTCTGTATGAAATACTTCAACACTATTTTAAAAAAAGAATGTTACAGAAAATATAAAAGAAGTAAAATAAGCAGTAATTAGATGTGATGGATGTTTAGCGAAACATACCGAAGGGAATGTTATTAACCAGTAATCACAGAAAACTCAGTTGTGACACTCCAGATAAGAGAGACTTTTTCTATTTAGCACTTCTGCAACTGTTCAAGCCTTGGTGTAGTAAAACAGAATTACTTGGAGAATTAGACTGCTATGAAGATTCTTTTAATGCAACAAAAGATACGATTTAGTGTACGGTATTTCTTATTTATTTAAAAATTATAAATGATGAGATTGAACAAGAGAGAACTATTGCAGCTGATATAGCTAGAGAAAGTTCATAAAGCAGTCAATGTTCTTGTCCACTGACTCAAGATCCACTTGGACAACCAATTATTGAAAATGAAGCAGCAATAGCCATGAATGAGGTAGAAACTGCAATGCAACAAGCACAAAAGGATATTATTGATTTTGAAAAGTTAGAAGAACAACTGAATATTGAACAAAAAGAAATATATCTGCAAGTGAAACAACAAAGTAGAACATGGCTTCCTCCACGAAAAAAAAGGAATGTCAATGTTCATCATTTCAGCCTATTCTGTTATACATTATTGGTCAAGCTGGAACAGGAAAAGGTTTCTTAATTAAAGTTCTGACAAGCTATCTACACAAGACTACTGAATCACATTTATCTTGTGTCGTAACAGCACCAACTGGATTAGCAGCACACAACATTAAAGGTATTACTTTACATTGATTACTTATGCTACCTGTCGAACATGATAATAAACCGGAATATCGAAAGCTATCTGGAGAAGCTTGTTATGAAGTCTCAAGAGTAATGAAGAAACTGAAACATTTAATCATTGATGAGGTGAGCATGGTCTCAAACTGAATGCTTTCCTTTGTACACTTGAGAATGCAACAGATTTTAAAAACAGAGGGGCATATTCTCAAGGACACATCGCTGAGTTATCGGTACTTTATCGCAGCCAAATTCACGATAAATCTAATGCCCCATTCCCAAGCTGGTGCTAACAGCCCATAACACCAGTTTACCTGCGAAAGCAGTCGTAGAAAACATCGCCACAGATGACCCCGGCAACTAACGCTAATGAGATGCAGAGTAGGCGTACCCGTGCAAAAATCCGCGACAACACCACTCCACAACATTCTCAACGACCAGCCCGATCGGCGTTAAGACCACAAAACATGCGATAAGGCGCGTTAGCAGCAGGAAATTAACACCTGCTCCTACCTGGTGCAAAGTCAGACGACAACCGGCACCAGACAAGGGAGCACAGCCCATAGCTACACCTGAAGAACAACAGATGCCCTGGAGCAAACGACCATGCAGCCCGGAGCCCCAATAGGTCAACAACACCCACTGCCACCACCCCCAGGACCCCACCACCCCCCCGGGCCCTACCCCGGGCACCCCCCACATCACCCCCCCAGGACAAAGATATTGCACATCAACTCCACGAAACCATGAACCAAACAAATCACCTAAAGTCGCACAATCACAACACTCAACATACATGTGTGGTCGGAAAAGAGGGAAATCATACATACATATCATAACATCCAAATAACACGTTTATTACAGAACAAAACAAAAACAGAAAATCAGAAGAGGCATGGCGGGTCGTCCCACGACATCCTGCAAGTCACAGCCTGCAAAACAGAAATCTATATAAGAAGGAGTGCCATGCACACATCAAATCACAGAGAGAGAGAGCGAAAGAGAGAGGGAGAGAGAAAGAGAGAGGGAGGGAGAAAGAGAGAGAGAGAGAGAAAGAGAGAGGGAGAGAGGGAGAGCGAGAAAGAGAGAGTGAGAGAGAGGGAGAGAGAGGGAGAGAGGGAGGGAGAAAGAGAGAGAGAGAAAGAGAGAGGGAGAGAGAGAGAGAGAGAGAGAAAGAGAGAGGGAGAGAGAGGGAAAGAGGGAGGGAGAAAAAGAGAGAGGGAGAGAGAGGGAGAGAGGGAGGGAGAGTGAGAGAGGGAGAGAGAAAGAGAGGGAGAGAGGGAGAGAGAGTGCCGACACTGCGGACCTATGCCCCACTGCTCACCTGCTGGGGCGGTGTGTCTCCAACCACGTGCCGGGATTCGCAGCAGTCCCCCAGGTCCCTCATCTGAAACAGTTTCCAGAGACATGAATGTCAGAGCCCATACAGTTGCACACCCCACCATTGCTTGCCCGCCCCTGCGCACACAGGCTGCTGCACCCCAGCCCCTCCCGCCGCCCAGCGGTGAATGCCCGCCCCTGCACAACCAGGCCTCACTGCTCACCTTCTGCCATCGGCGTGTCTCCAAGAGGGCCCACCACATTCCGGAGGGATCTCCAAGCCCGGGGCCCGCGACCATGGCACCCTCCACATCATGCAGCCCCGCGCCGCGGACCACCAGGTCACACACATGTTGCTGGGTCTTGATATCGCAATGGCAGAGACCACATCTGTGGACACGGCATCATCGCAGGCTGCACACCCACTCAGCGCTTGAGGTGCTACTAACTCTGTGAACCGCAACGCAACGCCACGTGGCGGAAGGCCCGCCCTGCCCTTGCCCAGGCCCACACTGCGGGCCAGCAGGTCTCACACAAACCCATGCCAGTCCGGACCGCCAGGACAGCGCATCATCATAGGCTGCACACCCGCTCAGCATTTCAGGTTCCCCTATCTCTCTGCACCACAAGACACCGTCCTGTGGCGGGGTGCCTGTGCCTGCCGCAGTGTATCTGGTGCCACCAAGTCTGTGCCCCACTAGCCATGGACCCTTAATGATTGAGTCCCATTGTGCGGACACCATCATGTCACCCCCGGCACTGGGCAATGTGAGGGGGCAGGACCCTAGGCCCTCATGCGTAGATGGGAACTACACGGAGACACCAAGTTGTAGAGTTGAAATGGCATCCAGCACGTGCGCCAGGCCCTTTTTATTGGCAGGGTCACATGTCCTGTGACGCCTGTGCTGGATGGGTGTGTACACCAGCTGTGAGGGAGTGGCTGTGGCATGCTGACAACTAGACCTGTGAGCTGCAGATCCCTGCAGTGCAGAGCTGGGACTTGTAGCGTTGTCGTCCTCCCTGTGTGCGCAAGCGGAGTGGGCTGCCCTGGCGTATGCCAGTCCAGCGTAAGGGTGTGAACAATGACCCCGGGGCTCTGGGCGTGGTTCCGTACTGGGCTGGACAAGGAAGTGACTAATGGATGTGTCTCTGTTGAAGTGTCGGCAACCCCCGGCCTGCAACGGAAATGTGCCACCGAGTGACAAAAGTCCCACAACATGGGCAACATGGAGGTAAGGGGGAATCACTGACCCTACATTCATCCATACTTCCACACTTGAAAGATAATAGACATGACACATCAGTGTGAATATGAATGTTTATTGCACATTCAAGGGAGTGTTGCAGTTGGAGCAGTACAGGGCCATGCCAACACCACTTCACATTGTCGGCCCGTGTAGGGCCAGCCAGAGTCCTTCAGGGAGTGACCGGTACATCAGGAGAGGAGGAGTTCAGTCCGCAGTCTGATAGCTGTGTCATTGGTGAGCAAACAGAATATGGCAGTCCATGTCGGGGTCCGAGGTGAGTGTCGCAGAGTGCATCGGGGGACAGTGGAAGGTGATGATGCAGAGGGCAGAACCAAGCAGAAACAGGCCACATGGCAGAGATGTATGCTACTGCGTCCTTCTGACCACGAAGGCAGATTTATCTGCATCTTTGTCCGCTGCTGTTGCCTGTCCCTCACATGTGGGTGGTGGTGTTATGTCTCCAGCACTGTGTGGCACTGACATATCAGGGGCCAGAGATGTGGATGGGGTGGTAGCAGCAGCATGCATCAGCGCAAGGCCTTGTGGCAGCAAAGCCATGAGGAGGGTCTTAATGGCATGGAGAGACCCAGCTAGATCTCGCTGTTGTGCAGCCGTGGCAGCCGCTCTTTCCGCCTGCGTCCGCTCCATGTTCTCCATGATCCTCCGCATGTGTCCCAACTCCCAGGGGAGCTCGCTGGAGGCACTCTGACTTGACAGTCGTTCCTGTCGCAGAGTCAGGACTCTAGCGATGTCAGCCATGGTTCGTTGGAGAGCATGGAGCGGACTGTGGGTGTCCATTAGGGACTGTGAGTGGTCCCTGATGGGACTTAGACACCCACGTATGGCGTCTAGTTTGGCTGCCATCCGGTCGAAGCCCACCTGCACCGGTTCAGCCAGCTTCTCTTAGCACCCCAACACAGGGCGTTGGAAGGTCATGTGTTCATCGTGGGGGTCCTGGGAGGCGGCCATGGTGGTGGGTGCTGCCTGCTGTGTGTACTGTGCAGGGGGTGGGTTCTCCTCATGGCAGCTGGGCTGCCCTGCTCCTGGAAGTGGGCTGCGTAGGCTCTCCACGAGCTGTTGGAGGGCGTCAGAGTCGAAGGTGTGGTGGTCCTCTTCGTCATCAGAGAAGAGAGGTTCGGTCTGCACTGCAGGAGGTGTTCGATTTCCCCCTGCAATGTGGAGGGGAGATGCAGTTTAACATCATGTTCACATGTATGTTGATGCATTGTACAGGTTCACATTCAGACTGCATGACAGTGTACATTGTGACTGTTTGGGGGGGCTGCCTATTAGATGCGGGACAGTGGACATTCCGACTACATCACGGATGTGTGTTTGTACTTGTACATTGTCAACTCACATTTCCATGCAGTGCCAAATGTGATTGGCCAGTTTCTATGAACATGTGGCAGCAGTTGGGTCCTCTGTTCTGTTGTGGACGTGCTGCGGTTTGTACCACATTGTTGTCAATGTTGATGTGCTCTGCATGTAATGTGTGTGTGCCGCATTTTGGGGGAGTCGCCCCTGCTGGTCTGATTTCACTGCCCCTTATCCCTTACATGCGGTGTGCCTCTGGCTTCTGTGCTTATGCGGTGCTGAGATGTTGCATACCTGAGTGCATTGGTCTCTTGGTAGGAGTTTGGGGTCTGGGGCATGGTTTGTACGCAGATGTGCTGTGCTTACTTGTGCATGTGTGCCATTGTGCCCAACTCCCCCCGTACCCCCAGTCCCTGGTGGTTACTCACCCTGTTGCTGTTGTGTCCGGTCATGTTGAGCAGTGTCCGGTCCCCCCACTCCTGCCACCGTCTCCCCACTGATGACTGTGGAGACCATTTCCTCCATCTCGTCCAGCTCCTCCTGTGTCGCTGGACTCCCACCTCCAGTCTGCATTGCTGCCTTCAGGTTGTTTGCGAGTTTCAGCTTGGTTTTGCGCTTCACATCATTCCAGCGCCTCTTGACCTTGTCCATTGTCCTCTTCAGCACTCTGACTGCATTCACCTTGTCCACGATGGTCTACCATATTCCATTTTTAGTTGCCAGTGACACAGTGGAGGTGACGAACAGTAGTTGATGGTGTTCTATCACCTCCGTTATCAGGATCCTGTTTTCCTGCGGAGTGAATCGCTTCTTCCGACTCTTCTTGTCCTTGCCCTTCCCTGACCCCGAGGTCCCAGGCTGGTCCTCCGTGGGGCTTGTGGGGTTCTGGTTGTCCTCTGTGCTTGCTCAGGGTGCCTCATTGTGCTTCTGTGTTGTTTGTCTTTTTTTTTTTTTTTTTTCTATTTTTATAGTGCATTTTCCCACATGACGCGTGGGAATTGCAGGCCTGTGGCTGCTTTTCACAGATTTTTGTATCGCTATTGGCGTCATTGCTACTATTTTCGTGTTGTGGTTTCGCGTTTTTGCAGCATCGCGTTGCTTTTAACGCGCTCGTTTATCGCGTTCTCGTGTGTCTATCGCATGGTGCCGCCGTGTTGGGAATACCACGTTAACACAGAGTTATTTTCCCGCGATGGACTGCGATATGCAGAGTTGCGTTAGGCTGGACTTGCGGTGGTTATCACACGTTCTTGTGAATATGCCCCAGAGTATGATGTGCTGCTTGGAGGAAAGCATTTAATTGTATTTGGAGACCTACTACAACTTACTTCTGTTGAAGGACAACCTGTTTTTAAAACATTTGTCCATGATAAGACAAGGAAATCTTTAGGAAGTATCGAAAATGTAAATATTAGGTTAAACTTTGAATATAAAGAACTTGTTAAAAATATGCGACAAGCAGCTAATGAAGATTATGGAAATAATCTTAAAGACATAAGAATTGGCATGTTGACAAAACATAGTAAACAAGCTTTAAAAAGTTGGCTAATAAGGAATTTGTTTACATCTGAAAAAACACCAGCAGAATATTGTACAAGATACTCGTAGAAAACAAATCTATAGTTTGTCTAATGCCTACAATGCAAGAGTGTTCTACCTTTAATGAACAACTACTGAAACTGGAAAAACAACAAATTCTGGAAATTGAAGCTATTGACAAAATGGAACACCAGGGAGTAACCATTTTACTTACTAAAAAACTACAGGCTAAATTGGATTTTTTTTGAAAAATCTATATTTAAAGCTGCAGGATTAGAAAAGTGTTTACATGTATGTAAACACTGTAGAGTAATTTTGCATCGTAATTTGAATGTAGAGGAAGGATTAGTAAATGAAGCAATGGGAAAAGTTGTTGATTTTGTGAATTTTCGAAACAGAGATGGAATATTTTTGATTGTAAAATTTGACCAGATTAATGAAGTAAACAGATTGGGCAATGTGGCTAATGTTTTTTGCCTGTAAAGGACTTGTATGTTCGAAGACAACTGTTTCCTATGTCTCTAGCAGGTATTCAGTCAAAATATCGAGTTGTAAATAACGACTTACACTAATATCGAGTTTTAAATATCGTAACAGAAATTTTGACAGCAAGAATATTGTGGTCAAGAACATCTACTTTAAGGAAAGAAATATCGATTTTAAAAATATAGAAGTCAGTAATATCGTTTGCAAAAATATAGTTGTTTAAAAAATCGATTTTTAATTAGTTTTATGTATTTTAGCATATATTTTAAATGTATGTGATGTATTTTTTTGTATAAGTATTGTTTATGTTTCTTAATATATGTGTTAACTTTTTAGTAGTTATTAATTTTATTTGAATAAAATGTTGTGTTTTTTAGTTCCAGAGCGGGTTGTGGGTTTATAGGGGAATAGGTTGGGAAGTAATTTAATTATAATAAATTAATGAATATATTTATTTATTCATTTTTTTTATTGAGATTTTATAATGTTAATTGTGTTTTAAATTTTTGGAGGGATATTTTAGGTTTGGGTTATGGGGTTTATAGGGATAAATGGTGGGAAGTAATTTATTTTCGATTAATTAACAATTAGTTGTTAATTAATATTAATTTATTAATTGACAATTAATTATGGTAATTGTGTAATTGATCTTTGGTGTGTGTTGTGGGGTTTATAGGGGTAAAGCATGGTAAGTAATCTATTTTTAATTAATTAATAATTAGTCGTTAATTAATATTAATTAATTAATTGACAATTAAATATGGAAATTGTGTAAATAGTTTTTGTTGCGGATTGTGGGGTTTTTAGGGGTAAAGAGTGAGAAGAAATGTATTTTTAATTAATTAATGATTAGTTGATAATAAATATTAATTAATTAGTTGATAATTAATTAGTGTAATTGTTTAATTATTTTTGTGTGTGTTGGTTTTAGTTTATAAGGGTGAAAGGGGAGTAAATTAATTTTACTTACTTTATAATTAGTTGTTAAATACTATTAGTTATTTAATTGAAATTTCTTTTTAATTGTGTAATTCATTTTTTTACAGTTTAATTTTAGGTGTGGATTGTGGGGATTATAGGTGTAAATGGTGGGAAGTTAATTACATTTTACGTGTTTTAATTTGTTTTTTAATTATTAATATTTGTTTAATTGATAATTATTTATGTTAATTATGCAAATACATTTTTTTATTTTTGATGTGGGTTGTGAGTTGTGTGCTGTTATAAGGGTAGGAAGAAAATAGACTAAATGTATGTAATAATTAATGTTCGTGTTAGTAAATAATTTCTAAATAAAAATATTTATTTGTTTGAAAATTATTTTTTTATTTTATTTAATATAATATTTGTAGGTATTTGTGATATGTATTTAACATTATAATATGTTTTTTATTGTTTTATTTTTAATGATAAATATATTTTTATTTTTATTTTTAACATAGTTCATTTACTTTTTTAAAAATATTTTAATTTGTTGATGATATTTTGTTTGTTTTATATTTTGAACTGACTGGAGTGAGAATAGTAAATTTTACCCCTCCACAATCAAACACTTTCCCTATTGATGCACTGACTGTAGTGGGAAAAGTAAATTTTATCCCTCTGCTATCCAACACTTTCCCTACTGTTGCACTCACTGGAGTGGGAATAGTAAATTGTATCCCTCCGCTATCCAACACTTTCCCTACTATTGCACTCATTGGAGTGGAAACAGTAATTGTTAGCCCTCCACTATCCAACACTTTCCCTACTGTTGCACTGACTTGAGTGGGAATAGTAGATTTTATCCCGCCGCTATCCAACACTTTCCCTTCTTTTGCACTCACTGGAGAGGGAATAGTAATTTGTACCCCTCCGCTATCCAACACTTTCTCTACTGTTGCACTAATTGGAGTGATAATAATAATAAGATATTTATTGCTTGATTAAAAAAAATCAGTTCAATCAAAACATCTTCACTTCACACAATATTTAAAAAAATGTACCACAAATATTATTAAAGATTTACCAATACATTCATAATTATGTCATAACACCAGACCAATTCACCATACATTGTGCATATGAAAAAAAGATTATAAAATCTATCAAACATGGACTAAATCATGCAGTAAATAGTAATTCCATTGTAAGCACATATTAAAATGCATCAATAATTACTTGTAACAGGATATTGCACATATTGCATATTAAAGTGCCAACGTACAATAATTAGTAATTCCATTGTATAAAGACAATAATAAAGTGCATCAATAATTACTATAACAAAGTAGCTTCAACTATTACATTTCTAATTATTACCATAGCAGCATGAACACTGAGGGGCCCATTAGGATGGCGGGCGGATCGCCCCCGCCGGGCCGGCGGTAGCCACCGCTGGCCCGGGGGGCCATCCACCCGCCATCCTTGCCTGATTGACCCCCGCCATATTAGTATGGCTGGGGGTCCACGGCGGATGGAAAGACCATCCGCCGCTTTTCCGCCGGTCGACTCGTCGACCGGGCGGAAAAAGGGCATAATATGGTGGCGGTGTCTGCAAGACACCGCCATCCATATTATGATGCAGGCGGTGAATCGCCTTTCCATGGTGGCATTGCCGCCATGAAAAGGCATGCGGTTCTTGCTTTTGGGGGCCCAATGCGGGCCCCCAGGGTGTTGGGGGGGTGGGGGGTGCACATGGGGGGTACCTATGGTACCCCCTCATTGTAATGCACTACGTGGCAGGCACCACGTGGTGCCTGCCATGTAGTGCATGGCAATGTTGTGCACAGACCTTTTGCATTGCGAGTGGGTCTGCAGCCAGCAGATCCACCCACAATGTAAAAGGCCCAGAATGCGCCCGCCAGTGGGGCGGGCGCATCCTAATACTCATGGCGGGACTGCCGCAACTTCGGCAGTCGGTCCCTGGCTCCATTGCGATGGCGGGCGGACTTTGTCCGCCCGCCATCGTAATGGACCCATAAGTTCTATGAAATATCAAACTGCAAAAGGCTCTTAAGTTCAAGAGACATAAATATAATACATCTCAAACTGATTATACAGTTTTCGGCTGCATATAAAAAATTTATCAATTGGCATAACAACGGGATCGATTTGCCAGATAAGGACCTAATAAGTGCTGGCGAGCTGATCTAACCACGATCTCCAAACATAGGGGTTTCAAGAAGGTACGCCGAATGTTAACCAATTTAGGACACATGCACACTATATGTACTAATGATTCTTCTGGCCATCCACATAGTCTACAGTTAGAATGCGGCCACTGCTGAATCCAAGGCTGCTTGCCCTCTTTTGTTGGATTTATTCCCATTCGCAGATTTAAGAAAATATTTTTTATTTTTGCCGAGAAATGAGCAGTCAAATATCGCTGAATGCGTAAATATTTGTATGAGTTAATCACATACCATGCATAATTTTTCCCTGCTAGTGAGTTTTTATCCAACTTAAGGGATTCAGCTTTGATCGTTTTTTTTAAGATTAGCTTATAGATGGGCATTTTCAATTCTTGGAGCGTTATTTGCAGACCAATATCCCTTAGGCAGGTTAAGATATGAGACCTTCATTTAACAGCATAAGCTGACTTATTTATTTCTAGCCAGCAATTATTCCCAAGGGAAGTAGGAGCAGAAGAAAACATAGAGTACATACATTTCAAAAATGCTCCTTTTGATACCAAGCACTGTCTTTGGAGACCAAACTCTAATCTTATTTCTGCTTGGCCTACTGATCTGGGGATCCCAAAAGTTGATTTGAAGGCCTTAACTACCAGTAAATCTAGGAGCTTAGCATCTTTCCCTCTGGTAATGGGTGAGCCATATAAAAGGGTTGGCTGTAACTTGGCTTTCATGACTTTAAGAACATAATCATATGATTGACAATGCAACGGTTTTTTAAGCATTTAAAAGCATGAATTAAAATCACAGTTTTTACCCTTAGATCCTTAAAATGGTATTTAAAAGAGACTTTGTTATCGAACACCACCCCTAGATATCTATATGTTTTAACAACTTCAATTGGCCCTGCTCTGGCCCTCCATGTATTAAACTTCTGTTTTACAGGTCCAATTTTCATGATTTTAGTTTTTTTAACATTCAGTTCAAGGCCATTTATTCGTATGTAGTCATCAAAAGCATTTATTAGTCTTTGTAGGCCAATAGGAGTCTGGCTCAGGAGGATGGTTTCATCTGCATATTGGAGGCAGCTGATTTGCACCCTTCCCAACCTTAGGGAATGGGCATTAATAGAGTCCAGATGCTGAAGAAGATCTGATAAAAATAAGTTAAAAAGGCAAGGGCGAGAACACAACCTTGCTTTAGGCCATTATATGTTCTGATTTTCCTTGATAATGAACTACCATCACCCAGCCTGATTTGAACCCAGGTATCCGTATAAAACAGGATAATAGCCTTAACAGTTTCCCTGGGATGCCCCAACCAAGCAATTATTTCCATAACAAATTTTGAGGCACTGAATCAAAGGCTGCCTTTAGATCAATAAAAGCAATATATAAATTTAGTTTATTTAAGACTGCCCGCTCCGCAAGTAAAGTAAGTGCCAACAGGTTGGTAGTTGTAGATTGGCCCTTCCAAAAACCAGTTTAGTTAAGTGGAATGATGCTTTCCTGTGTAGCCCACTTTTCTAATTCTCTCAACAATCTAGAGGCAAAGACCTTTGCATCAACATCAGTTAACAAAATTAAACAGTAGTTAGCGGGATTGTCAACCGGACCACTTTTATAAATAGGCTGCAGTATGCTACCTTGCCATGATGCTGGCACAATTTCCAATGTCAATACTTCATTGAACAATTTATATAAGATTCCAGCCCACGTCAGCATTGGCACGGAGTAAGGCAGTAGACAGCCCATTAGGACTGGGAGCACCATTTGTTGCGAAGCCCACAAAGCAGAGTTAGTATTTGATTACAACTTATACATTCTAAATTAATGCTCAAATCAAAACTGGAATCTCTAAGTTTCACGGTGGAATTCATCCCGTGGCACATGTCACTCTCCATATCAATAATTGATATACTATATTCTCCATAACCAAAGCACATATCTGGTTGATTTACCGCTTGCTCTGCTGTGCCATACAAATTAGTAATAAAAGTTACCCAACCAGTTTCCGATATATTTGCACAAAATGCCCTGCTGCCTCCCCTTTCAAGCTTGTTAATTTCTGCCCAAAATCTTTTTGCATTGTTTTGTTTTGAGGCAGAAAATAAGCTGTTCCAAAGCCCTGTTTGATAATTAGATTTCACCTTCTAAACTTCTTGTTTATAAACTTTTCTAAGTTCCTTCATATTTTCTTTATAAACAGAGTAGGATTGATGGAATCTATGTGCATAGTCCTCCCGAACAGCTCTATTAAGAGATATTTTTAACTTAAATAGCTTAGAAGTGAATCATATGTTCAAAGATCTTGATGGATTATTTGGTTTCCTCTAACTGTTGGGCTTCAAGTTTCCCCACCAGGGACGTTGTTATAAAGTTCCATTTGTTAATCATATTGACATCCCCCAACTCAGGCTGATCACCTTCCTTTATTAATGTTTTAGAAGCTTGTGTTATTTCCTCTTCTTTATCTGTATGCCAGTCTAACCTCTTCAGCTTATATGAGGAGTGGGCCATGTTGGGAAGTTCTTTAGGTCTAGGATTGCACTTCACAAAAAAATTAAATGTTACGATCTGAGGATTATGATCACTTTTGAGCCGAGGGATTACCCTATATTAAGACAATTTTGTTCTTAAGTTATCTGAAATAAACGTGTAGTCAATAATAGATCCTTGTTTGAAATTTATAAACAATGGGATGAGCCTAGATTTTTCTTTTAACAAACTAAACCCAGCCTGGGACATTATATCACAACACTCTTTTACAATTCCGTTAGTCTTACCATTTACTGAAAGAAGCGGAATCAGATGCAAATTAAAATCACCACAAACTATAAGGCCGGCTTCAGGGTGGTGGATTACTAATGTACTTAAGATATCTCGCAAGATATACAACTACATCATTTTATTTTTTCTGGCACTTAGACATTGTAACCAGCCCAGCTCAAAATCCACCACTTCCACTACTAAATTTAGGTCGGTCGCAATGTAGCACGAGAGTGCACACTTTGCACAGCCTGATTTATTAGTTTGCACTGCCGGGAGACTATACTCATTAAATCCAAGCAAGGGAGTCATTTGTTCTCCCCATGTTTCTTGAAGTAATAAAATTGTAAAAGAATTTAGAAATATTATTGTATCAGGGTCAGACAGTAGATGGTTCAGCCCATGAACATTCCAAGAGCATAGTCATAATTGTACAGCATCAACATCTGTAGCTAAAAACTTTCAATTTCCATCTCGTCAATGCACGTTCGCCAGAGTAGCTGGAAGCCAGCACCAATCCTCCAATCGCACATTATTTTTAGGTAGCTACTCACAAATTCGACCCCCTGTTTGTGAGTTGGTAATCAACAGGCTGTACTGCAAGATTGATTAGCTGATGGACCTGTTGCACCTCTAAGTACTGGATTTGGCTTATTACTTTCTGCCGTTATTCTTTCCTTATCCACCTTAAGGGCCAACACCTCTAGAATCTGGGAAAATGTAAAGGGGTCCAATTCTCAACCTTAATCCCACAATCCATAAAATACAGACTTGAGTCTAAAATGTTGATCACAATTTCATTAGAGGACCAAGTTGTAATAGTGGACTCACGAAGAGTGTTTGGCTGTATTTGTTTAAACTGCACCAACACCAAATCAGTGGTTTTAATAAATGATAATTTAGGAACGGTTGAAATTATTTTCAGTATTAAGCTCCGGTTAAGACTATCATGAGTACCCCGAGATTCATACAGGGGATGCAGTACTAGTTTTTTTTTCCCAGTTATTAGTGCTATTATCCTGTCTACAACATAGAGAGCTTGATGGGCCTGGTTTGCTATCTTTAGCTAAAATGATATTTGAAAGTACTTTTAATGGTGTTAGACTCTGAGTGACATTAGGCTCTAACATTTCAGCTGAACTTGACCTATTCGGGGTGTGAGCTACTTGGTCTTGGGATGGGGGCCTAGTGCCCTGGGGCTTACTGTCATACCTAATCCCCTCTCCCTTTTTAAAGCCTACTGTATCTGGCTTCATTATACCACTGGCAGTAAAAACTTCATTTTTTCTACCATTTGCAGATGCCTGAGCCTCACACTTCGAAAGCTTCAATAAATCAGATGGAGATTCCTTACCTTCTTGGGCACCGTCCTGAACTGGACATTTCTTATTAGCTTGATTGAAAATGGGATATCAGTCCCTGGGTTTTGCTACTGTGACTACTGAAACGACTGACTTCTTACCCTTATACCGAGCTTTCCACACCCTTTTTCTTGCCCTTTTGGATAGTGGGGGACAATCACTAAAACTATCTCCAGAACTTGAACATGGGGAATTAGCAATCTGTGTTGACTTGGTTTTCTTACTTCCCTGGGGAGCATGACCTTCATCGATTCGTGTAGCAAAGCCCAGACAGACCTCTGGTTCCCCACCAGACTCCTCTGGTGCCCTAGTATTATCACAACACACATATACCTGGAGATGTTGCAGCTTCATGTTCACACTAGGTACACTATCTCCCAAATTGTTATGACGAACTGGGGTTCGGTCCGGGAATGAATTCCCAGCTGTTTTTTTTACTTCATCCACAAGTGATCCTACTATTTTAGGGAGATCGGACACCTTATCTAAAATGTGAGAACATGTGCATCTTATTCATTGATCGTTAACCTCAGTCTGAGCTTTAACCACCAAACTTGTCAAATGTTGTAGTTTTTTATCAATGCCGGCCACATAGAGTGCTAAAGTGTTTAGAAGTTCCACCTGTATTTCAAGCTTATTTGAATGGAAATCAAATGCAGTTGTTATAGCATTCATTGTATTTAACAGACTTTGCCACACACCATTATTATCAGCGCTTTTATACATTGTAGAATGCTCATCAGGAATAGGTGAAACGTCATATTTATCTACGAACGATAGATCTGCAGAGTTCAGCAAATGATCTACTTGACCAATAATCTGTACACCATGTTGACTATTTATGGTTTTCCTTATTAAAGGGATTAAAATTAGATGGTCATCCGATATCTGTTCCCCACCACATATCCCTGAACCAAATGGACTTTGTATACTCTTACTGTTTGATACCTCCAACATAGACAATCCTAGACTCTCACATATCCTCTCAGCCCCAGGCTTAGGCGACCAAGACATCAAAGAGCTTTGATTCGCTTGGTTCGCATGCAGTTCACCCAGACAGATAACGGAATCATCACTATCATTTGAGAGCTTGTTACACTTGGATATGTCCCAAAGAGTATCTTCCGCCTGGTGTGCACAGTTCGTTCTGGGCTGCAACTTCATTTGGGTAGACAGCACATTTACCTATCCGGTATTAGGAACATTATGGACTTGAGCTTTAACTACTACTTCATAAGCAGAATTTGTTGCAGCAGGTGCATTTGATTTTAAAGGTGTAAAACCTTCTGACTGTTTTTAAACTATCTCTCAGCTCGTCCCTGTGCGATATAGCTTCCTCACAAATTGCCTGGACTATAGATAAACACATGTTTTTCAGTGCAGGCAAAGATAGAGGCAATTCCACATCACAGTTCCCTTCACATTGGGCGTCATCTTTCTTTTTGAAGAAGTCCTTTATACTTGGCTAGGAAAAATGGGCCACACCACCTCCCGACAGAGGTTTGATTGTAGATTTGCCCAACGGCGCTCAATGCGCCCCCCGGACTTCATGATGGCCCAACTATGGCCGGCGAGTCCTTAAGGTCTATTTCATTTGCCTGAGAGGTATCCTTTTGGGAGCGGGTTTGAGTTTTCCTTGAAGCTTTGTGCCTTTTTTGTAGTTGTTCTTGAAACTAAAGTTGCACTTGTCCCCTTATGCGACCTGACCTCATGATGTGGGCCTAATTACTCCGGGGATGGTGCAGGGATGACACAGGGATGGCACAGGGAGGCTAATATCAGAACAGCAGGCTTTTATTAAGGACTGTCGCCTCACCCTTAATTGTATCTTCAATCCCCTTTGCTTCACTAATCTCTTTCCTCCTGCAGGCCACCGCAGCTTACTGCGGCGACGCACCCAGCCTCGGGGTGAGATCCCCTGGCAGGTCCTCCCGGGGTCAGCACCTGGTGAAGTGGAGTGGAGAACGGTGAGGTCTGCTGGTGAATCGAACGAGACGTGGCTGGAGCACAAGCAAGTGGGGCTCAACTGGTTGAGCAGCAGGCTGCACCCGGACCTAGCCGGGCCACCTCTGAGTACGGCTCTTGCACTCATGGTGCACGTGGTCCTGAAAGCTTGCGGTCTGGGAGCACCTAAGAGCACTCTGTCTCAACTGCCCTAGCTGCCCTAGGAGTGGTTGATGGCAAGCGGCAGGACAGTACAGGACAGCACAAGGACAATACAAGAAAGTGGTCCGCCAACCTGAGAAAAGGCTGGGTGGGGGCACTGGCCAGACAGACGGGATGTAGCAGACCTGTCCTTCTGCCCCAAAAGGGGCCCTGGTTCTTTAGCAGCAGGTGTTGTGTCCTTAATGGCGGCCGCTTGGGCTCGGAGCTCAGCGAGAAGAGGATCAACCCCACGCCGACACCACACCGCTCCTGGCCCGCAACGTTAGCTCCTCCGCAGCGGCTCCATCAGCTCCTCGGCGGCGACCGCACACACGCCGGTCTCGGAGCGGAACTCAGCGCTCAGCACTCTGCACTCAGTGCAGAGCTCAGACTCTACCAATCGAAAAGAGTTGAAAGGTTGCAAGGTTTTGTAGTGGAAATAGTATTTTTTACCCCTCCGCTATCCAACACTTTCTCTGCTGTTGCACTCACTGGAGTGGGAATAGTAATTTTTACCCCTCCGCTATCCAACACTTTCCCTACTGTTGCACTGATTGGAGTGGGAATAGTAAATTTTATCCCTCCGCTATCCAACACTTTCCCTACTGTTGCACTCACTGGAGTGGGAATAGTAATTTTTACCCCTCCGCTATCCAACACTTTCCCTACTGTTGCACTCACTGGAGTGGGAAATTTAAGTTTAAAGATTTTTATATAGCTTAATGTTTGAATTTATTATATAATGTTTTTTAAATAGATTTTATATTATTGGTATATGTATATGTATATAAATATATTTATTTGTTACATTTTTATATAATTTTTAAATTATAAAACACATTAAAATTATTAGTTTAATAAATGTTTTAAAGTAAATATATATATTAATTATTATATATGTGTGTTTAACTTTTTCAAATTAAGTTTATTTGTTATATATGTTAAAATGTATATTAAATCTAATTTATTTTTTCAATTAATTTTATTCTTTGATATATTTAATATTTATTAATTTATTTTATATATGTATAAAAAACAATATTTTGTCCAACTATGTTTATGACATCGATAAAAAAAAATCGATATTTTTGTACTTACCATTATAAGTATAGGATGTAGATATTTTTGACATCAATATTTTGGTCATGATATTTTTGTATGGGAATATTTTGGGTGTCGATATTTTGTCAGTGTACCTCTCTAGCATATGCAGTAACTGTTCGCAAATCTCAAGGATTAAGTATAGACAGAGCTTTTGTAAATATTGAAAGTACTGTGTTCCATGAGGGAATGGCATACGTTGCATTGTCTCGAGTCAAAACATTGTCCATTTTGTATTTGATAGAATTTGATGACAAAAAGGATAGTGCTGATTCAAACTGTGTAAGAGAGTACAATCATTTAAGAAGACTTTATGCTCCTCATTTAGGTGAATACCCAATATATGACAAATGTATACTATGTCCAAAACAGAAATATATCAAATATTCGACTGAATGTCAAGCTAAGAAAAGCATTGAAGAGAAAGTTGAAGGCGTAAAGAACAAAAAAGTGGAAACTGCTGGTGACATTGTAGGATACCAGTTAGAAAACAATTCAGGTATCAACTGTTATGCTCATGTAGTGCTGAATGTAATCTTTCATTTACCACGTCTTCTTCATGAAATCATGGAAAACCATGAAAAAAGTTTCACTACTTCAACAATTGCTTCCTGACAGAAGTAAGATACATACTACTTGTGACAGTCTACATCTTTTGGGTATATGTAGCGGATCAGTGACATTTACTCTCAACATACAACAAGATACACAAGAATTTATAATGGTTATTGCTGGAGTATTAGAAGGCGAATGAATAAACATTGATAACTTATTTGGACTAAGTTACAAATGGGACCATAAGTGTAAAAATTGTTTATTTATTTCTAACACTGAAATACATGCAGAACAATTCCTATACTTAACGATACCAGACTGCAAAACCGTGTCTTTTAACAAATTGGTTAAAACAGCAAATGAAGATATGATGTGTTCACATTGTAGATCAGATATATTGTCTACATTGCATGTACAAAGATTTGGAAAATATCTAATTTTAATGCTACAGCGTTGTAGATCAGATGGAAAAAATGTACAAACAAAAATTGCAAACTTTAAAAGAGGTCAAATATATATTTCATGAAGAACTTACACAACAGTGGCTATTAATTTTTCATGAAGGAGCTACTGCAACATCTGGACACTATACTGTGTATTTAAGGTGTAACAGTTTACAGACACATTGCAATGATGCCTACCTTCTCAACTAGCAAATTCATATATGTTATTTCTGTTGCCAAAGGTCTAAGAACATCATTCAGCTATTGGGGGTGATGTTATTGAAAAACAGAAATCATTGGATTCTATCAGTATTCATAATTAGTGTTTTGATTATTATTTTTCCTAATGGACAGAACATTTTGAAAAAATGACTTTAAAAAGCAAGTAGAATATATATTTGTTTTCAGTACTGTACCAGGTGTAATAGTGATAGTAAATCTTTTATGTTAAGTAGTAGAGTAAATATAGGTGAAAGAAGTGATTATGAAAATTTAGTTAGTATAAAGCATAGTTACACATATTCATAAAGATGTATTATGCTGTTTCATTTTTTTTAATACAATCCATTTGATTGTTTTTCCCCACTGTTCAATGATGATGCTACGTTCAAACCACTGTGTATGGTGAAGCTATATGCAATCTGAGAACAGTAAAAAAAGGAAACTAATACTGGTATCTGATTATATTATAATGTGATTTTTTTTTAAATGTGTTATTAATTTTGTTTTAACATAACATGCTGATATATGTCTTTTTTTTTCTTAATAGCAGTTCCAGAAGCACAGATCTTTTTGCTAGGCAGGCCTCATGGAAGCACTTGAATACCCAGCGTCATTCCAAGCTGCCCTGTATAATAAGCAGAAAGTGTTCCATGCATTTTCTTCTACACATATTTACGGAGGATTCGATGTGAAACAGACGTAGTCTGACGTGTGGTGCAGCTGATCACCCGAACTTTAAAACTATACAGTGTACCATGCACTTTTACAAATGTTGTCAGAGCTACATAAGCATTCAGTCCCAAAAGTACTTATCTGTTAGCTAGGGAGGTGTCTCGCAAGCATTTGAACACAGAGCTTTATACCCAAATGCCTTGTATAATGAGCAGAAAGTGATCCGTACAGCTTTGAGAGAATGCAGTGCAAAATAGAGGTATTCTAGTGCTTAAAAGCTACTTTATATTTGTCATCTCACCCCTAAAAGGCACTGATACACTCATTGAGGGCTCTAGAAAGATGCTGACACTCACAAGAGTGGTATAATAGAAGTCGGCCTTTCATTTTGACTTAGGTCTTGCATTTTGATCTCTGACCTTCTAATGAAACTTGTAGAGAAAATTGACATTTAAAACATGTTAGAAAACACAAAAGAAGGGGTGAGGGTACGGACTCACCTACTCTGAACCCCCATCCATACTTAATCCATCAAAAAGAGTAGGGAGTAAAACAATGATTATCTGTGATGGCACCTGCTGTGTATGCTAATACTGCCCTCACTCACACAGATGTGTGACATGCTTCATCATAGGGCTGCTTACAATACACCCCGGCGTAGCCACGCAAGGGGTGGAGCAATAGGCTGGGGAAGACAATACAACACAAAGAGAGACAATTTATGTCACAGTAGCTGGGAACGACGGTAGTGAGAGTGCAGTGATAAGTGAGTTAAAAACTAGCTCGGAAGTGTCGCCGTGACTAAGACTTTTATTCCTGGACCCTCCGGCCAGAGTTAAGAACGTGAAGGATGGTGGTGCGTGGGAGATGCTATGTGCTCCAAACACCCCTCCTTTACTGCCAGGTGGTCAACATGTTTCGGCCGTTTGTATGTGCCCCACATGTAGGGTCACGCCGGCCTTCCTCAGGACTCTACCTGTCCCAGTGTATCGGTACTCACACCTCCTGTTGAGATACGAGAGTATCATAAAAGCCAGATCATATGTGTAGTCGGTGACTACATGGCGGATGAAGGCAAGCAGCTTCAGAGGAGCACCACCCTTGGAGTAAGTGCGACTAGAGGGGGTCTCTCCTTGCCCGCCGCCAGTTCTAACTTGAAATAGGGGTAAACTCGTAATCCTACTACTTACTAGAGGAAATACCTCTACACGGATGATCTGGCTTTTATGATGCTCTCATATCTCAACAGGAGGTGTGAGTACTGATAAACTGGGACAGGTAGAGTCCTGAGGAAGGCCGGCATGACCCTACACGTGGGGCACACACACACGGCCGAAACATGTCGACCACCTGGCAGTAAAGGAGGGGTGTTAGGAGCACATAGCATCTCCCACGCACCACCATCCTTCACGTTTTTAACTCTGGCCAAAGGGTCCAGGAATAAAAGTCTTAGTCACGGCGACACTTCCGAGCTAGTTTTTAACTCACTTATCACTGCACTTTCACTACCGTCGTTCCCAGCTACTGTGACATAAATTGTCTCTCTTTTTGTGTTGTATTGTCTTCCCCCACCCTATTGCTCCACCCCATGCGTGGCTATGCCGGGGTGTATTGTAAGCAGCCCTATGATGAAGCATGTCACACATCTGTGTGAGTGAGGGCAGTATTAGCATACACAGCAGGTGCCATCACAGATAATCATTGTTTAACTCCCTACTCTTTTTGGTGGATTATTTAAAACATGTTGCCACATGTATTAACCTGTATACTAGTCCATATAAGTGTCTAGAATGGTACACTGCAAGTACGCTATAGATAGTAAGGTGTGTGCTTTAAACTGAAAGCATACTCTGTCAAGTTTCAATGCCAGACTTCTACAATTTCTTAGGTATGTCTACACTTCTACTTGTAGTGTGATAGATGTGGTGTAGCTGATAACCCTCACTTATGTCACAGAAGCAGTTGAACACACAGCTTCAAACCCGGCTGTGAGCAGAAAGTGACCCATGCAGCTTCTTGCACAAACATTTCTAGAGCATGTGGTGTGAAACAGAGGTAGTCTTATACCTATAGGATTCTTTACATGTTTTGTCTTGCCCCTAAAATACACAGACACACTAATTGAGGTCTTTAAAAATACGCTGAGACTCCCCATGCCAATGAAATTTGGCATGGGGAGCAAAAAAACAATGGATTTAGGCCCAGATCTCTGTACTGGGGTGAATGTATGACATTGATCTGCATTCTGTCCATCAATTGTTCTTTTTGCATTTGTCAGCCCGACTGGGACGGGTATGCCCAGACGTGGGTCCAGTACTTTCCATGCCACTAGAGTCAAGCTATCCTGGCTGATGATTGGTGAAACCCCGAAACCGGTCCTAGGATGCTTGTTTCCAGTCCAAGGAGGACCTGGCCTGGCAGTTTGGGCCGGACTGTTCCCATTGGGTGCAGGGTCAAGACTGATTTGCATATGGCTGGGTTCAAACTGGAATGGCATGGGGAGCAAAAAACAATGGATTTAAGGCCCAGATCTCTGTACTGGGGTGAATGTAAGACATTGTTCTGCATTCTGTCCATCAATTGTTCTTTTTGCATTTGTCAGCCCGACTGGGACGGGTATGCCCAGACGTGGGTCCAGTACTTTCCATGCCACTAGAGTCAAGCTATCCTGGCTGATGATTGGTGAAACCCCGAAACCGGTCCTAGGATGCTTGTTTCCAGTCCAAGGAGGACCTGGCCTGGCAGTTTGGGCCGGAGTGTTCCCATTGGGTGCAGGGTCAAGACTGATTTGCATATGGCTGGGTTCAAACTGGAATGGCATGGGGAGCAAAAAACAATGGATTTAGGCCCAGATCTCTGTACTGGGGTGAATGTATGACATTGTTCTGCAATCTGTCCATCAATTGTTCTTTTTGCATTCAAGACTCACACGATTGGCATGACAGGAGTTGGCCTTTTATTTTGGAGTAGCCCTCACATTGTGAGCTATGCCTCTCTAATGAAACTGGTAGAGAAAAGTGAGATTTAAAACACATTGCCAAATATTTTAACCTCTATCCTAGTACATATAAGTCTCTGCAAAGGTACACTTGAAGTAGGCTGTAGATAGTGAGGTGTGTGCTTTAAACTGAAAGCATACTCTGTCAAGTTTGAATATCTGACTGCTACCAAGTCTCAGGTATGTCTGCACTTGGACTTGTAGTCTGACACATGTGGTGCAGCTCATGACCCCAACTTAAAAAAAAGTACAGACTATCATACCCCTGCACAAATCTTGTCAGAGCTACTTCAGTATTCAGTCCCAGAAGCACAGATCTCTTAGCTAGGCAGGCATCAAGGAAGCACTTCAGCACACAGCTTCATACCCATCTGCCCTGTATAATGAGCAGAAAGTGAGCCATGCAGCTTCTTCTACTCACATTTAGAAAGCATGTGGTATGAAACTGGGGTTGTCTAGTAAGTATAGGCTTGTTCATAGGTATTATTTTGCCCCTAAAATTGCACTGACACACTCATTGAGGTCTCTAGAAAGTTGCTGACAATTACAAGAGTGGGATCACAGGAGTCAGCAATTCATTTTGGCTTAGGCCTGGAATTGAGAGCTCTGCCTCTTTAATGAAACTGGTAGAGAAAATTGAGGTTTAAAACAATTTGCCAGATGTATTAACCTCTATCCTAGTCCATATAAGTCCCTGCAAAGGTACACTGAAAGAAGGCCAAAGATAGTGAGGTTTGTGCTTTAAACTGAAAGCGTACTCTGTCAAGTTTGAATGTCTGACTGCTAGTATGTCTTAGGCATGTCTCTACTTGTATGTGCAGTCTGACACGTGCTGCAGCTGATGACCCAAACTTAAAACCTATACAGTTTATCATAGCCCTGCACAAATGTTGTCAGAGCTACTTCACCATTCATTCCCAGAAGCACATAACCATTAGTTAGAGAGGCGTCACAGAAGCACTTGAACACACAGCTTCATACCCAACTGTTTTGTAGAATGAGCACCAAATGATCTTTGCAGCTTCTACTCTACACATTTGGAGAGCATGCACTGTGAAACTGAGCTAATCTAGTATTTAAAGGTTACTTTCCATTTGTTATCTCTCCCTTAAAAGGTACTAACACACTCATTCAGGTGTTTAAAAGGATGCTGAGGCTCACAAGAGTAACATGAGAGGAGACAGGCTTTCATTTTAACTTAGGCCTAATATTGGAAGCTCTGACTCTCCAATGAAACTGGTAGAGAAAACTGAAGTTTAAAAGAAGTTGTCACATGTATTACCTGTATCCTAGTCCATATCAGTTTGTGCAAACGTACACTGCAAATAGGCCATAGATAGTGATGTCTGTGCTACAAACTGAAAACGTATTCTAGCAAATTTCAATTTATGACCTGTTTCCTGTTTAGTCATGTCTTTATTTGTACATATAGCTTATAGGTATGATGCAGCTGAATATCCCAATTTGAAAGTTTTACAGTCTATCATAACCCTTGTTAAATATTGGTAGAGCTACTTTACCTTTCAGTCCCATAACCACACATCTTTTTTTTAATCAGGCCACATGGAAACAGTTTAACATATACGTTCATATCCCACTGTCTTCTATGATAACCAGAAACTGATCCATGCTGCTTATTCTTCACACATTTATGGAGCATGCACTCTAAAACACAGATAGTCTACTGCCTATAACCTACTTTACATCAGTTAGTTCACCCCTAAAAGTTAACACACTCATTGAGATCTCTAGAGAGATGCTGACATTAATAAGAGCGGCATGACGGTAGTCAGCCTTTCATTTTGCGTTACACTTGCACTGTCAGCTCTGTCTAACTCATGAAACTGATTGACAAATGTCATGTTTAAAACATGTTCCCAAGTGTTTTAGCCAGTATCCTGGTCCATAAAACTCTCTGCAAAGGTATATTGCAAGTAGACCGTAGATATTCATGATATCCATATTTCAAACTGAAACCATTTTCTGTTAAATTTGAATGTGTGACTGCAACCATATCTGAGTTATGTCTGTGCTTCTACATCTAGCCTGACACATGTAGTGCAGCTGATGTCCCTAACTTAAAAAGCATAAGTCTATCATACCCCTGGCCAAATATATGTTAGAGCTACTTCAACTTTCAGTCCCAGAAGCACAAATCTCTTTGCTAGGCAGCCCTAAAAGTATCACTTAAACACACACCTTCATACCCAGCTGCCCTGTACAATAAGGAGAAAGTTATACATGCAGCTTCTTTTACACACATTTACAGAGCATACGGCCTGAAACAGATGTAGTCTAGTGCCTACATCCTACTTTACATATATCATTTCATCCTTAAAAGGCACTGACACACTCATGGATATCTCTGGAGAGATGCTGGTACTAATAAGACTGGTAAGACAGGAGTCAGTCTTTCATTCTGGGCTATGCCACTCTGGAATCTGTCTCAATAATCAAACTGGTTGACAAATGTGAGATTTAAAATATGTTCCCAAATGTATTAACCACTATCTTAGTCCATATAAGTCTCTAGAAAGGTACACTCTAAGTAGATTGCACAAGCTGATGTTTGTACTTGAAACAGAAAACATATTCTGTCAAGTTTGAATGTCTGACGCCGTCCGTGTCTCAGCCATATCTGTACTTCTACATGTAGGGGCTCATTACGATGTCGGGCGGAAAGCCTCTGCCCAACACCGTTTCGGATTCGGAACTGACCGACTTGCAGTCGGGGGTTTCGACCGCCGGATTACAATTCGACCAAACACTGTTTGGTCGAATTCCCATTGTTTCCTATGGGAGCTCGTGTTACGCCCGAGAACCGGCCATAACAAAGGCTCCTATGGGGAAATGGAGTGTGTGTGGAAAAACCTGCACCCTGTGGCAGGCACCCCATGGTGCCTGACACACAGTGCAGGGTTTCACAGGGGGGTACCTTAGGTACCCCCTCGGCCACCAACTGTAGGCCACAGAGGCAAGGGGGCCCTGCTAGGGGCCCCCAAAGTCACTTTCCGACAGCCTTTCCGTGTCGGACAGACCGACACGGAAAGGCTGTTAGAAATCGACATCGTAATCCTGATGGCGTAAATGCCATCCATAGGGAATTACGGTGCGGTTCTGACCAACAGGAATATTCCACGAGTCAGTCGGAACTGAATCGGAATGATCGAGCAGTTTACGTTCCGACCGCAAACATCGTAATTGGGCGGTCAAACTGTAAACCGACTGAGTTGGTCGGAAGGGCTCCAATACGGTTGGGAAGATTCCGACTGTCGGGCGGAGGCTTTCCGTCCGACATTGTAATGAGCCCCGTAGTCTTAGATGTGTGGTGTAGCTGATGATCATAACTTGAAAATTAAACAGTATATCATAGCCCTGACCAAATACTGAGAGAGGTACTTCACCTTTCAGTCACAGAAAAACACATCTGTTTTGTACACAAATCTCGTGAAAACACTTAAACACAAAGCTTCAAAGCCTGCTGCCCTATATAATAAGCTGAAACTGATCCATGCACCTTCTTGTACACACATTTACAGACCATGCAGTCTGAAACAGAGGTACTCGAGTGTTTATAGGGTATTTTATATACCCTAAAAGGCACTGACACATTGAGATCTCTTGACAGATTCTGACACTGATAAGAGTGGTATGATAGGCGTCACTCTTTCATTTTGGCTTCGGCTTGGCACTGCCAGCTCTGTCTGTCTAAAGGAACTGATACATAAATGGGTGATTTAAAAATTTTTCCCAAGTCTATTAACCTCTATGCTAGTACATATAAATGTACAAAAAGTTTCATTGCAAGTAGGCCATAGATAGTGATGTGTGTGATTGAAACGGAAAGTATATTCTGTCGACTTTGAATATTTGAAGTCTTCCATGTCTCAGCCATGTCTGTACTTGTGCATATACTCTGAGATGTTTGTTGCACCTGACAATCCTAACTTGAAAAGTAAACAGTCTATCATACCCCTGAGCGAATGTTGACAGAAGTTCCCACCTTTCAATCCAAGAACTACACATCTCTCTTTTAAGGAAGGCTCATGAAAGCACTTGAACACACAGCTTCATACCCTGTTGCCCTGTACAATAAGCAGAAAGTCATCCATGCAGCTTATTCTACACACATTAACAGATCATACAATCCGAAATAGAGTCTAGTGCTTATAGCTTACTTTACATATGTCATGTTACCTCTAAAAGGTACTGACACACTCATTGAGATCTCTGTAGAAATGTTGACAGTAAGAAGAGTAGTATGATAGGAGTTGGCCTTTCATTTTTGATTAGGCCTAGCACTGTCAGGTCTGTTTCTCTAATCAAACTGTTAGACACATCTGAGGTTTAAAACATGTTCCCTAGTGTACATATTTCTCTGCGAATGTACACTGTAAGTAAGCTGTATATAGTGATGTATGTGCTCAAAGTCTGAAAACGTATTCTGGCAACTTAAAATGTCTGACCTCTACCATATTTCAGCCATCTCTGTACTTCTGCTAGCACTGTGACACATGTAGGGCAGGTCATGATCTTAACTTGAAAATAGTTATGTAATTTCACAGATCCCACTCGGGCACTGATCTAATCACAGAAACACTACCCTTGCACTCATCAAATCATCAAGGTAGTTCTCTTCCACTCATCCAATCACACAGGCACTACTCATGCACCCATCTATTCACCCAGCCACTTCTCATGCATTTCTACAATCAACCATTTGCTATTCAAACACTCATGCAATTGCATCGCACTACTTATAAACTTACCCAATCAGTGAGACAGTACTCATCCACTCATCCAACCACACAACACTACTCATACACTCATCTAATTTAACAGGCACTACTCACACAGTCATACAGTAAATCAGGCAGTACTCATGCACTCATTCAAAGTCTAAGACAATATTTATCAAACCTCCCAGGCACTACTCATGCACTGATCCAATTAGCCAGGTACTTGTCATACAGTCATGTAATCACCCAGTTACTACTCATACACTCATCTAATCACCCATACACTAACTATGCACTCATCCATTTACACAGGTACTAGACATGCACTCACCCAAACACCTCGGCAGTACTCATAAACTCATTCATTCACTCAGAAAGTACCCTTGCACTCATCCAAGCACTCAGACACTACCCATGCACTCCTCCAATGACCCAGGCTCTACCCATGCACTCATCCAATCATCTGGCACTACCCATGCACTCATTCAGTCACCCAGGTACTACAAATGCACTCATCCAAACACCCAGGAACTCATCCATGTACTCAGGAACTACCCTTGCACTCATCCAATCACTCAGGCACTACCCATGCACTCATTCAGTCAAGCAGGTTCTACCCATACACACATCCAATCACCAAGGCACTACCCTTGCACTCATCCATTTACTCAGGCAGTACCTATGCACTCATCCAATCAACCAGTTACTACCCATATCCTCATGCTTTCAACGAGGCACTACCCATGGACTCATGCAATCACCCACGCACTACTCATGCACTCATCCAATCACACAGCCACTACTCTTGCACTCATCCATTCACCAGGCAGTACCCATGCACTCATCCAATCACTCAGGCTCTACCCATACACTCATCCATTCACTCAGGCATCACCCATGCACTCATCCAATCACTCAGACACTACCCATGCATTCATTCAATCACCCATTCACTACCCATTCAGAAATCCACACATACAATATCCATACATGTACTCTTACACCCAATCATTTACCTATAAATGCATTCCTCAAATCATTCACTGATCCAAACCTGATATATCTATTCACTCATACATAAATGCTCTATTGGACAAATTGCTTACCCATACATCCACTAATTCATTTAATCACATACACAACATATAACTTTTCTTTTTTAAACCAGAATAGGTGGTTCCGGAAGAACTGTTTTTTTAAAACTATTTTTAAGTTTTATTGTTTTTTTCTAACTATTTTGAAGTTTGTTTTGGTGTTTATATTTGTTTTTCTTCCCAAATAAAACTAAAAGCAAGCACAAAAAAGTGTGTTTATATTGCCAAAAAAATCAACACTGATGACTATTAATTGTCTCCAACATTGTAGCTACAACTTTTTCTCCCACACTTAAAACAGTCTGGCACTTTGGACAAAATGATCCAGCCTTTGCAAAATCAGGTAAGGTTACAGGCATGGTCTCAAGTCTTTCTCCTTGACTAGATGTTCCAGGCTTTGCATCTCAAGAACCTTGGGCGTCTTCTTGCTCCTTCATCCTGAAACTCAGAACGTTGCTTTTCCAGTTCTCTGCTGCCACTCTGGGGACACTGCCATAAATCACCAACACCTTGGAGGGAGCTCCAACACAGGGTACAACACTGCTGCATTGTTCACCATCGCTGCCGCAGGCCCGCACTGAGCCCTGGTGGGACTCCAAGTCCCAGGGTGCCCTGTGTGTAACAGCTGACACAGGTGTGTGGGGAGGAGCCAAATCCGCGCTTATTAGCGCTGCCACTCTTCCCGCAGCGCGGGACGCGCCCGGGCAAAGCCCGGGCCAAGGGCGGGCCCGTCCTTGCCCGTCAGTGATCGGAGGTGGCCGGGCCGGGCTATTCCCCTTTCATCTGCCAACAACAAACGAAGCACATCCTTGCACACTGTATGCCTTCCCAAGTAAGTGCTCTTAGGTAGGACTGAGCTTGGATAGCAGCATCAGGCCTCTGAAACTGTTTTGTTCCCTGCGCCAATAGTGGCTGGGGGAGGCTTCCTTGGGCGATTTTATTTTAGTTTATTATTTTAATTGTGATCATGGGGAGAAGGAAGGGGGCACCTTCTGGGTCACCCCCAGGCACGCCAAAGGGCACCATTGACTCATTTTTAATTAAGGCAGTGGGCGCAATTACTAAAGAAATTGACAAAGCAGAGAGACGCCTCTCGCTGGGCAGATCTGGAACAGTGGCGCCAACAATAGAAGAGGACCCGGCACTGGTAGTAGGCAATGTGGAGGGTAATGGAGCGGTAACTGCGCTGAGCCTGTGGCAGGGGCAGGGGGAGGAAGTACAAAAGATCCCCGACTTTAATGCGAGCCCCAACATGAGTTTGGAAGCCGAAACAGCCGGGCAGACCACAAGGAGCAGGGCTGCGATCTCTACTAGCCGCTCTGTGGACCAGAACGGTCCACCAGCCCCAAAGAGACAGCGGAAGATACAAAAGAAAACAGCACCTAAGCTACCGAAGGAACATTTTAAAGATCCAGACTTAAGGGGCGCCATGGGTCTAGGAATTGACGCAGAAGAATTCTGGGGGTCTCTCAAGGACAAAATTGTGACATTGGTGTCTGCCCTCCTAAAGGACTTTTTAAGTGAATTATCAAATACGGTCACCGATATTAAGGTTTCCCTGTCAAATATTGAGAAAGTTTTGCCACAGGCTGCTCACTCGAGCCAGGATATTGTATCAAACTGTATTTGCCATAAACAAACAGGCTTGAGTGTTATGTCAGGTAGAGAAACAGGCACTGAGTCTCAGCCTCCATCAGTGGCCACGGATAAAACAGGGCTGGGGGGACGGAGGTGCCAGGCGGTTGGCATTCAGAGGGCTGACCCGTTGACTAAAAATAGTAGGGAACCGACTGAAAGAGGTGATCGGGAGGGGTCCCTGCCTCGGTGGGGGGGGAGGTAGGGGCCCCGGTGGCATCTCTCAACCAGCCCACCATTCACAATCCTTGCAAGTCATAGACCTCCCACCAGCATGCTGTCCGTATACGGTGGTATTAGTGGGGGTACCAGGGCACGACAGCCCACATGAAGAGTCCAGCCCCCAGTTGATAAATAAGGTCACCCACTGGTTAGGGAAACACTTTGCGTTTAATAGTTCAGACCTTAGACACATCCTGATGGCGAGAAGGGTTGCGTGGATTGGAAGGTCTAAGAAACTATTTGAAGGGGATTGTGTTATTGTTACATTGAGGCACCCATCAATGGCCCAGAAGATTTTGTTCTCATCCCCACAATCATTTATGGCAGATTCTGGGATTAAACCAGTACCATTGGGCTTTTTCTACAGACCCTTGTCCAAACTTACATCCCCCCAGGGCATGGTCAGACAGGAAGTAGGCCCAAGTTGGAGCGGGGCCCCTCTGCAGCTAGGAAATGCATTCGCCCCATTAAGGGACTTGAATGATATAGATTGACTTGCAGAGGGGGTTGCATGGTAAGACTGGAGGGCACTCAGATAAAACATATTCAGGTCCATGGGGGAGCGAGATGGCCGACGCTGTGGGAATAAACGATATCTGTTGTGAACATGCGGAACCAGGGGTAAATAGGTCAGTTAGCCTAGAGGGTGACATTATTAAGGTCCCAGGCTCACAGGTGAAATGTAATCTGGATGATCTAAAACTCATCTCTTGGAACGTGGCAGGTTTGTCGAATAAGTTCCAGGATGAGCAGTGGCTCCGCTATATTAAAAAAATTGATATAATAGCCATCCAGGAAACATGGGAGCCAGCTAATATATTTTTTCTTGAAGGGTATAAAACCTTTTTCTGCCCAGCAAGAAGATCAAGTGCAGGAAGAGCGAGTGGGGGCCTAATTATATTTGTCAACCTAAAGATACAGGGGAGGTGGAAGTTGATCCCTTGGGAGTCGGAAATATTACAGGGCCTAACATTTGTTAGTAAGAGCTACCGTTTGGTACTTATTAATTTTTATAATGCTCAGCCGAATTTGCTGGGATCAAAATCCTTCGAGGAACTAAGCATTTGCTTAGGGAAATTACAATCTGAAGGACGTGTCCATGCGCACTTAATAGTAATGGGAGATTTTAACTGCCATCTGTGTCCTAATTTGAGGGTGACTGAGTGTGACTGGCAGGCATGCACACTAAATAAAGGGCCACACATGGAGCACACGAAGTCAGGAAGGGAGCTGACTGTGCTCTTAAATACTTTTGGGCTGACCCACATAATGGATTTGATTACTGGCCACTCGGACACATCTGTGCCCCCGACATATAAGGGCAGGGGCTGTGCATCATACATTGATTTTATTTTCGTTTCTCAATCTGTGAGGAGATTTATTACCAGTTTTAATATCAGGCACAGTGCATTTAGTGATCACAACCCGGTAACCTTATCACTTGTTGCTCCTCAGCCGCACTCTGTTTTGCACACCCTGTCGGGGGAATTGATTTCTGCAACGGATCATGGAAGACGGCTACGTTGGGCACAAGTGGACACAGTTGCTTTTAATAAGTCTCTTTTTAGGAGAGGTCAGCAGGATATTCAGAACTGTCTAGATTTAGATATGCAGGGCCAGCATTTAATCCAGACGTTCTCATCCATTGCGCAACTAGTGGATAGCCTTCTAAAAGTCCCTGCATCTACACGCCTGAGTGACACGCCCAGATGGTTTGATGGGCATTGTTCAAAGGCCCTTAGAGCCCTAAAGGTGGCACTTAAACAATCACCCAGAGACAGGGGGCGGATTACGGTCTGCCGTAAAGCGTATAAACAGGCAGTCAAGACTAGGAAACGCCGACTCCAATCGAAGGCTTGGGAAGACCTAGAAGAAGCTGCGGAGCTTAAGGATTCCGCCTGATTTTGGAAGGTTATAAACAGTCCATGCTTTAAAGAGTCAAACAGTCCATCCCTATCCCATAACATCTTACCGGAGCAATGGTTGGCTCACTACGAGGGCTTGTACAATCAGCCCCTGAGAGGAGTTGAGCCACAGTTACAGATTGAGAATGGGAGAACTGGCCCTATCTCTTTTTCCTTAGATGAGGTGAGACTAGGAATAGACTGTCTCACGAGTAACAAAGCCCCAGGACCAGACAGGATTCCACCTGATTTATTCCGTAGTAACCCAGAGGTATGGGCACCTATTCTGGCAAGAGTAATAAATGCGTCAGTCGCAACAGAAATGCCTCCCTCGTGGTCCTTGGCAACCATCGTCCCGATATTTAAAAAAGGAGATAGGGACAGCCCACATTGTTATCGTCCAATATCGCTCATTGACGTAACTGTGAAGGTCCTGGGTAGAGTGGTGCTTAATAGGTTATCTGACTGGGCAGAGACCCACGGTATTATAACAGATGTTCAATATGGGTTTCGCTCGGGTAAATCCACAGTTGCACAATGCTTAAACCTTTACTTAATTAGCGCGAAGTACACCTTAGCGAAAGGCGGGGCGCTTTACCTCGCCTTTATGGACCTCAGTGCAGCATTTGACTGTGTGAATCGAACTAAATTATGGAAGCTCATGGGAACATTGGGGGCGGATCAGGCACTAATCAACATACTTATGGTTTTACACTCCAACACTTCTGCCACAGTAAGATACACGCAAGAGGGAAGACCACAGATTACTTTAGATGCTCAAGTGGGGTTAGGCAGGGATGCATTTTAGCTCCTTTTTTATTTACACTTTATATGAACGGTCTTGAAGCGGCACTAACTGCATTACAAGCTGACTCCCCTAAAGTAGGTTTAAGATCAGTCCCTCTCCTACTTTACGCGGACGATGCGGTTCTCCTTGCTCGCACGCCCAAGGCCTTGCAGATCCTATTAGAAAGGTTTGTGGTATTTATGAAGGACTTGGATTTGACACCCAACTTCTCAAAATCCTACATAATGGAACTAGGGAAAAGGAGCAGGAAGGTGAACCATTATGTAGCCGGTACACACACATTGGGGAAAGTACCGGCCTTTTCATACCTTGGTATCTTGTTCGATGAAAAACTGAACTTTAAACAGTTAGTAGAGAGTAAGCGTTTAGGCCTAGTAAAATCCACGGGAGCAATTACATCTTTTGCCCATAGGCTAGGCAAGTGGTCACCGGCGACAATCTTAAAACTGTATAATTCATTCTGTAGCTCAAAAACGCTATACGGAAGTGAAGTGTGGGGTTTCACTGGGATAAGTGAACTACAAAGTGAGGAAAATAGGTACTTTAGGCGTTTGTTGAGAGTCTCCCAAAGCACCCCTCTTTTATTGCACATGAGGAGTTGGGAATTAAGTACATTTCGGACCTGGTGAAGGTGAAACCCCTTTTGTGCTGGGTGAATACGTGGACCAATGAGGAGACAGGCTTTATCAGACAAGTAACTCAAGACTGCCTGTCCCTGGATCACGTGTTAAAAATTCCGTGGCTAAAATACATAAAAGACTCCCTGACCATGCTGGGCAGGGCAGACTTATTTTCGTGCCCGACCAAGGTGAGCCCACTGGACAAAGCTCTTATTAAAGATCAGTTTCTTAAACTAATTGGAGCTCAAAGGGAGGAAACTGAATTAAAAAAGCCCTCGGTCAGAAAATATATTTTGGTTACGTCAACACAAAGCATAGAACCATACCTAGCTATTATAGCCAGTGCTCACGATAGATTCTTAATCACACGGTTCAGATTGGACTTGTTACATCACTTACTGGCTGTCCCGGCAGGGTACACAGCATCTTTAGATCAAAAGGGGCCCTGTGGCTGCGACAACAAGTCTCCACAGGACACCCTCCACTTTGTTCTATTGTGCCCGTATTATTCATTTCCGAGAAGAGTGTATCTCAAGGGGCTTTTAAGGAAACACAAGTTCAAGCAGGCCCGGGTGGCCTTATTGTTCTTAAAATTGTGCTCTGATGTTTTTACATTATCATGTGTTACGAATTTTTTAAGATCTGTCCTAAAGCTAAGAAATACGAGGGGCTTATAAAAGGAGGAGACTCTTGATTATTTAGCCGATAAATGGGGACACCAGTTGGTGCTCGTCTTTTTTAGTGTTTTTTTTGTTCTTATAAATATCTTAATATGTTTATAGTAGTGTTTTATAATTTTGCGGTGTCCCGACTGGCCTGTAATATATATGATGATCAAAGTACTGTAACGTTGTATTGTTGAGTGTGTATCTTTTATGGTCATATTTTTTTTATGCCGAATAAAGATCATTATCTATCTATCTATCATCCATTTACTCAGGCAGTACCTATGCACTTATCCAATCAACCAGTTACTACCCATATCCTCATGCTTTCAACGAGGCACTACCCATGGACTCATGCAATCACCCACGCACTACTCATGCACTCATCCAATCACACAGCCACTACTCTTGCACTCATCCATTCACCAGGCAGTACCCATGCACTCATCCAATCACTCAGGCTCTACCCATACACTCATCCATTCACTCAGGCATCACCCATGCACTCATCCAATCACTCAGACACTACCCATGCATTCATTCAATCACCCATTCACTACCCATTCAGAAATCCACACATACAAAATCCATACATGTACTCTTACACCCAATCATTTACCTATAAATGCATTCCTCAAATCATTCACTGATCCAAACCTGATATATCTATTCACTCATACATAAATGCTCTATTGGACAAATTGCTTACCCATACATCCACTAATTCATTTAATCACATACACAACATATAACTTTTCTTTTTTAAACCAGAATAGGTGGTTCCGGAAGAACTGTTTTTTTAAAACTATTTTTAAATTTTATTGTTTTTTTCTAACTATTTTGAAGTTTGTTTTGGTGTTTATATTTGTTTTTCTTCCCAAATAAAACTAAAAGCAAGCACAAAAAAGTGTGTTTATATTGCCCAAAAAATCAACACTGATGACTATTAATTGTCTCCAACATTGTAGCTACAACTTTTTCTCCCACACTTAAAACAGTCTGGCACTTTGGACAAAATGATCCAGCCTTTGCAAAATCAGGTAAGGTTACAGGCATGGTCTCAAGTCTTTCTCCTTGACTAGATGTTCCAGGCTTTGCATCTCAAGAACCTTGGGCGTCTTCTTGCTCCTTCATCCTGAAAAACTCTGCTCTTGCAAGCTGGGTACTGTGCATGGTCGTCAGGTGTTTATACATCAAGGATGTTCCGCACAAGTATTTTTTCTCCGAACCACGTGACAGCACTTTCTTGCACAGCACATAAGTGACTTTTTGAGCATTAACTTTCTTTTGCCCCTTTGGAATCATAAAAAAATGCCATGTCACACTTTCTTTCTGTTTTTTTGGTAGCTCTTCATCCTCCTGAAGCAAATTCTCTTCCTCCTGCTCCTCAAACTCTGTAGAAGCTGCTATCTTCCTTTTTTGGAAAACAAAAAAGCACCAAACCTCCTCCAAATAGCTTCTGCTCCAATAAATATGACGGTTGCTAGCCACACACTGATGTAGAAGAAAGAGGGTGAGATATGTCTTAGTTTCTGATGGAAAAGATGTTTAAACAATCATATCCCTTTTTTTGTCACATGGGGTGCGCAATTCTTACGCGGTACTATCGCGTATCCAAAGCGATTCCGCAACATATTTTTATTTCACATTTAAACTAAATTTGGTTACATATCATACTATTTCATTCACCTATAACTATACCTCTTCATTCAAATTAAACAAAATAAATCTTTACGTACATATATTAATAATGTAAAAAAATCTCTAGAGTCACGTCTTCAGGGCGAACCCAGAAATACGTGCAGCCACTGTACGTGGATTTATCGCGATTCCTTAAAATATTGCAAAATAACCTTTTTAATATGTTCTATTTATTGATATATAACTTTCCTTACCATCTTAGTGAAACTCTAACCTTAAACTTAACCATACAAGTCCCCACATATATGTTTTAATACCACAAAAAAATAGGTCGGAGTCGCGTTCAGACCGCGCGTCCGCAGTTACATTCTGCAAACAAACCCAGAGGTCACACATATTTAAGTAATACACCAATGTAAATTATGCAAAACCATAAATATTACTTCAAGAAACCACGCTGGGACCGCGATTCGTCAGTGGAGCCGGAAATATGTCCCAGTAGTGTGCACAACAGCGTTGCACACTATAAAATACCTAAATTCTGTTTTTAAATTACCTTTACCATAACTACATATTCATTTCACTACAAATTTTATTGTATTTTACACTTGTAAACATATAACAGGTTCCGCACACGTAACACGGAGGACCACGTCTGGTACGCAACTCCATTTTTATATTAAAAAAAATACAAACAAATAACACTGCCAACACTGTTTCAACCAGTTAGGCTGACATTTCACTCACAGAAAACCACAGAAATTCAGCAATTACAGTGATCTGAGCTAACAAGAACTAGCACCCCCCGCAATGTGCTGCTTATGACCTCATATATTACATCACTCAAACATGAAAAGCCAAAGGATACAAGGACTTTAAACTTAGGAAATAGATTTTGAAAAACCTTAGAAATTCACTGAAAAATCAAAAGGTTACAGGGACGTTATAGTTAGGAAATGGAATTAAAACAACCTTAGAAATTTACTGTAAAAAACAAAGGTTACAGGAGCGTTATGTTAGGCTGACATTTCACTCGTATGAAACCAGTGAAATTCAGTAGTTATAGTTAGCTGAGCTAACTATAACTTGCGTCCCCGCAACGCACTGCTTATGACCTCACATATTACATCACTCATGACATGGTCAGTGGTATCACTGATGACATCTCAAATGACATCACTGATGACATCATCCACAACATTACTAACACACCCACTCACATCCCCATAGAACCTTTCATACACCCATTCCCACAACACCATTCACAAACCCATTCATGGACCCATACCAATATATACATATATATATATATATATTCACTTAAAAAACCATAGGTTTTAGGGACAGTTATAGTTAGTTGGACATTGCACTCGTACAAAACCCGTGAAATTCCCTTGTTATAGTTAGTTCAGCTAACTATAACTCGAGCCCACGCAATGCACTGCTGATGACGTCACATATTACATCACTCATGACATGGTCAGTGACATCACTGATGACATCACTGATGACAACTCAAATGACATCACTGATGAAATCACTGATGACATCATCCATGTGATAATTTCATGCATCTTCTCACACCCTAATATAACCTTTGATACACCCACTCTAAATTACAGACTGCCATTCTCAAAACCATACACACTCCAACACCAATAACTACATAATCAATCAATCAATCAATCACGGCATTTATAGAGCGCGCTACTCACCCGGGAGGGTCTCAAGGCGCTGGGGGAGGGGGTAAGTTACTGCTCGAACAGCCAGGTCTTGAGCTGCTTCCTGAAGGAGAGATGGTCCTGGGTTCGCCGAAGGTGAGTGGGGAGGGAGTTCCAGGTCTTGGCTGCCAGGTAGGAGAAGGATCTTCCTCCGGCGGTGGCTCTGCAGATGCGTGGTACGGTGGCGAGGGCGTGGCTGGTTGATCGTAGCTGGCGGGTGGGCGTGTAGAAGGTCATGCGGTCGTTGAGGTACTTGGGGCCCAGGTCGTGGAGGGCCTTGTGTGCGTGGGTGAGGAGTCTGAACGTGATTCTCTTGCTGACGGGGAGCCAGTGCAGGTCTTTCAGGTGTCCGGTGATGTGGCTGTGCCGGGGGATGTCCAGGATGAGTCGTGCGGAGGCGTTCTGGATGCGCTGGAGTCTTTTTTGAAGTTTGGCTGTGGTTCCGGCGTAGAGGGTGTTCCCATAGTCCAGTCGGCTGGTGACGAGTGCCTGGGTGACGGTCTTCCTGGTTTCAGTGGGGATCCATCTGAAGATCTTGCGGAGCATGCACAGGGTGTTGAAGCACGAAGATGAGACGGCGTTGACTTGTCTGGTCATCGACAGGGAGGAGTCCAGGATGAAGCCCAGGTTGCGTGCGTGGTCCGTTGGCTTGGGCGCGGTGCCCAGGGCCGGGGGCCACCAAGAGTCGTCCCAGGCGGAGGGTGATGAGCCCAGGATGAGGACTTCCGTCTTGTCTGAGTTCAGTTTAAGGCGGCTGTTCCTCATCCAGTCGGCGACGTCTCTCATCCCGTCGTGTAGGTTGGCTCTGGCGGTGGTGGGGTCGTTGGTGAGGGAGAGGATCAGCTGGGTGTCGTCGGCGTAGGAGATGATGTTGAGGTTGTGTTGGCGTGCGATGGCTGCGAGGGGGCTCATGTAGACGTTGAAGAGGGTTGGACTGAGTGAAGATCCTTGTGGAACGCCGCAGATGACTTCGGTGGCCTCGGATCTGAACGGGGGAGGCGGACTCTCTGGGTTCTTCCGGCGAGGAACGAGATGATCCATTCCAGTGCTTTCTCTCGGATTCCGATGTTGCTGAGGCGCTTCACTAGGGTGCGGTGGCAGACGGTGTCGAACGCCGCGGAGAGGTCCAAGAGGATGAGGGCTGCTGTTTCCCCGTTGTCGGTTAGGGTTCTGATGTCGTCGGTGGCTGCGATAAGGGCGGTCTCGGTGCTGTGGTTGGCCCGAAACCCGGACTGCGAGGGGTCGAGGGATCCATTCGTCTCGAGGAAGGCGGCAAGCTGTCTGTTGACGGTCTTCTCGATGACTTTGGCCGGAAACGGAAGGAGCGAGATGGGACGGTAGTTCTTGAGGTCGGTGGGGTCCGCCGTTGGTTTCTTCAGGAGGGCGGTAAGCTCTGCGTGCTTCCAGCTCTCCGGGAAGGTGGCGGTGTGGAAGGAGGAGTTGATGATGTCCCGGAGATGGGGTGCGATGGTGGCGTCGGCTTTGTTGAAGACGTGGTGTGGGCAGGGGTCGGTTGGTGATCCGGAGTGGATGGAGTTCATCGTGCGGGTGGTGTCTTCGGTGCTGATCGGGGTCCAGTTGCAGAGGGTGGTGGTGGCGGGCGTTGGTTCGGCGGTAGGGTGCGTGGTCTGTGCGTCGAAGCTGTTATGTATGTCGGTGATCTTGCGGTGGAAGAACGCGGCGAGTGAGTTGCAGAGGTCTTGCGAGGGGTGATGTCGTTGTTTCCGGCGCTGGGGTTGGAGAACTCTTTGACGATGCTGAAAAGTTCCTTGCTGTCGTGGGCGTTGTTGTCCAGTCGTTCTTTGAGTGCCGACTTCTTGGTGGCACGGATCATCTGGTGGTGTTTGCGGGTGGCGTGCTTGAGGGCGGTCCTGTTGTCTGTGGTCTGGTCGAGTCGCCAGGCTTTCTCGAGAGTGCGGCAGTTCTTCTTGGATTCCTTGAGTTCGTTGGTGAACCAAGGGGTTTTCTTGCTTCCGGGTCTGCTGGGAGGGTTTTTAGTGGTGCGAGGTCGTCGGCGCAGGCGGTCAGCCACTTGGCGAGGTTGCTGGCTGCTTCGTTTGGGTCCGTTGTGTTGGTGGGTGTGTTCTGGCTGAGGAGGCGGTGAGCTGCTCGGCGGTGATCTTGCTCCAGCTCCGGCGGGGAGCCTGTTGCGGGTGGTGGTGGGTCGCAGTCTTTCTGAAGCTGAAGTGGACGCAGCTGTGGTCGGTCCAGTGGAGTCCGGTGGCGTGGCTGAAGGAGATGTGCTTGCTGGAAGAGAAGACGGGGTCAAGCGTGTGGCCGGCGTAGTGGGTGGGCGTGTTCACCAGTTGCTTGAGTCCGAGGTTGGCGAGGTTGTCCAGCAGGGCGGTGGTGTTTCTGTCGTTGTTGTTCTCCAGGTGGAAGTTGAGGTCCCCTAGGAGGATGTAGTCGGCGGAGGGCATGGCGTGCGGGCTGATGAAGTCTGCGATGTCTTCGCTGAATAGTGTGCGTGGTCCCGGGGTCTGTAGATGAGGGTGCCTCGGAGGGTGGTCTTGGGGTCAGTGTGTATCTGGAAGTGTAGGTGTTCGGGCGGCGGTGAAGGTCTCGTCGGAGTTAGTCGAGATGCGGATGGTGTTCTTGTGTACGATGGCGATGCCTCCTCCCGTCTGGTTGACGCGGTCCTTCCGGGTGATCTTGTATCCGTCCGGGATGGCTATGGCGATGTCGGGCGCTGAGGAGGCGTTCATCCAGGTTTCGGTGAGGAAGGCGACGTCCGGTGCTGTTGCGTCGAGCAGGTCCCAGAGTTCCACGGCGTGCCTGTGGACGGAGCGGGTGTTCAACAGGATGCATTTCAGGTGGTTGCTGCTGGTGCTCGACTTGGCGGAGGTGGTGCACGTCCGGGGACAGGTGAATCGGCAGGCTTGGCAGGTGAAGGGTCCGTGGGTGCGTCTCGGTGAGGCTCGGTAGCAGGCAGGGTTCCGGCCGGCATTGAGTGCGGTGAGGGTGACGGCGTCGTAGGTCCGTCGAGTAGTGTTGCATCGGTGGGATCCAGGGGTCCTGGCGCTGGGAGCGGGCCAGGCGCAGACGGGCGCAGACGGGCTTACCTTTGGCGCACCTTCGGCGCTCCGTCGGTGCTCCCACTGCGCGCGGCCGCTGCGTGGTCGCTCAGGGGCGTCATAAGTAAGGAGCCTGGAGGGAGGAGCAGCTGGGTGGCGGGAGCGGGGCGGCGAATGGAATCACGGGGGCGGGGCCGCAGGGAGGCAGTGGCGGGAAGTCCCAGGAGCAGCGGGCAGCGGAAAGTCCCAGGAGCAGCGGGAAAGTCCCAGGAGCAGCGGGCAGCGGGAAAGTCCCAGGAGCAGTGGGAAAGTCCCAGGAGCAGCGGGCAGCGAGCGACGGAATCTCCAGGCAGGAGGCGGCAAGGCAGGCAGGAGCGGCAGCAGTGAGTGGGGCGACCAAGCCCTGTGGAGGGCTGAGCGGTCACACTCTGTGGTCCCCTACGGTCCCCTTAAGTAAGGAGCCGGGAGGGAGGAGCAGCTGGGTGGCGGGAGCGGGGCGGCGAATGGAATCACGGGGGGGCGGGGCCGCAGGGAGGCAGTGGCGGGAAGTCCCAGGAGCAGCGGGCAGCGGGAAAGTCCCAGGAGCAGCGGGAAAGTCCCAGGAGCAGCGGGCAGCGGGAAAGTCCCAGGAGCAGCGGGAAAGTCCCAGGAGCAGCGGGTAAGTCCCAGGAGCAGCGGGCAGCGGGAAAGTCCCAGGAGCAGCGGGAAAGTCCCAGGAGCAGCGGGCAGCGGGAAAGTCCCAGGAGCAGCGGGAAAGTCCCAGGAGCAGCGGGCAGCGAGCGAAGGAATCTCCAGGCAGGAGGCGGCAAGGCAGGCAGGAGCGGCAGCAGTGAGTGGGGCGACCAAGCCCCACTCACTGATTCTTAGGTCTACACACACATCCACTCACTCACCCGTACAGTCACTCATACTTATGGTCACTCAGTACAGGACTATCATATGCACTCATACACCTACATAGACACTCACACACCGCCACTTATCCATAGAGGTACTCACACACCTAGTCAGTCATGCAAATAATTAATCACACTGCCATTTACTCACTTATACAGTGATACACACACCAGCTCACTTACTCATACAAATACTAGCACATTCTTACGCTCTTATACAATCACTGATACAAGCACACACGCATCCATACAGCCACTCTCACAATCACACACTCTCACTTATAGCCTTTTAAATACTCTAACACACATATATACTGCCTTTTACATATGTCATTACTCACACATGTACCACTGAGATATACATTCACTCACTAACACACCGATACACACACTCACCCACCCAAGCAGTCCATCACAGATGCACTCTTCAAATCATGCACCCAGTGAATCACCCACTCACACATCTATGTACAGAGTCACACACACCCCACCCACACAAACACTCAGGCACCCATACAGATACTCAGACAACCAATCAATAACCCATATAGACACTCATGTAGCTATTCGCACACCAACAGACAAATGGATACAGACATTCACACAGTTTAGTCAGTAACCCATGCATTCAGTAAGATACGTTTAATCACTCACTTGGAGAGTCAGTCACGCACCTACTCAATCATCCATTGAGACACTTATACACCCAGTCATTCTTCAATACGCCTTTGCCTATATATAAAACATATTTAAACTTTACAGAAACACACAGTCACTGCATGATGTCATCAGTGATGTCATCAGTGATGTCACTGACCATGTCATGAGTGATGTAATATGTGACGTCATCAGCAGTGCATTGCGGGGGCGTGTGTTATAGTTAGCTGAACTAACTATAACGGGGAATTTCACGGGTTTTGTACGAGTGCAATGTCCAACTAACTATAACTGTCCCTAAAACCTATGGTTTTTTCTGTGAATTTCAAAGGTTTTTAAATGCTAATTTCTAACAATAACGTGTCTGAAACCTATGGTTTTCAGTGAATTTCAAAGGTTTTTTAAATGCTAATTTCTAACTATAACGTGCCTGAAACCTATGGTTTTTAAGTGAATTTCAAAGGTTTTTAAATGCTAATTTATAACTATAACGTGCCCCGCCCCTCCCTTCACCACTGTGCAAACGCGCCCCGTGGCGCGTTTTAAGTTGGGGGATTAAGTCCCCTTGAATCATGAGGGTCCCTGGGGTCCAACTAGCCCACCCTGTACCTCCAGTATGCGCCAGGGAGCTGCGTTGCAGAGAGGTGTTCAGAGGCCACACCCTTTTACACCTCTCTGCAACGTAGCTGTGTGGTGCTTTCTGGACGTACCTGGTGGGCTAGTTGGCCCCCAGGGACCCTCCGGATTGAAGGGGATTTAATTCCCCATCTTAAAACGCGCCACGGGGCTGTTTGCACACATGTCACCTGAAGCCCCGCCCCTCCCTTCACCACTGTGCAAACGCGCCCGTGGCGTGTTTTAAGTTGGGGGATTAAGTCCCCTTGAATCCTGAGGGTCCCTGGAGTCCAACTAGCCCACCATGTACCTCCAAAAGCACCACAGAGCTGCGTTGCAGAGAGGTGTACAAAGGGGCGTGGCCTCTGAACACCTCTCTGCAACGCAGCTCCTGGCGCATACTGGAGGTTCCTGGTGGGCTAGTTGGCCCCAGGGACCCCCAGTATTCAAGGGGAATTACTTCCCCTTCTTACAACATGCCAGGGGGCGCGTTTGCAGACTGCTGCAGGGAGGGGGGGCCTCCGGCACGATGCCGGTCTTTTTTTTCTTATCTTTTTTTTTATGGGAGGGGGCTGCGTGGCCCCCTTCCCTCGGCCACTTTGGCCCCGGGGACCCCATCCCCCGGGGCCTGAGGATTTTCTTTTCTTTAAATTATAAAAAAACGGGAAGGGGCCGCGTGGCCCCCCTTCCCTGGGCCTCTATTTGCCCGGGGACCCCATCCCCGGGGCATGCCCTCTTTTAAAAAAAAATATATATTTGGAGGGGGCTGCGTGGCCCCCTCCTCAGGCCATTTAAGGCCCCGGGGACCCCATCCCGGGCCGGCCTTTATGTTTTTTTAAATTTCTTCTTGGGGAGGGGGCTGTGTGGCCCCCTCCCGAGCTACTGATGGCCCCGGGACCCCATCCCCGGGGCCTGGCCACTCATTGGGGACCTTGGGGGTCCCCAATCCCCTGCCAGTCCCGCCGGCTCCCCGCATCCTGCGGGAGCCAGCATTGCTTTTCCATTAGGGGAGCTGCTGACATGCAGCTCCTTATGGAAAGCAATGTGCTGCTTCATTGAAGCGAGAGCAGGTTTCCTGCTCTCGCTTCAATGAAGCAAAGCAAGTTTGCAATGACAGGGCGGGAGCTGTGGGGCTCCCGTCCTGCCATGGCAAGCAGCAGTGTCCCGGGGTAGGCACCCGGGACACTGCAGGAGCCGACCCTGGGGAGTGGCACTCCCAGGGCCACCACAAGCTCCAGGAGGGGGCCACGTGGCCCCCCTCCCCACATCTGCAAAGCCCCGGGAAGTGGTGGTCCCGGGGCTTCGGAGTCAAAACGGACCCCCATTTTAAAGTTCTTAGTGCCCGGGGAGGTGGCGGTCCCGGGCGTGTGGGGGCTGGAGACCCCCCACACAGGTGAATTACATTTAAAAAAAGAAGCCCCAGGGGGTGGCGGTCCCCAGGGCTGAGGGAGGGCGAAGAGCCCTCCCGCACCATTTTTTTTTTAAAGCCCCGGGGGGTGGTGGTCCCCGGGGCTTGGGGGGCCTTAGAGGCCCCCCTATAAAATATAAATAAACCCCCGCATGCCCCCGGGACTTGTGATGTCACTGACCATGTCATGAATGATGTAATATGTGACGTCATCAGCAGTGCATTGCGGGCGCGAGTTATAGTTAGCTGAACTAACTATAACGGTGGAATTTCTATGGTTTTGTATGAGTGAAATGTCCAACTAACTATAACGTGCCTGAAACCTATGGTTTTTCAGTGAATTTCAAAGGTTTTTTTAAATGCCAATTTCTAACTATAAGGTGCCTGAAACTTATGGTTTTCAGAGAAATTTCAAAGGTTTTTAAATACTAATTTCTATCTATAACGTCCCTGAAACATATGGTTTTTTCAGTGAATTTCAATGTTTTTTTTAATGCTAACTTCTAATTATAATGTTTATTTAACCTATATTTTTTCCGACACCCAAGAAGGACACAACACCCACTGCCACAACCCTCAGGCCCTCCCCTCCATTACCACCCCTCTCCCTACTGTAATTTTTTTATTTGTTATTTAAACTATATAATGTCTTCTTGTTTTTTAAATATTAAACAACTACATACAGTATGAAAGGGAGCCCAGCCCAGAGCCACATCTGAAGACCAACACATGTCATAGACCTACTGATCAAGCAGCTCCGACACCCAAGAACGACACAACACCCACCACCACCGCCAGGCCCCCCCCCTCTACCACCGAGGCAGCGCAGAACAAGACAGCGAACTTTCTGAAAACGGCATGGCCCCTCAGCCACACAATAGCTGAATATTGGGACAGGTATGAACAAACTATATGTGAAGGAAGCAATTCACCCATGTTTAATAATGCACACAATGCAAAGTGTAGCGGTGATGTGCTGGACACATCTCAGTATGCAGAACACATACCTCTCCATGTGCACAAATACTACTGGTGCTTGTAGTGTTGTGGACAGTGGACCTAACCATGTTACGTCAAACACTAGGGAAGATCTTAGTCATGTAGCTGTGTTGTCCCCCCCTGTAAGCATAAGCATAACCGGAGTGTACTGGTCCGACGTACGCCACTTCAGCGTAGGAGTGTGAATAAATAGGCCAGAGCTCTGGGCGTGGTTCACTTGTGGGAAGGCCAAAGCGTCTGCCAGGGCGGCACCCCTCACCCTGCCACGAGGCCGCCAACATGACCGCCAGCCTCCTCAGCCGATCGCTGGCTTCCGCCACACAGGCCCCCAGCGGCACAGCACCGCGGACTTATGTCTGTACAAACTACTGGCTTCGATATACACTGAGGACAGCAAGGCTCACAATTCAGATCGAGTCGCGATTGCAGATGACGCAGTCCCATAGGCAAGAGACATTGCTGAAGTCAACAACGCATGGCTGTGGGCCCTTCCTGACCGCTGCCTCCGGCCTACACTGCGGTCAGTAGGGCTCACAATTCAGATGGAGTCGAGATTGCAGATGACGCAGTCCAGTAGGCAAGAGACATTGCTCAAGTCAACAACACGTGCCTGTGGGCCCTTCCTCACCGCTGCCTCCTGCCTCCACTGCGGTGAGTAGGGCTCACAATTCAGAGCGACTCGCGATTGCAGATGATGCAGTCCAGTAGGCAACAGACATTGCTACCAGTGCGGCCAGCCCGGACCACGCATCATCGCTGACTGAGCACACGCTAAGTGCTTCAAGTACCACTAACTCTGTGCAGCTCAAGTCAACGCCACGTGGCTGTGGGCCCTTGATGACTGCTGCCTCCGGCCTACAATGCAGTTAGCAGGGCTAACAATTCAAGATTAGTGCCGATGCAAATTGTGTAAGAGAGTATAATCGGTTAAGAAGACTGTATGCTCCCAATCTGTGCAGCTCAAGTCAACATCACGTGGCTGTGGGCCCTTGCTGACCGCTACCTCTGGCCTACACTGCGGTCATCAGGGCTCACAATTAAAATTAAGTCTTGATTCATTAATTACAGAGTCCAGTAGGCAAGTAACTATCACAGGCCTAAAATCTACATAATATCCTTTTAGTATCCTTGCTTCAAGAACTTTTTATATCAGTTATAGCTTTAGTACAATCACCAAATTCATCTTCAAGTGCAAACGAACACTCATTAGCAGTCTACACTGCGGGCAGCAGAGCTCGCAATTCGAATTTTGGACACGTGGTGCCACTAACCCTGTTCAACACAAGTCGCGACACGTGGTGCCACTAACCCTGTTCAACAAAAGCCGGCGACACGTGGTGCCACTAACCCTGTTCAACACAAGCCGATCCCACATGTGGAACTGTGTCCTGAGTCCTGATTGGCAGTGACCCCAAGTCCGTGGCAGCGACCACAGCACCAGACTCCCTTCAATCAGTGAGGCATATTTCCATATGCAAGGCCGGCGACAGGTGGTGGCACTAACCCTGTACAACACAAGGCGTGACACGTGGTGCCACTAACCCTGTTCAACACAAGCCGATCCCACAAGTGGAACTGTGTCCTGAGTCCTGAATGGCAGTGACCCCAACTCCATGAGAGAACCACAGCAGCAGACTCCCTTCGATTAGAGAGGCGTATTTGCATATGGAAGGCCGGCGACACATGGTGCCACTAACCCTGTTCAACACAAGCCGATCCCACATGTGTAACTGTGTCCTGAGTCCTGAATGGCAGTGACCCCAAGTCCATGGCAGCGACCACAGCACCAGACTCCCTTCGATCAGTGAGGCATATTTCCATATGGAAGGCCGGCAACACGTGCTGCCACTAACCCTGTTCAACACAAGCCGATCCCACATGTGTAACTGTGTCCTGAGTCCTGAATGGCAGTGACCCCAACTCCGTGAGAGAACCACAGCAGCAGACTCCCTTCGATTAGTGAGGTGTATTTGCATATGGAAGGCCGGCGACACATGGTGCCACTAACCCTGTTCAACACAAGCCGATCCCACATGTGTAACTGTGTCCTGAGTCCTGAATGGCAGTGACCCCAAGTCCGTGGCAGCGACCACAGCACCACACTCCCTTTGATCAGTGAGGCATATTTCCATATGGAAGGCCGGCAACACGTGGTGCCACTAACCCTGTTCAACACAAGCCAATCCCACATGTGTAACTGTGTCCTGAGTCCTGAATGGCAGTGACCCCAAGTCTGTGGCAGCAACCACACCACCAGACTCCCTTCGATCAGTGAGGCATATTTCCATATGGAAGGCCGGCAACACGTGGTGCCACTAACCCTGTTCAACACAAGCCGATCCCACATGTGTAACTGTCTCCTGAGTCCTGAATGGCAGTGACCCCAAATTCATGGCAGCGACCACAGCACCATACTCCCTTTGATTAGTGACGGGTATTTGCATATGGAAGGCCGGCAACACGTGGTGCCACTGAACCTGAACTACGCAGGCCGGTGGGGCCACCAACCTATGCACGTGGCTGTGGGCCCTTGCTCACCGCTACCTCTGGCCTACACTACGGTCAGCAGGCCTCACAATTCACATAGAGTCCCGATTGCACATGACGCAGACCAGTAGGCAAGACACATTGCTCCCAGTGCGGCCCATCCACACCAAGCATCATCACAGGCTCATACAGTCTCAATGCTTCTGGTGCCACTAACTGTGCACCTCAACTCAACGCATGTGGCTATGGGCCCTTGCTGACCGCTACCTCTGGCCTACACTGCGGTCATCAGGGCTCACAATTAAAATTATTTCTTGATTCATTAACTACAGGGTCCAGTAGGCAAGTAACTATCACAGTCCTAAACCCTACATAATATCCTTTTAGTATCCTTGCTTCAAGAACTTTTTATATCAGTTACAGTTTAGTACAATCACCAAATTCATCTTCAAGTGCAAACGAACACTCAATAGCAGTCTACACTGCGGGCAGCAGAAGCTCACAATTCGATTTTTAAATGCTAATTTCTAACAAGAAGATTGTACTCAGAAAATACAACACTTCGTCAGTGTATTCTATACTTATTTCATCTTTTCATGATACACCTACACTGCGGTCAGTAGGGCTCACAATTAAAATTAAGTATTGATTCATTAATTACAGAGTCCACTAGGCAAGTAACTATCACAGGCCTAAAATCTACATAATATCCTTTTAGTATCCTTTCTTCAAGAACATTTTTTATATCAGTTATAGCTTTAGTACAATCACCAAATTCATTTTCAAGTGCAAACGAACACTCATTAGCAGTCTACACTGCGGGCAGCAGAGCTCGCAATTCCAACTTTGGACACCTGGTGCCACTAACCCTGTTCAACACAAGCCGCGACACGTGGTGCCACTAACCCTGTTCAACACAAGCCTGCGACATATGGTACCACTAACCCTGTTCAACGCAAGCCGCGACACGTGGTGCCACTAACCCTGTTCAACACAAGCTGGCGACACCTGGTGCCACTAACCCTGTTCAACACAAGCCAATCCCACATGTGGAACTGTGTCCTGAGTCCTGAATGGCAGTGACCCCAAGTCCGTGGCAGCGACCACAGCACCAGACTCCCTTTGGTTAGTGAGGCAAATTTTCATATGCAAGGCCGGCGACACGTGGTGCCACTAACCCTGTACAACACAATGCGCGACACGTGGTGCCACTAACCCTGTTCAATACAAGCCGATCCCACATGTGGACCTGTGTCCTGAGTCCTGAATGGCAGTGACCCCAACTTTGTGGCAGCGACCACAGCACCAGACTCCCTTTGGTTAGTGAGGCATATTTTCATATGCAAGGCCGGCGACACGTGGTGCCACTAACCCTGTACAACACAATGCGCGACACGTGGTGCCACTAACCCTGTTCAATACAAGCCTATCCCACATGTGGACCTGTGTCCTGAGTCCTGAATGGCAGTGACCCCAACTTCGTGGCAGCGACCACAGCACCAGACTCCCTTCAGTTTTATTTGTTGTTGTTTTCTTTAAATACATTTTTTTATATGTAAACCTATACATGACTAAGATTCTTGTTTGTCCAACCGCACAGGGCCCCTTCTGGGCCCAAGAAGGTTGTTGGGGATATGTTGGTAATGTGAGAAGAGGGTGTGTTACCTGCTGATGTGGGGAGAGGCAGCGTGAAAGGGGTATCTCTCACAGAAAGAACTCCGATAATTTTTCAGAAATGCCTCGGACAGATGCCAGCTGACGGACTGAATCACAAAATGGTTTTTCAATGCTTATGTAGTGTGAGTTATGAACAGTTCGCACCCAGGCTCGCAGAGGGACAACTGCGGCCCATCCGCTTGACTCACACACGCAGTAGTACGACCCGTCCGCTCCCAAAGGAACAGCAGCGTAGTACCTCGCAGAGGTACAGGCACAGTAGCGTACTAGCTCGCAAACGTAGAGAGCTGTGAGCCGACGGACTGGCTTCTAACGGCATAGCTGCAAAGTGGTGATGTTGGGCAGACGGAGCGTGAAAGAGTTATCTCGCAGAAACAGAGCTCCGGTATATTAAATTGCCCCCGAGACCTTTCTTTTATATTTTCACTCGATGCGAGAAAGCGCGCTTTCTGGACCAAGACCTTTCTCCCTCCCAAATTTGGCGTAATTCCATTCAGCAGTTTGACCTGTAGCCGTGTCTAAAGTTTCCTATGGAAAATCCATTGAGAAAACACGTTTTCACACCCCCCACATAGCTACCTGTCGCAGGCGTACTCGCTGTTGGTGTGCAGGTCAGTGGTCTATTTGTCAACATGTCACGGCCACTCCCTGAGGGCAGGTTTGCACACACCCATCCGGCACATGCGTCACAGGCCATGTGACCACGCAAATATAATGGATCCACAACATCTCATCCTTTATTGCCGGTGGTGACTGGATGGCGGACGCTCCACGGGTCGCAATCATAAAGACTCATGAAAAGTTGCGCAGAGGGTTAGTCGCACCCTGAGCTCTATGGCCATCAGGGGCCTACTACCACGTGGCGCGGACTTGAGTTCCACAGGGTTATTGCCACCCGAAGCTGATGTGGCCATCACGGGCCTACCACCACGTGGCGCGGACTTGAGTTGCACAGGGTTACTGCCACCTGAAGCTAATGTGGCAATCAGGGGCCTACCACCACGTGGCGCGAACTTGAGTTGCACAGGGTTAGTGCCACCCGAAGCTGATGTGGCCGTCAGGGGCCTTCGACCACGTGGCGCGGACTTGAGTTGCACAGGGTTAGTCGCACCCTAAATTGTATGGGCGTCAGCGGCCTACCACCACGTGGCGCTGACTTGCGTTGCACAGGGTTAGCGGCACCAAAAGCTGATGAGGTCTCCGCCATTGATGACTCAGGACTCAGCGACATCTGTGAGATTTGCCAGGCCGCGGAGAAGCTGAAGTGGTCTCTGCCATTCATGACTCAGGACTCAGCGACATCTGTGAGATCTGCCGGGCCGCGGAGCTTTAACGGGCACGTGGAGTGCCCACTGGTAGACACTTCGGTGGCAGCAGGTAATTATGTGATCATGGATGCGCAGGGGCGGCAGTATCTCTCTCTCTCTCTCTCTCTCTCTCTCACTTCCCTCTCTTCACTCTCTCTCACTCTCTTCCTTCCTTTTCTTCTCTTTCTCTATCTCCCTTCTCCCTTTCTCACTCCCTTTCTTTGATTCCCTCTCTTTTTCTCTCTGGCTTTTTTCCTTCTCTGTGTCTCACTCCTTGGATATGCGCATTACACACGTCCTTATTTTGTGCTTTATTTTCCAGGCTGTGTCGTCGACATTCATGGTCCCGACAGAGTCTTCCGCCTTGTTGTTTTGTGTTCAGTTTGTTAAATTTAGTTTATCCTTTATATATATACGTTTACAAAAAATAAAGTTTGATAAAAAAAAAAAAATTCAATAAAGGTTTTGGTTGTTACTTAAGTGCTGTGTGACTCTTTCTCGTTCTTATTACTGTTATTTCATGGTGTCCACCATGGTGTTAAATTTTGGGGCAGTTATCATGGGAATACTGGTGATGTCTGCACTTTGCACCAGCTTCTGAATAGTGTGTTATATTTATCTCAACATTAGTTGCATTAAAGTGCTCATAATGAAATGCAGAGTAGGCGTTCCCGTGCAAAAAAGACACGAGGTGCACCTTTGCGATTTATTCTAAATACTAAAATCCTGTATTGAAATGCACTGTGGTAGTGGGTGCACTTACAGTGTACACACAAAATCAATGAAGAAATGTCATTGTATTTATATTGATTGGGAATAGTGGGTCAGGTGCTGGATCTTGACGGGATACACTGCCCAGTTCATTTATTTTTCTGTACACGAAAAAACCACATCACAACTTTGACAACAACTGCGATGCGAAACAAATTCCGGCGATAAGCCGCGTTAGCACCAGCGATTTTACACCTGCTTTCTGCTGGTGTTAAGCAGGACGACTACCTACAGCATGAAAGGGAACACAGCCAAGAGCCACACCAAAACACCCACAGGTGCCATACAGTCAATGAGCATGATACACGGATACCCATGAGGTCCACAACACTCATCGCAACAACCCAGGACCACCAATGCCCCCCGAACCCGCATCTGAGCAAGTGTGTCCGTGTGATCATTGTGTTAGCATGATAGGCACCGGCCCTGCAACATCACAGTGTCAGCGGACGTTACCATGTCACCTCAGCGTTGGCAGTGAGCCTGGACATGTAGCTATGCACGCATCCTCCTGCAAGCACAAGCGGCGTGTGCTGGTCCGGCGTACACAGGTCAGCGCAGGGGTCTAGCTATCCGGCAAGGGGAACGGGGTGTCTCGGACATGTCCGTGTTCAGGAAGTGCGGTAAGGTTGTCTCTGTGTTCTGGTGTGGCCGCCACAAGGGCCGCAGCAGTCGATGTTGTACAGTGGCATGCACCACCTCCAAACTGCAGTCTCACCGTGTGGTTGGAATGCCGCAGGACATGCGCGAATAGGCATTACAATGGTGTGCCGTAGGAGTGCACGGGATACAACAGAGCACAGTACAAAAGTGTGGGGGCTCGTGGGAGGGAGGAGCAGCTGTTTGGCAACGTAACACACAGTGAACCCGCCCATGTGCCACGTGCTGGGCATCTCATCCATGATGACCAGGGTCGCAGACATCCCACAACACCCACAACCGTCCTTTGTACACATCCTGTATGAATGCAGCTGGAGAACTTACTGTAGGGATGAAAGGTTCTTTGTCCGAGCTATCTTGCAGTAGCACATCTGCTGCTCCAAGAAGGAACTTGCAAGTGGCCAGCCCCCCCTGACAGATACGATAATATTTGCATCTGTCTCCCACACTACGCACTGCCCGATTTGAGAACAACGAGTACACATCCCACACTCAAAAGTCCTTTGTCGTAGTTAGCGTGCGTGAAATGGCCTTCACACGTACTCCCACCACACCCCTGCCCTGCACCCATTGCACACAGACCCGGCTCATTGCACCAAGCTGTGCCATTTCATCCACAAGACTGGCACACGGCAAGCCAGTGCAGCTACAAGCAGAGCCACTAACGCAATGGCAGAGCATCCTGGACTCATGGTCGACTCCATGCACGTCCACCTATACCTTGCATGTCTGCTGCATGTCCTGGGTGCACTGCCTTTGGCAGTACTACGGATCACTTTCCGGCTGTGCTTCCGCATTGCGGACGTCACCTGCGTTCAACCTGTATTGCAATGTCGCACCTGCCTATCCGAGTGGTGCATGGACGTGTGCCTCTCCAACGAGTGGGTAGCTGACATGGATCGCGACAGGTGTGTGCGCCCCCTGTTGGCCCACGACCAGGACTGTCATGGTGATGCCTGTTTATGGCATGCATGGATGTTTGGCATGCATGTTGGGAACTGGGCCTGGGAGATTGCACGTGTCGTAGTATGCAGTGAGCAAATTCACCCACTTCCCGATTCTGCTTTGGTGCACATTGGGTACAGTGGTTGTAGTCAGCGCATCTGTCCCGGTCAGCTGATGGATTACGTCGACGACATGTCAAATATTGTGGCCAACCATCACTCATTAGAGATAGTGGCTTAGGCAGCTGCACTCGCGTTCATGGACGAGTGACAAGGTACCTCCAACTACGACTCGATGTGCCGCATTGCACGTGTCCCTCCGCATCATTGCACGTTGTACATCTGGTCACATGTCCCAAAACAACAGTGGACATGGCTGCATTGGCGTCGAATCATGTCCGAAGCGCGGACAACCAACGCTGCTTGACACTGACGTGTGTTGGTGATGGACTACCCCGAGGTGAACATGAACGTTTTCCTACGTTCCTTATTCAGCCATGCTGCTGTATTTCTCTGCATATCGTGGCACTACTCTTGGCCGTACTGACACGCACTTTTTTTAATAAAGTTTCCACATTTTCACTTGTCTCCAAATGTGTAGTGTCTTCATTTGTATGCCAATGTGTGTGTCACGGACTCTCTGGCTGCCTGCCATATGTGAATTGCTACCGCATCCGGACTGTGGGTTTGTACTTATGCGTTCTCATGTACCTGTTTCGTACAGACGCTTTTGGACGCTTATCCGCCTCAGGCGGGTGCATTTGTGTCCAGTGTTCGATTGTGCGAATCTTTGTGTTTGGACAACATTGTGTTGGATGTTGGTGTACTCTGCTTCCTATGTGTGTGTGCTGCATTGTGTGTGAGATGTCCCTTCATGTGAGCTTTTGTTCACTGTAGGAAGGTGGAATCTGACTATATGGTTGCCCCCACTTTTTTTCCTGGTGTTTTGCTGGTTATGACTTAGTTGGACTGGGATCCTGCTATTCAGGGCCCCAGTCTATCTGTTCTCTCTAAATGACTTGGAGTGCACTCTAGGTGCACTAGTGATTGAATACTGTGGTACCTTATGAGTCCCTAGTATATGGTACCTTAGGTACCAAGGGCATAGGTACTTCACAGGCCAACCAGGGGCTGAAGCATGTATTATGCCACCCCTGGGAAGCAGACTAAATCTGACACCACAGGCCTGCTACTGCAGCCTGGGTGAGGTGGTGCTAGCACTCCTCACTGAGATATAGGTTTCCTATATCTCTCCTGCACACACATTTAAACCTATCAGTCACCCCTAAGGCAGGCCCTATCAATCCTGAGGGCAGGGTGCTTGGTTCCTATGTGAGAGGGTGCCTCTGCCTGAGCAGGGCCCCTCTGCAGCTCTCAGAGTCCATTCTCTGGGGCTGTTTGTGGATGCGGTTAAACCATATACTCTTAAGTGCATTATATCCTCGCGGTAGAATGCTAACTTTGGAATGGCTGCATCAAAACATGTCGTGTTTGGTGTCAAACATCTTGGAATACTACCCCCCGCCAGTTCTGGCGGTGGGGGTAGCATTCCACCCTTCTAGAGGGATAGACATGTACCTACTGTGGAAACGCGGTAGAATCCTGCAGAGCCCTGGCATCACAAAATGGATGCCACCAGTCACAGACACTGGGCTGCCCTCCTGCTGATGACCGAAACTCGCAGTGGAGGAAGCCCAACAATAGGCATCCTGTCACAGGGAGGTGTAACCACCTCCCAGACAGGGTTTAGTGTATTGGGGCTGGGTGGGTGCACCCTTAGAGTGCTTTGAAGTCCTGCACTGGGGGAGCAGAAGGTTCCTCTGTGCATATGCCAGTTCAAACCAGATCAGGGGCTACCTGCCCCTGCTCTGGCGTGAAACTGGACAAAGGGAAGTGGGTGTAGCCACCCACTCCCCTGACCCTCCCATAGGTGGGGTCATAGAGCTAGTCCCTCCCTTTCTTTTAGTATAAGAGGGGGAACCTGTGCATTGCAAACTAGATATCCCTGGACGATGCTCTGAAGAAGAATCCTGGACCTTCGACGTTCCACTACCTTTGGAAGACTGAATAATCTCCCTTGGAGTCAAGGAGTGACTCCCCTGCTTGGCAGGCACCAAAAACTACAAACAACGGTCGCAAACTACGCCACTCCCGCCGGAGTCCGAAGTCCCTTCAGCCCAAGAAGTAGATTTCCTGACTTCTCAAAGGCCATCGTGAGTCCCCAGCGAAGCTCAGGCCAGTGGACCCCAAGAGTGACGAGGAACTGCGACCCCTGGGTACCATGCACTATTGTCAAGTGCAACCCCTTCACAACGTTCTCCGAACTTGTGCTTTGGATCACGTATGGTCCTAGCGTCCAGCAGGAATTCCTCTGAAGATCAGCGGCCTACCACGTCCCGAGTGACCGTGGGCCCCTGTTGAGCGAATCCTCCCAAGGCATCTTTGCAATCCCTTGCCAGCCGGCTTGTGGGTCCCCTGAAGGCTATCCTACAGAACCAAAGGGCTCCCCTGACTGCTCCAGGCCTGTCCTGACTTACCCTTGCTGGGTGAGTCCCTCAGACCTTGCTGGTCTGCGTCATTGCCTTTTTACACTTTCCCGAGACTTGCTGTTACCAAGGCTTGTTGGCTCCAATCGAGTCGCCGATACCGCAGTAAGCTGCAAACCTCGTGGGATACACTGAAACCAGCTCCTGGTTGACGTCGACACCTCCTGGACCTCGTGGCTGAAGAGTCAAGGCACCCGTGAACAACCTGAATCTTGCGACGACGGTGGGCATCCATCTTCCTTGCCCCGAGTCACTGCCAAGTGACTTTGAACACTGTCCCCTCTGCTTTCAGGTCTTCCATCTTCTGAATCCAGGCTTGGATTCCACCGGACACTTCTTCGGACTTCACAAGCAGCAAGTCTTCATTGTCCTCCATTGAAAACGACGCCGCGACCCGACACCAAAGGACACCTATGCACCCGGCTTCCCTGGGTGAGGTAACTCCAGCACTACGGTGCTCCTGTGGGTGTTGGCCCTAGAACTACTTACCCTGTAAGTGACTTGCTTGTAGGTTCTCCCGAAGTATCCTAAAACTCTTAATTTCCAACCGCGACTTGCCCCATTGAAGTCAACGGCGATTCGCGCCTGTGTATCCACACTGCACGCGTCCCCCGTGGGTCCTTTACTTACCTGCCTTGGGTGGTTTCGTGAGGCCCCAGCACTTCTGAAGGCCCTAGGCCTTGTCTCTTTGCAAGTCGTTGTTTCTAAGTCTCTTTTTAGTATATGGTCTGGTACGCCCCTAGGGCCCCAGCCATATTTGTGCTTAATTTATTGTGAAACGTTGATTTGTGCATATGTCCTTGACTTCTAATCTCATAAAGAGATTAGTAGAGAGTTGTTAGTAATAAATACATATATATTTGATATATATACCTGTGTGGTGTCTTTTCATTTGGTGATTCAAGAGATTGTGTGGTAAAACAAGCTGCTTTACATTCCTTCAAGACTTAGCCTGAAGGCTGCTCTCCACAGCTACCACTAGGATAGCTTTCTATAAAGGTTGTCTTAAACCTATCTACCATAAGAGTCGAATTGGACTGGTGCAAGGTGTCCACTTTAATTAGTGAACAGCATATACCAGGCCAACTTCTCACATTGGTGGGCAGCGTGTGGGATTCCAGCTTGCTATTGTTTTACCAGAAAATCTCTATTTGAATTACTAACTGAAAACCACTATAGGTACTTAAGGTACATATAAAGTCAAGCTTAGTATCAATAAGTTCTACTGAACTTAGAGCTGTGTGCCAAGGGATAGCACACCCTTTCTACAGCTCAAGCTATTATCAGTAGGCCACAAACTAGTGTAGGTAGTACAACACTGCACAACACTAGAATGTCCTTAAAGGGTGGAACCAGTGGATCCACTCAGCCTCAGTATAAGGACATGGCTTTCTCTGACTTGAGAGCCATGTGTGTTGAAAGACACCTGAAGCTAGGACAGAGTCCCTCCACACTACACCTGATAGATCTGCTGACAGCAGATGATCTTAGATTGGCTCTAGGAGCTAATGGGTCTGAATCAGTGGGTGGGTCAATTACAGTGTCTGGGTCAGATGATGAAAATCAGAATGACCAAGACTCTGTGATTGAAGGGCCAGGCTTCAAGGGGCCTGAAAAGTACAGAGGAATTCTCCCTAAGAGAACTGACAGAGTGGATGAGAGGCATAGGTACACTTCCAGGGAATCTGACCACTCTTATCACTCTGGCAGAGAATTTGTCCAGCAGAGGAACTCATACTTTCCCATAAGAGAGACCTCCTCTGAAAGGATAGGCAAACTGCTACAGTATGAGGAAGCAAGAGTTGCCCTCAGAACCAAGCAGTTGGCACTGGATAGAGAAGCCCTGGAGATCCAGAGAGCTTCTAGAAGAGAGGGGTTAGAACCCCTTGGTGGCAGCAACAGTGTCCCTAGAGGCAGAGAATATATTCCAGACCATAGGAACCTGAGCAAGGTTGTTCCTCCCTACCAGAGTGGGGATGATATCCACAAGTGGATAACTGCTATGGAGAGGGCCTGTAGAGTACAGCAGGTCCCTCAAAAGCAGTGGGCAGCAATCTTGTGGCTCTCCTTTTCAGATAAAGGTAGAGACAAGCTCCTCACTGTTAGTGAAGAGGATGCTGATGATTATGAAGCCCTGAAGAGTGCACTGATAGATGGGTTTGGCTTAACCACTGAGCAGTACAGGTTGAAGTTCAGAGACACCCAGAAGGCACAGACTCAGGACTGGACTGACTTTGTAGATTGTGCAACCAAGGCTCTGGAGGGTTGGCTGGTTGGCAGTAGGGTTACTGATTTCAAGGGATTGTATAATCTGATGATGAGAGAACAGATCCTTATTATTGTCAAAACCAGCTTTTACACCAGTACCTGGTGGACTCTGATCTGACCTCTCCCCAAGAATTGGGAAAGAAGGCAGACAAATGGGTCAGAACCAGGGTAAGGCCTAGGAACCAGGGTGGTGACCAGAAGAAAGATTCTACCAAGTCCCAAGAGAAAGGTGGGGATAAATCTAAAGATAAATCCACTACAGGGCCCCAAAAGTCCTCTTCTGGGGGTGGGTCCCAAACTCCTTCCTCTCCTGAAAAGAAACCCTATTGCCATGTCTGTAAAAAGCCTGGGCACTGGAAATCTGATCCCAGTTCTCCCAGGATTGGCAATAAGGAAAATGTTCCTCCAACAACTACTACCACCCCTCCTGGTACTACCAGTAGTAATCCTCCAGTTGGGAGTAGTGCACCCAAAAAGTTAGGTGCTTTTGCAAGAGGAACAGAGGTGGGCCCTAGTTTAGACAGGACCCCCTCAACAGACTCCTCTGACTCTGATGGTGGTATAGGATTTGCCACCTTTACCATGGGTCCCAATGCATTGGGCAGGTACAGACTGGAGCCAATAATTAATGGTCAGAAGGCTGTGGCATTCAGGGACACAGGGGCTAGTGTCACCATGGTGGCAGGGAAACTAGTCCCCCCTCACCAGCTTTTACCTGAGTTTAAATACCAGGTGACCAACATAGATGGTGTCAGAACAGATCACCCCATGGCCATAGTCAATCTCAGCTGGGAAGGGGTCACAGGCCCAAAAAGAGTGGCAGTGTCCCCCAACTTGCCTGTAGATTGCCTGATGGGCAATGATCTAGAAATTTCAGCCTGGGCTGAAGTTGAACACCAAACCCATCTGAGAATGCTGGGCATCCCTGTAAAGGTTAGTGGGGCTGTGATGGCCACAGCCCAAGCCCAGGAAAATTATGGAGAGATGGAGCCTGGAAGAATGGCCCACTCTCCCCCAAAAGAGAGCACAAGGGTTGAAGAAAAGTCTTCTTCCCCCCAGACAGTAGGTAAGGCTCAGCCTCCTCAGGGAACTGACCCTACCCCTAGTGAAGGAACTGCCCCAGAGGTAGTCAGGCCTGTCCTGGCCACACCCCTAATGGCAGAGGGCCCTTCCAAGGTGGTACCCAGTCTGGAGCAGGTAACCTGCCCCTCTCCACCCTGCCTCAGTCAGCCCAGGGCTGCAGAGGTCAGGGAGGACAGTGGACCCCCCAGGGCCCCCTGTCCAGAGGAACCCCCCCATCAGCAGATTAGGGGCACCCAGTCTAGTAGCCCTAGCCAGGTGAAAATTCCTCAACACACTGAGGGATCCCCCATACCTTTGGGTAGGGATCTCCCCCAGAAGGACTCTGTTAGGCAAGGGCAAACCTGGGACCAAAAGGTTCCAAACCTGCCATGTCCCTCCAGTGGTCCATCCAAAGGGACCCAACCCCCAGCTGTAGGCAGCCAAAGGTTGACCCTTAGAGCAAAATGCAACTCAGTCATGGAAAGACAGGCATACATGGTGACCAGTGATCTGAGGAAGCTGAGACCAACCTCCCTAGGGCCTCACTTCCCTACTCAGACACCTCACCAGCCTTGTACTTTACCAAAGCACACCACAGGTAGTAATTCCCCATGGTGGAGACCCTCTCATACCCTTAGGGTGAGGGATTGCTTAGTGGGCCATAAGACAGGGGGCAACCATGCTAGTGCAGGTGCTTCCTTATATGGCCACTTAGTCAATAAAGGCTCAACTGGCCAAGGTTAGCCTTATCTCCTTTCGTTTGGGGGGGGGGGTTATGTAGGAAGGTGGAATCTGACTATATGGTTGCCCCCACTTTTTTTCCTGGTGTTTTGCTGGTTATGACTTAGTTGGACTGGGATCCTGCTATTCAGGGCCCCAGTCTATCTGAACTCTCTAAATGACTTGGAGTGCACTCTAGGTGCACTAGTGATTGGATACTGTGGTACCTTATGAGTCCCTAGTATATGGTACCTTAGGTACCAAGGGCATATGTACTTCACAGGCCTACCAGGGGCTGAAGCATGTATTATGCCACCCCTGGGAAGCAGACTAAATCTGACACCACAGGCCTGCTACTGCAGCCTGGGTGAGGTGGTGCTAGCACTCCTCACTGAGATATAGGTTTCCTATATCTCTCCTGCACACACATTTAAACCTATCAGTCACCCCTAAGGCAGGCCCTATCAATCCTGAGGGCAGGGTGCTTGGTTCCTATGTGAGAGGGTGCCTCTGCCTGAGCAGGGCCCCTCTGCAGCTCTCAGAGTCCATTCTCTGGGGCTGTTTGTGGATGCGGTTAAACCATATACTCTTAAGTGCATTATATCCTCGCGGTAGAATGCTAACTTTGGAATGGCTGCATCAAAACATGTTGTGTTTGGTGTCAAACATCTTGGAATACTACCCCCCCCGCCAGTTCTGGCGGCGGGGGTAGCATTCCACCCTTCTAGACGGATAGACATGTACCTACTGTGGAAACGCGGTAGAATCCTGTAGAGCCCTGGCATCACGAAATTGATGCCACCAGTCACAGACACTGGGCTGCCCTCCTGCTGATGACCGAAACTCGCAGTGGAGGAAGCCCAACAATAGGCATCCTGTCACAGGGAGGTGTAACCACCTCCCAGACAGGGTTTAGTGTATTGGGGCTGGGTGGGTGCACCCTTAGAGTGCTTTGAAGTCCTGCACTGGGGGAGCAGAAGGTTCCTCTGTGCATATGTCAGTTCAAACCAGCTCAGGGGCTACCTGCCCCTGCTCTGGCGTGAAACTGGACAAAGGGAAGTGGGTGTAGCCACCCACTCCCCTGACCCTCCCATAGGTGGGGTCATAGAGCTAGTCCCTCCCTTTCTTTCAGTATAAGAGGGGGAACCTGTGCATTGCAAACTAGATATCCCTGGACGACGCTCTGAAGAAGAATCCTGGACCTTCGACGTTCCACTACCTTTGGAAGACTGAAGAATCTCCCTTGGAGTCAAGGAGTGACTCCCCTGCTTGGCAGGCACCAAAAACTACAAACAACGGTCGCAAACTATGCCGCTCCCACCAGAGTCCGAAGTCCCTGCAGCCCAAGAAGTGGATTTCCTAACTTCTCAAAGGCCATCGTGAGTCTCCAGCGAAGCTAAGGCCAGTGGACCCCAAGAGTGATGAGGAACCGCGACCCCTGGGTACCGTGCACTATTGCCAAGTGCAACCCCTTCTCAACATTCTACGAATTTGTGCTTTGGACCACGTGTGGTCCTAGCCTCCATCAGGAATCCCTTCGAAGATCAGCAGCCTACCATGTCCCGAGTGACCGTGGGCCCCTGTTGAGCGAATCCTTCCGAGGCGTCTTCGCGATCCCTTGCCAGCCAGCTTGTGGGTCCCCTGAAGGCTTTCCTACAGAACCAAAGGGCTCCCCTCGTTGCTTCAGGCCTGTCCTGACTTACCCCTTGCTGGGTGAGTCCCTCAGACCTTGATGGTCTGCGCCATTGCCTTTTTACACTTTCCCCAAGACTTGCTGTTACCAAGGCTTGTTGGCTCCAATCGAGTCGCCAACACCGCAGTAAGCTGCAGACCTTGTGGAACACGCCGAATCCAGCTCCTGGTTGTCGTCGACTCCTCCTGGACTTCGTGACTGAAGAGTCAAGGCACCCGTGAACGACCTGAATCGTGCGACGACGGTGGGCATCCATCTTCCTTGCCCCGAGTCACTGCCAAGTGACTTTGAACACTGTCCCCTCTGCTTTCAGGTCTTCCATCTTCTGAATCCAGGCTTGGATTCCACCGGACACTTCTTCGGACTTCACAAGCAGCAAGTCTTCATTGTCCTCCATTGAAAACGACGCCGCGACCCGACACCAAAGGACACCTATGCACCCGGCTTCCCTGGGTGAGGTAACTCCAGCACTATGGTGCTCCTGTGGGTGTTGGCCCTAGAACTACTTACCCTGTAAGTGACTTGCTTGTAGGTTCTCCCGAAGTATCCTAAAACTCTTAATTTCCAACCGCGACTTGCCCCATTGAAGTCAACGGCGATTCGCGCCTGTGTATCCACACTGCACGCGTCCCCCGTGGGTCCTTTACTTACCTGCCTTGGGTGGTTTCGTGAGGCCCCAGCACTTCTGAAGGCCCTAGGCCTTGTCTCTTTGCAAGTCGTTGTTTCTAAGTCTCTTTTTTAGTATATGGTCTGGTACGCCCCTAGGGCCCCAGCCATATTTGTGCTTAATTTATTGTGAAACGTTGATTTGTGCATATGTCCTTGACTTCTAATCTCATAAAGAGATTAGTAGAGAGTTGTTAGTAATAAATACATATATATTTGATATATATACCTGTGTGGTGTCTTTTCATTTGGTGATTCAGGAGATTGTGTGGTAAAACAAGCTGCTTTACATTCCTTCAAGACTTAGCCTGAAGGCTGCTCTCCACAGCTACCACTAGGATAGCTTTCTATAAAGGTTGTCTTAAACCTATCTACCATAAGCGTCGAATTGGACTGGTGCAAGGTGTCCACTTTAATTAGTGAACAGCATATACCAGGCCAACTTCCCACATTCACCATTCTCCCTTTCCGGCAGAGTGGTTTTCACTTCTATGCTTGTTCAGTGGTGTGATGTTGGCGGGTTGTGTGACTTGTGCTCCTTGTTGGTGTGTTTCATTTTGGCCATGGTTTGTCTATAGTTGTGATGTACTTAATTGTGCATGTGTACCATGGTGGCCATCTTCCCCCGCCCCCCCACTCCCTGCTTCCTGGTGCTGTGTCTGTAATTTTGTTGCTCCACACATAAATACATGTAATGAACAAATTAGAATAGTTCCTTGATTCTTTTAGGTTTCAAAACTTCTCTCTATTGTTTTTTTTAGAATCTTCCATATAGTTTTTTAAATATTCAAGGACACATAGAAGTCAGAAGTGCAACGTATTCTATCAACACACTTTCTAGAACATTCTACAACACGTGCAGGTTAAAAGTTCATCAATTTTTTTAAACCTAACGATAGTTTTTTGCAACATTTTCTCGAACATTTAACGGCACGTGCAGGTTAAAAGTTCACGATTGTTTTAAGTTCGAACAGTGCCTTCCAAATGCAAGTAGCAGGTGTGGTTGAGTTGAGCAAATTTTATCCTATGATATGTACTCACGTTTAAACTGCTTTTTCTTAACCAATCACAAAGATGCTTTTCCACCAAACGAATGTGCACCTTACTTTTAAAAAACAATGGGGCATATTAGCAAGACTGGCGATAAAATTATCGCCGTTTTAGCGGCAGGAAACTGCCGCTAAAACGACGATAATTGGCTTGCTAATAAGCGTTATAGAATTCCAATAGAAGCCCAGGTTAGATGTGCAGGACATCTAACCTGGGCTTCATGGAATTCTATAACGCATATTAGCAAGCCAATTATCGCCGTTTTAGCGGCAGTTTCCTGCCGCTAAAACAGCGATAATTTTATCGCCAGTCTTGCTAATAAGCCCCACTGCTTTTCATCTCCCAATCAGGTATCGTTTTGTTTGGCAAAAAAAAGTTGTTCCCCATCTTTAAACATATCTCTTATTCTACGAACGGACTGCATGAGCTACAGACATCTATCCATTCCTCCCAGCCATACCTTCAAAATGCTAGTGTGGATCGTAGGACATAGCTATGTTTTCTGGTGCAAGAGGTATGCAGAACAGAGACGTATTGACTTAGACCTAGGTTTACAAAATGTGGACATTAAATGGTTTGGACAAAGAGGATTGAAGTGGCACCAATTGTTGCCTTTGGTTAAAACCTGTTTGCATCTCCAACACCCTGACCTCATGATTGTGCACTGTGGTGGAAACGACCTAGGCACATTGACTGGGGTAGGTTTGGAAATGCTAATGAAGGACACCTTTCGACAATTGATATTGCTTTTGCCTCAAACTGTCTTTGTATATTCCAATATATGCCAAAGACAGAAGTGGAAATGGTCAAACCAATTTTGTCCTCAGATTGAAAAATCTAGGAAGAATGTCAACAAAGCTGTGTCTGCATACCTCAGAGACCATTGAATGGGGTAGATCTACAACAATAACATACGTTTTCATATGGCTGATATCTACAGAAGTGATGGAGTACATTTCACAGATCAGGGAAATCGAGTTTTTCTGAATAACCTGAAGCTGTGCATCCGCACTTATATGTAGCTCCAACTAACAAACACAAGGGCTCTTTTTAAAGCCGCCTTATATTCCCAATATCGGTTCGCAGAGTGACAGCTGCGATCCGGCTAGCACAGGGAGACCTGCGGGCCGTCGAGCAGCTTGCAGAGGGACACCTGCGGCCCGTGGGCTAAGCTCGCACACGGAGAGCTTCGGGCCGTCGGCTCGGCTCGCACAGTGTGAGCTACGGGCCGTCGGCTCGCAAACGCACACCAGCATGCTGCCTCACAGAGGGAGAGCTCCAGTCTAACTCGCAAAGGGACACCAACGGGCCAACCGCCCTGCTAGCAGACACACACCTATCACCTAACGGACTCACTCGGACATGTACAGCTAGGGACACGACGGCTCGCAGACGCACAGCTGCAAGCCGACGGACTGCTGCTGTTTTATGCTTTAGCGTAGTACAGTGGTGTTTGGGTAGTGTAGGGGGTTGTGCTGGGGGTAGTATTTTAGGGTTTAGGGTAGTGCAGTGGTGTTTGGGTAGGGGGTCGTGCTGGGGGTAGATTTAGGGTTTAGGGTAGTGCACTGGTGTTTGGTAATGTAGGGGATCATGCTGGGGTAGTGTTTTCGAGTTTACGACAGTGCAGTGGTGTTTGGGTAGTCTTTGGGTAGTGTAGGGGGTCATGCCGACAGACTGACTCACAGAGCTCCGAGCCGACGGACAGGCTTCTAAAGACATAGCCGCGACCTGGTGATATGAGGAGAGGCAGCCTGAAAGGCATATCTCACACAGACACAGATGCCAGTGTTGCCTCGCAGAGGTAAAACTACGAACCCGATGGCTTCTACACGGAGAGATGCGAGCTGACGGAGTAAATCACAAAATGGCTGCCAACACTTTCTGTTTTCAACCATTCACAGCCAATAAGCCGCAAGCTGCTGCTTGTAACCCCTCAGCCAATCACATGTCAGAATTCTCAAATATCGATATCTGTAAAATTTGATATTTCTCAAAAACTACTCAACGGATTTACACCATTTAAACAAAAGCGTGCTTTCTGGACCATCACCTTTCTCCCTGCCAAATTTGGCGTAATTCCGTTCAGCAGTTTCACCTGTAGTCTTCTGTAAAGTTTTGTATGGAAATTGCATGGAGAAAACACGTTTTAGGACCCTCTTTTTCTCAGCCCCTCCTACACCATTCACCCCCAAACTTTCAATATAAGAGCTAATCCAAAAAGAGAAACTTTTTGGATAATTTCATAAAGATTCATCAAACGACGCCAAAGTTACAAGCACATACAAGGCTCCAGAAGGGGGGCCGCGCAACCCCCTCCCAACATAAGTGAAGCCCCGGGGCTGCGCAGACCCCAGCGGCCCCCCGCCACCCCTGTGAGCCCCTGCTATTATTTTTAAAGAAATAGCCCCGCAACCTAGCCCACCCAAGGGCCTTATTAAAATAAAAGGCGAGAACCCGCGACCCCAGCGCAAATTTTTGCCGATTTTTTATTTTAAAAAAAAATGATTTTTGGGCCCTGGGGTCCTCCTGGGACCCCTGAGCAGACCCTAGTGGGTCAGGGTTTTTCTACCCTGCCCCCTTCTCTTGTTTTATACCTTTGTTTCTCCGTTTTCAGGTGACTCGCTTCTACCGAGCCACAAGATGGCTGCCAACACTTCCTGGTTTGGAGTGCTAGCAGCCAATCACAGTGAAGCTCGCGCATGCGACTTAGGCTCCGCCCAGATATCAAAACTTTTATGTTTCTAATTTCTCAGCAACTACTGAACGGATTTACACCATTTTTAAAATGGTCGCTCTCTGACCCAAGCACTACCTTTCTACCAAATTTGGAGTAATTCCGTTCAGTAGTTATGGCTGTAGCCCTGCACAAAGTTTCCTATGGGAAATTGATTTTTGACTCTTATTTTTGAATTTCTCAAAAACTACTGAACGGATTTACACCATTTAAAAAAAGTCGCTTTCTGAACCAAGCTCTACCGTTCTGCCAAATTTGGGGTAATTCCGTTCAGCAGTTCGAGCTGTAGCTCGTCGCAAAATTTCCTATGGAAATTAACATGGAGAAAACGAGTTTTGGGACCCCACTTTTTCTCAGCCCCCGCTTGACGAATCACCCCTAAACATTCAGGATAGGAGCTGACCTGGATAGACTTTTTTGGGAGAATTTCAGGAAGATTCGTCAAACGACGCCAAAGTTATTAGCAAATCAAAAAATGCTTTTCCTATGGAAACTAGGTTCTAACTATAACAACCTACTGGCGACCGCCAGTAGGTAATATATATATATATATATATATATATATATATATATATATATATATATATATATATATATATATATATTATCTACTGGCGGTCGCCAGTAAATAGTTATAGTTAGGACCTATTTTCCATAGGAAATCCGCGACATTCTATTTGAAATAACTCTCTTGCCGGTTGACGTATCTTCGCGAAATTTTCAAACTTTGTGGGGCGCTCCGGTCCGCTCCTACCCTGAAAGTCTCGGGGTGATTCGTTAAGCGGTGGCCGAGAAAAAGGGGGTCCCAAAACGCTTTTTCCCCATTCATTTTTCCATAGGAAACTTTAGACACGGCTACAGCCCGAACTGCTGAACGGAATTACACCAAATTTGGCAAAGAGGTAGTTCTTGGTTCAGAAAGAACCCTTTTTGTTAAATGGTGTAAATCCGTTCAGTAGTTGCTGAGAAAATCAAAAGTAAAAGTACATATATATCTATGGGCACGGAGGATCCGCGCACCCTCTCGATCACGAGCTGTCTGCTAATTGGCTGTCAACACTCCAAACCAGGAAGTGTTGGCAGCCATCTTGTTCTCGGTAGAACCGAGGAACAAGAAAGCAGTAAAAAAAGTGTGCAAAACGCACAAAGGGGGCAGGGTAGAAACACCCTGACCCCCTAGGTCTGCTCAGGGGTCCCACAAGGACCCCTGGGCAAAAAAGCATTTAATAAAAAAAAGTTGGCAGGATGCGCTCAGGGTGCGCGGATCCTGCCGATAAAAAATCGAAGCGCGGTCTCCCGCGCTTCGATGTTAATTGACCCCGGGTGGGCCAAGTCCCGGGGGCATGCTGAGGGGGTTTATTTTATGTATGGGGGCCTCTAAGGGCCCCAAAGCCCCGAGGACCGCCACCCCCGGGCCTTTATTTGAAAAAGTAGCGGGAGGGCTCTGAGCCCTCCCGCAGCCCGAGGACCACCACCTCCCCGGGCACTAACAGAGTTGAAAATGGGGGTCCGTTAAGGACCCCGAGCCCCGAGGACCACCACCTCCCGGGGCTGTGCATTTGGATGGGAGGGGGCCGCGCGGCCCCCTCCTGGAGCCTGTGGTGGCCCTGGGGACCGCCACCCCCAGGGCCGGCTCCTGCAGTGTCCCGGGTGCCTACCCCCGGGACACTGCTGTTTGCAATGACAGGGACGGGAGCCTCGCGGCTCCCGTCCTGTCATTGCAAACTGCTTTGGATATTGGAAGAGAGAGCAGGGAAACCTGCTCTGGCTTCAATATCCAAAGACAATTGCTTTCCACACGGGGAGCAGCATGTTAGCTGCTCCCCATGTCGGAAAGCAATGCCGGCTCCCGTAGGACACGGGGAGCCGGCGGGACTGTGGGGGTTTGGGGACCCCCCACGGTCCCCAACCAGAGGCCAGGCCCCGGGGGATGGGGTCTCTGGGGCAAGTAGTGGCCCGGGAGGGAGGCCACGTGGCCCCCCTCCCCAGAAATAATTTTAAAAAAGAGGCCTGCCCCGGGGGATGGGGTCCCCGGGGCAAAAGGAGGCCTGAGGAGGGGGCCACGCAGCCCCCTCCTTAAAATAATGTAAAAGTGTGGCCATGCCCCGGGGGATGGGGTCCCCGGGATAGGATTCGGCCAGGGAGGGAGCCACGTGGCCCGCTTCCCGTTTAATTAAAAAAAAAAAAAAAAAGGGGATAAGGCCCTGGGGGATGGGGTCATCAGGCCTCAAAAATAGGAAAAAGGAAGGGGGGCCACACAGCCCCCTTCAGGAAAAAAAAAAAAAGATCGGGCCGCAGGCCCCGCCCCTTCCTTCACCACTCTGCAAACGCGCCCCTGGCGCGTTTGCAGATGGGAAGTAATTCCCCTTCAATACTGGGGTCCCTGGGGCCAACTAGCCCACCAGGAACCTCCAGTATGCGCCAGGAGCTGCGTTGCAGAGAGGTGTACAGAGGCCACGCCCCTTTTACACCTCTCTGCAACGCAGCTCTGTGGCGCTTTTGGATATACCTGTTGGGCTAGTTGGCCCCCAGGGACCCTCAGGATTCAAGGGGAGTTAATCCCCGACTTAAAACGCGCCACGGGCGCGTTTGCACAGTGGTGAAGGGAGGGGCGGGGCTTCAGGTGACATGTGTGCAAACAGGCCCCGTGGCGTGTTTTAAGATGGGGATTAAGTCCCCTTGAATCCTGAGGGTCCCTGGAGTCCAACTAGCCCACCATGTACTTCCAAAGCGCCACAGAGCTGCGTTGCAGAGAGGTGTAAAAGGGGCGTGGCCTCTGTACACCTCTCTGCAACGCAGCCCCTGGCGCATACTGGAAGGTTCCTGGTGGGCTAGTTGGCCCCCAGGGACCCCTAGTATTGAAGGGGAATTACTTCCCCATCTGCAAACGTGCCACGGGGCGCATTTGCACAGATGTCACCTCAGGCCCCGCCCCCTCCCTTCACCATTGTGCAAATATTCCTCTAAAATCAGCCGAAATACGAATTCCGATTTACTCACCTGTTATCAGGAGAGACCTCAGTGCTGCATCTTTCAGCCCAGTACTGATCCTGAAAAGTAATTTTAACCGTACTTACCAGTAACTTGAATTTCCTTCCATAGGATATCATTGCCTGCTTTTGCTGAAATAGTTTCTGTCGATTTTTGAAACATACAAATATTCCTCTAAAATCAGCCGAAATACGAATTCCGATTTACTCACCTGTTATCAGGAGAGAACCCAGTGCTGCATCTTTTAGCCCAGCACTGACCCTGAAAAGTAATTTTAACCGTACTTACCAGTAACTTGTATTTCCTTCCATAGGAATCCATTGTCTGGTTTTCAGCAGAAAAGTTTCAAAGTGTCGATTTTCACAAACTACAAATATTCCTTAAAAATCACCTGTATGACTTAAACGCATTCTTTCAACTGTTTACAGGAGATGCACCAGTGCTGGATCCAGGATCCACCACTGAGTGAGAAAAAGTCACGATAACACTACTTACCTGCTAAGTGAATTTCCTCCCATAGGATAACAATGGTGATTCTATGTGAAAAAGTTTCTAAGTGTCAACTTTTAAAATACAATAATATTCCTTAAAAATCACTACTGTAACCAAAACGCTTTTACTCAACTGTTTACAGGAGATGTCCCAGGACTGAATCTAGGATTCAGTCCTGTGAGTTGAAAAAAGTAATCCATAAAGTAACTAATTGCATTTAGCTAGAAATTCACATTGAGCTCAATGTTGCATTGTGTTTGAAATTGTGTTGCCCATTGCAACAACTGTAACTACTGTACTTAAAAGTCTATTGCCTATTTGCAAAGTATTTAAAGTAAATGAATTCATTCTGAGAAAGTATATTTTGTAATGTAATGTATAATGTAATTACAATGTAATTTAAAAAATAAAATATCTAAAAATAAATAGTTTAAAAAAATGTAGTAAATCAGTATGAAAAAAATTAAAATAACAATTAATACATTTAAAAATTGGCATTTACAAAACCTTTGAAATTCACTGAAAAAAACCATAGGTTTCAGACATGTTATAGTTAGGAATTAGCATTTAAAAAACCTTTGAAATTCACTGAAAAAACCATAGGTTTCAGACATGTTATAGTTAGAAATTAGCATTTAAAAACCTTTGAAATTCACTGAAAAAACCATAGGTTTCAGGCACGTTATAGTTATAAATTAGCATTTAAAAAACCTTACAAATTGACTGAAAAAACCATAGGTTTTAGGGACAGTTATAGTTACTTGGACATTGCACTCATACAAAACCCGTGAAATTCCCCCGTTATAGTTAGTTCAGCTAACTATAACTCGCGCCCGCAATGCACTGCTGATGACGTCACATATTACATCACTCATGACATGGTCAGTGACATCACTGATGACATCACTGATAACATCTCAAATGACATCACTGATGACATCATCCATGTGATAATTTCATGCATCTTCTCACACCCTAATATAACTTTTGATACACACACTCTAAATTACAGACTGCCATTCTCAAAACCATAGACACTCCAATACCAATAACTACATACCAACTCACTGATTCAGTGTCAACTTTTAAAATACAATAATATTCCTTAAAAATCACTACTGTAACCAAAACGCTTTTACTCAACTGTTTACAGGAGATGTCCCAGGACTGAATCTAGGATTCAGTCCTGTGGTTAGAAAAGTAATCCATAAAGTAACTAATTGCATTTAGCTAGAAATTCACATTGAGCTCAATGTTGCATTGTGTTTGAAATTGTGTTGCCCATTGCAACAACTGTAACTACTGTACTTAAAAGTCTATTGCCTATTTGCAAAGTATTTAAAGTAAATTAATTCATTCTGAGAAAGTATATTTTGTAATGTAATGTATAATGTAATTACAATGTAATTTAAAAAATAAAATATCTAAAAATAAATAGTTTAAAAAATGTAGTAAATCAGTATGAAAAAAATAAAAATAACAATTAATACATTTAAAAATTGCCATTTACAAAACCTTTGAAATTCACTGAAAAAAACCATAGGTTTCAGACATGTTATAGTTAGGAATTAGCATTTAAAAACCTTTGAAATTCACTGAAAAAACCATAGGTTTCAGACATGTTATAGTTAGAAATTAGCATTTAAAAAACCTTTGAAATTCACTGAAAAAACCATAGGTTTCAGGCACGTTATAGTTAGAAATTAGCATTTAAAAAACCTTACAAATTCACTGAAAAAACCATAGGTTTTAGGGACAGTTATAGTTACTTGGACATTGCACTCGTACAAAACCCGTGAAATTCCCCCGTTATAGTTAGTTCAGCTAACTATAACTCGCGCCCGCAATGCACTGCTGATGACGTCACATATTACATCACTCATGACATGGTCAGTGACATCACTGATGACATCACTGATGACATCTCAAATGACATCACTGATGACATCATCCATGTGATAATTTCATGCATCTTCTCACACCCTAATATAACTTTTGATACACCCACTCTAAATTACAGACTGCCATTCTCAAAACCATAGACACTCCAATACCAATAACTACATACCAACTCACTGATTCTTAGGTCTACACACACATCCACTCACTCACCCGTACAGTCACTCATACTTACAGTCACTCAGTACAGGACTATCATATGCACTCATACACCTATATAAACACTGACACACCGCCACTCATCCATAGAGGTACTCACACACCTAGTCAGTCATGCAAAAAATTAATCACACACCCATTTACTCACCTATAGAGTTATACACACACCAGCTCAATAACTCATACAAATACTAGCACATTCTTACGCTCTTATACAATAACTGATACAAGCACACACGCATCCATACAGCCACTCTCACAATCACACACTCTCACGTATAGCCTTTTAAATACTCTAACACACATATATACTTCCTTTTAAATATGTAGTTACTCGCACATGTACCACTGAGATATACATTCACTCACTAACACACCCATACACACACTCACCCACCCAAGCAGTCCAAAACAGACGCACTCTTCAAATCATGCACCCAGTGAATCACCCACTCACACATCTATGTACAGAGTCGCACACACCCCACCCACACAAACACTCAGGCACCCATATAGATACTCAGACAACCAATCAATAACTCATATAGACACTCATGTAGCTATTCACAAACCCATGCAGCCACTTACACAGCAACAGACAGACGGATACAGACATTCACCCAGTTTAGTCACTAACCCATGCATTCAGTAAGATACGTTTAATCACTCACTTATACAGTTAGTCACGCACCTACTAAATCATCCATTCAGACACTTATACACCCACTCACTCTTCAATACGCCTTTACCTATATATATTAAACATATTTAAACTTTACAGAATCACCCAGTCACACATCTATGTACAGAGTCGCACACACCCCACCCACACAAACACTCAGGCACCCATACAGATACTCAGACAATCAATCAATAACCCATGTAGACACTCATGTAGCTATTCAGAAAGCCATGCAGCCGCTTACAAACCAACAGACAGACGGATACAGACATTCACACAGTTTAGTCACTAACCCAAGCATTCAGTAAGATACATTTAATCACTCACTTGTAGAGTCAGTCACTCACGTACTAAATCATCCATTCAGACACTTATACACCCACTCATTCTTCAATACGCCTTTCCCTATATATATTAAACATATTTAAACTTTACAGAAACACACAGTCACTGGATGATGTCATCAGTGATGTCATTTGAGATGTCATCAGTGATGTCATCAGTGATGTCACTGACCATGTCATGAGTGATGTAATATGTGACGTGATCAGCAGTGCATTGCGGGCGCGAGTTATAGTTAGCTGAACTAACTATAACGGGGAATTTCACGGGTTTTGTACGAGTGCAATGTCCAAGTAACTATAACTGTCCCTAAAACCTATGGTTTTTCAGTGAATTTGTAGGTTTTTAAATGCTAATTTCTAACTATAACGTGCCTGAAACCTATGGTTTTTTCAGTGAATATATATATATATATATATTCACTGGAAAAACCATAGGTTTCAGGCACGTTATAGTTAGAAATTAGCATTTAAAACCTTAGAAATTCACTGAAAAACCATAGGTTTCAGGGATGTTATAGTTAGTTGGACATTTCACTCGTATAAAACTATAGAAATTCCCCTGTTATGAGTTAGTTCAGCTAAGTATAACTTCGCGCCCGCAATGCACTGCTGATGACGTCACATATTACATCATTCATGACATGGTCAGTGACATCCCTGATGACATCACTGATGACATCTCAAATGACATCATTGATGACATTGAGGGAGGGGGCCACTCAGCCCCCCTCCTGGAGCCCTTGATGAGCCTGGGGACGCCACCCCCCAGGGCCGGCTCTTGCAGTGTCCCGGGGTGCCCACCCCCGGGACACTGCTGTTTGCTATGGCAGGGTGGGAGCATGGCTCCTGCCCTGTCATAGCAAACTCTGCTTTGGATTTTGGAAGCAAGAGCTTTTCCACAAGGGGAGCTGCATGTCTGCAGCTCCCCGTGTGGAAAAGCAATGCTGGCTCCCGCAGGAGGCAGGGAGTCGGCGGGACCGTGGGGACATTGGGGCTCCCCCCACGGTCCCATTCACAGAGGCCAGGCCCTGGGAGATGGGGTCCCCGGTGCCAGAAGTGGCCCATGAGGGGGGCCACGCGGCCCCCCTACCCTCTATTAAAAAAAAAAAAAAAGGCCGGCCCGAGGGATGGGGTCCCCAGGGCCATAATTGGCCTGAGGAGGGGGGCCACGCGGCCCCCCTCCATATATATATATTTTTTTTAAAGTCTGGCCATGCCCCGGGGGATGGGGTCCCCGGGGCCAAAATTGGCCTTGGGAGGGGGGCCACACAGCCCCCCTAGTTAAAAAAAAGCAAGAAAAAAAGCTGCCATCTCGCCGGAGGCCACGCTCCCTTTCTCCACCACTCTGCAAACACGCCCCCCTGGCGCGTTGTTAGATGGGGAATTAATTCCCCTTGAATACTGAGGGTCCCTGGGGGCCAACTAGCCCAACAGGTACCTCCAGTAAGTGCCAGAAGCCGCGTTTGCAGAGTGGTGTACAAAGGGGCGTTACCTCCGACCACCTCTCTGCAACGCAGCTCTGTGGCACTTACTGGAGAGGTGCCTGGTGGGCTAGTTGGCCCCCAGGGACCCTCAGAATTCAAGGGGACTTAATCCCCCAACTTACAATGCGCCAGGGGGCGCGTGTGCTCAGTGGTGCAGGGAGGGGGCGGGGCCTGACAGAACAAGTGTGCAAACACGCCCCTGGCGCATTGTAAATTGGGGATTAAGTCCCCTTGAATCCTGAGGGTCCCTGAGGGCCAACTAGCCCACCAGGTACCTCCAGTATGTGCCACAGAGCTGTGTTGCAGAGAGGTGGTCCGAGGCCAGCGCCCGCTTCACACCACTCTGCAAACGCGCCTCTTGGCGCACTGGTGGTGGGGCAATGAGGTCCTCTTGTATTCTGAGGACCTCAGGACACAAGTGGACTTCATCCCCTGAGCAGCAGTGGTGTAAAAAGGGGGTGTGGCCACGGACCACCTCTCTGCAATCCAGCTCTGTGGCGCATATTGGAGGTACCTGGTGGGCTAGTTGGCCCCCAGGGACCCTTAGTATTCAAGGGGAATTAATTCCCCTACTAACAACGCACCAGGGGGCGCGTTTGCAGAGTGGTGGAGAAAGGGGGCGTGGCCTTTGTCTACCTCTCAGCAATCCCACTGCGTGGGGCTTACTGGAGGTAAGAGGTAAGCTAGTTGGCCCCTAAAGGACCCCCAGCAGCGAAGGGACTTCAATCCCCATCCAGAGCGTGCCAGGAGCGCGTTTGTAGAGTGGTGGGCAAAGGGGCGTGGCCTGCCCTTCAAACTTAGCAATGCTGCTCTGTGGGACTTACTGGAGGTAATAGGAGGAGTAGTTGGCCCCAAGGATGTCCTTGGGGGCCAGCTACCCTCTTGTTACCTCCAGTAAGTCCCACACAGTGGGATTGCTAAGACGTCTTCGGAGGCCATGCCCCCCTTTCTCCACCATCCTGCAAACGAGTCTCCTGGCAGACTACGGGATGGGGGATGAAGTCCAATTTACTCCTGAGGGACTTTGGGGGCCAAGAAGCCCTACTGGAACCTCCTGTAAGCCCTTTGCACCAGAATTCCTGAGCGCTGGTCAGAGGTCCAGCACCCTTTCTCCACCACTCTGCAAACACGACTACTAGTTAAAGAAGTGTTTGCAATGTAATAGGTTTCGCATTTGCAAGAATTAGAGCTATTGGCGTTGTAAATGCAAAAGTTTTTACTAATGTTTTTGGAGTGGAGTGGATGTACGTTGTGTGTAGTGGAATTATGTGGTATGTTGTGCAGTGAAATTATGTGGATAGAAAGTATGTGGTATTTAGTGTATAGGAATTATGTAGAGTGGGATTATGTGTTATGGAGAGTAATTATGTGGTATGGTAGTCTGTGTTGTGGAGTGGTAACCTCAGGTTTAGTCTTCCTCGTTTCCATAGAAGCTCAACTATGAACTCAGTGAGACAAAAAAGATGGAATCACTGAGGAGCACTTGTGGACCTAGTCAGAGGTATGAGCAGGGCCACTGGAATTATGTGACTGTTTGGCTGCACCGACTTTCGCACAATTATACATTTTCTGCATTAGCCACATAATTCATCATCTGCACCCTAATCTGCAGATTTGAACAAAAAAGCCTTGTTTCTAGCTGAAGCGGGTCAAACGTTACCAAAAATGCAGCGACAAGTGTTACAGCGTGGTGGAAGGCCCTTTGCAAACTTAGAATGGTCACGCGTTACTTTTTGCTAAATGTGGGTGTTAAATTGCTACTAATGGTGTGCAAGCCACTCTTGCTTCCCTCTGCGCCTCTCTTGCCTCTTTCTACATTTCTGTTGCTTCTTTCTGCACGTTTCTTTCTTTTTCTGCACTTCTCTTGACCTCATTCTGCAAATCTCATGTACTTTCTGCACCTCTCTTCCCTCTTTCAGCACGCCTGTTGCCTCTTTCTGAACATCATTTGCTTCTTTCTGCACCCCTGTTGTCTCTTTCTGCACACGTCTTCCCTCTTTCTGTACCTTTCCTGCCTGTTTTTGCATCTCAGTTGCCACTATCTGCACTTTTCTTGCTTCTTTCTACACCTCTGTTGCTTCTTTTCAGCAATTCTCTTGCCTCTTTGTGCACTTCTCTTGCCTGTTTCTGCACCTCTCTTGCCCCTTTTTGCACCTCTATTGGCTCTTTCTGCACCTCACTTGCTCCTTTCTACACTTCTCTTGCCTCTTTCTGCACCCCTGTTGCTTCATTCTGCACTTTCCATGCTTCTTTCTGCACCTGTCTTGCTTCTTTCTGCACCCCTGTTGTCTCTTTATGTACCTCTTTTGACTCTTTTTGCACTTTTCTTGCCTTTTTCTGCACCTCTCTTCCCTCTTTCTGCACGTCTGTTGCCTCTTTCTGCACCTCATTTGCTTCTTTGTGCACCTCTGTTGTCTCTTTCAGCACTCGTATTCCCTCTTTCTGTACCTTTCCTGCCTGTTTTTGCATCTCATTTGCCTCTTTCTGCACTCTTCTTGCTTCTTTCTACGCCTCTGTTGCTTCTTTCAGCAATTCTCTTGCCTCTTTGTGAACTTCTCTTGCCTGTTTCTGCACCTCTCTTGCCTGTTTCTGCACCTCTCTTGCCTCTTTTTCCACCTCTGTTGGCTCTTTCTGCACCTCACTTGCTCCTTTCTAGACTTTTCTTGCTTCTTTGTGCACCCCTGTTGCTTCATTCTGCAATTTCCATGCTTCTTTCTGCACCTGTCTTGCTTCTTTCTGCACCTCTGTTGTCTATGTACCTCTTTTGCCTCTTTCTGCACTTTTCTTGCCTTTTACTGCACCTCTCTTCCCTCTTTCTGCATGTCTGTTACCTCTTTCTGCACCTCATTTGCTTCTTTCTTCACCCCTGTTGTCTCTTTCTGCAGTCGTCTTCCCTCTTTCTGTACCTTTGTTCCTGTTTTTGTATGTCACTTGCTTCTTTCTGCACTTTTCTTGCTTCATTCTAAACCTCTGTTGCTTCTTTCAGCAATTCTCTTGCCTCTTTGTGCACTTCTCTTGCCTGTTTCTGTACTTCTCTTGCCTCTTTCTGCACCCCTGTTGCTTCATTCTGCACTTTCCATGCTTCTTTCTGCACCTGTCTTGCTTCTTTCTGCACCCCTGTTGTCTCCTAAAGTATCTCTTTTGCCTCTTTCTGCACTTTTCTTGCCTTTTTCTGCACCTCTCTTCCCTCTCTCTGCACGTCTGTTGCCTCTTTCTGCACCTCATTTGCTTCTTTCTGCACCCCTGTTGTCTCTTTCTGCACTCGTCTCCCTTCTTTCTGTACCTTCCATGCCTGTTTTTGCATCTCACTTGCCTCTTTCTGCACTTTTCTTGCTTCTTTCTACATCTCTGTTGCTTCTTTCAGCAATTCTCTTGCCTCTTTCTGCACTTCTCTTGCCTGTTTCTGCACCTATCTTGCCTCTTTTTGCACCTCTGTTGCATCATTCTGCACTTTCCATGCTTCTTTCTGCACCCGTCTTGCTTATTTCTGCACCCCTGTTGTCTCTTTATGTACCTCTTTTGCCTCTTTCTGCACTTTTCTTGCCTTTTTCTGTACCTCTCTTCCCTCTTTCTGCACGTCTGTTGCCTCTTTCTGCACCTCATTTGCTTCTTTCTGCACCCCTGTTGTTTCTTTCTGCAGTCGTCTTCCCTTTTTCTGTACCTTTCCTGCCTGTTTTTGCATCTCACTTGCCTCTTTCTGAGTTTTCTTGCTTATTTCTGTGAGAAGTTGGCCTGGCATATGCTGTCCACTAATTATAGTGGCACCTTGCACCAGTCCAAACAACCCCTTATTGGAGATAGGTTAAAGACAACCTTTATTGAAAGCTATCCTAGTGGTAGCTATGGAGAGCAGCCTTCAGGCTAAGTCTTGGAGGAATGTAAAGCAGCTTGTTTTACCAGTCTATAATCTCTTGAGTGACCAAATGAAAGAGGACCACACCAGGTATATATTCAAAATATATGTATTTATTGTTAAACACACCCCTCTAGTCTCTTTATGAGGCTAGAGTTCGAAATACATAAGTTATAAGTTAGTTATCTACAGTAATAGCACAAATACACGTTTGAGCCCTAGGGCGTACCAAACCATATACCAATAAAGTGGTATAAGAACCACGACTGAGCTAGACACAGGGCCTAGAGCCTGTAGAAGTGCTTGGACCACAAGGAACCACCCAAGGTAGTGACACAGGGGACCCACGGGGACGCGTGCAGTGTATGAACACAGCCGCGAATCGCCGTTGACTTCTATGGGGAAAGTCGCGGTTGGAATTTAAAAGAAAAGGGACACTTAGAGGAGGACTTGGAGCAAACCCTTTGAGAACTAGGCTGTTCTAGTGTCAATACCCACGGGAGCACCGGAGTACTCGAGTTACCTCACCCTGGGGAGCCGGGTGCATAGGTGTCTTTCGGGGTTGGGTTTCGTCGTCGCTTTCAATGGCGATCTGCTGCAAAGTGCTGCTGGCGGCCAAGTCGAAAGTGTTCGGGTGGATCCAAAGGTGGATCGAAGATTTGAAGAACCTGAAAGCAGAGGGGACAGAGTCTGGGTCACTAGCCAGTGACCAGGAAGGCGATGAGCAGATGCCCACCGATGTCGAGTGCTTCAGGTAGGTTGACGGTTGTCTTGACTCTTCAGCCACGAGGTCCAGGAGGCGTCGACAATGACCAGGAGCTGGATTCGAGCTGTCCCACGACGTCTGTCGATTGCAGGTGTGTTGTCGTCCAGATTGGACCCAACAAGCCTTGGCAACGGCAAGTCTTGTGGAAATGGAAGAAGGACGATGTTGCAGACCAGCAAGGTCTGTGGGACTCACCCAGCGAAGGTAAGTCAGGGAACGCCTGGAGCAACCAGGGAGCCCAAGCAGAAGAAGATTGGCCTTTGGGAGGGCCTTCTAGACAATGGACTAGCGACCGCGAAGGAGCCTCAAGTCGACGCACGTGGAGCTGGCTCACAGGACACTCGTGGAGTGGAGGCCAGTGATCTTCAATGCAGTCGGTGCTGGAGGCTGGGGCTACTCGGAGCCCAAAGCACGACTTCGTGAGAGACCCAGAAGAGGATGCACTTGCAAATGCGATCGGTGTCCAGGGGTCATGGTTCCACGTTACCCATGACAGCTACGGGCCTCAGCTTTGCTGGGGACTCAGGGCAGCCTCGGGGAAGTCTGGAAATCCACCTCTGGTGATGCAAAGACTTCGGCGTCCGGCGGGAGCTTCAGTGATGCAGACTGGACAATTGCTTCTTTGGTGCCTGCCAAGCAGGGGAGTCACTCCTTGACCCCAAGGGAGATTCTTCAGTCCTCTAATCTTGAAGTAGAGCGTCGAAGGTCCAGGATTCTGTGTCAGAGTTTCGTCCAGGTTAATCTAAAGTCCTAAGGACTGGGGTCCCATACTTATACTAAGGTAGGGGGTTGGACATACTCTGTGGACCCACCTATGGGAGGGTCAGGGCAGAGGGGTGGTTACACCCCTTTCCCTTTGTCCAGTTTCACGCCAGAGCAGGGGCTGGAAGCCCCTGAGCCGGTTTGAACTGGGGTATGCACAGGGACACCAAATGTGCCCCCAGTGCAGGACTTCAAAGAACCAGAGAGTGCTCCCGCCCAGCCCCAATACACACTATCCTGTCTGGGGAGGTGGTTACACCTCCCTGGGACAGGAAACCTATTGTCCAGGCCTCCCCTGCCGGAGTTTCGGTCAGCAGCAGGAGGCCAGACTCGTGTCTGTGGCAGCGGCATCCATTTTGTGATGCCAGGGCTCTGGAAAGTCAGTACCGGGTATACCGGTGTGTACATGTCTCTCCCTCTAGAAGGGTGGAATGCTACCCCCGCCGCCAGAACTGGTGGGGGGTAGTATTCCAAGATGTTTGACACCAAACACGACATGTTTCCGTGCAGCCATCCCAAAGTTAGCATTTAACGCGAGGTTATAATGCGCTTAAGAGTATATGGTCGGGCTGCACTACAAACAGCATCAGAGAAGGGTCTCCGAACGCTGCAGAGGGGCCCAGCTCATGCAGGGGCACCCTCTCACATAGGAACCACGCACTCTGCCTTCAGGATTGATAAGGCCTGCCATAGGAGTGACTTATAGGTTTATATGTGTGTATGTATGTAGTGATATAGGTAGCCTATATCACAGTAAGGGGTGCATGCCCCACCTTACCCAGGCTGCAGTAGCAGACCTGTGGTGTCCTTTTGGCTGGCCTTCCAGGGGTGGCACAATACATGCTTCAGCCCCTGGCAGGCCTCTGAGGTACCTATGCCCTGGGTACATAGTATACCATATACTAGGGACTTATAAGGGCACTCCAGATTCCAATCAGAGATGTGCCTAAGGCACATGGAAACCATTTTAGAGAGGAAGCAGCTAGGCTGGGGTTCTGATTAGCAGGGCCCCAGCCAGACTAAAGTCGAAAAACAGTGAAGCATCAGCAAAAAGTGGGGGTACCCATGTGAAGCAGATCCTACTCTCCTACACAACCCCCCAAACGTAGGGACATTAAACTAACCTTGCCCAGTTAAGTCTTCATGTTCTAAGTGGAAGTACCTAGAGAGTCCATCTGCATTGGCATGGTTACTCCCAGGTCTATGTTCCACTGTGAAGTCCATCCCCTGTAGGGAAATGGACCACCTAAGCAGTTTGGGGTTTTCACCCTTCATTTGTTTTAGACATAAGAGGGGCTTATGGTCTGTTTGAACAAGGAAGTGAGTACCAAACAAGTATGGCCTCAACTTCTTCAGAGCCCAGACCACAGCAAAGGCCTCCCTCTCAATGGCTGACCAACGTTTCTCTCTAGGGGTCAGCCTTCTGCTAATAAAAGCTACTGGCTGATCCTGACCTTCATCATTCAATTGTGACAGTACAGCCCCTACCCCCAATTCAGATGCATCTGTTTGGACAATGAACTTCTTGGAGTAATCAGGACTCTGTAGAATGGGAGCAGTGCACATGGCCTGCTTTAGGTCATCAAATGCCTTTTGACAGCTAACTGTCCACTGAACCTTTTTGGGCATTTTCTTGGAAGTTAAGTCATTCAGGGGTGTCACTATTGATCCATACCCCTTGACAAATCTCCTATAGTACCCAGTCAGGCCTAAAAGGCTCTCACCTGAGTCTGGGTAGTTGGAGCAGTCCAGTCCATGATGGTCTGGATCTTGCTCTGCAGTGGTTGAACCTGGCCTCCACCCACAAGGTGGCCCAGGTACACAACCTGACTCTGCCCTATCTGGCACTTGGTGGCCTTGATAGTCAGGCCTGCTTTCTGCAGGGCCTGCAAAACATTTCTGAGGTGGACCAGGTGATCCTCCCAGGTTGGAGCTAAAGACAGCAATATCATCTAGATATGCTGCACTATAGGCTTCCAGACCTGTAAGGACTGTATTCACCAACCTCTGAAAAGTGGCAGGTGCATTCTTCAGACCAAAGGGCATCACCACAAATTGATAATGCCCACTAGGGGTTGAGAATGCTGTCTTTGGCTTTGTATCATCAGCTAGTCTGATCTGCCAGTAGCCAGCTGTCAGGTCAAATGTGCTTAGATACTTGGCTGAGGCCAAAGTGTCTATTAGCTCATCTGCCCTAGGTATTGGATGGGCATCAGTCCTAGTGAGTGCATTGAAACCCCTGTAGTCCACACAAAACCTCATCTCTCTTTTCCCACCATTGGTGTGAGGTTTTGGCACAAGGACCACTGGACTAGCCCAAGGGCTATCGGAGGGTTCAATAACTCCCAAATCCAACATCTTCTGGACTTCTGTCCTGATACAGTCCCTGACATGGTCAGGTTGCCTATAAATCTTATTTTTAATAGGCAGACTGTCCCCAGTGTCCACTTCATGAGTGCACCAGGTAGTCTGACTGGGTGTCAGTGAGAATATGTGCCTGAACTGATTGAGCACCTGTCTGCAATCAGTTTGCTGCTGGGCAGTGAGGCTGCCTGCCAAGGCTACACCATCCACTGACCCATCATCAGGGTTCTGTGAGAGCAGGTCAGGGAGTGGGTCACTCTCTTCCTCCTGTCCCTCATCAGTAGCCATGAGCAAGCCCATGTCTGCCCTGTCCACATATGGTTTTAACCTGTTGACATGGAGAACCCTGTGGGGACTCCTGGGTGTTCCTAGGTCGACTAAATAGGTAACCTCACCCTTCTGTTCAACAATGGTATGGGGTCCACTCCATTTGTCTTGGAGAGCTGCTGGGGCCACTGGCTCCAACACCCACACCTTCTGTCCTGGCTGGTAAACAGTCAGTACAGCCTTTTGGTCATGCCAGGCTTTTTGAAGTTCCTGGCTAGCCTCAAGGTTTTTAGTTGCCTTTTTCATGTACTCAGCCATCCGGGAGCGGAGACCAAGTACATAGTCCACTATGTCTTGCTTTGGGGGCTTGAGAGGTAACTCCCATCCTTCCTTCACCAAGCACAATGGACCCCTGACAGGGTGACCAAACAAAAGTTCAAAAGGGCTGTAGCCAACCCCTTTTGAGGCACCTCCCTGTATGCAAATAAAAGGCAGGGCAAGAGTATGTCCCATCTTCGCCTAAGCTTTTCTGGGAGCCCTTTAATCATGCCCTTCAAGGTTTTGTTGAATCTCTCAACTAAACCATTGCATTGTGGGTGATAGGGTGTGGTGAACTTGTAAGTCACTCCACACTCCTTCCACATTGCTTTTAAGTATCCAGACATAAAGTTAGCACCCCTGTCTGATACAACCTCCTTAGGGAAGCCCACTCTTGAGAAAATTCCCAGGAGGGCTCTTGCCACCACAGGTGCTGTAGTGGTCCTAAGGGGAATAGCCTCTGGGTACCTGGTGGCATGATCCACTACCACCAGGATAAACCTGTGCCCAGATGCTGTTTGGGGATCCATGGGACCAACAATGTCAATCCCCATCCTTTCAAAGGGAACCCCCACCACAGGTAGTGGTATCAGGGGGCCTTTGTAGTGCCACCTGCCTTGCCACTGGCCTGGCAGGTTACACAGGAGCGACAAAACTCCTTGGTGTCTTCAGACATGTGGGGCCAGTGAAAGTGAGGGACAATTCTGTCCCAAGTCTTGTTCTGGCCCAGGTGACCTGCTAAGGGAATGTCATGGGCTAGGGTCAATAGGAAGGCCCTGAACTTCAGAGGTATAACCAACCTCCTGGTGGCACCAGGCTTGGGGTCTCTACACTCTGAGTACAAGAGTCCATCATCCCAATACACAGTATGGGGACCACTAGCTTTCCCAGCAGCCTCAGCAGCAGCTTGCTGTCTGAGGGGTTCAAGAGAGGGGCAGCTCTGCTGCTCCTGGCTCAGATCTGCCCTGGAAGGGCCCCCTGTCCCCAAGAACTCAACCTGGTCAGGTTCAAGCTCCTCTGGGACAGTTCCTTCCTCAGGACTGAGATCATCCCCCTCAAGAGACTGATCTTCCTTCTGAGCCAAGGGGAAGGCACTGCCTTTACCCTACTACTCCTCTTCTTGGAGGGCACTTGGTCCATTATTCCAGAATCCAAGGCCTGTTCAGTGTTAGACATTTTGGCTTGTGACCTGGTCACAGCAAACACATCTGCAGGGATGCCCAGCATTTCTGCATGGGTCCTGAGCTCCACTTCTGCCCAAGCTGAAGTTTCTAAGTCATTGCCAAGCAAGCATTCAACGGGTAGGTCTGCACTTACCACAACCTTCTTAAGGCCAGTTACCTCTCCCCAGGAGAAGTTAACAACTGCCAGAGTATGGTCTGTTCTGACGTTGCTAGCATTGGTCACTTGGTACATTTCACCAAGTATAATCTGCCCAGGATTCACAAGGTCTTGTGTCACCATGGTGACACTTGCCCCTGTGTCCCTAAATGCCAAAGCCTCTTTTCCATTGATTAAGGGCTGTTGCCTGTACTTGCCCAGATTACTGGGACTCACAGAGGAGGTCACATCCATGCCTCCATCACAGACTAGGACAGCCTGAGTGAGTTCTCTGACTAGGTCAGAGCTCATCTCCTTACCCATGGTCAACCCTACTAAACCCTTGGCTTGTGTAGTCCCACCACTAATTGTAACTGCACTAGGGGGAGCAGGTGCCTTAGGGGCATTGGTGGGGGCTGGAGTAGAGTCTTTGGACTTGGTGCAATCACTGGTCCAGTGGGTCTTTTGCTTACAGACCTTGCACCATGGTTTCTTTTGGCCTCTTCCCTTATTAGACTGTGAATCCCCACCTGAAGAAGATTTTTGGGGGCCTTGTGAAGACTTTTGGTCTTTACCCTTCTCCCCACCCTTATCAGAGTTTTTAGAATCTTGCTTCTTAGGGTCACCACCTTGGTTCTGTACCTTCTGCCTCACCCTGGTTCTGACCCATTTGTCTGCCTTCTTTCCCAATTCTTGGGAGAGGTCAGATCAGAGTCCACCAGGTGCTGATGCAACAGCTGATTTTGACAATTGTTAAGGATCTGCTCCCTCATGATAAGATTGTACAACACTGTGAAGTCACATACCTTACTGCCCAATAACCAACCTTCCAGAGCCTTGGCAGAACAATCAACAAAGTCCACCCAGTCTTGAGTCTGTGCCTTTTGGGTATCTCTGAACTTTAACCTGTATTGTTCAGTGGTTAGGCCAAACCCATCAATCAGAGCACTCTTCAAGACTTTGTAATTATCAGCATCCTCCTCTCTAACAGTGAGGAGCTTATATCTACCTTTGTCTGCAAAGGAGAGCCACAAGATTGCTGCCCACTGCTCCTGAGGGACCCTCTGTACTTTACAGGCCCTCTCTAGAGCAGTTATCCATTTGTGGATGTCATCCCCACTCTGGTAGGGAGGGACAATCTTGCTCAGGTTTCTATGGTCATAAGACCTTTCCCTATCTCTGGGGAAATTGCTGCCACCCTGGGACTCTAGTCCCATCTTTTTTCTCTCTTTGTAGAGATCTAGGGACTCCCTGTCTATAGCCAACTGCTGTTTTCTGAGTTCAAGCTGGGCTTGCTCATACTCAATCAGTCTCTTTCTCCTGTCATGAGAGGATTCTCTCTTATGAGAGGAGACAGAGGTCCCTATTGAGGTGTCAGAGTGGTTAGACTCCTGAGAAGGAGATCTAGACCTTCTGGGCACACTCACAATTCTTCCTGGGGGACAAAGGGGAGGTCATTCTGATCCTCCTCCTCCTCCACAGGAGGAATTGCGTTCTCCAGGTCAAGGTCATTTTCACCTTCCTGGCCAGTTTCAGAGGGGGGCCTGGGTTTCTTCACCCCTGACCCCTTCCTCATCTTCTGCCCCACCCTCTCTGCCTACCCCTTCAGACCCTAGGGGCCTGCTGAGATCATCAGCCAGTAACACCTCCCTGAGGTGTTGGGTGCTGGCACTTTTGCCTGCCTTCAGCTTCCTAGTATTGCATAATGCTCTCAATTCCAAGAATGGGAGTTTATCATACTTGGAGGGCAGAAGCCCACTGGCTTCTGGCAAGGACTCACTGGGTCCTGGCTTTGAAGACATTACTAGTGAGGTGTGGTGTATGCACTACCTACTCTAGTGTGGCCTACTAAACTCTCTTGAGTGGTAGAAAGGGTGTGCTATCCCTTAACACACAACTCTAAGTTCAGTAGAACTTACTGTATACTAAGCTTGATTTATATGTACCTTAGGTACCCTTAGTGGTTTTCAGTTGATCAATTCAATTGAGATTATCTGGTAAAACAATAGCAAGCTGGAATCCCACACGCTGCACACCAAAGTGAGAAGTTGGCCTGGCATATGCTGTCCACTAATTATAGTGGGCACCTTGCACCAGTCCAAACAACCCCTTATTGGAGATAGGTTAAAGACAACCTTTATTGAAAGCTATCCTAGTGGTAGCTATGGAGAGCAGCCTTCAGGCTAAGTCTTGGAGGAATGTAAAGCAGCTTGTTTTACCAGTCTATAATCTCTTGAGTGACCAAATGAAAGAGGACCACACCAGGTATATATTCAAAATATATGTATTTATTGTTAAACACACCCCTCTAGTCTCTTTATGAGGCTAGAGTTCGAAGTACATAAGTTATAAGTTAGTTATCTACAGTAATAGCACAAATACACGTTTGAGCCCTAGGGGCGTACCAAACCATATACCAATAAAGTGGTATAAGAACCACGACTGAGCTAGACACAGGCCTAGAGCCTGTAGAAGTGCTTGGACCACAAGGAACCACCCAAGGTAGTGACACAGGGGACCCACGGGGGACGCGTGCAGTGTATGAACACAGCCGCGAATCGCCGTTGACTTCTATGGGGAAAGTCGCGGTTGGAATTTAAAAGAAAAGGGACACTTAGAGGAGGACTTGGAGCAAACCCTTTGAGAACTAGGCTGTTCTAGTGTCAATACCCACGGGAGCACTGGAGTACTCGAGTTACCTCACCCTGGGGAGCCGGGTGCAAAGGTGTCTTTCGGGGTCGGGTTTCGTCGTCGCTTTCAATGGCGATCTGCTGCAAAGTGCTGCTGGTGGCCAAGTCGAAAGTGTTCGGGTGGATCCAAAGGTGGATCGAAGATTTGAAGAACCTGAAAGCAGAGGGGACAGAGTCTGGGTCACTAGCCAGTGACCAGGAAGGCGATGAGCAGATGCCCACCGATGTCGAGTGCTTCAGGTAGGTTGACAGTTGTCTTGATTCTTCAGCCACGAGGTCCAGGAGGCGTCGACGACAACCAGGAGCTGCAATTCAAGCTCTCTCACGAAGTTTGTCGATTGCAGGGGTGTCAGCGACCGAATTGGACCCAACAAGCCTTGGCAACAGCAAGTCTCATGGAAATGGAAGAAGGACGATGTTGCAAACCAGCAAGGTCTGTGAGACTCACCCAGCAAGGGTAAGTCAGGGCATGCCTGGAGCAACTAGAGAGCCCAAGCAGAAGAAGATTGGCCTTCGGGAGGGCCTACTAGCCAATGGACTAGCGACTGCAAAGGAGCCTCGAGTCGACGCACGTGGAGCTAGCTCACAGGACACTCGTGGAGTGGAGGCCAGTGATATTTAGTGCAGTCGGTGCTGGAGGCTGGGGCTACTAGGAGCCCAAAGCACGACTTCATGGGAGACCCAGAAGAGGATGCACTTGCAAACGTGATCGGTGTCCAGGGGTCACGGTTCCACGTTACCCACGACAGCTGCGGGCCTCAGCTTTGCTGGGGACTCAGGGCAGTCTTGGGGAAGTCTGGAAATCTATCTCTGGTGATGCAAAGACTTCGGCGTCCGGCGGGAGCTTCAGAGATGCAGACCGGACAATTGCTTCTTTGGTGCCTGCCAAGCAGGAGAGTCACTCCTTGACCCCAAGGGAGATTCTTCAGTCCTCTAATCTTGAAGTAGAGCGTCGAAGGTCCAGGATTCTGTGTCAGAGTTTTGTCCAGGTTAATCTAAAGTCCTAAGGACTGGGGTCCCATACTTATTCTAAGGTAGGGGGTTGGACATACTCTGTGGACCCACCTATGGGAGGGTCAGGGCAGAAGGGTGGTTACACCCCTTTCCCTTTGTCCAATTTCGCGCCAGAGCAGGGGCTGGAAGCCCCTGAGCCGTTTTGAACTGGGGTATGCACAGGGACACCAAATGTGCCCCCAGTGCAGGACTTCAAAGCACCAGAGAGTTCTCCCGTCCAGCCCCAATACACACTATCCTGTCTGGGGAGGTGGTTACACCTCCCTGGGACAGGAAAACTATTGTCCAGGCCTCCCCTGCCGGAGTTTCGGTCAGCAGCAGGAGGCCAGACTCGTGTCTGTGGCAGCGGCATCCATTTTGTGATGCCAGGGCTCTGGAAAGTCAGTACCGGGTATACCGGTGTGTACATGTCTCTCCCTCTAGAAGGGTGGAATGCTACCCCCGCCTCCAGAACTGGCGGGGGGGTAGTATTCCAAGATGTTTGACACATAACACGACATGTTTCCGTGCAGCCATCCCAAAGTTAGCATTTAACGCGAGGTTATAATGCGCTTAAGAGTATATGGTCGGGCTGCACTACAAACAGCATCAGAGAAGGGTCTCTGAACGCTGCAGAGGGGCCCAGCTCATTCAGGGGCACCCTCTCACATAGGAACCACGCACTCTGCCTTCAGGATTGATAAGGCCTGCCATAGGAGTGACTTATAGGTTTATATGTGTGTATGTATGTAGTGATATAGGTAGCCTATATCACAGTAAGGGGTGCATGCCCCACCTTACCCAGGCTGCAGTAGCAGACCTGTGGTGTCCTTTTGGCTTGCCTTCCAGGGGTGGCACAATACATGCTTCAGCCCCTGGCAGGCCTCTGAGGTACCTATGCCCTGGGTACATAGTATACCATATACTAGGGACTTATAAGGGCACTCCAGATTCCAATCAGAGATGTGCCTAAGGCACATGGAAACCATTTTAGAGAGTAAGCAGCTAGCCTGGGGTTCTGATTAGCAGGGCCCCAGCCAGACTAAGGTCGAAAAACAGTGAAGCATCAGCAAAAAGTGGGGGTACCCATGTGAAGCAGATCCTATTCTCCTTCACTTTCTACACCTCTGTTGCTGCTTTCAGCAATTCTCTTGCCTCTTTGTGCACTTCTCTTGCCTGTTTCTGCATCTCTCTTGCCTCTTTTTGCACCTCTGTTGGCTCTTTCTGCACCTCACTTGCTCATTTCTACACTTCTCTTTCCTCTTTCTGCACCCCTGTTGCTTTATTCCGCGCTTTCCATGCTTCTTTTGGCACCTGTCTTGCTTCTTTCTGCACTCCTGTTGTCTCTTTATGTACCTCTTTTGCCTCTTTCTGCACTTTTCTTGCCTTTTTCTACACCTCTCTTCCCTCTTTCTGCACCTCATTTGCTGCTTTCTGCACCCCTGTTATCTCTTTCTGGACTCGTCTTCCCTCTTTCTGTACCTTTCCTGCCTGTTTTTGCATCTCACTTGCCTCTTTCTGCACTTTTCTTGCTTCTTTCCACACCTCTGTTGCTTCTTTCAGCAATTCTCTTGCCTCTTTGTGCACTTCTCTTGCCTGTTTCTGCACCTCTCTTGCCTCTTTTTGCACCTCTGTTGCTTCATTCTGCACTTTCCATGCTTCTTTCTGCACCTGTCTTGCTTCTTTCTCCACCCATGTTGTCTCTTTATGTACCTCTTTTGCTTCTTTCAGCAATTCTCTTGCCTCTTTGTGCACTTCTCTTGCCTGTTTCTGCACCTCTCTTGCTTCTTTTTGCACCTCTATTGCTTCATTCTGCACTCTCCATGCTTCTTTATGCACCTGTCTTGCTTCTTTCTGCACCCCTGTTGTCTCTTTATGTACCTCTTTTGCCTCTTTCTGCACTTTTCTTGCCTTTTTCTGCACCTCTCTTCCCTATTTCTGCACGTCTGTTGCCTCTTTCTGCACCTCATTTGCTTCTTTCTGCACCCCTGTTGTCTCTTTCTGCACTCGTCTTCCCTCTTTCTGTACCTTTCCTGCTTGTTTTTGCATCTTACTTGCCTCTTTTCTTGCTTCTTACTATACCTCAGTTGCTTCTTTCAGCAATTGTCTTGCCTCTTTGTGCACTTCTCTTGCCTGTTTCTGCACTTCTCTTGCCTCTTTCTGCACCCCTGTTGCTTCATTCTGCACTTTCCATGCTTCTTTCTGCACCTGTCTTGCTTCTTTCTGCACCCCTGTTGTCTCTTTATGTACCTCTTTTGCCTCTTTCTGCACTTTTCTTGGCTTTTTCTGCACCTCTCCTCCCTCTTTCTGCACGTCTGTTGCCTCTTTCTGCACCTCATTTGCTTCTTTCTGTACCCCTGTTGTCTCTTTCTGCACTCGTCTTCCCTCTTTCTGTAACTTTCCTGCCGGTTTCTGCATCTCACTTGCCTCTTTCTGCACTTTTCTTGCTTCTTTCTACACCTCTGTTGATTCTTTCAGCAATTCTCTTGCCTCTTTGTGCACTTCTCTTGCCTGTTTCTGCACCTCTCTTGCTTCTTTGTGCACCTCTGTTGGCTCTTTCTGCACCTCACTTGCTCCTTTCTACACTTCTCTTGTCTCTTTCTGCACCCCTGTTGCTTCATTCTGCACTTTCCATGCTTCTTTCTGCACCTGTCTTGCTCCTTTCTGCACCCCTCTTGTCTCTTTATGTACCTCTTTTGCCTCTTTTTGCACTTTTCTTGCATTTTTCTGCAGTTCTCTTCCCTCTTTCTGCACATCTGTTGCCTCTTTCTGCACCTCATTTGCTTCTTTCTGCACCCCTGTTGTCTCTTTCTGCACTCGTCTTCCCTCTGTCTGTACCTTTGCTGCCTGTTTTTCCATCTCACTTGCCTCTTTCTGCACTTTTCTTTCTTCTTTCTACACCTCTGTTGCTTCTTTCAGCAATTCTCTTGCCTCTTTCTGCACTTCTCTTGCCTGTTTCTGCACTTCTCTTGTCTCTTTCTGCACCCCTGTTGCTTCATTCTGCACTTTCCATGCTTCTTTCTGCACCTGTCTTGCTTCTTTCTTCACCCCTGTTGTCTCTTTATGTACCTCTTTTGCCTCTTTCTGCACTTTTCTTGCATTTTTCTGCACCTCTCTTCCCTCTTTCTGCACGTCTGTTGTCTCTCTCTGCACCTCATTTGCTTCTTTCTGCACCCCTGTTGTCTCTTTCTGCACTCGTCTTCCCTCTTTCTGTACCTTTCCTGCCTGTTTTTGCATCTCACTTGCCTCTTTCTGCACTTTTCTTGCTTCTTTCTACACCTCTGTTGCTGCTTTCAGCAATTCTCTTGCCTCTTTGTGCACTTCTCTTGCCTGTTTCTGTACCTCTCTTGCCTCTTTTTGCACCTCTGTTGGCTCTTTCTGCACCTCACTTGCTCATTTCTACACTTCTCTTGCCTCTTTCTGCACCCCTGTTGCTTTATTCCGCACTTTCCATGCTTCTTTCGGCACCTGTCTTGCTTCTTTCTGCACCCCTGTTGTCTCTTTATGTACCTCTTTTGCCTCTTTCTGCACTTTTCTTGCCTTTTTCTACACCTCTCTTCCTTCTTTCTGCACGTCTGTTGCCTCTTTCTGCACCTCATTTGCTGCTTTCTGCACCCCTGTTCTCTCTTTCTGGACTTGTCTTCCCTCTTTCTGTACTTTTCCAGCCTGTTTTTGCATCTCACTTGCCTCTTTCTGCACTTTTCTTGCTTCTTTCCACACCTCTGTTTCTTCTTTCAGCATTTCTCTTGCTTCTTTGTGCACTTCTCTTGCCTGTTTCTGCACTTCTCTTGCCTCTTTCTGCACCCCTGTTGCTTCATTCTGTACTTTCCATGCTTCTTTCTGCACCTGTCTTGCTTCTTTCTGCACCCCTGTTTTCTCTTTATGTACCTTTTTTGCCTCTTTCTGCACTTTTCTTGGCTTTTTCTGCACCTCTCTTTTCCCTCTTTCTGCACGTCTGTTGCCTCTTTCTGTACCTCATTTGCCTCTTTCTGCACCCCTGTTGTCTCTTTCTGCACTCGTCTTCCCTCTTTCTGTAACTTTCCTGCCTGTTTTTGCATCTCACTTGCCTCTTTCTGCACTTTTCTTGCTTCTTTCTACACCTCTGTTGCTTCTTTCAGCAATTCTCTTGCCTCTTTCTGCACTTCTCTTGCCTGTTTCTGCACCTCTCTTGCTTCTTTGTGCACCTCTGTTGGCTCTTCCTGCACCTCACTTGCTTCTTTCTACACTTCTCTTGCCTCTTTCTGCACCCCTGTTGCTTCATTCTGCACTTTCCATGCTTCTTTCTGCACCTGTCTTGCTTCTTTCTGCACGCCTCTTGTCTCTTTATGTACCTCTTTTGCCTCTTTTTGCACTTTTCTTGCCCTTTTCTGCAGTTCTCTTCCCTCTTTCTGCATGTCTGTTGCCTCTTTCTGCACCTCATTTGCTTCTTTCTGCACCCCTGTTGTCTCTTTATGTACTCCTCTTCTCTCTTTCTGTACCTTCCTGCCTGTTTTTGCATCTCACTTGCCTCTTTCTGCACTTTTCTTGCTCCTTTCTACACCTCTGTTGCTTCTTTCAGCAATTCTCTTGCCTCTTTGTGCACATCTCTTGCCTGTTTCTGCTCTTCTCTTGCCTCTTTCTGCATCCCTGTTGTTTCATTCTGCACTTTCCATGCTTTTGTCTGCACCCGTCTTGCTTATTTCTGCACCCCTGTTGTCTCTTTATGTACCTCTTTTGCCTCTTTCTGCACTTTTTTTGCCTTTTTCTGCACCTCTCTTCCCTCTTTCTGCACGTCTGTTGCCTCTTTCAGCACCTCATTTACTTCTTTCTGCACCCCTGTTGTCTCTTTCTGTACTCGTCTTCCCTCTTTCTGTACCTTTCCTGCCTGTATTTCCATCTCACTTGCCTCTTTCTGCACTTTTCTTGCTTCTTTCTACACCTCTGTTGCTTCTTTCAGCAATTCTCTTGCCTCTTTGTGCACTTCTCTTGCCTGTTTCTGCACTTCTCTTGCCTCTTTCTGCACCCCTGTTGCTTCATTCTGCACTTTCCATGCTTCTTTCTGCACCTATCTTGCTTCTTTCTGCACCCCTGTTGTCTCTTTATGTACCTCTTTTGCCTCTTTCTGCACTTTTCTTGCATTTTTCTGCACCTCTCTTTCCTCTTTCTGCACGTCTGTTGCCTCTTTCTGCACCTCATTTGCTTCTTTCTGCACCCCTGTTGTCTCTTTCTGCACTCGTCTTCCCTCTTTCTGTACCTTTCCTGCCTGTTTTTGCATCTCACTTGCCTCTTTCTGCACTTTTCTTGCTTCTTTCTGCACCTCTGTTGCTTCTTTCAGCAATTCTCTTGCCTCTTTGTGCACTTCTCTTGCCTGTTTCTGCACTCCTCTTGCCTCTTTCTGCACCCCTGTTGCTTCATTCTGCACTTTCCATGCTTCTTTCTGCACCTATCTTGCTTCTTTCTGCACCCCTGTTTTCTCTTTATGTACCTCTTTTGCCTCTTTCTGCACTTTTCTTGCATTTTTGTGCACCTCTCTTTCCTTTTTCTGCACGTCTGTTGCCTCTTTCTGCACCTTATTTGCTTCTTTCTGCACCCCTGTTGTCTCTTTCTGCACTCGTCTTCCCTCTTTCTGTACCTTTCCTGCCTGTTTTTGCATCTCACTTGCCTCTTTCTGCACTTTTCTTGCTTCTTTCTGCACCTCTGTTGCTTCTTTCAGCAATTCTCTTGCCTCTTTGTGCACTTCTCTTGCCTGTTTCTGCACTCCTCTTGCCTCTTTCTGCACCCCTGTTGCTTCATTCTGCACTTTCCATGCTTCTTTCTGCACCTATCTTGCTTCTTTCTGCACCCCTGTTGTCTCTTTATGTACCTCTTTTGCCTCTTTCTGCACTTTTCTTGGCTTTTTCTGCACCTCTCTTCCCTCTTTCTGCACGTCTGTTGCCTCTTTCTGCACCTCATTTGCTTCTTTCTGCACCCCTGTTGTCTCTTTCTGCACTCGTCTTCCGTCTTTCTGTACCTTTCATGCCTGTTTTTGCATCTCACTTGCATCTTTCTGCACTTTTCTTGCTTCTTTCTACACCTCTGTTGCTTCTTTCATCAATTCTCTTGCCTCTTTGTGCACTTCTCTTGCCTGTTTCTGCACCTCTCTTACCTCTTTTTACACCTCTGTTTGTTCTTTCTGCACTGCTCTTGCTTCTTTCTGCACCTCATTTGCCTCTTTCTGCACTTCACTTGCTTTTTTCTGCACCTCTCTTGCCTCTTTCGGCACCTGTCTTGCTTCTTTCTCTACTTCTCTTGCCTACTTCTGCACCTCTTAGTTAGAGGTAGTTTTAATGCCCCTGCCCTATTATGTACTTGGGCCATACAGGGGAGGTCATACCTATCACAGGGGTACCCCAACCCATAGTGTACCCTAGTGTATGTAGGTGTTTTCACTGTATTCTAAGTGTCTATCAGCATAGCACTAGCTCCGGGCCTGTTTAGTCAGAGTCAGTTACCACCAGTACCAGTCAGCAATAGTTGGGGGCACAGGATGACTTTGCAACAAGGCCTCTTTCTGCTCCTCTGTTGGTTCTTTTTTGCACATCTATTGCTTCTTTCTGCTCCTTTCTTCGACTTTCTGGACTTCTGTTGCCTCTTTCTGCATTTCTCTTGCTTCTTTCTGCGCCTTTCTTCCTCTTTCTGCACATGTCCTACCTTTGTAGGCATAGTTAGAAATTAGCATTTAAAAAACCTTTGAAATTCACTGAAAAAACCACAGGTTTCAGGGACGTTATAGTTTGAAATTTGCATTTTAAAAACCTTTGAAATTCACTGAAAAAACCATAGGTTTCAGGGACGTTATAGTTAGAAATTTGCATTTTAAAAACCTTTGAAATTCACTGAAAAAACCACAGGTTTCAGGGACGTTATAGTTAGTTGGACATTTCACTCGTACAAAACCAGAGAAATTCGGCCGTTATAGTTAGTTCAGCTAACTATAACTCGCGCCCCCGCAATGCACTGCTGATGACGTCACAAATTACATCATTCATGACATGGTCAGTGACATCACTGATGACATCACTGATGACATCTCAAATGACATCACTGTTGACATCACTGATGACATCATCCAGTGACTGTGTGTTTCTGTAAAGTTTAAACATGTTTTATATATATATATATAGGCCAAGGTGTATTGAAGAATGAGTGGGTGTATAAGTGTCTGAATGGATGATTTAGTAGGTGCGTGACTGACTGTATAAGTGAGTGATTAAATGTGTCTTACTGAATGCATGGGTTAGTGACTGATACAGACATTCACACAGTTTAGTTTGTCAGTTGGTGTGTAAGTGGTTGCATGGGTTGGTGAGTAGCTAAATGAGGGTCTCTATGGGTTATTGATTGGTTGTCTGAGTATCTGTATGGGTGCCTGAGTGTCTGTGTGGGTGGGTGGGGGGGGTGTGACTCTGTGCATAGATGTGTGCGTGGGTGATTCACTGTGTGTATGGGTTCGAGAGGGTGTTCCTACCCTGCCCCCTTTTTTTGTTTTTTAGCTAACTGTCACCTTTTTCCCTTTCCCTCGGTCCGAGGCACAAGATGGCTGCCAACACTTCCTGGTTAGAAGTACTGGCAGCCAATCAGAGGCAAGCTCGTGCTTGGGAGGGCTCAGCCAATCAGATCTCACAATTCTCAAATATCGATATCTGTAAATTTTTTAATATCTCAACAACTACTGAACGGAATTACACCATTTAAAAAAAAAAAAGCGTGCTGGACCAAGAGCTATCTCTCTGCCAAATTTGGTGTAATTCCGTTCAGCAGTTCAGGCTGTAGACGTGTCTAAAGTTTCCTATGAAAATTAACATGGAGAAAACACGTTTTGGGACCCCCCTTTTTTCTCGGCCCCCCTTGACGAATCACCCCAAAACTTTTATGACAGTAGCTGACCTGAGTGAACAATTAGTTCTGAAAATTTTGTGAAGATTTGTCAAACGGCGCCAAAGTTATTGGCAAATCAAAAAATGCTTTTCCTATGGAAACTAGGTTCTAACTATAACTACCTACTGGTGACCGCCGGTAGGTAATATATATAATGGCAGTGTAGTTAATTCTTTGGGTGACTGACTAGGTTTTTGAGTAACTCTTTGGGTGAGTGGCAGTGTGTGAGTGTTTATATGGGTGTATGAGTGGATATATCAGTGGCTGTATTGATGAATGACTGCGTGTATGAGTGACTGTATGGGTTAGTGGGTGGATGTGTGTGTAGACGTATGAATCACTGAGCGGGTATGTACTAACTGCTATTGGTATGTCTATGGTTTCGATATTGGTAGTCTGTATTTTAGAGTGGGTGTATGAAAGGTTTTATTAGTGTGTGAGGAGGTGCATCAGATGATCACGTGGATGATGTCATCAGTGATGTCATCAGTGATGTCATTTGAGATGTCATCAATAATGTCATCAGTGATGTCACTGAGCATGTCATGAGTGATGTAATATGTGATGTCATCAGCAGTGCATTGCGGCGGCACGAGTTATAGTTAGCTCTACTAACTATAACAGCCGAATTTCTCTGGTTTTATACGAGTGAAATGTCCAACTAACTATAACATCCCTGAAACCTATGTTTTTTTCAGTGAATATATATATATATATATATATTTATATAAATATATATCAACACTGGCTCCTCTGCGATAAAGAAAGATATCTGCACTCTAACGTGGGGATGTTACCATTTATTCCATACACAGCAGCAGTGTTCAACAGGACGCGTTTCGGCTTTTAAAATCAGCCTTTCTCAACTGTAAAGGCGCACCTCGAGTTTCCTTTATATATATGCACAAGTGCGTTTAATTAGTTTCAACCTTGTGGTAATGTTAAAGCGCTAGCTCCCCATTTAATACGGTAATAATAATTGACTTGTGTCCTTTGAATATTCCTCACGGGAAGCCAGGCAATATTAAAAACATTATATATATATATATATATATTCACTGAAAAAACCATAATGTTTTAGGGACAGTTATAGTTAGTTGGACATTGCACTCGTACAAAACCCGTGAAATTCCCCCGTTATAGTTAGTTCAGGTAACTATAACTCGCGCCCCCGCAATGCACTGCTGATGACGTCACATATTACATCACTCATGACATGGTCAGTGACATCACTGATGACATCACTGATGACATCTCAAATGACATCACTGATGACATCACTGATGACATCATCCAGTGACTGTGTGTTTCTGTAAAGTTTAAATATGTTTAATATATATAGGGAAAGGCGTATTGAAGAATGAGTGGGTGTATAAGTGTCTGAATGGATGATTTAGTAGGTGCGTGACTGAGTTTATAAGTGAGTGATTAAACGTATCTTACTGGATGCATGGGTGAGTGACTAAACTGTGTGAATGTCTGTATCCGTCTGTCTGTTGTTGTGTAAGCAGCTGCATGGGTTTCTGACTAGCTAAATGAGTGTCTATATGGGTTATGGATTGGTTCTCTGAGTATCTGTATGGGTGCCTCAGTGTTTGTGTGGGTGGGGTGAGTGTGACTCTGTGCATAGATGTGTGAGTGGGTGATTCACTGGGTGCATGGTTTCAAGAGTGCGTCTGTGATGGACTGTATGGGTGGGTGAGTGTGTGTATGGGTGTGTTAGTGATTGAATGTATATCTCAGTGGTACATGTGTGAGTAACTACATATGTGAAAGGCCGTATATATGTGTGTTGGAGTATATAAATGGCTATAAGTGAGAGTGTGTGATTGTGAGAGTGGCTATATGGATGAGTGTGTGCTTGCATCAGTGATTGCATAGGAGCGTAAGAATGTGCTAGTATTTTTATGAGTAAGTGAGCTGGTGTGTATAACTGTATATGTGAGTAAATTGGAGTGTGATTAATTATTTGCATGACTGACTAGGTGTGTGAGTACCTCTATGGATGAGTTGCGTTGTGTGAGTGTTTATATAGGTGTATGAGTGTATATGATAGTCCTGTACTGAGTGACTGTAAGTATGAGTGACTGTACGGGTGAGTGAGTAGATGTGTGTGTGTAGACCTAAGAATCAGTGAGTGGGTATCTACTTATTGGTATTGGAGTGTGTATGGTTTTGAGAATGGCAGTCTGTAATTTAGAGTGGGTGTTTCAAAACTTATATTAGGGTGTGAGAAGATGCATTAAATTCTCACATGGATGATGTCATCAGTGATGTCATCAGTGATGTCATTTGAGATGTCATCAGTGATGTCATCAGTGATGTCACTGACCATGTCATGAGTGATGTAATATGTGACGTCATCAGCAGTGCATTGCGGGGCGCGAGTTATAGTTACCTGAACTAACTATAACAGGGGAATTTCAAGGGTTTTGTACGAGTGCAATGTCCAACTAACTATAACTGTCCCTAAAACCTTATGGTTTTTCAGTGAATTTCTAAGGTTTTTTAAATGCAAATTTCTAACTATAACGTGCCTGAAACCTATGGTTTTTCAGTGAATTTCAAAGGTTTTTAAATGCTAATTTCTAACTATAACGTGTCTGAAACCTATGGTTTTTTCAGTGAATTTCAAAGGTTTTTAAATGCTAATTCCTAACTATAACATGTCTGAAACCTACGGTTTTTTCAGTGAATTTCAAAGGTTTTGTAAATGACAATTTTTAAATGTATTAATTGTTATATTTATTTTTTCATACTGATTTACTACATTTTTAGAAACATTTTTTTTTACATATTTTATTTTTTAAATTACATTGTAATTACATTATACATTACAAAAATACTTTCTCAGAATGAATTACTTTAGTTTAAATACTTTGCACATAGGCAATAGACTTTTAAGTACAGTAGTTACAGTTGTTGCAATGGGCAACACATTTTCAAACACAATGCAACATTCAGCTCAATGTGAATTTCTAGTTAAATGCAATTAGTTACTTTATGGATTACTTTTCTAACCACAGGACTGGATCCTAGATTCAGTCCTGGGACATCTCCTGTAAACAGTTGAGTAAAAGCGTTTTGGTTACAGTAGTGATTTTTAAGGAATATTATTGTATTTTAAAAGTTGACACTTAGAAACTTTTTCACATAGAATCACCATTGTTATCCTATGGGAGGAAATTCACTTAGCAGGTAAAAACTGTTATCGTTACTTTTTCTTACTCAGTGTTGGATCCTGGATCCAGCACTGGTGCATCTCCTGTAAACAGTTGAAAGAATGCGTTTAAGTCATACAGGCGATTTTTAAGGAATATTTGTAGTTTGTGAAAATCGACACTTTGAAACTTTTCAGCTGAAAACCAGACAATGGATTCCTATGGAAGAAAATATAAGTTACTGGTAAGTACGGTTAAAATTACTTTTCAGGGTCAGTGCTGGGCTAAAAGATGCAGCACTGAGGTCTCTCCTGATAACAGGTGAGTAAATCGGAATTCGTATTTCGGCTGATTTTAGAGGAATATTTTAAAGTTCCAAAACTCCACACTTAGAAGAATTTCCAAGTGAAACCAGTCAATGTTAGCCTATGGAAGGAAATTCAAGTTACTGGTAAGTACGGTTAAAATTACTTTTCAGGACCAGTACTGGGCTGAAAGATACAGCACTGAGGTCTCTCCTGATAACAGGTGAGTAAATCGGAATTCGTATTTCGGCTGATTTTAGAGGAATATTTGTATGTTTCAAAAATCAACACAGAAACTTTTTCAGCAAAAAGCAGGCAATGATATCCTATGGAAGGAAATTCAAGTTACTGGTAAGTACGGTTAAAATTACTTTTCAGGACCAGTACTGGGCTGAAAGATACAGCACTGAGGTCTCTCCTGATAACAGGTGAGTAAATCGGAATTTGTATTTCGGCTGATTTTAGCGGAATATTTGTATGTTTCAAAAATCAACACAGAAACTTTTTCAGCAAAAAGCAGGCAATGATATCCTATGGAAGGAAATTCAAGTTACTGGTAAGTACGGTTAAAATTACTTTTCAGGACCAGTACTGGGCTGAAAGATACAGCACTGAGGTCTCTCCTGATAACAGGTGAGTAAATCGGAATTCGTATTTCGGCTGATTTTAGAGGAATATTTGTATGTTTCAAAAATCAACACAGAAACTTTTTCAGCAAAAAGCAGGCAATGATATCCTATGGAAGGAAATTCAAGTTACTGGTAAGTACGGTTAAAATTACTTTTGAGGATCAGTACTGGGCTGAAAGATGCAGCACTGAGGTCTCTCCTGATAACAGGTGAGTAAATAGGAATTCGTATTTCGGCTGATTTTAGAGGAATATTTTAAAGTTCCAAAACTCCACACTTAGAAGAATTTCCAAGTGAAACCAGTCAATGTTAGCCTATGGAAGGAAATTCAAGTTACTGGTAAGTACGGTTAAAATTACTTTTCAGGACCAGTACTGGGCTGAAAGATACAGCACTGAGGTCTCTCCTGATAACAGGTGAGTAAATCAGAATTCGTATTTCGGCTGATTTTAGAGGAATATTTGTATGTTTCAAAAATCAACACTTAGAAACTTTTTCAGCAAAAAGCAGGCAATGATATCCTATGGAAGGAAATTGAAGTTACTGGTTAGTACGGTTAAAATTACTTTTCAGGATTAGTACTGGGCTGAAAGATGCAGCACTGAGGTCTCTCCTGATAACAGGTGAGTAAATCCGAATTCGTAGTTCGGCAGATTTTAGAGGAATATTTGCACAATGGTGAAGGTAGGGGGCGGGGCCTGAGGTGACATCTGTGCAAACGCGCCCCGTGGCGCGTTTTAAGTTGGGGGTTAAGTCCCCTTGAATCATGAGGGTCCCTAGGGGCCAACTAGCCCACCAGGAACCTCCAGTATGCGCCAGGGGCTGCGTTGCAGAGACGTGTAGAGAGGCCACACCCCTTTTACACCTCTCTGCAACGCAGCTCTGTGGCGCTTTCTGGATGTACCTGTTGGGCTAGTTGGCCCCCAGGGACCCTCAGGATTGAAGGGGATTTAATTCCCATCTTAAAACGCGCCATGGGGCCTGTTTGCACACATGTCACCTGAAGCCCCGCCCCCTCCCTGACCACTGTGCAAACGCGCCCCGTATATATAAATATATATATATATATATATATATATATATATATATATATATATATATATATATATATATATATCTGCTGCTTGATTATTTGATCGATTTATTGATTGATTGAGTGATATGTATGCATTCTGTTGTAAAAGTAGCTGAGCTAGTTTTTTGGGCTAAAATCATTCCAATTTGTCCAAATACTCGAGGGACTGACAGCCTTTCAGTCTTTGACATTGACATAATCGCTACCACTGAGGGGTAATAAAACACCTTTTATTCAAACTCTCAAAGCACGATCGCATAGCTGATTTTGTCAAGGATTTGATTGCTCGTTCAAAGTTCTGAATCTGGCCCGAAAGGAAGAAAATATTAATAATTCCCAAATACACTTCGTGTCTCCTTTTCACAAAGCTTGTTGCAGGCGGGGTTAGAGTTTCTTTGATCAGAGCATAGAACACGTGTGACGGATTGCAGGACGCTGTTATTTCTCGAGGGAGGAAGAGAGATCTCAGACCTAGAAAAAGTCTCTTTGATAAGTGTTTCTTACACATATCTTTGATCAACTTTAATGCGTGTTGTTTGCCTTTATTCTTGCTAAGCATGCCTGCCACACCAATTTAGCCTCCTCGCATGCATATAGTCAGCCATTCTTTGTTCTTTTCAATACACGTGGTTGCTCAGACAGCACTTGCGCATGTCTGAGGAACAGCACCCCTTAATAGTTGATGTACAGTAAAATGAATTAACCTACATGTCAGCTCTTAGCAGTGTTATTTGGTTTGAAAAGCTGCCTTCTGGAGAACATATATTGAATGGTGGCACCTTAGTTTGCCGTTGCCATGGATACAGCACACGGCACTGCAACTCCAATTTGGGTATTGATCATGTTTTGAAATCGGCTGCATTGAATATACGTTGTGCGCCACCATTAGGGTACAGGATCCTTATATCCCTAGTTAGAGCTCTGCTTCACAAGGGTCTCTAAGGATGCAACAAAACGTAGAAGACAGAGCGCTACTGTTTTTTTTAGTTATTCTGACATCAATGTGCACAGTTTTTCAAGGCACAATGTTACCGTGACAATCATTATTTATAAAGAATCTTCTTATGTCGAATATGGGATATGTTTTTGTGCTACCAACAGATGCTGATTGCAATGACTTTTCACAAGAAACTTACATATTTTCACAAATGGTTCTTTCATCCAACTCCACGATTCGCTACTCAGCCCTCCATTTGAACATTGTTTCAACAAATGAATATCACCTGTAGAAGCTAAAAAGATTAACGCCCGTAATTGAACAAGAGAATGCAGCTGCTATGACCTTTAGCGCGAGGAACAGATTCATGGTCGATTCATCCCTGAGAGAGTAAAAATATATCGGTTTACAATGAAAATGAATTTGTCTTTAATATATTACGGATTGACCGCAAATATTCAATGTGTGAGTGTCAGTCATGGTGATTATCACTGTTAATTTTACATGTAATGGAAGTTCATCCAAGGCTGGTACTCGGTAGTTTAGTAAATGTAGTAGACCGGATAAAATATACCCCACTTTCTCCACAACTTGAAAGGCTGCATATGACTTCCAGCATCAGAAGAGGAGTTTATTGAGGTTTAGAAGTGAGATGAAGAGAGATGGTTGCTTCTTCTTCGGTGTCATCCACTCTTACTGAAAAAAATAGACTCAGTGAGTCCATGGCAAGAAAAGATGTGTGCGATTGTTGATCATTGTTGAGATGTGTCGAGAGATGGCAAAGCGTGCTTAAAGTGGTACTGCCTTGGAGTAGAGTCTGTCTTTTCACAAATGTGATGGATGAGACAGAGTCAATGCTTCCAATTCCTATGTGCCCTTGGGTAAACATTTTGTCATTGTCTGATTCTCTGTGGCATAATGGAAATACAATAGTTCCCCAGAATAACTCGTCTGCCACAAACTGATATAGCCTGACTTGTCTGCACAGGACAAGTGTCCTCAGAAAAATATCTGCCCCTTATGGCTCCATCAGCAATACATAACCTTAGTATCTTAACAAACAAGAAAAAGGCTCATGTTGGAGATAGTCTTGTGAATAAATGAGACTCAATTGATATTGTTAAAATGTGATAGGAATGTTTGGCCCAGTTAATAAATCAGTGGCTTTTGCATTTGTGTCTCCTAGACACAATTGTTTAATTCCTTAACATGAGACATTACTGAAAGGAAAGGGCCTTCACAACGCAGGCTTAGCCAGGCATGCTGTTTCCCTGCAAGCAGAACCACACCTGCTTTAACCATGCATATGCCTTAACCACACATATATGTGGTTAAGGCAGAGGGCGGTATAGATGCGCGGATGGGTGGGCACAGGAAAAGGAAGGAGAGGGAGCTCCGAGACGTGGTCTGGTAAGTGGGGCCATGTTTTGGGGGGTTGGGGAGGGGGTGAGTTTTTAGCAGTGGGGCAGTTTTTAAGGCTCAGGTGGTGGGTCATGGTTGTTTTCAGGGCTAAGGGGGACATGGGGTGGCGAGGTTGTTTTTTAGGGATCGGTGGTCGGGGTTGGTTTTAGGGCTCGGGGGTCGAGGTTGTTTTTAGGGCTCAGAAGGGGGTTGGGGGCTGTTTTTAGGGCTCAGGGTGGGGGGCTGGTTTGTGATCTTTACCACACATTTCCCTTTACCAGTCATGCCTTTACCACAAAAGTGCGTGGTGAAGGCATGCGTGGCAAAGGAATGTGTTGTTCAGATGCATTAGTTGTTCCGGCAGGATTGTAGAGGCTCACGTGGTTTAGCCATGCGTTCCTCTGTCATGCAACCATTACAGAAGGATTCCAAATTCATGTAGATTAAGGGGCTCAATGAAAAAGTTCTTCACAAAGGTAACTTACACCTGTGAGTAATTTTCACATGTAGGTTTATTCTCACACTTTTGAAAAAAGTTACTGCTTTTTGCTACTCACCATTTACAAGTATAAAATTACTCAAAAGTGTAGACTAGTATGCCTTCAGCCCCTGAAACTATGGGTAGAACCAAATTTACGAGTGTAAGTTACTACAGCCGAAAAAGAGCAGAAGTAGGTAAAGCAGCACACATGGCCAAGCACTGGAACTGCAACAGCCTTCCAAAATAATGGTGGCAGGGAATTAAAATTTAAACCCATAAAAAATAAAAAAATAATGTTAAAATACCTGAATTAATTTTGACTTTTTAAATATATATACATATATATATATATAATATGAGAAGAAAAGATGAACAAAGTGAAAAAGAGGGGAAAAAAAGGAAAATGGTGCACAAAAGGAATGTACCATAGCAAGTATCTTTACTTCATATGGCAGCTATATGGACTTCTTGAGACATGGAATGATCTCACATGGACATAACACGGAAGAAGTCCAATTGAAATATGCAAATTTGCACAAATACTCCGCACAAAGCACTTTAAATTTAATAAGATTGTTTGGACTAAATGTTATTAACTTTTGTGGATTCTCCATCAAAATGAAATGTTGATTTATTGATCTAATATGGACATGACATTGAACAAACCAGACTAAAGATGCATTTTTGCACAAAGATATTGCACTAAGCACTTCAAAATTAACAAGATTGTGTGGACTAAATGATGTTTTACTTAGTGTACTTTACATAAGAAAAATTCTTTATTGAGTCCAGCCCTTTAGATCAAATTATTTTCATACTTTCATATTTATATTTTTACATATCTGAATTTAACTGGGATAACTCTTTTTACAATTGAAATTTTATGTATCAATGAATCCAATTTTACTCTACTACTGAAAAGAAAAGAAATAATTTTGAACTGTAAGATTGATGTTTTTCTTCTGCCTCTATACTGCATTTTATATTAGTACTTTACTGAAAGGCTTGTGAAGAAAATAATATAAATGTGTGAGAAGTTGGCCTGGTATATGCTGTTCACTAATTAAAGTGGACACCTTGCACCAGGGCAAATCGACTCTTATGGTAGATAGGTTTAAGACAACCTTTTAAAGAAAGCTATCCTAGTGGTAGCTGTGGAGAGCAGCCTTCAGGCTAAGTCTTGAAGGAATGTAAAGCAGCTTGTTTTACCATATAATCTCTTGAATCACCAAATGAAAAGACACCACACAGGTATATATATCAAATATATATGTATTTATTTCTAAATAACTCTCTACTAATCTCTTTATGAGATTAGAAGACAAACATATGCACAAATCAACGTTTCACAATAAGTTAAGCACAAAATATGGCTGGGGCCCTAGGGGCGTACCAGACCATATACTAAAAAGGGACTTAGCAACAACGACTTGCAGGGAGACAAGGCCTAGGGCCTTCAGAAGTGCTGGGGCCTCACGAAACCACCCAAGGCAGGTAAGTAAAGGACCCACGGGGACGCGTGCAGTGTGGATACACAGGCGCGGATCGCCGTTAACTTCAATGGGGCAAGTCGCGGTTGGAAATTAAGAGTTCTAGGAGACTTCGGGAGAACCTACAAGCAAGTCACTTACAGGGTAAGTAGTTCTAGGGCCCACACCCACAGGAGCACCGTAGTGCTGGAGTTACCTCACCCAGGGAAGCCGGGTGCATAGGTGTCCTTTGGTGTCGGGTCGCGGCGTCGTTTTCAATGGCGAACAAAGAAGACTTGCTGCTTGCGGGAGCTGAAGAAGTGTCCGGTGGAATCCAAGCCTGGATTCTGAAGAAGGATGACCTGAAAGCAGAGGGGACAGTGTTCAAAGTCACTTGGCAGTGACTCGGGGCAAGGAAGATGGATGCCCACCGTCGTCGGTTGATTCAGGTCGGTTGCGGGTGCCTTGACTCTTCAGCCACGAGGTCCAGGAGGCGTCGACGACGACCAGGAGCTGGATTCTGTGTGTCCCACAAAGTCTGCAGCTTACTGCGGTGTCGGCAACTCGATTGGAGCCAACAAGCCTTGGCAACAGCAAGTCTCGGGGAGATGAAGAAAAGTCGATGGCACAGACCAGCAAGGTCTGAGGGACTCACCCAGCGAGGGTAAGTCAGGGCAGGCCTGGAGAAACCAGAGGAGCCCTTTGGTTTCTTTAAGAAGTCTTCTGGGGACCCACGAGCTGGCTGGCAAGGGATCGCAAAGACACCTCGGGCGGAATCACTCAACAGGGGCCCACGGTCACTCGGGATGGTGTAGGCCTCTGATCTTCGGAGGGATTCCTGCTAGAGGTCGGGACCACACGTGGTCCAAAGCACAAGTTCGTGGAACGTTGTGAAGGGGTTGCACTCGACAATAGTGCACGGTACCCAGGGGTCGCGGTTCCTCATCACTCGTGGGGTCCACTTGCCTCAGCTTCGCTGGGGACTCACGATGGCCTTGGAAAAGTCAGGAAATCCACTTCTTGGGCTGCAGGGACTTCGGACTCCGGCGGGAGCGGCGTAGTTTGCAACCGTCGTTGTCGTTTTTGGTGCCTGCCAAGCAGAGGAGTCACTCCTTGACTCCAAGGGAGATTCTTCTGTCTTCCAAAGGTAGTGGAACGTCGAAGGGCCAGGATTCTTCTGTAGAGCGTCGTCCAGGGGTTATCTAACTAGCAAGTTCAAGGGTTCCCCTTCTTATACTGAAAAGAGGGGATGGACTAGCTCTATGACCCCACCTATGGGAGGGTCAAGGGAGGGGGTGGCTACACCCACTTCCCTTTGTCCAGTTTCGCGCCAGAGCAGGGGCAGGTAGCCCCTGAGCCGGTTTGAACTGGCATATGCACAGAGGAGCCTTCTGCTCCCCCAGTGCAGGACTTCAAAGCACTCTAAGAGTGCACCCACCCAGCCCCAATACACTAAACCCTGTCTGGGAGGTGGTTACACCTCCCTGTGACAGGATGCCTATTGTTGGGCTTCCTCCACTGCGAGTTTCGGTCATCAGCAGGAGGGCAGCCCAGTGTTCAGTGACTGGTGGCATCCATTTTGTGATGCCAGGGCTCTTTAGGATTCTACCGCGTTTCCACAGCAGGTACATGTCTTATCCCTCTAGAAGGGTGGAATGCTACCCCCGCCGCCAAGATTGGCGGGGGGTAGTATTCCAAGATGTTTGACACCAAACACGACATGTTTTGATGCAGCCATTCCAAAGTTAGCATTTACCGCGAGGATATAATGCACTTAATAGTATATGGTTTAACCGCATCCACAAACAGCACCAGAGAATAGACTCTGAGAGCTGCAGAGGGGCCCTGCTCAGGCAGAGGCACCCCCTCACATAGAAGCCAAGCACCCTGCCCTCAGGATTGATAGGGCCTGCCTTAGGGGTGACTGATAGGTTTATATGTGTGTGCAGGAGAGATATAGGAAACCTATATCTCAGTGAGGGGTGCTAGCACCACCTCACCCAGGCTGCAGTAGCAGGCCTGTGGTGTCAGATTTAGACTGCTTCCCAGGGGTGGCATAATACATGCTGCAGCCCCTGGTAGGCCTGTGAAGTACCTATGCCCTTGGCACCTAAGGTACCATATACTAGGGACTCATAAGGCACCACAGTATCCAATCACTAGTGCACCTAGAGTGCACTCCATGTCGTTTAGAGAGAACAGAGAGGCTGGGGCCCTGATTGGCAGGGACCCAGCCAGACTATAGCCAGAAACCAGTGCTAACATCAGAAAAAAGTGGGGGCAACATAAGAGGCAGATCCTACTCTCCTACACAACCCCCCAAACGCAGGGACACTAAACTAACCTTGACCAGTTGAGTCTTCGTGTTCAAAGTGGAAATACCTTGAGAGTCCATCTGCATTGGCATGTTGGGTCCCAGGCCTATGTTCCACTGTATAGTCCATCCCCTGTAGGGAAATGGACCACCTCAAAAGTTTTGGGTTTTCACCTTTCATCTGCTTTAGCCATAGGAGGGGCTTGTGGTCAGTCTGAACTATGAAGTGAGTACCAAACAAGTATGGCCTCAGCTTCTTCAGGGCCCATACCACAGCAAAGGCCTCCTCTCTATAGCTGACCAACGTTTCTCTCTAGGGGTCAGCCTTCTGCTAATAAAAGCTACTGGCTGGTCTTGACCTTCATCATTCAGTTGAGACAGTACAGCTCCCACACCCAGCTCAGAAGCATCTGTTTGGACAATGAACTTTTTGGTGTAGTCTGGACTCTGTAAGATGGGGGCAGTGCACATGGCCTGCTTTAGGTCTTCAAATGCCTTTTGACAGCTAGCTGTCCACTGAACCTTTTTGGCATTCTCTTTGAGGTCAGATCATTCAAGGGGGTCACTATAGATCCATATCCCTTGACAAACCTCCTATAGTACCCAGTCAGGCCTAAGAAGGCTCTCACCTGTGTCTGGGTGGTTGGAGCAACCCATTCCATTATGGTTTGGATTTTGCTCTGTAAAGGCTGAACCTGGCCTCCACCTACAAGGTGGCCCAGGTACACAACCTGACTCTGCCCTATCTGGCACTTGGTGGCCTTGATAGTGAGGCCTGCTTTCTGCAGGGCCTCCAAAACATTTCTGAGGTGGACCAGGTGATCCTGCCAGGAGGAACTAAAGACAGCAATATCATCTAGATAAGCTGAGCAATAAGTTTCCATCCCTGCCAGAACTTTATTCACCAACCTCTGAAAAGTGGCAGGTGCATTTTTCAATCCAAAGGGCATCACCACAAAGTGGTAGTAGCCCACCAGGGGTCGAAAATGCTGTTTTGGCTTTTGCATCATCAGCTAATCTGATTTGCCAGTAGCCAGCTGTTAGGTCAAATGTGCTTAGATACTTGGCTGAGGCCAAAGTATCAATCAGCTCATCTGCCCTTGGTATGGGATAGGCATCAGTCCTAGTGACTGCATTGAGGCCTCTGTAGTCTACACAAAACCTCATTTCTTTCTTACCACCCTGGGTATGAGGCTTGGGTACCAGGACTACTGGGCTAGCCCAAGGGCTATCTGAAGGCTCAATCACGCCTAACTCCAACATTTTCTGGACTTCAGTCCTGATACAGTCCCTGACATGGTCAGGTTGCCTGTAGATTTTATTCTTGACAGGCAGACTGTCCCCAGTGTCCACCTCATGGGTGCACCAGGTAGTCTGACTAGGGGTCAGGCTAAACATATGTCTAAACTGTTGCAGAACTTGTCTGCACTCAGTTTGCTGATGGTCAGTGAGGCTGCTTGCCAAAGCAACACCATCTACTGACCCATCATCAGGGTTCTGAGAGAGCAGGTCAGGGAGAGGGTCACTCTCCTCCTCCTGGTCCTCATCAGTTGCCATGAGCAAGCCCATGTCAGCCCTGTCAACATATGGCTTTAATCTGTTGACATGAAGCACCCTTAGGGGGCTCCTGGGAGTTCCAAGATTCACCAGATAGGTGACTTCTCCCTTCTGTTCAACTATTGTATGGGGGCCACTCCACTTGTCCTGGAGGGCTGCTGGGGCCACAGGTTCCAACACCCACACTTTCTGTCCTGGCTGGTATACAGTCAGCACAGCCTTTGGTCATGCCAAGCTTTTTGCAATTCTTGGCTGGCCTCCAGGTTTTTGGTTGCCTTTTCATGTACTCTGCCATCCGGGAGCGGAGACCAAGTACATAGTCCATCACATCTTGTTTGGGGGCTTGAGAGGTAACTCCCAGCCCTCTTTACCAAACATAGTGGACCTCTCACAGGATGCCCAAACAGAAGCTCAAATGGGCTGTAACCAACCCCTTCTGTGGAACCTCTCTGTATGCAAACAACAGGCAAGGAAGAAGAAGGTCCCATTTCCGCCTAAGCTTCTCTGGGAGTCCTTTAATCATTCCTTTCAAGGTTTTGTTGAAGCTGTTCAACTAAACCATTGCATTGTGGGTGATAGGGGGTGGTGAACTTATAAGTTACACCACACTCCTTCCACATTGCTTTCAGATATCCTGACATGAAGTTGGTACCTCTGTCAGAAATGACCTCCTTTGGGAAACCCACTCTGGAGAAAACTCCAATGAGGGCTCTTGCCACCACAGGGGCTGTGGTGGTCCTCAGGGAATTGCCTCTGGGTACCTGGTGGCATGATCCACTACCACCAGGATAACTCTGTGCCCAGATGCAGTCTGAGGGTCAAGGGGACCAACAATGTCAATCCCTACCCTTTCAAAGGGTACCCCCACCACAGGTAGTGGTATCAGGGGGCCTTTGTTGTGCCACCTGCCTTACCACTGGCTTGGCAAGTGACACAGGAGCGACAAAACTCCTTTGTGTCCTCTGACATATGTGGCCAATGAAAATGTGGAACAAGCCTGTCCCAGGTCTTGTTTTGGCCCAAGTGACCTGCTAAAGGGATATCATGTGCTAAGGTCAAGAGGAACCCCTAAACTTCTGAGGTATTACCAACCTCCTGGTGGCTCCAGGGGCTGGGTCTCTACCCTCAGAATATAGGAGTCCCTCATCCCAATAAACTTTATGGGACCCACTAGCACTCCCAGCAGCCTCAGCAGCAGCCTGCTGTCTGAGGGGTTCAAGAGAGGGGCAGCACTGTTGCTCCTTACTCAGATCTTCCCTAGAAGGGCCCCCTGCCCCCAAGAACTCAACCTGGTCAGGTTCAAGTCCCTCTGGGGCAGTTCCTTCTTCAGGTTCTGCTTCACCTCCCTCTGGAAGTGAATCCTTGATCTGAGACAGAGGGGAAGGCACTGCCTTAACCCTACTGCTCCTCCTCTTGGGAAGCATCTGGTCCATTGTTCCAGGATCCAGAGCTGGTTCAGTGTTATGCATTCTTGCTTGTGACCTGGTCACAGCAAATACCTCCTGCAGGGATGCCCAACATCTCAGCATGAGTCCATAACTCTACTTCAGACCAGGCTGAAGTCTCTAGATCATTGCCCAACAGACATTCTACAGGGAGGTCTGCACTGACTACAACCTTTTTGGGGCCAGTTACCCCTCCCCAGGAGAAATTCACAACTGCCAGACTATGGCTGGTCTGGACATTGCTTGCATTGGTCACCTGGTACATTTCGCCCAGGATGATCTGTCCAGGGTCCACTAGGTCCTCTGCCACCATGGTGACACTAGCACCTGTGTCCCTAAATGCCAAAGCCTGTTTGCCATTTATCAAAGGCTGCTGTTTGTACTTGCCCAGATTACTGGGGCTTACTAGGAAGGACATATCAATGTTTCCATCACAAATCAGCATTGCCTGAGTGGTCACTCTGACTAGGTCAGAATCCACTTCAGAACCCAGGGTCAACCCTACCACACCCTTATTCTGTGTACCACCTCCATCAGTAGCTGAGCTAGGGGGCACAGTTGCCTTAGGGGCAGGAGTGGTGGTGGTTTGGTCTTTGGACTTGGTACAATCAGAAGTCCAGTGCCCTTTCTGTTTACAGAATTTGCACCAGGGCTTCTTTTGGCCTTTTCCCTTGTTGGACTGTGACTCCCCACCAGATGCAGATTTTTGGGGCCCTTGTGAAGACTTCTGGTCTTTTGACTTATCCCCACCTTTCTCAGAGCCTTTAGGATCTTGCTTCTTAGTGTCACCCCCTTGGTTCTGGGTTTTCTGCCTCACCCTGGTTCTGACCCATTTGTCTGCCTTCTTTCCCAATTCTTGGGGAGAGGTCAGATCAGAGTCCACCAGGTACTGATGCAACAACTGGTTCTGGCAATTATTTAGGATCTGTTCTCTCATCATCAGATTATACAATCCCTTGAAATCAGTAACCCTACTGCCAACCAGCCAACCCTCTAGAGCCTTGGTTGCACAATCAACAAAGTCAGTCCAGTCCTGAGTCTGTGCCTTCTGGGTATCTCTGAACTTCAACCTGTACTGCTCAGTGGTTAAGCCAAACCCATCTATCAGTGCACTCTTCAGGACCTCTCTAACAGTGAGGAGCTTGTCTCTTCCTTTATCTGAAAAGGAGAGCCACAAGATTGCTGCCCACTGCTTTTGGGGGACCTGCTGTACTCTACAGGCCCTCTCCATAGCAGTTATCCACTTGTGGATATCATCCCCACTCTGGTAGGGAGGAACAACCTTGCTCAGGTTCCTATGGTCAGGAATATATTCTCTGCCTCTAGGGACACTGTTGCTGCCACCAGGGGGTTCTAACCCCTCTTTTCTAGAAGCTCTCTGGATCTCCAGGGCTTCTTATCCAGTGCCAACTGCTTGGTTCTGAGGGCCACTTTGGCTTCCTCATACTGGAGCAGTTTGCACCTTCTATCAGAGGAGGTCTCTCTTAAGGAAAAGTATGAGCTCCTCTGCTGGACAAATTCTCTGCCAGAGTCATAAGAGTGGTCAGATTCCCTGGAAGGGGATCTGTGCCTCTCCTCCTCTCTGTCAGTTCTCTTAGGGAGAATTCCTCTGTCCTTTTCAGGCCCCTTGAAGCCTGGCCCTTCAATCACAGAGTCTTGGTCATTCTGATTTTCATCATCTGACCCAGATACTATGACTGACCCACCCACTGATTCAGACCCTTTAGCTCCTAGAGCCAATCTAAGGTCATCTGCTGTCAGCAGATCTATCAGGTGTAGTGTTGAGGGACTCTGTCCTAGCCTCAGGTGTCTGTCAACACACATGGCTCTCAAGTCAGAGAAAGCCATGTCCTTATACTGAGGCTGAGTGGATCCACTGGGTCCACCCTTTAAGGACATTCTAGTGTTGTGCAGTGTTGTACTACCTACACTAGTTTGTGGCCTACTGATCCTAGCTTGAGCTGTGGAAAGGGTGTGCTATCCCTTGGCACACAGCTCTAAGTTCAGTAGAACTTATTGATACTAAGCTTGACTTTATATGTACCTTGAGTACCTATAATGGTTTTCAGTTAGTAATTCAAATAGAGATTTTCTGGTAAAACAATGGCAAGCTGGAATCCCACACGCTGCCCACCAATGTGAGAAGTTGGCCTGGTATATGCTGTTCACTAATTAAAGTGGACACCTTGCACCAGGGCAAATCGACTCTTATGGTAGATAGGTTTAAGACAACCTTTAAAGAAAGCTATCCTAGTGGTAGCTGTGGAGAGCAGCCTTCAGGCTAAGTCTTGAAGGAATGTAAAGCAGCTTGTTTTACCATATAATCTCTTGAATCACCAAATGAAAAGACACCACACAGGTATATATATCAAATATATATGTATTTATTTCTAAATAACTCTCTACTAATCTCTTTATGAGATTAGAAGACAAACATATGCACAAATCAACGTTTCACAATAAGTTAAGCACAAAATATGGCTGGGGCCCTAGGGGCGTACCAGACCATATACTAAAAAGGGACTTAGCAACAACGACTTGCAGGGAGACAAGGCCTAGGGCCTTCAGAAGTGCAGGGGCCTCACGAAACCACCCAAGGCAGGTAAGTAAAGGACCCACGGGGACGCGTGCAGTGTGGATACACAGGCGCGGATCGCCGTTAACTTCAATGGGGCAAGTCGCGGTTGGAAATTAAGAGTTCTAGGAGACTTCGGGAGAACCTACAAGCAAGTCACTTACAGGGTAAGTAGTTCTAGGGCCCACACTCCACAGGAGCACCATAGTGCTGGAGTTACCTCACCCAGGGAAGCTGGGTGCATAGGTGTCCTTTGGTGTCGGGTCGCGGCGTCGTTTTCAATGGCGAACAAAGAAGACTTGCTGCTTGCAGGAGCTGAAGAAGTGTCCGGTGGAATCCAAGCCTGGATTCTGAAGAAGGATGACCTGAAAGCAGAGGGGACAGTGTTCAAAGTCACTTGGCAGTGACTCGGGGCAAGGAAGATGGATGGCCACCGTCGTCGGTTGATTCAGGTCGGTTGCGGGTGCCTTGACTCTTCAGCCACGAGGTCCAGGAGGCGTCGATGACAACCAGGAGCTGGATTCTGTGTGTCCCACAAAGTCTGCAGCTTACTGCGGTGTTGGCAACTCGATTGGAGCCAACAAGCCTTGGCAACAGCAAGTCTCGAGGAGATGAAGAAAAGTCGATGGCACAGACCAGCAAGGTCTGAGGGACTCACCCAGCGAGGGTAAGTCAGGGCAGGCCTGGAGCAACCAGGGGAGCCCTTTGGTTTCTTTAAGAAGTCTTCTGGGGACCCACGAGCCGGCTGGCAAGGGATCGCGAAGACACCTCAGGCGGAATCACTCAACAGGGGCCCACGGTCACTCGGGACGGTGTAGGCCTCTGATCTTCGAAGGGATTCCTGCTAGAGGTCGGGACCACACGTGGTCCAAAGCACAAGTTCGTGTAACGTTGTGAAGGGGTTGCACTCGACAATAGTGCACGGTACCCAGGGGTCGCGGTTCCTCATCACTCGTGGGGTCCACTTGCCTCAGCTTCGCTGGAGACTCACGATGGCCTTGGAGAAGTCAGGAAATCCACTTCTTGGGCTGCAGGGACTTCGGACTCCGGCGGGAGCGGCGTAGTTTGCGACCGTCGTTGTCGTTTTTGGTGCCTGCCAAGCAGGGGAGTCACTCCTTGACTCCAAGGGAGATTCTTCTGTCTTCCAAAGGTAGTGGAACGTCGAAGGGCCAGGATTCTTCTGTAGAGCGTCATCCAGGGGTTATCTAACTAGCAAGTTCAAGGGTTCCCCTTCTTATACTGAAAAGAGGGATGGACTAGGCTCTATGACCCCACCTATGGGAGGGTCAAGGGAGGGGTGGCTACACCCACTTCCCTTTGTCCAGTTTCACGCCAGAGCAGGGGCAGGTAGCCCCTGAGCCGGTTTGAACTGGCATATGCACAGAGGAGCCTTCTGCTCCCCCAGTGCAGGACTTCAAAGCACTCTAAGAGTGCACCCACCCAGCCCCAATACACTAAACCCTGTCTGGGAGGTGGTTACACCTCCCTGTGACAGGATGCCTATTGTTGGGCTTCCTCCACTGCGAGTTTCGGTCATCAGCAGGAGGGCAGCCCAGTGTCTGTGGCTGGTGGCATCCATTTTGTGATGCCAGGGCTCTTTAGGATTCTACCGCGTTTCCACAGCAGGTACATGTCTTATCCTCTAGAAGGGTGGAATGCTACTCCCGCCGCCAAGATTGGCGGGGGGGTAGTATTCCAAGATGTTTGACACCAAACACGACATGTTTTGATGCAGCCATTCCAAAGTTAGCATTTACCGCGAGGATATAATGCACTTAATAGTATATGGTTTAACCGCATCCACAAACAGCACCAGAGAATAGACTCTGAGAGCTGCAGAGGGGCCCTGCTCAGGCAGAGGCACCCCCTCACATAGAAGCCAAGCACCCTGCCCTCAGGATTGATAGGGCCTGCCTTAGGGGTGACTGATAGGTTTATATGTGTGTGCAGGAGAGATATAGGAAACCTATATCTCAGTGAGGGGTGCTAGCACCACCTCACCCAGGCTGCAGTAGCAGGCCTGTGGTGTCAGATTTAGACTGCTTCCCAGGGGTGGCATAATACATGCTGCAGCCCCTGGTAGGCCTGTGAAGTACCTATGCCCTTGGCACCTAAGGTACCATATACTAGGGACTCATAAGGCACCACAGTATCCAATCACTAGTGCACCTAGAGTGCACTCCATGTCGTTTAGAGAGAACAGAGAGGCTGGGGCCCTGATTGGCAGGGACCCAGCCAGACTATAGCCAGAAACCAGTGCTAACATCAGAAAAAAAGTGGGGGCAACATAAGAGGCAGATCCTACTCTCCTACAAAATGGTAGCCATTAAATCCCATTAAGACTGAGAAAAACGAGGGTTAACAGTCTAGCACATTTTTTAGAAACAAACAAGGGATAAAAATGCACTTTGTCACTTTAAATAGATGTTCTGGACGACGCGACTCTATGGTCCAGTTGAAGGCAGGAGCCGAAACGTGTAGACCGTCCATGCTTGCACAAATGTACTAAATAAATTCACTTTACTGGGTAAAAAAACCTACCTGTGGATCGTTCTTCTCCGTGCTGTGGGACCCTTGCTGAGAGCAGTGTGGAGTCCGTCTTTGCAATATATATATATATATATATATATATATTTTTTTTTTTTTGAAACACAGAACGCCACCGCCGCCGCTCTACTTCTCGGTGCTAAATCCAGCGGTGTGAACCGCTCGTTACTGCTGCAGACCAGGCACACCTATCCGCGACCACAATGGACAGCACTCACGGAGTTCGTTGTAAAATGCTTTATTGTGCAAAGAACCTCCCTCCAACAGACGCGTTTCGCCACACGGCTTCCTCAATGTCGGTTAGTTTTTCATTCACGCAATTCTTTTAAAATACATCATCTATCACGTGACTAAAAGTGAAAAACAAAAGATGGACTTACACTTCATTGATTACCATTTCATGGCGGCCATCTTAAAACATGTTAAAATAAACAGTACCTAATCCCAAAGTGCTAAGTGCTGTGCAAATTACGCTATAAAACCCAATATGATGACAAATAAATACATGTTATTACATTTCAGAATTGTACTATAATCAAATCCATCTATATCACAATTACTAAAAACATATATTATTGCTCTAAAAATTATTTCTTTATAAATTCATATATATACACACATGTTCATAAGTGTCTCAACAATTCTTTTAAAACATTTTTACATTTAATGAATAACATTCAAATTACTAAAAGAATGGGAGACTATTTACTTCCTGTGTATAATATAAGAGCCATTGTCATCAGTATATAAACATAATTGTGCTCTGTATGGGCAATTTAAAAGGGTTATACTATAGGAGCTAATGAAGTATTGGATTGGAAAGCAGCTAGATTTTAAGATTGTTATTCATCTAAGGATATCTCTTCATCTTTTTTGGTTTTCATTTTCATTTTTATTTTATATTTTGTTTATTGTTTTACTCCAAATGTACCCACATCTCCTCATCATTATTCAGTCCAATCGGCATCTTGGTTTGAAGGTCAATGATATATTTAGATTCCAAGATGCGAACTGCTGCACTCTGTTGCCACCTCTCTCCTTTATTGATCTGATCAATACAATAAAATCTAAGGAGGTCCCTGTTGCTTTGATGGAATTTTTCAAAATGACGCGCAACAGGGTACGTAGCGTCTTTATTAGTGATGGCTCGCATATGTTCCAAAACGCGTTTTTTGTTGGATGAATAGTACTACAATATAGCGCTTTGAACATGGGCATATTAGACAGTAGACTGTAAAATCGGAGTTGCAGTTCAAAAATTCTCAATCTTACGGATGGGCCTCGATCCCCTGGCCTACCTGGATAATTTATAACTTTACTACTCTGTTTACAGGCTTTACATCGCTGACAAGGATAAAAACCGCATATATTTAAACGATTCAAGGGTTTGGGGTTTGATTAAAATGACTGTGAATCAGATGGTCACCCACTGATTGGCATCGTTTGTATGTGACCATTGGTCGACTTGGGAGATTATTCTTTAAGATGTTATCTGTCTGCAGGATATGCCAATTTCTTTTAAAGATCTGTAGAATATCACTTGATTTTTCGTTGTAGCTTGTTATCATTCTTATTATGCCCACATTTTCTTTTCTTTTACCATGTTAGGACATTTTGCTACTACTAAATCTCTTCTATTGATCTTATCAACCCTACTTTCTGCTAAATTCAGGTCTGCATTTCCATAGCCTAAAGCGGTCTAAAGCCTGATCTTGGCTTCCTTGTAACTCTGCTCCGTAGTACAGTTCCGTTTAGCCGCAATAGTTCTCCAAATGGTATGTTTTTTATGAGGCTTTTAGGATGATGGCTACCTGCATGTAAAACTACATTACCCGCTGTAGGTTTTCTATACAAGCGGGTTAACAAAGTAGAATTTTCAGTATAGACTTCAACATCTAGGTAGGTAATCGACTTATCACTTATACAGCTTGTAAATTTCAAATTTAGTTCATCATTATCTAGTGAAGCAACATACTCCTCAGCCGAGGAGCGCTGCCTGCCAAATAATAAAAAGATCGTCGATATACCTAACCCATAATATCATATTTCCCATCCAAGAATCTTGTGTCTCTCCTCAGGCTACGTATTCTCCCACCAGCCTACGAATAAATTCGCGTAGCTGAGGTGAAGCACGTACTCCATCGCGGTACCGCATTGCTGATGGTAAATCTGGCCTGCAAAGGTAAACATATTATTATGTAAACTGAAATGGATCATGTCTAACAGCATCTTGTTATGTTTTTGGAATTTAAGCTGTCTTTTGTTAAGGAACCATCCACAGCTTTTAAACCATCTACATGTTTGATGCATGTATATAGGCTTGTTATGTCTAGTGTAATTAACAACATATCATCATCCCATACAATTCCATCAACCAGTCTCAAAAATCTTGGGTATCTTTGATATAGGAAGCCAGATCTCTAACTAGAGGTGCCAGGAAAGAATCAATATATATGGCAGTATTTTCTAGAAGACTGCCTATAGAGGCAACAATGGGCCTACCTGGTGGATTACACAAATCTTTGTGCACCTTTGGTAGGTGATAAAGTGGGCAAATTGGCATATCACAATATAAAAACAAATATTCGTCTTGCTCAGCATCCCATCATTTTCCAGTCCAATAATAACTTGTGATAGGTGCTAATACATATCAAATAGTCTTTCCGTTGTATAGGACTGTAACATTCTTTATCTCCCAGTTGTCTCATGGCCTCTTTTGATAATCCTGTTTATTAAAAACAACCATATTCCCCTTTATCAGAGGGTTTTATCTCAATACTGGTATCTTCCCTCAGTGTTTTCAAGGCCGCCCATTGTTTCCTCTGTAAATTATAATGTCTATCTTTCTTGATACTCTGTTTAGCCAAGTTTTTAAGTCTGTGATGACTGCTTCATTAAAAACATCAATAGCATCGAAGTAGTCTGTGGGATTGATTTTGATTTTCTTTTAAAAGGACTGTGACCTCCAGTTTGAGAAATACCAATACTATCTAGATATTCCTCAATGTTAGTGTCTATTTCATTTGCGGAGGTATCAAGACTTTGCAATGTTAATAATGTCTGAAGATCATGACCTGTCAATGATTCCAGATCTATTTCATCATGATTTTGTTCTTCAATTTGTATCCCACTCTGATCCTTTTTCAGGATGAAGAAGAAATATTTTCGTAATTTCAACTTCCTGATATATTTAAAAGGTCTATCCGAGTCTCAACATAATTATATCCTGAAGTCGGACAGAAGGTTGGACCCATTTGCAAGATTTTAATCTCATCATGAGATAACACTCTATTTGAGAGATTGATCACTGTTTGTTCTCCAATTTCATTTACCATTTGCCCCTTTTTGTCCCTGCTGCGTGTCATTCTTGGTGTTGGGGCATCTTCTCCACGCCTCCTACTTCTCCTTGTTTTCACGCCTTTTGTATTCTTTGTTTTTATTTGTTGTGGGGGTGGGTGCGTAGTGCCAGTCTCTGACGTATCTCCTTATTAGCTGATATTCTTGAAAAAGGGATTCAAGACTCGCCTCTCCTTGGTGCGTGTTGGCCATTTGTTCCCATCCGAAGTTTCCACTTCCGATTCTGAAGTATCCTTATTTGTTGTAGGATTTCCTCCTAGTTGTTTCAGGGCCTTTCGTAGCGCATCAAATTTCCGGGCAAATGTTAAAACGCGACCTGTTAAATAGTCCTGCTCGTCCCTCTGAAATTTAGACTGTCTTGCGGCGTCTTATTATTGCCTCATAGTCTTTCAGACGTGTCATCATTGTATTTCTCAATTCATCGCTGCGTTTTGTATCCTTTTCTTTGTTTATGAGTTCCTCCAATTTCTTGATCTCTGCTGTAGCCTTCTCATGATCACTCCAGGCATATTTAATAAGTATTTTAACCATTCCCTTTGCTGACTCCGTTGTGTGATCTGCCCACCTTTAATAGTAAGGGTCGGGATTCTCATAGGACGGCACTGTAAAAATACGCAGTCCTCTTGGTATGCGGTCATAATCTATATACCGCTGCAGTGAGGTAGCCTCCCACCATTTTCGTAGCTCCCTTTCATGGGCTTTCTCCAGAGATTGAAATAAAATCACAAGATTAGATGGGGAGACTCTCCGTCGCACCTGCCAGGGGTTGTAGTTGTTTCGTTCCTATTCCTGGTTTAAAAATATCCTTAGCTGCTTCCTCTCGCTCCCGTAGATTTGACATATTTATTCTGAAACTTTAAATAGCACAGTTCTGTAAGTTTGTCTGTGAATTCAGCAACATCTGGAGGCCTTTGCACAAAATAATACTCCTCCTCGGGATAGAGACTCTGTTTATGTTATTATTGTTAATTGCTTGAACGAAAACAGCGTAGGCTCACTCACCGGCAACTCAGCATCGCAGTGCCCGGGCAGCCGCTCGAGTCCGCGGTGCATCTATCCCGGCAGGAAAACCACGCCGCTTATGGTCCAAGCGGATGCAAGTTGTAAACCGTCATGCGTTCACAACAGTTGCTTCGTTGTCCATGTAGAGTCCCGGGCTGGCGGTCAATTGAATTTGAAACACAGAACGTCACCGCCGCCGCTCTTACTTCCCGGGTGCTAAATCCAGCGGTGGTGAACCGCTCGTTACTGCTGCAGATCAGGCACACCTATCCGTGACCACAATGGACAGCACTCACGGAGTTCGTTGTAAAATGCTTTATTGTGCAAAGAACCTCCTCCAACAGACGCGTTTCGCCACACGGCTTCCTCAATGTCGGTTAGTTTTCATTCACGCAATTATTTTAAAATACATCATCTATCACGTGACTAAAAGTGAAAAACAAAAGATGGACTTACACTTCATTGATTACCATTTCATGGCGGCCATCTTAAAACATGTTAAAATAAACAGTACCTAATCCCAAAGTGCTAAGTGCTGTGCAAATTACGCTATAAAACCCAATATGATGACAAATAAATACATGTTATTACATTTCAGAATTGTACTATAATCAAATCCATCTATATCACAATTACTAAAACATATATTATTGCTCTAAAAATTATTTCTTTATAAATTCATATATATACACACATGTTCATAAGTGTCTCAACAATTCTTTTAAAACATTTTTTACATTTAATGAATAACATTCAAATTACTAAAAGAATGGGAGACTATTTACGCCCTGTGTATAATATAAGAGCCATTGTCATCAGTAAACATACTGTATGTTTACTGATGACAATGGCTCTTATATTATACACAGGGCGTAAATAGTCTCCCATTCTTTTAGTAATTTGAATGTTATTCATTAAATGTAAAAAATGTTTTAAAAGAATTGTTGAGACACTTATGAACATGTGTATATATATGAATTTATAAAGAAATAATTTTTTAGAGCAATAATATATGTTTTTAGTAATTGTGATATAGATGGATTTGATTATAGTACAATTCTGAAATGTAATAACATGTATTTATTTGTCATCATATTGGGTTTTATAGCGTAATTTGCACAGCACTTAGCACTTTGGGATTAGGTACTGTTTATTTTAACATGTTTTAAGATGGCCGCCATGAAATGGTAATCAATGAAGTGTAAGTCCATCTTTTGTTTTTCACTTTTAGTCACGTGATAGATGATGTATTTTAAAAGAATTGCGTGAATGAAAAACTAACCGACATTGAGGAAGCCGTGTGGCGAAACGCGTCTGTTGGAGGGAGGTTCTTTGCACAATAAAGCATTTTACAACGAACTCCGTGAGTGCTGTCCATTGTGGTCACGGATAGGTGTGCCTGGTCTGCAGCAGTAACGAGCGGTTCACCACCGCTGGATTTAGCACCCGGGGAAGTAAGGAGCGGCGGCGGTGACGTTCTGTGTTTCAAATTCAATTGACCGCCAGCCCGGGGACTCTACATGGACAACGAAGTAACTGTTGTGAACGCATGACGGTTTTACAACTTGCATCCGCTTGGACCATAAGCGGCGTGGTTTTCCTGCCGGGGATAGATGCACCGCGGACTCGAGCGGCTGCCCGGGCACTGCGATGCTGAGTTGCCGGTGAGTGAGCCTCGCTGTTTTCGTTCAAGCAATTAACAATAATAACATAAACAGAGTCTCTATCCCGAGGAGGAGTATTATTTTGTGCAAAGGCCTCCCAGGTGTTGCTGAATTCACAGACAAACTTACAGAACTGTGCTATTTAAAGTTTCAGAATAAATATGTCAAATCTACGGGAGCGAGAGGAAGCAGCTAAGGATATTTTTAAACCAGGAATAGGAACGAAACAACTACAACCCCTGGCAGGTGCGACAGGAGGGTCTCCCCCATCTAATCTTGTGATTTTATTTCAATCTCTGGAGAAAGCCCATGAAAGGGAGCTACGAAAATGGTGGGAGGCTACCTCACTGCAGCGGTATATAGATTATGACCGCATACCAAGAGGACTGCGTATTTTTACAGTGCCGTCCTATGAGAATCCCGACCCTTTACTATTAAAGGAGTGGGCAGATCACACAACGGAGTCAGCAAAGGGAATGGTTAAAATACTTATTAAATATGCCTGGAGTGATCATGAGAAGGCTACAGCAGAGATCAAGAAATTGGAGGAACTCATAAACAAAGAAAAGGATACAAAACGCAGCGATGAATTGAGAAATACAATGATGACACGTCTGAAAGACTATGAGGCAATAATAAGACGCCACAAACAGTCTAAATTTCAGAGGGACGAGCAGGACTATTTAACAGGTCGCGTTTTAACATTTGCCCGGAAATTTGATGCGCCACGAAAGGCCCTGAAACAACTAGGAGGAAATCCTACAACAAATAAGGATACTTCAGAATCGGAAGTGGAAACTTCGGATGGGGAACAAATGGCCAACACGCACCAAGGAGAGGCGAGTCTTGAATCCCCTTTTTTCAAGAATATCAGCTAATAAGGGAGATACGTCAGAGACCGGCACTACGCACCCACCCCCACAACAAATAAAAACAAAGAATACAAAAGGCGGAAAACAAGGAGAAGTAGGAGGCGTGGGGAGAAGATGCCCCAACACCAAGAATGACACGCAGCAGGGGCAAAAGGGGCAAATGGTAAATGAAATTGGAGAACAAACAGTGATCAATCTCTCAAATAGAGTGTTATCTCATGATGAGATTAAAATCTTGCAAATGGGTCCAACCTTCTGTCCGACTTCAGGATATAATTATGTTGAGACTCGGATAGACCTTTTAAATATATCAGGAAGTTGAAATTACGAAAAATATTTCTTCTTCATCCTGAAAAAGGATCAAGTGGGATACAAATTGAAGAACAAAATCATGATGAAATAGATCTGGAATCATTGACAGGTCATGATCTTCAGACATTATTAACATTACAAAGTCTTGATACCTCCGCAAATGAAATAGACACTAACATTGAGGAATATCTAGATAGTATTGGTATTTCTCAAACTGGAGGTCACAGTCCTTTTAAAAGAAAATCAAAATCAATCCCACAGACTCCCTTCGATGCTATTGATGTTTTTAATGAAGCAGTCATCACAGACTTAAAAAACTTGGCTAAACAGAGTATCAAGAAAGATCGACATTATAATTTACCGAGGAAACAATGGGAGGCCTTGAAAACACTGAGGGAAGATACCAGTATTGAGATAAAACCCTCTGATAAAGGGGGGAATATGGTTATTTTTAATAAACAGGATTATCAAAAAGAGGCCATGAGACAACTGGGAGATAAAGAATGTTACAGTCCTATACAACGGAAAGACTATTTGATATGTATTAGCACCTATCACAAGTTATTATTGGACTGGAAAATGATGGGATGCTGGGGCAAGACGAATATTTGTTTTTATATTGTGATATGCCAATTTTGCCCACTTTTTATCACCTACCAAAGGTGCACAAAGATTTGTGTAATCCACCAGGTAGGCCCATTGTTGCCTCTATAGGCAGTCTTCTAGAAAATACTGCCATATATATTGATTCTTTCCTGGCACCTCTAGTTAGAGATCTGGCTTCCTATATCAAAGATACCCAAGATTTTTTGAGACTGGTTGATGGAATTGTATGGGATGATGATATGTTGTTAATTACACTAGACATAACAAGCCTATATACATGCATCAAACATGTAGATGGTTTAAAAGCTGTGGAGTGGTTCCTTAACAAAAGACAGCTTAAATTCCAAAAACATAACAAGATGCTGTTAGACATGATCCATTTCAGTTTACATAATAATATGTTTACCTTTGCAGGCCAGATTTACCATCAGCAACTCGGTACCGCGATGAGTACGTGCTTCGCCCCCAGCTACGCGAATTTATTCGTGGGCTGGTGGGAGAAGCACGTAGCCTGGGGAGAGACACAAGATTCTTGGATGGGAAATATGATATTATGGGTTAGGTATATCGACGACCTTTTTATTATTTGGCGGGGCAGCCGCTCCTCGGCTGAGGAGTATGTTGCTTCACTAGATAATGATGAACTAAATTTGAAATTTACAAGCTGTATAAGTGATAAGTCGGTTACCTACCTAGATGTTGAAGTCTATACTGAAAATTCTACTTTGTTAACCCGCTTGTATAGAAAACCTACAGCGGGTAATGTAGTTTTACATGCAGGTAGCCATCATCCTAAAAGCCTCATAAAAAACATACCATTTGGAGAACTATTGCGGCTTAAACGGAACTGTACTACGGAGCAGAGTTACAAGGAAGCCAAAGATCAGGCTTTAGACCGCTTTAGGCTAAGAGGCTATGGAAATGCAGACCTGAATTTAGCAGAAAGTAGGGTTGATAAGATCAATAGAAGGGATTTAGTAGTAGCAAAATGTCCTAAAATGGTAAAAGAAAAAGAAAATGTGGGCATAATAAGAATGATAACAAGCTACAACGAAAAATCAAGTGATATTCTACAGATCTTTAAAAGAAATTGGCATATCCTGCAGACAGATAACATCTTAAAGAATAATCTCCCAAGTCGACCAATGGTCACATACAAACGATGCCAATCAGTGGGTGACCATCTGATTCACAGTCATTTTAATCAAACCCCCAAACCCTTGAATCGTTTAAATATAGCGGGTTTTTATCCTGTCAGCGATGTAAAGCCTGTAAACAGAGTAGTAAAGTTGTAAATTATCCAGGTAGGCCAGGGATCCGAGGCCCATCTGTAAGATTGAGAAATTTTTTAACTGCAACTCCGATTTTACAGTCTACTGTCTAATATGCCCATGTTCCAAGCGCTATATTGGTAGTACTATTCATCCAACAAAAAACGCGTTTTGGAACATATGCGAGCCATCACTAATAAAGACGTTACGTACCCTGTTGCGCGTCATTTTGAAAAATTCCATCAAAGCAACAGGGACCTCCTTAGATTTTATTGTATTGATCAGATCAATAAAAAGGAGAGAGGTGGCAACAGAGTGCAGCAGTTACGCATCTTGGAATCTAAATATATCATTGACCTTCAAACCAAGATGCCGATTGGACTGAATAATGATGAGGAGATGTGGGTACATTTGGGGTAAAACAATAAACAAAATATAAAAATAAAAATGAAAATGAAAACCAAAAAAGATGAAGAGATATCCTTAGATGAATAACAATCTTAAAATCTAGCTGCTTTCCAATCCAATACTTCATTGGCTCCCATAGTATAACCCTTTTTTTAAATTGCCCATACAGGGCACAATTATGTTTATATACTGATGACAATGGCTCTTATATTATACACAGGCGTAAATAGTCTCCCATTCTTTTAGTAATTTGAATGTTATTCATTAAATGTAAAAAATGTTTTAAAAGAATTGTTGAGACACTTATGAACATGTGTGTATATATATGAATTTATAAAGAAATAATTTTTTAGAGCAATAATATATGTTTTTAGTAATTGTGATATAGATGGATTTGATTATAGTACAATTCTGAAATGTAATAACATGTATTTATTTGTCATCATATTGGGTTTTATAGCGTAATTTGCACAGCACTTAGCACTTTGGGATTAGGTACTGTTTATTTTAACATGTTTTAAGATGGCCGCCATGAAATGGTAATCAATGAAGTGTAAGTCCATCTTTTGTTTTTCACTTTTAGTCACGTGATAGATGATGTATTTTAAAAGAATTGCGTGAATGAAAAACTAACCGACATTGAGGAAGCCGTGTGGCGAAACGCGTCTGTTGGAGGGAGGTTCTTTGCACAATAAAGCATTTTACAACGAACTCTGTGAGTGCTGTCCATTGTGGTCACGGATAGGTGTGCCTGGTCTGCAGCAGTAACGAGCGGTTCACCACCGCTGGATTTAGCACCCGGGAAGTAAGAGCGGCGGCGGTGACGTTCTGTGTTTCAAATTCAATTGACCGCCAGCCCGGGGACTCTACATGGACAACGAAGTAACTGTTGTGAACGCATGACGGTTTTACAACTTGCATCCGCTTGGACCATAAGCGGCGTGGTTTTCCTGCCGGGGATAGATGCACCGCGGACTCCGAGCGGCTGCCCGGGCACTGCGATGCTGAGTTGCCGGTGAGTGAGCCTCGCTGTTTTCGTTCAAGCAATTAACAATAATAACATAAACAGAGTCTCTATCCCGAGGAGGAGTATTATTTTGTGCAAAGGCCTCCCAGGTGTTGCTGAATTCACAGACAAACTTACAGAACTGTGCTATTTAAAGTTTCAGAATAAATATGTCAAATCTACGGGAGCGAGAGGAAGCAGCTAAGGATATTTTTAAACCAGGAATAGGAACGAAACAACTACAACCCCTGGCAGGTGCGACGGGAGGGTCTCCCCATCTAATCTTGTGATTTTATTTCAATCTCTGGAGAAAGCCCATGAAAGGGAGCTACGAAAATGGTGGGAGGCTACCTCACTGCAGCGGTATATAGATTATGACCGCATACCAAGAGGACTGCGTATTTTTACAGTGCCGTCCTATGAGAATCCCGACCCTTTACTATTAAAGGAGTGGGCAGATCACACAACGGAGTCAGCAAAGGGAATGGTTAAAATACTTATTAAATATGCCTGGAGTGATCATGAGAAGGCTACAGCAGAGATCAAGAAATTGGAGGAACTCATAAACAAAGAAAAGGATACAAAACGCAGCGATGAATTGAGAAATACAATGATGACACGTCTGAAAGACTATGAGGCAATAATAAGACGCCGCAAACAGTCTAAATTTCAGAGGGACGAGCAGGACTATTTAACAGGTCGCGTTTTAACATTTGCCCGGAAATTTGATGCGCCACGAAAGGCCCTGAAACAACTAGGAGGAAATCCTACAACAAATAAGGATACTTCAGAATCGGAAGTGGAAACTTCGGATGGGGAACAAATGGCCAACACGCACCAAGGAGAGGCGAGTCTTGAATCCCCTTTTTTCAAGAATATCAGCTAATAAGGGAGATACGTCAGAGACCGGAACTACGCACCCACCCCCCACAACAAATAAAAACAAAGAATACAAAAGACGGAAAACAAGGAGAAGTAGGAGGCGTGGGAGAAGATGCCCCAACACCAAGAATGACACGCAGCAGGGGCAAAAGGGCAAATGGTAAATGAAATTGGAGAACAAACAGTGATCAATCTCTCAAATAGAGTGTTATCTCATGATGAGATTAAAATCTTGCAAATGGGTCCAACCTTCTGTCCGACTTCAGGATATAATTATGTTGAGACTCGGATAGACCTTTTTAAATATATCAGGAAGTTGAAATTTCGAAAAATATTTCTTCTTCATCCTGAAAAAGGATCAAGTGGGATACAAATTGAAGAACAAAATCATGATGAAATAGATCTGGAATCATTGACAGGTCATGATCTTCAGACATTATTAACATTGCAAAGTCTTGATACCTCCGCAAATGAAATAGACACTAACATTGAGGAATATCTAGATAGTATTGGTATTTCTCAAACTGGAGGTCACAGTCCTTTTAAAAGAAAATCAAAATCAATCCCACAGACTCCTTCGATGCTATTGATGTTTTTAATGAAGCAGTCATCACAGACTTAAAAAACTTGGCTAAACAGAGTATCAAGAAAGATCGACATTATAATTTACCGAGGAAACAATGGGAGGCCTTGAAAACACTGAGGGAAGATACCAGTATTGAGATAAAACCCTCTGATAAAGGGGGGAATATGGTTGTTTTTATTAAACAGGATTATCAAAAAGAGGCCATGAGACAACTGGGAGATAAAGAATGTTACAGTCCTATACAACGGAAAGACTATTTGATATGTATTAGCACCTATCACAAGTTATTATTGGACTGGAAAAATGATGGGATGCTGGGGCAAGAAGAATATTTGTTTTTATATTGTGATATGCCAATTTTGCCCACTTTTTATCACCTACCAAAGGTGCACAAAGATTTGTGTAATCCACCAGATAGGCCCATTGTTGCCTCTATAGGCAGTCTTCTAGAAAATACTGCCATATATATTGATTCTTTCCTGGCACCTCTAGTTAGAGATCTGGCTTCCTATATCAAAGATACCCAAGATTTTTTGAGACTGGTTGATGGAATTGTATGGGATGATGATATGTTGTTAATTACACTAGACATAACAAGCCTATATACATGCATCAAACATGTAGATGGTTTAAAAGCTGTGGAGTGGTTCCTTAACAAAAGACAGCTTAAATTCCAAAAACATAACAAGATGCTGTTAGACATGATCCATTTCAGTTTACATAATAATATGTTTACCTTTGCAGGCCAGATTTACCATCAGCAACTCGGTACCGCGATGGGTACGTGCTTCGCCCCCAGCTACGCGAATTTATTCGTGGGCTGGTGGGAGAAGCACGTAGCCTGGGGAGAGACACAAGATTCTTGGATGGGAAATATGATATTATGGGTTAGGTATATCGACGACCTTTTTATTATTTGGCGGGGCAGCCGCTCCTCGGCTGAGGAGTATGTTGCTTCACTAGATAATGATGAACTAAATTTGAAATTTACAAGCTGTATAAGTGATAAGTCGGTTACCTACCTAGATGTTGAAGTCTATACTGAAAATTCTACTTTGTTAACCCGCTTGTATAGAAAACCTACAGCGGGTAATGTAGTTTTACATGCAGGTAGCCATCATCCTAAAAGCCTCATAAAAAACATACCATTTGGAGAACTATTGCGGCTTAAACGGAACTGTACTACGGAGCAGAGTTACAAGGAAGCCAAAGATCAGGCTTTAGACCGCTTTAGGCTAAGAGGCTATGGAAATGCAGACCTGAATTTAGCAGAAAGTAGGGTTGATAAGATCAATAGAAGGGATTTAGTAGTAGCAAAATGTCCTAAAATGGTAAAAGAAAAAGAAAATGTGGGCATAATAAGAATGATAACAAGCTACAACGAAAAATCAAGTGATATTCTACAGATCTTTAAAAGAAATTGGCATATCCTGCAGACAGATAACATCTTAAAGAATAATCTCCCAAGTCGACCAATGGTCACATACAAACGATGCCAATCAGTGGGTGACCATCTGATTCACAGTCATTTTAATCAAACCCCCAAACCCTTGAATCGTTTAAATATAGCGGGTTTTTATCCTGTCAGCGATGTAAAGCCTGTAAACAGAGTAGTAAAGTTGTAAATTATCCAGGTAGGCCAGGGGATCCGAGGCCCATCTGTAAGATTGAGAAATTTTTTAACTGCAACTCCGATTTTACAGTCTACTGTCTAATATGCCCATGTTCCAAGCGCTATATTGGTAGTACTATTCATCCAACAAAAAAACGCGTTTTGGAACATATGCGAGCCATCACTAATAAAGACGCTACGTACCCTGTTGCGCGTCATTTTGAAAAATTCCATCAAAGCAACAGGGACCTCCTTAGATTTTATTGTATTGATCAGATCAATAAAAAGAGAGAGGTGGCAACAGAGTGCAGCAGTTACGCATCTTGGAATCTAAATATATCATTGACCTTCAAACCAAGATGCCGATTGGACTGAATAATGATGAGGAGATGTGGGTACATTTGGGGTAAAACAATAAACAAAATATAAAAATAAAAATGAAAATGAAAACCAAAAAAGATGAAGAGATATCCTTAGATGAATAACAATCTTAAAATCTAGCTGCTTTCCAATCCAATACTTCATTGGCTCCCATAGTATAACCCTTTTTTAAATTGCCCATACAGGGCACAATTATGTTTATATACTGATGACAATGGCTCTTATATTATACACAGGGCGTAAATAGTCTCCCATTCTTTTAGTAATTTGAATGTTATTCATTAAATGTAAAAAATGTTTTAAAAGAATTGTTGAGACACTTATGAACATGTGTGTATATATATGAATTTATAAAGAAATAATTTTTTAGAGCAATAATATATGTTTTTAGTAATTGTGATATAGATGGATTTGATTATAGTACAATTCTGAAATGTAATAACATGTATTTATTTGTCATCATATTGGGTTTTATAGCGTAATTTGCACAGCACTTAGCACTTTGGGATTAGGTACTGTTTATTTTAACATGTTTTAAGATGGCCCCCATGAAATGGTAATCAATGAAGTGTAAGTCCATCTTTTGTTTTTCACTTTTAGTCACGTGATAGATGATGTATTTTAAAAGAATTGCGTGAATGAAAAACTAACCGACATTGAGGAAGCCGTGTGGCGAAACGCGTCAGTTGGAGGGAGGTTCTTTGCACAATAAAGCATTTTACAACGAACTCCGTGAGTGCTGTCCATTGTGGTCACGGATAGGTGTGCCTGGTCTGCAGCATATATATATATATATATATATATATATATATATATATATATATATATATATATATATATATATATATATATATATATATATATTTATATAATTTAAAGTATAGAAATGTGAATAGAAAAATATGCTAATAACCTTGTTTTGGTTTAAAAATAAATGTAATTTTGTTTTAAACAGACAATTAGATCAATGTAAATTAATTCACTGCATACTATTATGCATTTGAATACATAGAATATAAATATAAACAATAAATTTTAGGTGGGATTTTTAAAGTAAATCTTTAAAAATAATGTTAATTTAATTTAATATATTTAAATTAAATACATATTTAATGCTAAAGTAAGTTGCTAGCCCTGTGGCATTTTCTATTTTGCTCTACTTTAAAATAAGTATACAGTATTAACATAAATATTTAACATAAAATATGTTTACACATTTTTTAATATCAATAAACTTTTTACATTTCTCTATGCTTTATCATATGGAGGGCTCCGCTCCTTGCTAATTTTAAACTTGCTGATGGCTTACTCCAGAGGGAGAAAAACTAGTAAACATTTTGAAGTATTCATCAAAAATATGTTTTAGTAATAAGGTGTAAGGCAGGGCATCTTTTTATATGATCTCTGTTAGAAATGGGGTCTCTAGTTGGCAAGGCCTTGCACCTTTGTCCAAGTAGGGACCCTTCTTCCTAGTCAGGGTAAGGGAGTTACACTCCTAAAATAACCCCTGCTCACCCCCTTGGTAGCTTGGCACGAGCAGTCAGGCTTATTCTAGAGGCTGTGTGTAAAGCATTTGCACATAACCAACAGTAATACAGTGTAAGCACTACAAACTGACACCACACCAGTTTAGAAAAATATCCAATATTTTTATATACTTTAAACAAGACCAAATACGATAAAAATCCACAGTACAGTACTTTAAAAATCTTCTGTTATCAAATTGTCCTTAAAACAGTTCCTTGATGTCGATAGCTCCGTCTGGGGTTATCACGGCGTCGTGAACAAACAAATCCAAACAGTTCTGGCTGACCGCGGCTTCGCAGGTCAGCTACGGTGTCGGGAAGACCCGCAAACAGTACCTTCCAGAAATTCAGGGCGTCGATGACCTCGCGGTGAGCTTCCAAACACACGGCGTCCGCAGGCGTCGGTTCCGGAGGTCGGTGCAGCGTCGTCGGGGCCCTCGAAGTCACACGCGTTGCAGATCGATCTCCTCTCTGTTGAAGTCAGGAGCGCTGGCGTCGGCCGGCGTCGGGTGCTGCGGTGCGAAGTGCAGCGGTGCGGCGTGTGGTGCCCTCAGGTCGCGGAGCGAGCAGCGGCTCGGTGGCGACGTCGGATGGCGTCGTCGGTGAGACCAGGGTCGCGGTGTGAGATGAAGGTGGTGCTCGTCACGGTGCTGGCAGGTCACGGTGCAGCAGCGGCGTCGTCGTAGCTGCAGCGCTGTCGTCGGCTGACGAGCTTGGAGTTGATGGCACCGGCGTCGGTGGGCCAAGGCTGCGGTGCGGGATGGGGCGGTGCGTCGTGTAACTTACGAGCGGTGCCCCCGAACCACGGTGCAAGCAGCGGCGTCGAGTCCGGCGTGGAGCAGAGTCGTCGGGGATGCCACGGCGTCATCGTGAAGCGAGGCGGTGCGGAGTGCGGTGCCCACAGGTCGCGGTGCGAGCAGCGGCATCAGCAGGCGTCGTCGGTGAGACCAGGGTCGCGGTGCGGCGGTGCCCTCTGCAGTGCCTTCAGGACACGGAGTCGGCAGCGGCGTCGTAGGCGGCGTAGGGCTTGAAGTCTTTGCTGTTCCTGAGACTTCTTGAACAGGGGGCAAGCTCTACCTCAAGCCCTTGGAGACACTCACAAAGTAGATTGCAGAAAGTTCAGTTCCAGTCCTTTCACTGCCCAAGACAGAAGCAGCCACAGCAAGCCAACACAGCAAAGCACACAGCAAAGTGGTAGTTCCTTCTTCTTGGCAGTCTTCTTGATCCAAAAGAGTTCTAATTTTCTGGGGTTTGGGTCCCCCTTTTTATCCTCAATTTCTCTTTGTTCTCTGAAGGCAGAGAGGCCTTTGCCTAGTCCAAACCAGTTCTGGTCAGTCCTGGAGCACTTTGTTGACAAGACTCCTTCTTTCCTTTCACAGTGCAGGCCAGGGACATCAGACGCACCACAGGAGGTGGAGCCAGCATTGTGGAGGGAAGGCCCAGCCCTATTCAGGTCCCAGGTGCAACTCCTCCCACCCATCTACATGTAGATCTTGCTATTCAGCCCTGGGCTGACTCACCCTGTCTCCTGGCATCCCCCAGCCCCTGTCACTCACACTCCAGACAAGGAATACACAACCTAGCAGAGGCAGGCTTGGATGGTTAGACAAGAAAATACCCACTTTCTAAAAGTGGTATTTTCAAACACAGAATGTTAAAACCAACTTCACTAAAAGATGCATTTTATCATTCTGAGCCCAGGCATGCTAAACTCGAATTTCTACCATGTTCCCTGGGTCAGTTAGGATTATAAGCTGTAATAATCAAAACTGCCCATTCTGGCCTATGGGGAACAGGTAGCCTTGCAATAGTGAAAAACGAAATAGGTTGTAATTCACTATCAGGACATGCCACACACACCAGGGCATGTCCTACCTTTCACATACAATGCACCCTGCCCACAGGGGTACCTTGGGCCTACCTTAGGGGTGACTAACATGTAGAAAGGGAAGGTTTAGGGACTTGCAAGTGTGTGCACTTGCCAAGTCGACATGGCAGCCCCAGGCTGCGCACAGGCTCTGCAATGGCAGGCCAGAGTTACACTTACAGGCTGTTTGCGTGGGTGGCACAATCCAGTGCTGCAGCCCACCAACAGCATTTGATCTATAGGCCCTGGCACTCTCAGTGCACTTTACAAGGGACTGACACATAAATCAAATAGGCCAATCATGGAAACACAAATCCATAACACATTTTACACGGAGAGCATATGCACTTTAGCACTGATTAGCAGTGGTAAAGTGCCCAGAGTCCTAAAACCAACACACACAGGGTCAAAAACAGGAGGCCAAAAAGCAAAATGTCTGGGGGTAAACCCGCTGAAAAATCCAAGTCTAACACAACCCCCTCCCAGCCTAAAGCCAGGGTAGACTAATCAATCCCTTGATGGACTTCCCTGCTTGGGGCGATAGAACATAGACCTGGCCAACAACAGCGGGGGCACGTTCTGGTTCTACGCCTTTCCAAACCCAGTTGGATCCCTCTATCCATACTCTCAGGGCCCACTAAGCTGACCCATGGGGTACCCTTCTCCTCACCTGTGAACCCCATCTGTGCAGCGCCTAAACTTACTTTGCTCACAGAGGTGTCCCAACAGGCCGACAGTGCCCACATGGCCAACACAGTGGTGTGGCCCAGTCCACCCCCTGGGTGTGACTCCTGTCTCCCTCTCAGGGGCAACGCTGTCCACCAGGACAGTAAGCCACAGTGTCTACCGACAGTTGTCAGTTGGGAGACCCAGGTCTTATGCCTCTCAGGGCTCTCTAACCTCTGTGGCGTCAGAGAGTGGGGGGCGGTAGCCCCAGGTGCCTGGCACCCTTGGTCCACTCTCCCTCCTGTCAGGTCAGGTATGACATCCTGACACTGACCCACCAACCCCGGGCCTGTACCCGGCAGCTGGACAGGAGACGGGGGTGGCCTCCCCCACACCCAGTCCTCCTCCCTGGGGCTCTGTACCCTCCCACCTGGAGCAGTACCCCCTTCCAGAATTGTCAGGGCACCTGTGGCAGGTGTCCTGCACAATTCGCCCACCAGTTCAGGGGTTCTATCCTGCAACTGGGATTCCAGCTTAGGGTCTGTACCCTTAGGCTGGACAGGGGACTGGGGTGGCCTCCCACACACCCGGTCCTCCCCCCTGGGGCTCTGTACCCTCCCACCTGGAGCAGTACCCCCTTCCAGAATTGTCAGGGCACCTGTGGCAGGTGTCCTGCACAATTCGCCCACCAGTTCAGGGGTTCTATCCTGCAACTGGGATTCCAACTTAGAGTCTGTACCCTTAGGCTGGACAGGGAACTGGGATGGCCTCCCCCACACCCGGTCCTCCTCCCTGGGGCTCTGTACCCTCCCACCTGGAGCGGTACCCCCAAAAGACAAACTGGTAGGGGCACTGTTAGCAGTCGCCCCTTCCTCCAGGTCGGGGGGGACACCCTGAACCTGGTCCTTCAACCCAGGGTCTGTACCCTTAGGTTGAACCTGTGCCTGGCAACCCAGGACTTCCGGGGGAGTACACCAACCCTCCCCAAGGGAAACACACTCCTCATGAGTCGTGCGAGAGTCTGCCTGGTGCAGGTCTCCAGCCTCCTGTCCACCTGACAGAGCATGAAGACCCCCCAAGCCAGAAGTAGCCTCACCAGGGTCAGTCCTGGGGTGCTCTGACCTCAGAGCGGGTAACCCCTGACCCACTGGTCCTTCCACTGGGGACAGCGCCCCCCCCTCACCCTTTTCTCTGGACTCATGCCCCCTCCCAACTGGAGCAGGGCTGCCAGACACCGGAACCAGTGGGATGCTCGTTACAGCAGTCCCCCCCAGTTCCTTAGACCCTAGGGGATCACCCTCAGTGGATGGCCAGGACCAGGCCCTAGGCCATCCAGATGTCTCTGGTCTTTGCCCACTAACAGAGTGGGGGGCAGTAACCCCTGGTACATAGTAACCATACTCCACTCTTCCTCTCATCAGTGCAGTTCTAAAGAACCACTGATCCTCCAACCTAGGGTCTGCACCCTCAGGTTCACCAGAGGTCTCGGACGAGGCTCTCCTCCCCTTACCTCTCCTTCTGGGGTCCGGCCCTCTCCTCCCAGGAGAAGCACCCCCAGAACCAAAAACTGTCAGGATGCTGGAACCAGACCTCCTACACAATTCTTCCACCAGTTCAGGGCCTTGACCCTGCAACTGATTCATCACCCTTGGATCTAAACCCTCAGGTTGAAGCGGGGTCAGAGGCGAGGACTCCCTCCCTCTGCACCCCCTTCCAGAGTTCTGTACCCTCCCACCTGGAGTGGTACCCCTAGAAGACAAACCGGTCAGGACACTGCTTACAGTCGTCCTTCCCTCCAGGTCAGGCAGGACCTGAACCTGGCCTCCCAACCCAGGGACTAAACCCTGCAGCTGAGCACCTGCCTGGCGCACCAGGACTTCCTTGGGAGCACGCATACCCCCCCTGAGGGCAACACATGACTCATGTGTTGCATGACAGTTTGCCTGGTGCAGATCTCCTGACCACTGTCCACCTGACAGGGCGCAAAGATCCCCCAGGACAGAAGTGGTGTCACCATGGTCACTGCTAGGAGGCTCAGCCCTTCTGGCTGGCCTCTGACTCACTGGTTCTCCCACGGGGGAACACATCCCCCTCTCACCCCTCACTCTGGACTTCTGCACCCTCCCAACTGGAGAGGTACTGTCAGACACCAGAACCACTGGAGCTCTGTTTACAGATGCTCCAGGTTCTCCTGTCAGTAGGAGATCTCCCTCAACGGACGGCCTACCAGTACAGTCTAGGCTCCCCACCTGGTGTTCCCTCCTGGAACCACCCAGGCTCTGAGACCAGGTTTTGGGCACTTTGGGCCGCAGCCCATTCTCACTCCTTCTCCGCAGAGACAGGACGTGAGTCCCTACACCTTTCCCATGACACCGGGACCTATCTGGGCTATCACAAACCTTTCCCACCACTCTTGGTTGGGAAATACCTAAGCCACTTCCTACAGGATCACCCCCAGATGCTTCTCCAGACCCTCTGGAATCTACCAAAAGGTCTGCCTCCAGTGCAAGTTCCCTGGGGTCAGAGAACTCACACTCCACTGGGTGTTGGCATAGCTCTGGAAAACAGGGACTTAAAATATGCTCTCCAACAATTGAATCACACAGCCCCACACAGGTGTTAACCAAACTACCCTTCACCCAACCATCCAGTGCCTCAGAAAAGTACCCCACAACATTCTCACAAGACTGGCGAGACAGTGTCTGACTGTTGCTGTCCCTAAACCCATACTCTTCTGGCTGGTCTTCATACTCACTTACCAGGGCTTCTACCATGGGGGAACCCCTCTCCCTGCACCTCTCATCTAGAGTCAGTAGAGTGTCCCTCCCACTACCAGGAATATGATCCCCTGTGCCAATTCCCCAATCCACCTCAGGGACACTGTGCACCACTGGAGTTACCTCACAATCCTGAACCCCTTGGTGTATGTCAACCCCCTCCATGAAGTAGGGCCCCAAATCTGTGTGTGTGTATACCTCATCCTCAGTACTGGACACTACACTTTTGCTGCCACCATCTGAGCTGGGCCTAGCCCTCCTGGCTTCCCAGTCCAGCTCTCTCATCTTAAACTCATGGTCTAAGAGCATTCTCCTTTCTTCCATGGCCAATCTCCTCTCCTCCCTCTCATTCTCCATAATGAGTTTTTCTAATTCGAACTTCCTTGCTTCCCGCCTGTCCTTCAGCTCCTCTGGGGACAGACTGCTACTGCCTGGCCTGGCGGGTTCCCCCCCACCCAAAAGCACATCCACCCTTGGAGTAGGCTCCTCCGCCTCTCCACTGAGATTACCAGGCATCCCACTGGCATGTCTGGCTGCTACCCAGGCCCTCAGCGCCTTTTGTAGCTCCTCCTTCCTAGTGAGGCCTCTGATTTGGACTTTCTGGTTTTTGCAAATCACTTTCAACTCCTTCCTGTTGTAGGATTCCAACCTATCCTCCTCAAAGGCAATTTCCCAGGATGCAACAGATGATGCTCTTGATTCAGGCATGATGAAGTAGCAAGTTCAAACTGGCAAGATCAGAAATAGGCCAAAAAGAAAAAGAACCTGTATGTGGTACGTAATGGTCTGCGATATGGTAGTAGTGCACACCAATCACTGTAAGTCAAGTGCAAACACAAGTCCTATCCCACCGCTGCCACCAATGTTAGACATGGGATCTCTAGTTGGCAAGGGCTTGCACCTTTGTCCAAGTAGGGACCCTTCTTCCTAGTCAGGGTAAGGGAGTTACACTCCTAAAATAACCCCTGCTCACCCCCTTGGTAGCTTGGCACGAGCAGTCAGGCTTATTCTAGAGGCTGTGTGTAAAGCATTTGCACATAACCAACAGTAATACAGTGTAAGCACTACAAACTGACACCACACCAGTTTAGAAAAATATCCAATATTTTTATATACTTTAAACAAGACCAAATACGATAAAAATCCACAGTACAGTACTTTAAAAATCTTCTGTTATCAAATTGTCCTTAAAAACAGTTCCTTGATGTCGATAGCTCCGTCCGGGGCTATCACGGCGTCTTGAACAAACAAATCCAAACAGTTCTGGCTGACCGCGGCGTCGCGGGTCAGCTACGGTGTCGGGAAGACCCGCAAACAGTACCTTTCAGAAATGCAGGGCGTCGATGACCTCATGGTGAGCTTCCGAACACACGGCGTCCGCAGGCGTCGGTTCCGGAGGTCGGTGCGGCGTCGTCGGGGCCCTCGAAGTCACACGCGTTGCAGATCGATCTCCTCTCTGTTGAAGTCAGGAGCGCTGGCGTCGGCCGGCATCGGGTGCTGCGGTGCGAAGTGCAGCGGTGCAGCGTGCGGTGCCCTCAGGTCGCGGTGCGAGCAGCGGCTCGGTGGCGGCGTCGGTGAGACCAGGGTCGCGGTGTGAGATGAAGGCGGTGCTCGTCGCGGTGCTGGCAGGTCACGGTGCAGCAGCGGCGTCGTCGTAGCTGCAGCGCTGTCATCGGCTGATGAGCTTGGAGTCGATGGCACCGGCGTCGGTGGGCCAAGGCTGCGGTGCGGGATGGGGGCGGTGCGTCATGTAACTTACGAGCGGTGCCCCCGAACCACGGTGCAAGCAGCGGCATCGAGTCCAGCGTGGAGCGGCGTCGTCAGGATGCCACGGCGTCGTCGTGAAGCGAGGCGGTGCGGAGTGCGGTGCCCACAGGTCGCGGTGCGAGCAGCGGCTCGGTGGCGGCGTCAGCAGGCGTCATCGGTGAGACCAGGGTCGCGGTGCGGCATTGCGGCGGTGCCCTCTGCTGTGCCTTCAGGACACGGAGTCGGCAGTGCGTCGTAGGCGGCGTCGGGCTTGAAGTCTTTGCTGTTCCTGAGACTTCTTGAACAGGGGGCAAGCTCTACCTCAGGCCCTTGGAGACACTCACAAAGTAGATTGCAGAAAGTTCAGTTCCAGCTCTTTCACTGCCCAAGACAGAAGCAGCCACAGCAGGCCAACACAGCAAAGCACACAGCAAAGTGGTAGTTCCTCCTCACAGCTTCTCCTGCTCTTCTTCTTGGCAGTCTTCTTGATCCAAAAGAGTTCTAATTTTCTGGGGTTTGGGTCCCCCTTTTTATCCTCAATTTCTCTTTGTTCTCTGAAGGCAGAGAGGCCTTTGCCTAGTCCAAACCAGTTCTGGTCAGTCCTGGAGCACTTTGTTGACAAGACTCCTTCTTTCCTTTCACAGTGCAGGCCAGGGACATCAGACGCACCACAGGAGGTGGAGCCAGCATTGTGGAGGGAAGGCCCAGCCCTATTCAGGTCCCAGGTGCAACTCCTCCCACCCATCTACATGTAGATCTTGCTATTCAGCCCTGGGCTGACTCACCCTGTCTCCTGGCATCCCCCAGCCCCTGTCACTCACACTCCAGACAAGGAATACACAACCTAGCAGAGGCAGGCTTGGATGGTTAGACAAGAAAATACCCACTTTCTAAAAGTGGTATTTTCAAACACAGAATGTTAAAACCAACTTCACTAAAAGATGCATTTTATCATTCTGAGCCCAGGCATGCTAAACTCGAATTTCTACCATGTTCCCTGGGTCAGTTAGGATTATAAGCTGTAATAATCAAAACTGCCCATTCTGGCCTATGGGGAACAGGTAGCCTTGCAATAGTGAAAAACGAAATAGGCTGTAATTCACTATCAGGACATGCCACACACACCAGGGCATGTCCTACCTTTCACATACAATGCACCCTGCCCACAGGGGTACCTTGGGCCTACCTTAGGGGTGACTAACATGTAGAAAAGGGAAGGTTTAGGGACTTGCAAGTGTGTGCACTTGCCAAGTCGACATGGCAGCCCCAGGCTGCGCACAGGCTCTGCAATGGCAGGCCAGAGTTACACTTTACGGGCTGTTTGCGTGGGTGGCACAATCCAGTGCTGCAGCCCACCAACAGCATTTGATCTATAGGCCCTGGCACTCTCAGTGCACTTTACAAAGGACTGACACATAAATCAAATAGGCCAATCATGGAAACACCAATCCATAACACATTTTACACGGAGAGCATATGCACTTTAGCACTGATTAGCAGTGGTAAAGTGCCCAGAGTCCTAAAGCCAACACACACAGGGTCAAAAACAGGAGGCCAAAAAGCAAAAAGTCTGGGGGTAAACCCGCTGAAAAAGCCAAGTCTAACAATCTCCCTGTTTTTTCTGTTAGATTTAGTTGGGACTGGCTAGTCCACTGGATAAAAATGACACCACACAAACCACATCACCAACTCCTCACAATGTCCTAGCTTGAGTTCAAGTATATTGAGAGACTACTGCAAGAAAGTATCAGTTTTCATGTAGTCCTTGTCAGCTACATTCTCCTGCCATGACCCACCCAAGAAATCTGTGAGCCAGAAAGAGACTAATGCCCTCTTTACAAGTGGCCTAGAGTAAGGTGTGATATTCATCACACTTGAAATGATCCATCTTAGCAGTGTTTTGAACTTATCAAGAATAATAAAAAAGCACCTATTACAAGTTTTTCCTGATAATTGGGAAAAACATGATTTTTGGTGCTTACTGTCCCAACATCTGCAAATTCCGGTATTTATTGGGCATTTTTTCCTGGTTAAATTCCAGCAGGATTGCCCTGCGAAAATTGAACAGGGTATGCAAACCAGATCAAGCGCAGTAATTACAGCATTTGAATACATACATATAACTAATAATTCCAACACCTGAGCAAAGTGGATTTTGGACAGGAGTAAGGCCATTTGTGAGGCCTTATTTGCAAAGATAAATCTACCTCTGTAGGTTTACTCTAATGTCATTTTTCACTTTGCACATAGGTTTAAAATCTGCACTTTCTCACTATTCCTGAGTGTAAATGTACACCTAAGTCAGACTTACACATCTCCACCCCCTTAGCTCAGGGGTGGAGTATCCTAGAAAATAATTTATGACAGTAAAGTTAATACTAGTACCTTAGTAACTTTATAACCGTACTGTTATGTTCTGCCTACTAGACAGACATGTCAGCATGTGGGGCAAACCTCCACCTCGGATATGGAGATCTCTGCCACCGAGGTGGAGACCCCTGAATGGGAGGGAGTAGGCAAATCATATACATCTCGCCTAAATCACGCACAATTGACACCCATTCACCTGAAACCACATGAATCATGAAAGCACCCTAGGCTATGATTTTTATCCCTTCAACTTCATGGTCCAGCATCCATCAGGATCTTTATTTTGTCTCTAAGATGCAGTTAAGTGTGAGGAAGTATTTTACTGAGGAGGAGACAGCCCTTATAGTGGAATTTATGGTAAAACTCTACAAAAACTACATGGGCTGACTTCACTCACCCTCAGTGGAACATAGAAGGCAGCCATGTGGCAGAAGGTGGCAGGAGGTCACCGGTTTTGGTCATACATTGGAGGAGGAGGAGGAATGCACCATAGGGGGCGTAAAGAAGAAACAACAGGATGAGAGGAGGCATGTGAACGGGAAATTCTTCAGGATTCTGCCCGCTAAAGCTCTTCTTAGAAGAACTCCTGGATCCCATCTCACCCCCTCAAGGACATTGCTCTCTCCACAATTCCCCCTCACCTGCTATAAGGGCAGCCTGCTGAAAACACTAATGTTGCACCAGGTGAGATTGAAGCTTACTCTCTGACCCGAAAACCTCTCCAATAAAAACTCACCCATTTATGTCCTTCCCCTTAATCTACACTATCTTCGAACATCACTTATATACCCTTCAAGCACAGCCCCTAATACACAATAATAGAATATGGTGGTGTTTATATTATTTTAATTTTATAAATCCTCCCTCTCGTACAGCCACTATCTGATCAGATATCCAAATAGGCGATTAAGCACTATTTTCACATTTAATAGTTTATAAATTCATATCTCAACTTTTACATATTGGATTTTTATCATTTTGGTCTTGTTTGATTTAAAAATTATTATCTAGTTTTCTAAAATGCTTTAGAGTCTTTTTGTGGTGTTGACACTGTGTTACTGTTTGAAGTGTTGCACAGATACTTTACACATTGCCTCTTAAGTGAAACCTGACTGCTCTGTGCCAAGCTACCAGGGGATGAGCACAGGTTAATTTAGGGTGTGTTGTGACTTACCCTGACTAGGATTGTGGTTCCTGCTTTGACAGAGTGGATACCTCAGCCAACCAGAAACCCAATGTCTATCAACCACTTTTATATTTAGATTCATAACTCTGTATTTCTCATTTCACATTAATTTTGTATATAAGTAAAAATTATATTGAAGGATCAACCAATAATTTGTTATTTTCTCTTCTGATGTCACCACATTAAATAGAAATAATGTTCTGACATTTTCTATGAATGCAGTTTGTAGTCGTATTACCACAACACTTTATTATATGTTTTATACCTGCTTTCATCTTCTTCTGGCAGGCACTGGGAACACTGAGCCTGACAATGATGCTAAACATCTACAAGTGGAGGATGACCTGCAATCCCGGAAGAAAATCCCACTCTCCTTCAAGCAGCTATCTCAGTAGCCAACACTGTCAAAGAAAAAGTACCAATCAATCAATTAATCAATCAGGTTTCTTATAAAGTGCAGCTACTCACCCATAAGGGTCTCAAGGCGCTGGGGGGGGGGGTAGATCTGCGGTTCAGTCGAAGAGCTAGGTCTTGAGGTCCTTTCTGCTTGTTGGCAGTGTTGCTGATTGACTTTGGTGCATAGGCAGGGAGTTCCAGGTCTTCATAGCGAGGTAGAAGAAGGACCTACCTCCAGCTGTGGCCTTGCAAATCTGTGGGATAGTGGCCAGGGCCAGTTGGGTTGAGTGGGGATGTCTGGTGGGATGTAGAAAGAGAGGCCATGGTTGAGGTATGCAGATCCGGTGTTGTGGAGGTCTTTGTAGTAGGAGGAGCAGGAGGAAGAGCAGGAGCTAGTCAAGGAGAAGGAGGAAGTGGAGGAGAAGATGTACATTGATGCCCCCACACAGAAGATCTCAGACAAGACCTCTTCATGGCCGGGCAGCATTCTTCCTCCAAGATCAGTTCTGAGGATTTCAGACCCCAAGTACTACCTAAGTAGCCAGAGATGCTTATATGCCTATGCAGAAATCACATCCACAAAGTCGGTTTGTCCGTAGAATTCTGTGCACACTCCTCCCATGCTGGTGCATATCTAGTTTTCTCTCAATCATCTGAAGGGGACAATGCTCCTGGTGAGGAACAACACAACCTCCTTCATACACCATCTCCCCCCACCAACCTACAAGATGGCACCCTCTCCTTAATGGGCAACCTGCTTACCACAAATGCAGAAGTGAGGTTGGCATGGTCTAATACTTTCCTCTAAGAAGGACCATTTTCCCAGTAGCAGTCAACTGTTTGGGGATATTCATTCAGTGAGGGCAACTCTCTGTAAAACAGCTAACTACCTTAAAGGGCTCTCTCAGATGATTGACAAGCAAACCTGTACCTTGTATACCTTTGTGAAATGTTCGAAAAACATGACAAAGATGCACTGAAATCATCTTCATAGTTTCAGAGAAGAGAATCCAAGGCAACATGCCTTAGCCTTGAAGATGATAGAAGCAATAACCAAAAAATGCCAGTATCACTCTTCAGAGTCAATGCATGCAAAAGATTCTACAGAGATACCTCTACCTATGAGGACCACACCAGCTACAAACCTTATTGTCATTCCCCCCTGCAACATGCACAAACCCACAATCTTTGCCCCAACCTCCTGCACCACCATCACCTGCACCACCTGCACCACCACCAACTCAACCACAACCAACTCAATGACCACCAACACAAGCAGACTCTCAAACAATCTCACCACTAAACCTCAATAGGCAATGTCATAGGACAAACACCTGAAAATAAATTGTTAAATGTAAATATTCACTAATCTTTCTCCAATGCACTCACTAAAACAATTTTTTTTGTTAAAAAATAGTATGTATAATTAAAAAAATATCTGCATGTAAATTTCACCTGTGACAAATGTTGTTCTTTAAACTTAGTACATAGTAAAGTGCTATTTATGTTCTGTTGCTTCTTGACATTTTATATGTTGTAGGTTTGTTAATTAAATCTGAAAATACATCTATGTAACAAAACATTTCACTCACATCAATATGAGGTTTGTGTTAAAAAGAATGAAACAAATATATATTTTTTAAATGTATTTTTCTATAAAGTTAAGAAATTGTTTTTAACCAAAATAGAAAATGGCCTTGCTATTAATGAAACGAACATTTTAAAGTTTTTTTCTTCAGAGGGGAAATGGAAACCTATAAGGACTGGGCAAATAATATAACCACATAAGGAAATGTTATGGGCCAAGTCTATATACAAAGGGGGATAAATTCCCCCAAAAAAGACTAAACAATATTCAGTATAATCATCTTTAAATTAGGGGTAGGTGAAAATTCACACAATTTGCTTTTGTATAATTATGCAAAATTTTAACAAAATTACCTTAAATTAAGTGCAAGTACGTGACTTGCAAATCTGTCATTTGGTGCAATATTTTAGTGTGAAATGCATCCTTGTGTAGATTTTTGATACAAGGGCGCATTGCCTTCTGTTGTTCCCATGCATTCACTGTAAATATTTACCTCAAATAGTGCACACACAGTAAATTTGACCATGAATGGCATGTAATTATGTGAAGTGTCGTAATGACATAATTTTGCGAATTTTTCAGAACAAGTGTAACAAGAAATTCTCGAAATTATGCAAATTACACTGCCATAATTTACATTTCGCCGAGGCCTACTTTAAATTCGTTTCTAAAGTCCTAAATAAAGTCAGGTTTAATAAAGAATATCCAATGTCCTAAACGTTATTAAAGTAAGAACCAAAAAAAGAGGGTCCCTGTTAAATACGTTGGGGGTTACGCACCAGGGCAACAATACACTATATAGAACAGACTAAATTCCGCCTACTCCACAATTTCTATAATTTGTCATGTCATTCATTTATTACATCAGAATAAAGTAATGTCGAGCCAAGAACTTAATATACAAACCTGCATTTTGTACAAATCACTTTTAGTTGGTTTTTTAAAAAAATTATTTGTTTCTAAAATAGAAAATTCCTATTTTAACATATGACATGATTGGAAACTTGCATAATACAATTCTGAAAATTCTCCCCTATATCAAAACCTCCCTCCCCTATATCAAAACCTCTTCTCCCTCACATCCTCAACCTACTTACACTGTAATCACTGAAACCACAATCCACTCATCAATCGCTCTCATTCATACCTCATTCATACCATAAATATTCTAGTCACCACTAAAACCAAAGAGGGAAACTGAAATAAATGGGCATCATAAATCACCTCAAGCTGATATATTAACATTGAATTTTCATGGATGTATCTTTTGTAGTATCAGCACACAATCTTAACAGCACAACAGTTTAATTCCTTTCCATCGTTTAAATAGAAAATCCTAGCCTGGCTCATTCACAATCCCATTATCGGCTGCTGAATGAGCGCAAGTCTCTGTCAACACTTGCTTACTGATATGATGTCCTTACACACTCTACTTTGCATTTGTATGTGATTTATCATATTAGTGGGGTAGTTGGCGGCGGTCCTAGTGGGTCAAGGTAACCACCCCTAAGATGTTTTCTCTAGTTGGGATACTCTTTTGATCAGCTCTAAAGTCTTGGATCCGCTTATTGCTGAAACACCAACCCAAGTCCTTCCTTTGGATGAGCATTTACACTTAATTTCTTTGATCATTGCTTTAATAATGAAACATGTAAGTGTCTACATTCCAAATGTGTTTAAGACTTTTATAGATTGCTTCTATGGAGTGGGGAGTGTATTGAGCAATCTTGACTTGTTCTTCTTTTATGTGAACTGGCATCTGCACCTGTACTGTGAATAATGGCACTTTAGTGTAATTATGTTCTGTGTAATGAAAAACATTTTTATTTCGTATGCTGTTTTAGCCTATTGGTACATGCATGATGTTTTATTGTGCTTTTATGGATTTTTATATCCAAAATAAACAGACTAATGAGGATGATGATAGAAAGTCCAATATATCACCCCCTTTAATGAGCAATATGGGCAGCTTCGCTAGTTCTCCAATTGTGTGCAGACGAGTGTTAAAGTGTGAGACTGGGTATCAGTCATACACCTTCTTCAGGGTGCACTGAATTTCCATAATCCAAACAGTACGAGGGATGATATAAAGGGGTTCAAAACACACCTACATCAATGAAACAATATCAATCAGAGATAATAATAATGTCATAAAGGGTCATACCATAAAAATAATAATAATAATCTCATAAAGGCTCATACCATGAAAATTACAAACATACAATTTATTTTAAAATAAGGCTCTTGGTATTGAATAGTATGGGCCCCATTAGGATGGCGGGCGGACTTCAGTCCGCCCGCCACCCTAGCGGTGCTGGGACCGGCCGCCAGCGGTGCGGCGGTCCCGCATCACCAAAGCGGTCGCATCCCGCATCTTTAACATTGCGGCGGGTGCTGCTGTAAGCAGCACCCGCCGCAATGCCAAAGAGGCATGTTGTGCATTGCCATGCACAACGTGACAGGCACCGCGGGGTGCCTGCCACCTTGAGCATGGCAATGTAGGGGGTACCATAGGTACCCCCCAAGTGCAGCCTCCCACCCCCCCACCCCCCGGGGGCCCGCAACGGGCCCCCAAAGCAATTCCCGCCAGCCCTTCCATGGTGGCATCACCGCCATGGAAAGGCCAGAACCGCCAGGCATCATAATATGGATGGCGGTGCCTTCCAGGCACCGCCACCATATTATGCCCAAGTTCCGCCCTGCAGGCAATCGTGACGATTGCCGACCGGCGGAAAAGCGGCGGACGGACTTTCCGTCCGCCGCGGTACCCCCGCCATGGTAATATGGCGGGGGTAAATGTGGTTGTGATGGCGGGTGGATCGCCACCACTGGCCGGGCGGTGGTGATCCGCCCGCCATCATAATCAACCCCTTAATGTGCACTTGGAAAAAAAGGAAAAACCAAAATATAGATTGCCAACCTTCTCCAATACCCAGGTGGACACCCTCATGACACTTCAAAAAGACGCAATAGCACCATAGACATATCACCAAATATAGAAAACCCCAAAAGGGAAAGCCCATAGAGAGCTTGAGAGGTAATTGATTTACAGACATCCATCAACAGGAAACACTATAAAAATACCCTATATTATGGACCTAAATCCAAATAGCAGTCCCTCAGGGGACAAACCTCTGGAGAAAACATACAGGTAGAGACTAGACACGAAGGACAGAAATATGAATAACTACCGGGACGGCCTAGAGAGGCTAAAACATAATGTAATATCAACAAGGACCTGTGCCCCAATCTTGATTTCTGCCTCCCTTCCTTACATTTTAGAAACCCATGGACCTACAAAATCCAATAATGTTGATATAATAGAGTAGGCCGTCTCGTATGCATGTATCAGGGTAGATCCAATCTGATCTCATGGCCCATAGAACTGGCAAGTAATCCCACAAATGTCAATACTATAAGGTAAAAAATATACATCAAGAAATCAAGGTACGTACCAGATCCTTGTTGGTATTACATTTTGTTTTAGTCACTCTAAGCAGGCCTGGTAGTTATTCAGTTCAGTTCATTAAACTTTATTTGATTTTTTGTTAAAATCATAAAAGTGTGCAGCTCACACAGCAGCAATAAATCTTAAAAGAGTTCAATTCTTCGCATAGCAGCAATATATCATAATTCAGAACATCAGATAAAAATACATTGAATAAAAGTTAATAAAAACTTTAAATTTAAGAACAGTTTGTTAAAAGTGAGTAAACCATCATTGTCCTAACAAAGGCTAGATCCTAACACCACAGTGCTTAATGGCTAGCAATTAGGACACCAGAAAGAAAATGAGAAACAAAAAAACACACTTTGGGTTTCGCTAGCAGTTGTAAATACAGATAAGCAGGTCTAATTTGCCTAAAATGTACCCAAATCAAAAGGTGAGGATAAGAAATCTTAAGACACACAAGTGCAATATGCATGGTGTCAAAAGTCGAGATGTTATCACAGCTACAAACAGACAAGTTGGTCGGTTTGTACCAGGCTTACTTCGGAAACAAAAGCTGCTGAAAAATATTTACACTCAAAAATGTTAAAAAATAGCGGTGCCTATTAGACATATTTAAAAAGAGATAGGGCTCTATTCCACTTGCAGACTTAACCAAGACATGCTTGCACACAGTCTGTTTTATTAAGGCAGAGTTCTCCCTTTCTGCGGCCACCCTTTGAGAGAAGGACTGGTTTTTTTGGTTTAAATTTCTTTATTGACTTTTAAGAGAACCAGACAACAAACCACAATACAGTGCATTCTGTGGATATTGCTATGAGCCCCAGCAATTGAGCTGGCTTGAATACAAAAAAAAGGGAAAATGAACAAAAAACCATCCCTCCCGCTCCTCCCCCTCCCTCTGTAATAAGGAACCCCATAATACACGCTCCTAGGTCCACACCCCGGCTAACAACCTCTAGCCTGTTGTAACCTGTAACCGCTGTTGTGTCTCTTCTTCTTGTGGTGTTGTGTGAGGTAAATCTGCTAGGCGCAATAGTCTCAAATACCTTGGGCAGGAAAGTTCTTTGAATTCCGAGGTTAAGAGCGACAGGAGAGGTTTCCAGAGGTCCTGAAATGAGGCCTCTGGGTTAGAGAGTGGAAGAGAAATTCTTTCCATGCCCAGGATACGCCAAAGCCTGTAGAGCCATCCCAGGTATGTGGGCGGGGTAGCAGTCACCCACTGCGATAGGATATTTTGGAGGGCCACTCCTAATGCTAATGCAATGTGTCAACCCCTCCTTGATCTAAGTGGAAAGGTGAGGGGGTTAGGAAGCCCCAACAGAATGAAGGCAGGAAAACGTGGAAGCTGAGTGTCAAACTGGGCGTTAATATCATCCAACACTTGCGACCAGTAACTCGATATTTGAGGGCATTCCCATAGTAAGTGAGTTAAGGTACCCAACGAACCACATGCTCTCCAACACTGAAGAGTTTGAGTCGGATTACCCCTATGGAGCCTTGGTGGAGTGAGGTACCAATAGGTTGCTATTTTCGTTGCGGTGTCTATGCTCGGCACACTACATGCCGTGTGACGAGCTCTGTAATATATGTCCGACCACTCTTTCTGCGAGAGTGTCCTTCCTAGCTCCCCCTCCCATCTGAGCTATCCAGGAGATTTCTCTGTCCCGGGGGTTCATCTGAGAAATGTAGTTCTGTCGTCAGGCGTGAATCTGTGTGCTTTATCCCTAACCATTTCTCAAATGGTGTAAGAGCCCTTTTCTCCCCTTCACGTATGTCTGTCTGCATAACCCAGTGCCGAATTTGTTGAAAGTGGAAACGTTCTTTCTCTGGAAGATTCTGTTGTGTGCGGAAATCTGTAAATGACAAGGGCCCTTCTACGTCAAAGAAATGACCTATGGACCGTCGGCCTTCTTTAGTCCATTGATCGAATGCAGTTGTGTCGAGACCGGGGGTGAACGCAGAGTTGCGTACAATTGGCGTGATAGGGGAGGGGAATGTCGTAAGTCCACGAGTTGTGGCCACTCTATCCCATGCTGAGAGTGTTGAGTGCATAACCTTTGATAAGTATAGGTTGCGCGGCCGCTCCGATTTTGTAAGAAAGGGGACTCCCCATAGGGGCTGTCTGGCTAGGGCTCTGCCCATGAACAGCCAGTGCTTCTCCGATTCCGGCCTTGACCATTCTACTAGAGGCCTCAACTGTACTGCCCAGTAATAGTCCTGCAGGTTTGGGATCCCCAGACTCCCTTCAGCCGGGGGCTTGTAACATAGTTCCCTATGCAGCCTAGGTTGTTGATCACGCCAAATAAAGTGCTCTAAGTCACGGTGCATGGAGTGCAAAACTCCAGAGGGAGGGGCCAGTGGGAGGGTCCGGAATAAAAATATTATCTTTGGTAAGATCATCATCTTAACCGCCGCTATGAGGCCTAACCAAGGTAATGAGTGTGGTCTCCATCTGCGGAGGCAGTCCTGCGTATGTCGTAGTAATAACGTGTAATTCAAGGAGGTGGTGCGTTGTATGCTAGGTGTGAGCTGAACGCCTAAGTAGGGGATGCCTTCTTGGTCCCATTGAAGAAGGTGAATGCATTTAAGTGTCTCTAGTGTGTCAGGAGTAAGGGGCAGATCAAGGGCCTGAGACTTATGGATGTTGACTTTGAATCCCGATGCTTGCCTAAAGCTGTCCAGCTACGTCATAAGGGCTGGTAGAGAGTCTCTGGGGTTTTCTAAGGTAGCGACCACATCATCCGCGTATAGGCTAATCTTATGCTCCTCACCTCCAAACATTACTCTGGATATCAGTGGATTATCCCGGATCTTTTGGGCCATAGGCTCCGTGTAAAGGGCAAATAAGAGTGGTGAGAGGGGACAACCCTGTCTTGTTCCTTGTTGAATAGGAAAGGGTTCTGAGGTAAGGCCGTTCACACGAACAGAGGCAGTGGGGTTACTGTAACTACTGAGGACCCAACCTATGAATCTCTCTGACAGACCGAAGTGTCGCATGGTCGCTGTAAGGTAGCGCCAGTGCACTCTGTCAAGCACCTTCTCGGGGTCTATAGAAAGGATCATGAGCTCTGTTTCAAAGCGCTCAGCCTTATCTATAATATGCAAGAGACGTTTAGTATTATCGGAGCACTGGCGACCCGGCACAAAGCCCGACTGATCTGGATCTATCAACCCTGGAAGACAGGGGGAGAGTCGCTGTGCCAAAATCCCCGTGAACAATTTAAGGTCCACGTTAAGGAAGGAGATAGGGCGATAGGATGCACAGTGTCGCCTATCTTTACCTGGCTTAGGTATGACTGTGACCAATGCCTCCACCATCGTAGGCAGTATGGGAGAGGAGATCCCAATTGCGTTGTATACCCTCACCAGTATCGGAGCTAGCATAGTGCAGAAAGTTTTATAAAATGGGGAAGAGAAGCCATTGGGGCCTGGGGATTTAAGCGGTTTTAATTTGGAGATAGCTGAGATTACCTCTTCTAACTTAATCGGTGAGTCAAGGTCCTCCGCTTGCTTAGATGTTAATGTGGCTATCTTGTCTCCATGCAGATATTGGGCAGAGCAGTCACCTGGAAGTTGTTGCGCCCCATATAGGGTTGCGTAATATTGCCAGAATGTTTCAGCAATGTCTTGGTCAGACGTCTGCTCTTGCCCAGTGCAATCAAGAATTGCGGGTATGTTAGAGGTCTGCCTCTGTGCCCTTAACCTGTTAGCCAACAGTCTCCCACCTCTGTCCCCCCGTGTAAAAGGAATGCCTAAATCGCAGCGCAGCATATTCTGCCCTGTCGATGTCCAGTCCTGCCAATTGAGATTGCGCCGCTTTAAGCTGTCTCCAGACCATTGGAGCGCTTGTCCTCTGGTGTATACGTTCTAACTCTCTTACCTCTGTGGTGAGTTGCTCCCTTTTTTTCCGTTGGATTTTATTGTCAAATGAGGTGATGGCTATAAATTCTCCCCTAATTACCGCTTTCAGGGCGTGTTAAAGTGTTGCAATAGGGGTGTCAGGAGTGTCATTGATAGCAAGGTAGTCTCCTATCGCCTTCGTAATCCGCTGGACAACCGCTGAGCGTTGGAGCATGGTCTCCTTAAGCCTCCAGATGCGGCGCGCAGTCTGAGGGCCAGTAAAGACCACTGACATACACACTGCCGAGTGGTCAGATATTGTGCAAGGGAGTATCTCTACCTGGTGTGTCTGCAGGGTTATCGTGCTAGTGGTTAGGAGGTAATCAATTCTAGCATAGGTCTTGTGGGGATGTGAGTAAAAAGTATATTCCCTGTCTGTCGGGTGATGAGCTCTCCATATATCAGTCAACCCGGCCTCTGTCAGGCATCTCTGTCCCTCTACGGTAAGGGATCCGGTCTGCTCCTAACGCCGGCCTGATCTGTCCACCTCCTTATCAAAGGCTAAGTTGAAGTCTCCCCCTATAACTAGTGATCTGTCGGGGGATTTGAATAAGTCCAGCACCACCTCTCGAAGGAATTTCTCTTTGGAGCGTAAACTGTGCCTACAGTGAAGGAGTGGGAGCCCAATGTGAATGTATGTGCCAACAACCTACCCTTAATCTCGGCTCGCTTGGGGCCAACTTTACCCTGAAATTAGAGGAAACTAGAATGGCCACCCCCGCTGTCTTAGTGGAGTGAGATGAAAAGAGTTGCTGAGGAAACGCCCTAGCTTTTAGTCTGGAAATGTCCTTTGACAAAAGGTGCGTCTCTTGGAGGAGACAAATATGTGCATCTGTATTCTCCAGATACAAAAGAATGTTGTGTCTTTTAACCAGATTGTTAAGGCCCTTCACGTTTAGTGTAATAATTTTAAGAGTGGTAGTTGTGTGATTGGATCTATCCTTTTGCTATATTTAATTGTGCACTTCCTAGAGATCATGAGGTCCAACCAGTTTGCGGGTGTACTGACATTTGTGCGCCAACACTCTACTTCCTGAGGAGGTTTTGTGAGCATGAGGGAGTAAATGTGAGGGAGGAGGAGGACTAGGAAACCCCCCAACATTTCAAACAAAAATAAACATAACAGAGAACCAGTACAATAGTCCTGGGTGGAAGTCCCAATGAGTAGGCATGAGATGTCAGCAGGACCCATATTGTCGCCATATCCTACCCGGTCCCCAGCACGTTGAAGGAGCAGGAGGTTTTGCAACTCAGGTTCTCAAGACCCCAATTGCCCGGAGGCATGATCAGACAGGTATCAGTCTGCGTTAAGGGTGTCTTCCTCTAGGGTGGCAATGACCACCTTTCTCTCTTTGGCGATAGTCTCTGGATCCACCCAGAGATGCAGAGGGGTCCGACCCACTCTCTGCCACCTTCCTGCTCTCGGAGATCTATTTTTAGAGTCTGTCTGGGAAGAAGCCCCCGGATCATCCTCGGTCAAGTTCAACAGCTGCTTAGCCTCTCGCAGTGATCTGATATGGTGTGTTTTGCCTTCCCATTTGAAGATCAATCCAAAGGGGTGACCCCAGGAATATGAAACATCGTTAGAACGCAAGTAGGCAGTGATTAGCCTGAATTCCCTCCTCTTCTGCAATGTAGAGGCAGCCAGGTATTGGAACAAGAGGGGGCGAGAGGCCCGGAACTCAATGGGTTGCTTATCTCGAGCCTCACGGAGGATTTGTTGTTTGAGTTGAAAATTGTGGACACATGTGAGAATACCCGGGGGTGGGGCTGGTGCCGCTCTCGCTGGACCTACCCTGTGCGTGCGGTCCAGTTTGATTCGCTGATCCGATGGGGCACCCAAGATGAAGCGAAAGAGATCTGCCATGTATGCTTCAATGTCTGCCCCCTCCGTTCCAAGAGGGACCGCTCGGATTTGGATATTATGTCGGCGAAAGCGGTTTTCCAGGTCCTCCGCACGTGCCTGAAGATCCAGGTGCTGGTCTTGTAGGCGGAGGACTTCCTGTTGGAGCTGATGTATCTCTTCGTCTCTAGTGGTTGCCTGTGTCTCCAGTGTGTCCACACAGTTACCCACCGACTCCAGGTCTCTGCGAATCTCTCGAATCTCCTGGGCCAGATCCTTCTTTACGGTGTGTAGGTCTTCCTTCAGAGAGGCAAACAGAGTCTTGAGAAGAGTACGCTTCACCGCGGCTTCTGTTTCCCCCACCTCTGGGCCTACAGCGCCCCCAGATGGAGATTGCATCACGTCTGTGCTACCAGCGCTGGACTTAAGAAGGGGATCCTTAACAGTGCATTCCTTCTTATTTTTGCTTGTAGCCTTTTCGAGGGTAGACTGTGTCCTTTGCTTAGTTAGATGGGGTACTCTCTCGATGTCGGTCAGAATTCCATGTGGTTCTCCTGGATCCCTCTGACCCGGGACTCTTCAGTCTCCTGAGCTCTTGCGCACGATCTCCACCACCCAGGGGGAGCCTGGTTTCAGCTGCCTTCCTCGCAAGAACAAACTTCAGTTCCTCTGAGGTTTGTGTGGTAGCTGATCCCTCTTCTAGGGCAGCTAATTCGTAGGTGCATCCTGAATTCGTGGCCTCCCTCACTCGACCAGTCGATGAAGGCCAAATAGCTCCAGTGGTCGTGGGCGCAAACCAGTTATGGCCTCTGAAAGGGGGCTTCCGATTCAGCCTTGCTGTTTAGTTCCCGGCCTGCGTAGGAGGGGGGGAAATGTTCTTCTTAGCTCTGTGCAGTTATATTTGAACCCAGGGCCCAGGTCTCAATTTGCTGTCTTGGTGGCCTGGCAGGGTCTCAGCACTGCAAAACCAAAGGTGATGATGGACGGAGTGTTGAACATTGCAAGCACTCACCCCCAGTCAACTGATCTGGGTTTAATCCATCATCATTCTTTAGCTCACTCCGCCACCCCAGTTCAGACATGGCCATATGCAAATCAGTCTGACCCTGTGCCACATGGGACAGTCCAGCCCGAACTGCCAAGCCATGTCTTCCCTGGACCGGAAACAAGCATCCTGGGACCGGTTTCTGGCTTACAGCCGTCATCAGCCAGGCTATCTTGAATCCAGTGGCAAAGTGGGCAAGGGACCCACGTCTGGGCATACCCTGCCAACTTAGGGCGAACATTGCAAAACCAAAGGGATGATGGACGGAGTGTTGAACATTGCAAGCACTCACCCCCAGTCAACTGATCTGGGTTTAATCCGTCATCATTCTTTAGCTCACTCCGCCACCCCAGTTCAGACATGGCCATATGCAAATCAGTCTGACCATGTGCCTCATGGGAACAGTCCAGCCCGAACTGCCAATCCATGTCTTCCCTGGACCGGAAACAAGCATCCTGGGACCGGTTTCTGGCTTACAGCCGTCATCAACCAGGCTATCTTGAATCCAGTGGCAAAGTGAGCAAGGGACCCACGTCTGGGCATACCCTGCCAACTTAGGGCGAACATTGCAAAACCAAAGGGGATGATGGACGGAGTGTTGAACATTGCAAGCACTCACCCCCAGTCAACTGATCTGGGTTTAATCCATCATCATTCTTTAGCTCACTCTGCCACCCCCGTCTCAGCACTTGCAGGTGTCTAAACAGCTCCCGCTGTGAGCCGGATCTCACTGCCCCACTCCCCCAAAATGGTGTCAGCCCCCTTTACAGTGTGCAAACTAGGGTACCCTCTCCAGTCTCATGTCTAGGCCCTCGCGGTCGGTCCATTATCTGCTTGCCCGGCCATAAGTCACCAGCAGGGCAGCTCAGGAGTGTTATAAGCAATTGAAGTCTATTGGGGCAGAATCAAGTCAGTAGTGGGGGGGAGGGCCTCCCAGACAGCATTCTATCCAGGACTCACAAGACCTCGAGGCCTATCTGATATTCTGGGCCTCCCGGAGCGGGTGTGTGCTGGTACGTGGTAGGGGAGGGAACGACACTCACCTCTCCCGGATTGCTGGGATAGCCAACCGGACTCTCTGCAGGCACCGTAGCACAGTAGTACTTCTATCTGTAGGGCTCAGCCCTCGGCGCTCGCGCCTCGATCTAGAAGCCGATTGTGCCTCACTCCGCTTAGGGCCTCTCTCCCCTTTGCCTCGCGGATTGTCCTCCGGCAGTTTGTTCGGCGCCCGCTTTGTACTCCGGGCTGTCCGACGTGCCCCTGCTCACTTCAGGAAGCAGGCACCAGGCGCGGCTGCCCCCGCTACCAGGGAGCCTGTCAGGCACTGCGCTGCCTACATGCTGATCTCAGGCCCGTCATCACTCGGGGCCAGTCGCACTGCTCGGGCAGGTGTCAATTTCACAGCCTCCCCTCTGTTCGCTGCGGCCAATGAGGGCTCCGATTAATCACCAGGGGTGGGGGGAGCTATATCACAAGCTTTGGCACCCCCCCTTTGCCTGCTTCTCAAGGCTATAGCGGCTGGGCCCAGACGGTAGGACGGAGCAACAAGCAGGCACATCCTACTCATCCATCATCTTGGCAAAGACCCGAGAAGGCCTGTTTAACCCATGCAAGGTCATTTTTCACTATGTCCCTTAGGTTAGAGTATACACCTGATCTTCATAATTCATTAAAAGATTTTTTGATACATTGTATCCATGGAATTTGGGCTGCATTATCTAGAAGCAAACAGTCCTGAAGTATTAGCTGATTAAAATGTAAATCCTCCTTATACCACACACGACACCACAACAGAAGAAGGCGAACTCGAATAAAATGTAGGACATAGCTCATTCTTCATGAGCAACTTTGGTAGGGGTTCCTTGACCGACAGCCAGTATATTTCTCAGGAATTTGTTTTCAATCACCTGGATACAATCAGTGTTGGCATACCCCCAGGTTTCACTACCAAAGTTGACCTTCAGGACACATTTGGCCTTATAGACATCTAATAAAAGTTCGGGGGACTTATGCTCAATGCGCCTGACAAAGTCACTTAACCCAAAAATGGCTCTTTGTAGGGACCCTCTATTTATAGTGAATGGGGTTTCCAACTAAGGCCTGAGTTGAGAAGCAAACCCAGATAAGAGAAGTTGTCTACTCTAGATAACACCTGCCCCTGTACTGAAAGATTGCAACATTTACTGTTCTTGGGACCTACCACCATAAAGTGTGATTTAAAATTTGTAGATAGGTCCAAGTTATTAATAAAATCGACAATTGCATCTAGAAGTTATTGCAGGCTCCTTGCAGAACGAGCAGTTAGAACCACATCATTGGCATATCATAAAACGGGTATAACTCTTCCTCCAGCTTTGGGAACATCGGCTCTGATGTCAATTAGCACCTCCTCTAGTCAGTTAATATGCATGATAAACAAAAGAGGGGCAAGGATACAGCCCTGATGGACACCTTTATTTATTTCAAAGGGCTGCGTGCATTCCCAGTGTGGTCCATATCTAATCACCCCTGTTAGGACTCTATGTAAGTTACTCATAAAATGTATAAATCCGCCCCAGGGACTCCAGCTATGTCCAGAGCTTGTCTCTGTTAACACAATCAAAGGCTGAGCTGAGGTCCATAAAAGCCAGGTGAACTGAGCCCCCCTTGGCCCTAGTGTATTTATGCATCAGGAGGTACAGATTTAGATTCTGCTCAACTGTCCCATACCTGGATCCGAACCCATATTCCAGGTCAGAAAGGATCCCTTCCTCATTGGCCCAGGTAGAAAATCTCTCCAGGATCACTTTCAGCAGAATCTTCACTTCGGCATCAATTGATGATATTGGCCCATAGCATGCAGGGTCCAATCTGTCATCTTTTTTAAAATTAGGAATTAATACTCAGTGCTTCTAGGCCTCTGAATGCAGACCTCTAATGCTGCATTTATATGTAATGTTAGAACAAGAGCCCAGAGGTCCACTAATGATGTCAGCATGTCACCCGGGACTCCATTGACACCAGGTTCCTTGCCCTTGGGTAGTGACAAAAGAGCCTTTTTGACTTCAGACCACTGAATAATGAGTGTTTCGGAATTATTAGTGGGGTTAAGCCCGGGTTCAGATATCTCACACTTATACAGAACTGAGAAATGATTTGTACAGGCCTGTGCTGGGACAGAACAGAGGCCGCCTGATCTAGAAGCTGATTTTCCTTAAAAAAGGGATGATTTAAGACCCCCCAGAACTTAGTACACTCCTTAGATGCACTGATCTCTACTAATACTGAGCAAAGTTCTTCCTAGAGTTTCAGCTTCCTGGTTGCAACTGCTTTTTTATAGGCTAATCTACACCTTTTAATTTTATCCCTATCTCTTGTAAGGTCTTCAGAGAAGTCAATAGCTCCCTCTTTGCCTTGGTACAATTTTTGTCAAACCATCAGTGATGTCATGAGTAATGTCACTGACCATGTCATGAGTGATCTAATATGTGAGGGTGTAAGCAGTGCATTGTGAGGGCATAAATTATAGTTAGCTCAGGTAACTATAACTGCTGAAATTTAGTGGTTTTGTATTAATGAAGTCTGAACCTAACTATAATGTTTCTTTAACCTTTGGTTTTTCAGTGAATTTCTAAGGTTTTTTTAAATTCTAATTCTATTTCCTAAGTATAATGACCCTGTACCCTTTGTTTTTTCCAGTGGATTTTTAAGTTTTTTTAAAAATGTTAAGTAAGCTTCCCATCTCAATGTACAATGGGGGGGGGGTAAACACAGGGCCTAGCCTGGCATTTTGCTGCCCCCACCCAAGCTTGCTGCTCCTGCCCCTCCTTCTGCTTGCCATCATTGTCCAAGTCCATGACCCTGATCCCTCAATACAGCCATTTGTGGCCAATGTTCTGCCACTGCCCTTCCTGCCTGCCCTAAATAGTTAGTTGCTGCCCCATCCACCTCCTCCCTACATTCTGTTGTTCGAGTCCATGCACGAGCCCCCTCCCTCCTGCCCTGCATTGTCTGATGTGCTGCCACTGTTCTCCATTAAGTTTGATGTCCATGCCCGCTCCTCCTGCTCTCTGTTGCCCAATTCTATGACTCGAAGCAAACACAAGGAGATGATGTACGGAGCGCTGAACCTTTTCAGACACTCACCCCCAGTCACAGATCTGGGTTGAATCCATCATCGTTCTTTAGCTCACTTCGCCACCCCAGTTCAGACACAGCTATATGCAAATCAGTCTTGACCCTGTGCCTCATGGGAACAGTCCAGCCTGAACTGCCAAGTCATGTCTTCCCTGGACCGGAAACAAGCATCCTGGGACCGGTTTTGGGCTAACAGCCCTCATCAGCCAGGCTAGCTTGAATCCAGTGGCAAAGTGAGCAAGGGACCCACGTCTGGGCATACCCTACCAACTTAGGGCAAACAAAGCAAACACAAGGAGATGATGGAAGGAGTGCTGAACCTTTTCAGACACTCACCCCCAGTCACAGATCTGGGTTGAATCCATCATCGTTCTTTAGCTCACTTCGCCACCCCAGTTCAGACACAGCTATATGCAAATCAGTCTTGACCCTGTGCCTCATGGGAACAGTCCAGCCCGAACTGCCAAGCCACGTGTGCCATGGACCAGAAACAAGCATCCTGGGACCGGTTTCGGGGTAACACCCCTCATCAGCCAGGCTAGCTTGAATCCAGTGGCAAATTGAACAATGGACCCATGTCTGGGCATACCCTGCCAACTTAGGGCGAACAAAGCAAACACAAGGAGATAATGGACGGAGCACTGAAACTTTTCAGACACGCACCCCCAGTCACATATCTGGGTTGAATCCATCATCGTTCTTTAGCTCACTTTGCCACCCCAATTCAGACCCAGCCATATGCAAATCAGTCTTGACCCTGTGCCTCATGGGAACAGTTAAGCCCGAACTGCCAAGCCAGTTCGTCCCTGGACCAGAAGCAAGCATCCTGGGACTGGCTTCGGGGTAACACCACTCATCAGCCAGGCTAGCTTGAATCCAGTGGAAAGTGAGCATGGGACCCACTTAGGGCAAACAAAGCAAACACAAGGGCACACAATTGGCTATTTTTAACATTAATCACCCACCCCAATTGTGATGAGATGAATGCTTTAAAATAGTCAAAACTATTGGCAATTGCTATGGGTAGCATTTTTAATCCATTGTCTTTTCCCAATGTGCCACCCAGAAAGATGCCCATCTTATGCAAATTAGATTTGTCACTACTCCTCATGAGAACAGACTATCCTGAACTGCCAGGCAAGACCCCTTCCAGAATGGAGCTCAAGCAACCTAGACCCAATTCAGCCTGCTTAGGTCTCATCAGTAAGATAAAGCTTGGGTAATTAGCATCAGGATATACCCATGGCCACTTAGAGAGTTATATTAAACACACAAAAGGTGATGAGAGGAATGCTTGCAAAGATTCTAAACCCCTGACAATTGCTTTGGGTAGCATTCAAACCCATCATTGTTTGTTCACTGTGCCACTGACCTTGCTTCTCATGAGAATAATCCATCTCAAACTGCCAGGCAAGACCTCCTTCAGAAAGCCACACAAGCAACCTTAGATGAATTTTGGCCTTGTTAGGTCTCATCAGTGAGGTATAGCTTGCATTCTGTGGCACAGTGAGAACGTGATCACCAAGGACTGAGATTAATTCAAGTATCCAATCTATTACCTTACTGTTGGTTGTATTGATGCCCTAAGTTACAAAGGTATGCCCATACTTGGATCCCATGCTTACACTGCTATAGGAATCAAGCTTCATCCTACTTCAGAAGCCCAGTAGGATGATACTGGTTTAGGGTTGCTTTAGTTCCTTCTGGAGAGGCCTCACTTGGCAGATTGGAATGGACTCTTTCCATGTGGTGCAAGTTCCTCTCTGATTTGCATACGTTGGCATCTTCTAGAGGGGCACAGTGGATGAAAAACAATGGACTGTACTGTGGCATGAGCAATCACTTGTTGCTGAGATTATTTAAAGCGTCTCACCCATCACCCTGCTGTATGTTGTAGTAAGAACAATTGTTGGGCAGAATGCAGAACAATGTCATGCATTCACCCTAGTACAGAGATCTGGGCCAATCCAAATGTTGTAGTAGGCATGTCAAGTATTACCTAAACTGCTGCGCCAATAAATAATTTGCAGTGTGATCTAACATGCTGCAATCAAAAGACAAAACCATGGAATGACCTGAGCTGCATTTGCCAAAGAGTGAGACCTGTGTGGGGGCTTGGCATCTGACAGAGACCTGCCTGTGTGTGGCCGTTCCATCTCAAGACCAGCCTGAGCATGGCCATACCATCTTGGACACTGATCCGTATGTGCTCCATAGTCTCCCAGAACAGCTGTTGCTGCCTCGGAGGAGCTGCCCAGTAGGAGGACATGGAGCAACCGCCTCATTAGACATGCAACCACTGAAGACATGCTTAAAGGAGCTGCGCGGAAAGCAGTCTCCCAGAACTAGGAGATCTGATGAGTGGAGAAACAGCTAGTCACCCACCCAACTGTGCCAACCCTAACACAGTAAGAGAACCTCACTTGAAGAGACTAAGTAAATTGTGTGAGAGGCTTTGCATTGAAAGAATAATGTTGGTAATCTTCACCTGAGCCTGAACCATAAGGGGGGAATTATGACAATTGTGGGATGCGGCACAGACAACCTCAAGGGCCCAGGACACTAACTTGCATCTTGTTCATATCTTATATGAAGCGTTCAGTTCCAGTGTGTATTAAAGTGGTTTTCATTTTGAAAGTAAAGCACTGGTTGGACAATTATTTATTATTCTAATGTGTGTTTGTTAAGTGATGATTGAGCATTCCCACACTACCTCATTGAGAAGCCTGCATCTCCTTGATATGGACTGAGAGTTAAGTGCTGAAGGGATGGTGCTTGATCGGGTTTGCAGAGACATAGTAGAGCAGACACTGGGGCATCATAGACAAATGATTTCAACCTCACGGTTGAGGCCCATAACCCTTGCTTGCCCCATTGATCCACTGAATGTGCTCTGTGCAGGCAGGTCGCTCCTCACGCCGCACAGCACCACCTGTTGTGCCCGTGTCCCGGAGCTCGCTGCTACCTCTGCTGACGTAGGTTTGAGGCCCCTCTGCCTCTATTGTGTTTATTGCTTGTTGCTCCCTGTAGTCTGCTGATTCATTTTGTAATTGTTCGCCTTTTACTGTGCCCTTGTTGCCTTCTGTACCCTTTTTCCTTCTGTACCCTTTCTCCTTCTGTGCCCTTTTGCCTTCTGTGCCCCTTGCCTCCAGTATTCTCGCCCGTTTTCCCACCGCTGCGTCCCTTGCGGCCCCGCCCCCCTGCTCGCCCATTTGTCCCCTCCCGCCTCCCAGCTGCTCCTCCCTCCCACCTCCCCTTCTTATGGCGGCCTCTGTGCGGCCGCGCAGCGGCCGCACGCAGCGGCGCGCCTAAGGCAAGCCCGTCTGCGCCCGTCCGTGCCTGGACCGCGCCCAGCGCCATACCCCTGGCCCTGGCGAACGCCTCAACGACCGACGCCACTACGACGCCAGCACCGGACGATCACACACCTGCTTCCTGGCTGCCCCGAAGCGCACCCAAGGACCCTTCTCCTGACTGAACTGCAGCTTCACCAGCCTCCGAGCTGCCAAACCGCCCACCGAGAAAGGACGCAACCACCTCAGATGCATCCTACTCAACACCCGCTCCGCACGCAAACACGCCGTCGAACTCTGGGACCTGATCGACTCATCCTCCCCGGACGTCGCCTTCCTGACGGAGACCTGGATGAACGCCTCCTCCGCGCCCGACATCGCCATAGCCATCCCAGACTGCTACAAGATCACCTGCAAGGACCGCACCAACGGAGTAGGAGGTGGAATTGCCATCGTCCACAAGAACACCTTCCGGGTCTCGACCAGCACCGACGACACCCTTAGCACTGCTGAACACCTGCACTTCCAGATCCACATGGACCCCAACACCACCCTCAGAGGAACACTCGTCTACAGATCCCCCAGACTCCGGCCTCAGTTCAGCGACTCCATCGCCGACTTCGTCAGCACGCACGCCATGGCCTCCACAGACTACATCCTCCTCGGAGACCTGAACTTCCACCTCGAGAACAACAACGACAGCAACTCCACCACCCTGATCGACAAACTCGACAACCTCGGACTCAGACAGCTCGTCACAACGCCCACCCACTCCGCTGGCCACACGCTCGACCCCATCTTCTCTGCAAGCTCCCACGTCACCTTCAGTCACACCACCGAACCCCACTGGACCGACCATCGCTGCATCCACTTCGCCTTACAGAAACCCGCCACGCACCACCGCACCCAACAGATCCACCGCCACAGCTGGGGCAAAATCACCGAAGACCAGCTCAACACCACCCTCGCCCGGAGCCCACCCGCCGACCCTACCGACACTGACACCGCTGCCCGCAACCTCAGGCGATGGATCAATGACTGCGCCAACACTCTGGCCCCGATCAAGAAACCCTCCAACAGGCACACCGACAAGAAAGCCGGCTGGTTCACCGGGGAGCTCCAGGCCTCCAAGCAAACCTGCCGGAAACTAGAGAAGAAATGGCACCGCGAACAGACACCGGACAGCCATGCGGCCCACAAGAACGCCATCCGCAGACACCATCACCTCATCAGAACCGCCAAAAGGACCTCCTTCAAGGACCGCCCCGACAACAACGCACACAACAGCAAAGAGCTCTTCAACATCGTGAAGGAACTCTCCAACCCCAGCGCCAACACCAACGACATCCCACCATCACAAGACCTGTGTGACTCCCTAGCCACCTTCTTCCACCGCAAGATCGCAGTCATCCACGACAGCTTCAACAACGAGACCGACTTGACATCAATCGACACCTTGGACCCCCCGCCCACCATCAACATCGACCCCCTGCTCACCTGGACCAACGTGAACGACGACGACACCATCAAAATCATGAACACCATCCACTCCGGATCTCCGTCAGACCCATGCCCGCACCACATCTTCAACAAAGCCAGCGCCACCATTGCACCCCATCTCCGCAAGGTCATCAACATCTCCTTCGAGACCGCGACCTTCCCGGAGAGCTGGAAGCACGCCGAGATCAACGCCTTACTCAAGAAACCCAAGGCGGATCCGAGAGACCTCAAGAACTTCCGGCCCATCTCCCTGCTCCCGTTCCCGGCGAAGGTCATCGAGAAGATCGTCAACAGACAACTGACCCGCTACCTCGAGGAGAACAACATCCTGGACCCATCCCAGTCTGGGTTCCGCAGCAACCACAGTACCGAAACTGCCCTCATCGCCGCCACCGATGACATCAGGACCATGTTGGACAACGGCGAAACAGCGGCCCTCATCCTCCTGGACCTCTCAGCCGCCTTTGACACTGTCTGCCACCGCACCCTACGCACACGCCTCCACACCGCAGGGATCCGAGACAAGGCCCTGGATTGGACTACCTCCTTCCTCACCGGCAGAACCCAGAGCGTCCGCCTCCCCCCTTTCCGTTCCGAAGCCTCCGAGATCATCTGCGGCGTACCACAAGGATCATCCCTCAGCCCAACATTGTTCAACATCTACATGGCACCGCTCGCCCACATCGCCCGACTGCACGACCTCAACATCATCTCCTACGCCGACGACACCCAGCTGATCCTCTCCCTCACCAAGGACCCCCTCACCGCCAAATCCAACCTCCACGAAAAGGAATGAAGGCCGTCGCCGAGTGGATGAAGAACAGCCGACTGAAGCTGAACTCAGACAAGACGGAGGTCCTCATCCTCGGCTCCACCCCCTCAGCCTGGGACGACTCCTGGTGGCCGATCACACTAGGAGCAGCACCAACACCCACCGACCACGCATGCAACCTGGGGGTCATCCTCGATTCGACACTCTCCATGACCAAGCAGGTCAATGCCGTTTCGTCCTCCTGCTTCAACACCCTACGCATGCTCCGCAAGATCTACAGGTGGATCCCCACCGAAACAAGAAAAACGGTCACCCAGGCCCTTGTCAGCAGCAGGCTGGACTACGGAAACGCCCTCTACGCGGGAGCCTCGGCCAAACTCCTGAAACGACTGCAACGCATACAGAACGCCTCTGCACGCCTCATCCTCGACATCCCTCGCCACAGCCACATCTCACCCCACCTGAGAGACCTGCACTGGCTCCCCGTCAACAAGAGGATCACCTTCAAGCTCCTCACCCACGCACACAAAGCACTCCACAACGCCGGACTGGCATACCTCAACAGTCGACTCACCCTCTACACCCCGAACCGCCAGCTCCGCTCTGCCGACCTCGCCCTCGCCATAGTCCCTCGCATCCGAAGAGCGACCACCGGCGGAAGATCGTTCTCCTACCTCGCCACCAAGACCTGGAACTCCCTCCCCATCCTCCTATGGCAGACCCAGGACCTACTAACCTTCAGGAGGCTACTCAAGACCTGGCTGTTCGAGCAGTAGCAGCACCCCCTCCCCCCACCAGCACCTTGAGACCCTCACGGGTGAGTAGTGCGCTTTACAAATGTTCTGATTGATTGATTGTCCAGGTTATTTAGATTACAAAATTGGATTTTAACAGAGTGTCTCAAAGACAAGCTTCTTGGAGATGAAGCACTGGGCCCATCTTACCATTTATCCTGTGAAGAGCCTTTGAGAGTTGCCAGAGAGGTAAAAGGGTGTCAACATCAATCAAACATTTCAATTTGAAGTGTAACCCATTTGGCCACAGATTAAGGACCAAGAATCGATAAATAAAGTTATATGAGTTTTATTTCAAATTAAGGGACAAACTGATATATATGACTTATAAGAAAATATTGTAAAGATACAGAATCATCAAAGGTAAACTGAAATGTTGCATAAAATTAAGTCTTAGTAGCATAAGGCATACCAGAAATTCAGTTGCAGCAATACAAGATATAAGAAATAGAATGTGATCATCATTGTACAGGTTTCGATCCTCCAGTCTATGCATGAATAAATCTAAAATCTCCTAAACTAGTCCTACATTAAAGTTGAAAAACTAGGAAAAAGTAGTTAAATCAGGGAAAGCAGGAAGGTGTCAGCATATTGGAGACTTCAATAGGAGTTCTCCAAATCAGGACAATGTACAGCATACATCCACACAATGGAAATATTAGCAGAGAGGCCTAAACCTCTCAGAGTACAAAGGGTTTCTGCTTAAAAGACTAAAATGTGAACACCAATTAAACCCACAGAAAATTCAAGAATTCCACATCATCAATTCCAGTAGATTCCCATCTTCTTGCATTAGAAATTGGCAACTTCACTCGATTTTCCCATCCTAAGGTTTGAACATCAAGGCGACCTTGAACATCTCCCAGCTTTGAATTCAACATGAATAGGAGTATTCTCTTAGTTCATTAGCGCATCTCATTCTTGCCAAAACTTCTCCTCCCGGACCTCACTATCTGTAATACACAATATGCCATTCACTAGCTATGAAATCATATGAACTCACCTGCAAAAGATTGAACATTGCAGTGCAAGCAAAACTTTCACTTTGAAGGTTAAACATTGAAGACCAAATGATTAAGGCCTTTGGTTAAGCTAACTTAATAAAACAGCCAGTGTACACAGTAAATACATGATTATATACACACCTACGTATACAGTATAAATACAAAACATTAATAAATTAAAATGGGTACATAAGGAATACATTTCAGTAAAAGCAGTATTACAAGAAATGTGAACAAGAACTACAATTTGTAATATTATAGTGAAGGTAATAGAGCACACACTTATATGAATGACTACTTTCTACAGTGAATAAACTCCATCACTATATTTGGTGCTTCACTTTACACTAATAAGGTTAAGGCACATAGTAGATATATTGTGCTAATGCAAGTATGTATTGCTTCTTTGATGACGTATAGCGGTGGAGCTTAAATTGTGCATCTCCATTGGTGTTGTGGAGATGAGAGAATGGGTGAACGAATTCTAATGAACATGGTCTGTCTGCTCTGTTTGCTACTTTGTGTTGTAGGTGGAGGGTGGTAACCTTTTTACTGGTGATTCACACTTAGGGACACCATCCACCATCCTTTAGAGAATAATAAGAGAGCTTGCCATCATGATTTTAAGTGGATAAAACTGGACATAGATTGCAGGCTAACTAGTGGGTGTGTCAATTGGTTGGCAGTAACAAGAGGCAGATAGGAACAGCACAAATACAGAAACAGACATTGTCAGTCAGACATGAAACTCAGATGGTTAACATGATGGACTTTGTAATCTTTTTCAAAACTTGGCGTGGAAATCAATAAAACTGACTGAGGTTGTCTCAAAATAAATGCTTGCTTGCTTGGTACCTCAATGGAGGAAAAAAGCTCCAAACGTTGGTTGTATGCTGGTGGGGTGTTCTGCACAAATTCCATTCACTTTCTACAATAAAACAAACATACATGAGTCATATTGTTCTATTCATATTCTTCTACTTCAGCAAAGTGCACACCACAATAATATGTAGCACATCAGAGAGAAAAAACATTTGTGGTTTCAGATTTCCGCCTTTACCCTTACACACCTTTTTATCAGCTCTGTTTCATTAGTCATTGCTTGCATTTGACCCTACGAGGCGTGCACTAAAATCCATGTCCTAACTGCAACAGAGAGGAGCAGGTAGCCTACACAACACGTTACAAAACTAGCTCATGAGGGAAATGGTTTCCCTGCTAGGCAAATGTCTGTCTGAGCCTGTTCCCTCTGGACAGAGTTCAGACATCTAATGCAAAGACAGAATCAGTGTTTCTTTCGTTCGGAAGTTTTAATGGTTTTCTATAGATTTAAATTTGCAGCTTTTCTGCTTATCTTCAATTCAGATGTAATGAAATTATAACAATGTAACACGAGTCTCTACATCTTTCACAATCACCTGCTTCGATCTATCCTTGCATGCAAGCAATGCTACAACTTTGTGATCGGCTCCGTGAAATGTCTTCAACTGCTACAGTAGGTTCTGCCAATTCTTAATACTGAAAATATAGTATAAGATACCCATTTAAGGGTTGGCAGTCGCAAGGCATCTGCTAAAAACGGATGAAGGCTTAGTCCACTGTCCTCACTTATCTCTTGCCTCATTTCAATTGCAAGGGTTTGTGGTTTTCCTGACAGCAGTGCCACCTCCAGCTCTTCCAGCAGGAAAATTATTTCGCTGAGCTGCCATCTTCCAGACTGGAATTAGACTTGCTCGCCCATGAAAAATGCTGAAAATATTCCCTACTCTGGGGTCGATTCCGATTCGGGCCGGAAAAAGCGCCGACCGACTCGGATCCGAAAAAAATACCGACCGACACGTACCCGTGGCGCCCGACACGCCAAGTACGATGCAAGGTGCGAAAAATCCGACCGACACGTACCGAAAACAAGTCGACCGACCGAGCCGCACGGAAAACAGCAATCCGGCCGGAAAAACACGCAAATCCAACCGACCGACACGCACCCGGAACAAATCCGACCGAAACGTACACGCTAACTCCAAACCGCAAAAGTACGATGCAAGGCGCGAAAACCACGAGCGAGTCGGACGGAGGACAAGCTAGTACGACCGACACGCATACAAAACCGAGCCGAAGCAACACAATACACCGCGACCGACGCGTACGCAGCATAGAAAACTGCACAAACACAGCGTGAACGAAACGGAGAACACCGTACGAGACCAATGCAGGGTCCGACTCGGTCACAAGAACGTTTCCAACATACACAAACAGCACAAAGGAAAAATCACCCAAAAAAGGCCAAACAAGCAATTACCAAGCCAATAAATACTGGGGGTGGGGACAGAGAACAAAGACACACCCACAACTCCACCTATATAAAGGACACAAATCACTACCATGAGCCTTTGCAAATGCCATTCCACTGCCAGCACCCAAGAGAAAGCAACCACACACCCACAGCTCATCCCTCACACAAGCCACACACCATCAGCACACCAACAAATACCTACCTCACATACACCCAGCAAAACACACACTCACACACCCTCACCTGCACACCAACACACACATCACTCACCATCACCACCCATCACCATGCCCCCAAGAAGAATCACAAGTTCCTAGATTGTGAATTGGAAGTCCTGGTAGACGAGATCCTCAGGGTAGAGCCACAGCTGTTTGGCACATTGGTCCAACAGACCCCCATGTCGCAGAAAACCAAGATGTGGGAGAGGATCATCAACAGGGTGAACGCCCAATCACCATGTCGGCGCACAAAGACCGACATCCAGAACAGGTGGTATGACGTGCGCAGGAGGGTGCGGAAACTGCTGAAGCAAGACTACATCAACAGCCAACACACCGGCAGTGGCCCTCCTGCCAAGCCAATATACCTCAGGCCCTGGGAGGAGAAGGTGCGGGCCATCCTTCCGCCAGTGAGCATATATGGACTAGAGGACATCCCAGAGCCTGGTGAGTACACAACAAATGTACACAATATACTGCCACAAAACACACACACATCACAGTCAAGGGAGAGTCAAACCATGCACTCATAGCAATCACACAGCAACCAGAACAGAATCATCCCAAAATGTGTACGTCAGTCAGAGAAACACAACACATGCCATCAAAAAAGTCACATCCAACTGTGCCAACACATGTACAAACACAACCACAACTACAGCTAGGCAGTGGCACAAATTGAACTAACAAACACATCCACACATGTAGCCACCACAACAACACCAACACACAGTGAAGACCACTCAAAGGAAGGAATTCTGTGTATGCTGGCCAAGTCAGTGTAGCCAATAGCATCATGGGAGTCGCAGTCACACATATTGCCCCCCCACAACTGTCCCATCAACACCACCATGAACCATGCGCACATCACAGGGAGTGGAGAAGGACTCACAAGATGGCTGACACTGGCTACTGCTGTGGGAGCACAAGGCCCTGCTGCCAACTGTGCACCAACAAACAGCAGGACACCACTGACTGACATCCTGAGAGACAACTTCCACTCCCTGCAATGCAAGCACGTTCCATGGTGGGATATCTGGCTGGCTGGGTGGGAAGGGGGACTTGCAGCACTGACCATAGTCACCAGCACCTCCCCTCACACCCCCCAACACAAACTCCACAGTACCCACCTGGTAGAATGCAATGCCCTCCATCCTAACACAAGATCCCACAAAGCACCACCACCCTGGGTTATGTTGTGTGAAGCACAGGGACACTCTTGGGACTCTTAGCCAAACAACTGCCAGGACAACACTCCCAGCCATCCTGTCAGCACAGTCAGCCCACCCCACAGGGAAGCAGAGTCAAAGGAAGGAAGCATGGGCATGCTGGGAAGGGGGGTGGAGGCAATAGCATGATGGGAGTCATAGTCACAGACATTGCTCAGCCTCACAACTGGCCCATCAACACCACCCTGAACCATGCTCACATCACAGGGAGTGGAGAAGGACTCACAAGATGGCTGACACTGGCTACTGCTGTGGGGAGCACAAGGCCCTGCTGCCAACTGTGCACCAACAAACAGCAGGACACCACTGACTGACATCCTGAGAGACAACTTCCACTCCCTGCAATGCAAGCACGTTCCATGGTGGGATATCTGGCTGGCTGGGTGGGAAGGGGGACTTGCAGCACTGACCATAGTCACCAGCACCTCCCCTCACACCCCCCCAACACAAACTCCACAGTACCCACCTGGTAGAATGCAATGCCCTCCATCCTAACACAAGATCCCACAAAGCACCACCACCCTGGGTTATGTTGTGTGAAGCACAGGGACACTCTTGGGACTCTTAGCCAAACAACTGCCAGGACAACACTCCCAGCCATCCTGTCAGCACAGCCAGCCCACCCCACAGGGAAGCAGAGTCAAAGGAAGGAAGCATGGGCATGCTGGGAAGGGGGGTGGAGGCAATAGCATGATGGGAGTCGTAGTCACAGACATTGCTCAGCCTCACAACTGGCCCATCAACACCACCGTGAACCATGCTCACATCACAGGGAGTGGAGAAGGACTCACAAGATGGCTGACACTGGCTACTGCTGTGGGGAGCACAAGGCCCTGCTGCCAACTGTGCACCAACAAACAGCAGGACACCACTGACTGACATCCTGAGAGACAACTTCCACTCCTGCAATGCAAGCACGTTCCATGGTGGGATATCTGGCTGGCTGGGTGGGAAGGGGGACTTGCAGCACTGACTATAGTCACCAGCACCTCCCCTCACACCCCCCCAACACAAACTCCACAGTACCCACCTGGTAAAATGCAATGCCCTCCATCCTAACACAAGATCCCACAAAGCACCACCACCCTGGGTTATGTTGTGTGAAGCACAGGGACACTCTTGGGACTCTTAGCCAAACAACTGCCAGGACAACACTCCCAGCCATCCTGTCAGCACAGCCAGCCCACCCCACAGGGAAGCAGAGTCAAAGGAAGGAAGCATGGGCATGCTGGGAAGGGGGTGGAGGCAATAGCATGATGGGAGTCGTAGTCACAGACATTGCTCAGCCTCACAACTGGCCCATCAACACCACCCTGAACCATGCTCACATCACAGGGAGTGGAGAAGGACTCACAAGATGGCTGACACTGGCTACTGCTGTGGGGAGCACAAGGCCCTGCTGCCAACTGTGCACCAACAAACAGCAGGACACCACTGACTGACATCCTGAGAGACAACTTCCACTCCCTGCAATGCAAGCACGTTCCATGGTGGGATATCTGGCTGGCTGGGTGGGAAGGGGGACTTGCAGCACTCACTATAGTCACCAGCACCTCCCCTCACACCCCCCAACACAAACTCCACAGTACCCACCTGGTAGAATGCAATGCCCTCCATCCTAACACAAGATCCCACAAAGCACCACCACCCTGGGTTATGTTGTGTGAAGCACAGGGACACTCTTGGGACTCTTAGCCAAACAACTGCCAGGACAACACTCCCAGCCATCCTGTCAGCACAGCCAGCCCACCCCACAGGGAAGCAGAGTCAAAAGGAAGGAAGCATGGGCATGCTGGGAAGGGGGTGGAGGCAATAGCATGATGGGAGTCGTAGTCACAGACATTGCTCAGCCTCACAACTGGCCCATCAACACCACCCTCAACCATGCTCACATCACAGGGAGTGGAGAAGGACTCACAAGATGGCTGACACTGGCTACTGCTGTGGGGAGCACAAGGCCCTGCTGCCAACTGTGCACCAACAAACAGCAGGACACCACTGACTGACATCCTGAGAGACAACTTCCACTCCTGCAATGCAAGCACGTTCCATGGTGGGATATCTGGCTGGCTGGGTGGGAAGGGGGACTTGCAGCACTGACTATAGTCACCAGCACCTCCCCTCACACCCCCCCCAACACAAACTCCACAGTACCCACCTGGTAAAATGCAATGCCCTCCATCCTAACACAAGATCCCACAAAGCACCACCACCCTGGGTTATGTTGTGTGAAGCACAGGGACACTCTTGGGACTCTTAGCCAAACAACTGCCAGGACAACACTCCCAGCCATCCTGTCAGCACAGCCAGCCCACCCCACAGGGAAGCAGAGTCAAAAGGAAGGAAGCATGGGCATGCTGGGAAGGGGGTGGAGGCAATAGCATGATGGGAGTCGTAGTCACAGACATTGCTCAGCCTCACAACTGGCCCATCAACACCACCCTGAACCATGCTCACATCACAGGGAGTGGAGAAGGACTCACAAGATGGCTGACACTGGCTACTGCTGTGGGGAGCACAATGCCCTGCTGCCAACTGTGCACCAACAAACAGCAGGACACCACTGACTGACATCCTGAGAGACAACTTCCACTCCCTGCAATGCAAGCACGTTCCATGGTGGGATATCTGGCTGGCTGGGTGGGAAGGGGGACTTGCAGCACTGACCATAGTCACCAGCACCTCCCCTCACACCCCCAACACAAACTCCACAGTACCCACCTGGTAGAATGCAATGCCCTCCATCCTAACACAAGATCCCACAAAGCACCACCACCCTGGGTTATGTTGTGTGAAGCACAGGGACACTCTTGGGACTCTTAGCCAAACAACTGCCAGGACAACACTCCCAGCCATCCTGTCAGCACAGCCAGCCCACCCCACAGGGAAGCAGAGTCAAAAGGAAGGAAGCATGGGCATGCTGGGAAGGGGGTGGAGGCAATAGCATGATGGGAGTCGTAGTCACAGACATTGCTCAGCCTCACAACTGGCCCATCAACACCACCCTCAACCATGCTCACATCACAGGGAGTGGAGAAGGACTCACAAGATGGCTGACACTGGCTACTGCTGTGGGGAGCACAAGGCCCTGCTGCCAACTGTGCACCAACAAACAGCAGGACACCACTGACTGACATCCTGAGAGACAACTTCCACTCCCTGCAATGCAAGCACGTTCCATGGTGGGATATCTGGCTGGCTGGGTGGGAAGGGGGACTTGCAGCACTGACTATAGTCACCAGCACCTCCCCTCACACCCCCCAACACAAACTCCACAGTACCCACCTGGTAGAATGCAATGCCCTCCATCCTAACACAAGATCCCACAAAGCACCACCACCCTGGGTTATGTTGTGTGAAGCACAGGGACACTCTTGGGACTCTTAGCCAAACAACTGCCAGGACAACACTCCCAGCCATCCTGTCAGCACAGCCAGACCACCCCACAGGGAAGCAGAGTCAAAAGGAAGGAAGCATGGGCATGCTGGGAAGGGGGGTGGAGGCAATGGCATGATGGGAGTCGTAGTCACAGACATTGCTCAGCCTCACAACTGGCCCATCAACACTACCCTGAACCATGCTCACATCACAGGGAGTGGAGAAGGACTCACAAGATGGCTGACACTGGCTACTGCTGTGGGGAGCACAATGCCCTGCTGCCAACTGTGCACCAACAAACAGCAGGACACCACTGACTGACATCCTGAGAGACAACTTCCACTCCCTGCAATGCAAGCACGTTCCATGGTGGGATATCTGGCTGGCTGGGTGGGAAGGGGGACTTGCAGCACTGACCATAGTCACCAGCACCTCCCTCACACCCCCCAACACAAACTCCACAGTACCCACCTGGTAGAATGCAATGCCCTCCATCCTAACACAAGATCCCACAAAGCACCACCACCCTGGGTTATGTTGTGTGAAGCACAGGGACACTCTTGGGACTCTTAGCCAAACAACTGCCAGGACAACGCTCCCAGCCATCCTGTCAGCACAGCCAGCCCACCCCACAGGGAAGCAGAGTCAAAAGGAAGGAAGCATGGGCATGCTGGGAAGGGGGTGGAGGCAATAGCATGATGGGAGTCGTAGTCACAGACATTGCTCAGCCTCACAACTGGCCCATCAACACCACCCTGAACCATGCTCACATCACAGGGAGTGGAGAAGGACTCACAAGATGGCTGACACTGGCTACTGCTGTGGGGAGCACAAGGCCCTGCTGCCAACTGTGCACCAACAAACAGCAGGACACCACTGACTGACATCCTGAGAGACAACTTCCACTCCCTGCAATGCAAGCACGTTCCATGGTGGGATATCTGGCTGGCTGGGTGGGAAGGGGGACTTGCAGCACTGACCATAGTCACCAGCACCTCCCCTCACACCCCCAACACAAACTCCACAGTACCCACCTGGTAGAATGCAATGCCCTCCATCCTAACACAAGATCCCACAAAGCACCACCACCCTGGGTTATGTTGTGTGAAGCACAGGGACACTCTTGGGACTCTTAGCCAAACAACTGCCAGGACAAGGCTCCCAGCCATCCTGTCAGCACAGCCAGCCCACCCCACAGGGAAGCAGAGTCAAAAGGAAGGAAGCATGGGCATGCTGGGAAGGGGGGTGGAGGCAATAGCATGATGGGAGTCGTAGTCACAGACATTGCTCAGCCTCACAACTGGCCCATCAACACCACCCTGAACCATGCTCACATCTCAGGGAGTGGAGAAGGACTCACAAGATGGCTGACACTGGCTACTGCTGTGGGGAGCACAAGGCCCTGCTGCCAACTGTGCACCAACAAACAGCAGGACACCACTGACTGACATCCTGAGAGACAACTTCCACTCCCTGCAATGCAAGCACGTTCCATGGTGGGATATCTGGCTGGCTGGGTGGGAAGGGGGACTTGCAGCACTGACCATAGTCACCAGCACTTCCCCTCACACCCCCAACACAAACTCCACAGTACCCACCTGGTAGAATGCAATGCCCTCCATCCTAACACAAGATCCCACAAAGCACCACCACCCTGGGTTATGTTGTGTGAAGCACAGGGACACTCTTGGGACTCTTAGCCAAACAACTGCCAGGACAACACTCCCAGCCATCCTGTCAGCACAGCCAGCCCACCCCACAGGGAAGCAGAGTCAAAAGGAAGGAAGCATGGGCATGCTGGGAAGGGGGTGGAGGCAATAGCATGATGGGAGTCGTAGTCACAGCCCTACATCCCCCACCACATGGCCCAGCAAGCTCACACTCACGCATGCACATCCCACAGAGAGTGGAAAGGCCCATCAAAGATGTCTGACACTGTTGCTGTGTCGTGGGGAGCACAAGGGCATGCTGGGTACTGCACACCAACCAACAGCAGGACACCACTGTCAGCCATCTTGCCATTGCCCTCACACCCACACACACTGAACTCCACACAAAAGCAAGTAAGTATGGGAATGCTGGCAAGTGGGGTGGAGGCAATGGCATGATGGGAGTCGTAGTCACAGACATAGCTCACCCCCACAACTGTCCCGTCAACACCACCCTGAACCATGCTCACATCACAGGGAGTGGAGAAGGACTCACAAGATGGCTGACACTGGCTACTGCTGTGGGGAGCACAAGGCCCTGCTGCCAACTGTGCACCAACAAACAGCAGGACACCACTGACTGACATCCTGAGAGACAACTTACACTCCCTGCAACGCAAGCACGTTCCATGGTGGGATAACTGACTGGCTGGGTGGGTGGGAAGGAGGTCCGGCTGTCAACCAAACACAAGCAATGCAGACCATGTTCACACCCCAGAAAATACATAGAAATGCCCAAATAATGCAGGACAATGTGCCACACCAATATCAACCCCTGACTGTGACGACTTAGGACAATGCAATGTACAGGCCCGCACCCAGAGGCACAGTAACAACTGTCATGTGTGTCAACCATTGATGCCTGCAGAAACATGACATACATTGTTTGTGTCTCCCAAAAACAGGTGATGAAGGGGACACAGCAGCAGACGCTGAGGAGTCCCAGTCCCAGGCTCAAGAGGATGCCGAGATCACTGGCGTCGTACAGCCTCTGTCCTCCTCGGACGATGAAGAACAACCTGGCACATCCGGTGCAAGTCAACATGCAGCACCAGCAGGACCACCAGCTGCAGCACCAGCAGGACCACCAGCTGCACCCCCTGCACCCACCCCTACAACGACTGTCACCACGAATACCATCCCTGCCGACATGGACAGAATAAGGAGCAACACCAGCACAGTGACCCTGGACCAACCTGGGGCCATGGACACCACCACCACCACCAACCCCCAAGGTGGACCAGGGTTATCTGTGCGTGCCACTGCACACACTGCACATGTCAGCAGGGGTGGTGGGAGGGGTGGGAGACAGAGGTCGCTGCTTGCAGACGTTGCTGGTGTGCATGACGACCCACAACTGGTACGCATAGCTGATGCGTACCAGTCCAGCACCGGAGAGCTCAGCCAGGTAGTGGGGCTCCTCAGAGACATTAAACAGCAGCAGGCTGCCCATCATGCCCGCTTGGACTCCCACATGTCCCACGTGGAGTCACACATGTCCCGTGTGGACTCACACATGTCCCGCGTGGAGTCCAAGTGGGATGCACTGCATGAGATGACGGCGGTGCACAGGGACATTTTACAATGCCTCCGCCAGATGAACAGCAACCAGTCCACACCTCCCTGTGTGCCAACACCATCTGGTGCCGAACAAACTGCAACTGCCACAGGGAGGGAGGAGGACTCTGGCGGAGAGTCCCCTGCACCGCAGCAGCCTGCACTTGAGGGCCCCCCCCAAGAAGAGGGGTCGTCCGAGGAGGGAAAAGTGAGAGGCCGATGGCCAAGCGCAACTCCCAGGAAGCCTGAACCTGTTCTGGATGTTCGCCTTTGTGCACAGACTGTTCACCCTGTTGACGGCAACACTACTCCCACACATTGCATGGGGAGTACAAGTTGGACCAATGTGTCAGACAACTGTGGCCCCGATACTGGGGATCCTGTCTACCCGGACTTTCAATTCACCTAGGAACTTGGGATTGCAAGATTCATGTACAGCACAACCCATCCTATGCACTATTAACACAAATGTATCACAATAAACACACTAATACACCATACTTGCCTCTGTCGTGATTCCAACGTGGGTGCTGTTATGGGGATGATGAACTGCAAAATTACACTGTGTATGCGAACTGCAACAGCAAGGACAACACAGGCATGTGAGTACAGGCAACGTGACACACATGAGGGAGACACACCACCAGGGCTACACGACACATACACACCTAGGCCATCTGACTCATTGCCTACACTGATGTTGCCAGGGAAGACGGTGCAATGCACAGACACCACACCCATTCCCAGTTGTAGTCAAGTAGCCCACAGGTGCAGTAAGCAAATGGCAGTCAAATGTGTGACCACAGACAACGCACATCACAAAGTGAAGCACAGGTTTATTACACAGTTGCAACATGCTGTAACCACTACAGATGCAAGGTAACCCCACCTGGTAGCGGGCACACAGTCAACAACTGTAGACGGAAGGAAGTCCATGGGTGTGGCGCACATCACCTGTAGGGACACAACAGCTACCAGCCTGGATGTGCAATCACGTCGTCGGTGGACACAGTTGACCAAACGAATCTGAAAGTACCCTGTGAAGGACAGAAATGACACACAGTCAAAAGCAATGGAGTACAGGACAGAACAGCAAAACTCATGCACAATACATGTTACAAGATACCCACCCAGAACCAAGTTAGCATGTCAACACTGTTGGGGAGTACAGCCCACCTGTCACCACACATCGCAACACACATCCAGTCAAGTAGCCCATGGACACACTCCAACAGCACCAGAGCACCACCCACACATCATGCCAACTCACATCATTGACATGACACCTCAGGATACTCACATTCAGCTAAAGAAGTTGGTGATGAGCTGTGTGCGGACATCACCATCACCATCATCATCATCATCATCGTCACTGGCATCGTGGTCCAGGCCAGGATCCTCCACAGGTGGCGGATGTTGGTCATTGTCATCCTGGATGAGAGGCAACTCCTTCCGCACTGCCAGGTTGTGGAGCATGCAGCAGACGATGATAATCTTGCACACTTTCGCAGGGGCATATGGGAGGGACCCTCCGGTCTTGTCCAGGCAGCGGAAGCGGCTCTTCAGGAGACCAAAGGTCCGCTCAATCACTCTCCTGGTCCGACCATGTGCCTCATTGTAGCGCATCTGGGCAGGTGTCACAGGGTTCCTGAGGGGTGTCAGCAACCACGGCATGTTGGGGTATCCCGAGTCACCTATGGACAGACAAGTGCACATTAGCTGACTTGGAAAAGTGGGCGGAATACTACAGATCAGATCACACACAATGGCACAAAGTCAGTACACACCGACAAGCCAGGCACGCTGGTTCTGCATCTGTGCCATCATCCTGGGGATGCGACTACTCCTCATCACAAAGGCATCGTGTGCTGAACCAGGGAAACGGGCACACACGTGTGTGATGGTCATGTCTGCAAGACACACCACCAGTGCATTGACCGAGTGGTAGTGCTTGCGGTTCCTGTAGGCCTGCTCCTGGGCCTGTGGTGGTACCAAAGCCACATGTGTCCCATCAATGGAGCCAATGACATGTGGCATCCTCCCCAGGGCATAAAAGTCACTCTTCACGTCAGTGAGTCGTCGCAGTCTAGGGAAATAGATGTACCGGTTCAGGAAGAGCAACATTGCCGCCAAAACATCGCGGAGCACACGGCTGAACATGGTCTGTGACATCCCACCAGCAGTCGCCACAGTATGTTGGAAGGTACCAGTGGCAAAGAAGTGTAGGGCTGCCATCACCTTCACCTTGGGGGTCAGCGCTGTAGGATACGGCCGGCCAGGCTGCAAATGTGGGGACAACTGCACTGCCAAATCCTCAATCAGCTGCCTGGTGAAGTGGTACCGTCGTATGCTGTCCCGTTCCACCATCGTTGCCAGGTCTGGGAATGGCCGATGGACAGCAGGAGCCCTGCAGTGCAGAGGAGAAGTAAGCAAGATTGTCAGTCACCCCACATATGCGGCATTGAACACACTCAAGATCCCAACATACATCATTATGAGGCACAACTACATGAAGTGTGCAGTACCGGAAGGACATGTATGGTACATACATGGCCAACATCTGTCAACACGGTCCTACAGGTGGCATCAATTTGTCCCAGGTTGGCCCATTGGATATCATGAGGCCGTGTCACAGTTCCCATCTCCTGCTGCCGTGTCACAATAACCCCCACAGTGACATGTGAGGACAGATGTGCCCCAGGCACCACAGCTCAACGACAGGTACATTCCCAGGGACCCTGTAATGCCACATGGACACTGGCATTACATGGAGTATCATGTATACACCACAGCAAAACAACCTTGACCCCCACAGGTAGTGGCCCCACTTGCCATGGCAGGACAGACATGGACGTCTGTGACACACACGCACAACATCAGAGTCCATGCACACACAACGTGGATGTGGAGACTGTCTCCCATTGTGCACATGAAATCAGAGACATTGTAAACACTACATGCACAAAGACTGTGGAGGACCATCACTATTGTGCCACTGGGACACCCTGGCTCAAACATACCGTCCCACATGGGACTCACGGGGTATGTGACATGACATACACATACACCACTGTGAAATGTGACCATGGCACATGCACAGATTTGAACAGTTGCACATCACAGTGGTCACGTACACGTAACACCCAGGATCCTGTCCCCATGAACACGTGCACATCCTGGGGGTGGCTGCCCACAGGTGACACCCACAGGACAACATGTACACCAACATACACACAATAGGAAATGCAGCCTTACATGCCTTATGATAAGGTTTGGACAGGCTGTCGTGATGTAGGTGTGCCCTCACTCCCTGGGAGCTATCTGTGGCTGGCATATGTCCATCTGAGACAGGCATGCTGACATATGCCAGTCACATGTACAGTGATGCGTTGAACAGCAATGGACCGATCGGTGCCTCCGGCCGGCCCATTGCTTTCAATGTGTGCGGGTACGCGTTGTACCCCTGTGCGCGTTGAACAGCAATGGACCGATCGGTGCCTCCGGCCCGGCCCATTGCTTTCAATGTGTGCGGGTACGCGTTGTACCCCTGTGCGCGTTGAACAGCAATGGACCGATCGGTGCCTCCGGCCGGCCCATTGCTTTCAATGTGTGCGGGTACGCGTTGTACCCCTGTGCGCGTTGAACTGCAATGGACCGATCGGTGCCTCCGGCCGGCCCATTGCTTTCAATGTGTGCGGGTACGCGTTGTACCCCTGTGCGCGTTGAACAGCAATGGACCGATCGGTGCCTCCGGCCGGCCCATTGCTTTCAATGTGTGCGGGTACGCGTTGTACCCCTGTGCGCGTTGAACAGCAATGGACCGATCGGTGCCTCCGGCCGGCCCATTGCTTTCAATGTGTGCGGAGTACGCGTTGTACCCCTGTGCGCGTTGAACTGCAATGGACCGATCGGTGCCTCCGGCCGGCCCATTGCTTTCAATGTGTGCGGTGCAGCGTTGTACCCCTGTGCGCGTTGAACTGCAATGGACCGATCGGTGCCTCCGGCCGGCCCATTGCTTTCAATGTGTGCGGGTACGCGTTGTACCCCTGTGCGCGTTGAACTGCAATGGACCGATCGGTGCCTCCGGCCGGCCCATTGCTTTCAATGTGTGCGGGTCACGCGTTGTACCCCTGTGCGCGTTGAACAGCAATGGACCGATCGGTGCCTCCGGCCGGCCCATTGCTTTCAATGTGTGCGGGTACGCGTTGTACCCCTGTGCGCGTTGTACCGCAATGTACCGATCGGTGCGCACCCATTGACAATGGGCTTGCCTGGCAACGGACGCGTTTTCGAATTTCGAACGAGTCGGTTGCTGGAAAATCAGTTGGTCACCCACAACAATGTTGCAAAATCATGTATGTCATGAAGTTGAAGATTTGAAGGATGCTGTGGGCGTGTTTTGGTGCTGCTATTCCATGGATTGGCCAGATTCAGAAGATGCAAACGACTTGGACCTATCACTTTGGACACAAGGGACAGTATCTGCCTCTCCAGCACATATATATTGCTGGCTGTTCCCCTGAGAGCCCACTTGCCTGCACTACATGCTCCAAGACGACATCTGCCACTGCACTGCTGCTGTCTCTGCCCCTCTGGACCCTGCAATGGCACGTACTGTGGAGAGAGCCCCAGCCTTCAGCCTTGAAGAGAACCAGGCCCTGCTGGACAGCCTACTTCCACAGTACAGCAAGCTGTATGGGACACCAGGGGAGCAGGTGAGTGTTCTGTGCACTGCCTTTCTGAATGTGCATTTTGTCTGACTAGCAAGGCTGAGAGTCTGCACGCCACTGGCTAGCAGGCTCACTGAGTAGTTGTCACCCCCATAGTGTGTAGTGACTTGCACTGGACAGGTATGGTGCAGTGACAGTGCATTTGAACATGGTTTTACTTCCCATGCAATGATACCATGTAGTGACGTCTGGCAAACTGTCCATGGTCAGCTTTGCACTGCCTGTGTACATCATGTGCCCCTGTGATTGAGACATGTATATACAACTGTGTCATGCACGGATATGTTGCATGTGTGGTAATGGCCTTTTCACTTTGTCATCCTGACAGGTTAATGCCCATCGGAAGCAGGAACTCTGGAAGGACATCGTCCGGGCTGTCCGGTCCGTGGGGGTCTACAAGCGCCGGATCCGCAACTGCCAGAAGAGGTGGCAGGACCTTCGGGGCTGGACCCGGAGGATTGCACGGGTCCAGCTGAAGCTGTCGCCTCCTCGCAGGAGGGGCGGAACACGGACCCTGACCCCCACATGCTCCAGATCCTGGCGGTGGTCTTTCCAGACCTGGATGGGCAGCTGAAGGCCAGACAGCAGCAAGGAGGGGGTGAGTCAAAGACTGCACTGTGAACTCTGTATTACATGCTTTGTGCCCTCCTCTGGCCTGGTTCAACTGCCACAGTGCAGCAGTCATGTTGTCCAGGAGCCATGTCCCTCTATTGTGCACTGCCCACTGCTCATCTGATACCCAGGTGTGGCCCTTACAGTCAGGGAATTGTGTCACTTGGGACTGTGTCCTTGCAGTTTGCTTCACTAAAGGTGGGGGACAGCATCTGTTTCCCTGACTCTGTTGTGGGCATCATGGGTGGGTCCATTGTTCACACAACGCCTGGTTTTGGACATGTGATCTGCGTGTTGCTTTGATATGCGGTCCACTTGCTGAGCTGAGCCACCACATGTGCCTGGGGTATGTGGTACACGCCCATGCAGCGGGTGGGAACAATGTTTGGGCCCCAGGAGTGTGCAGATTACGTGTGTCACACATACATAGCCAGCTATCCACTGTCCAGGGCACATCCCTCATTCATGTGGAGCAGGACAGTCATGCCTACTCCAGGCCATGCAATGCACTCTGTACTCCCACTCCCGTGTATCAGCTGACACATTGTGCACAGTGATTTGACCCCTCCGGTGTCTGCCTCTGTGTCAGTGTGCTGTGGATTAGTTGCCAGGACTGCTGTGGTGTTTCTTGGTAGGGGCTCAGCATGCCCCTGGAGATGTGACCATAGGAGACGATACTTGTGTGTCACATAGGTGTTTGATCAGCTGCCCGTGCAGACTGGGGTATGCGAATGTGATGTTCAGGCAGCTGTTCCCCATTCACAGCAAATTGTGAGGGGCTCAGGTTCAGAGGGTAGTGTCACAGGTCTCCCATATGTCCAATAGGTGTGACCTGGACAGATGAGGGTTGAGATGATGTGTTGTGTGGGGGATGTACATGTGCACTTGTGCAGCTCCAGGACTTGCATTCCCCATGACCTACTATTGTGACACAGTGCATAGTGTTGTTGTCTGGCTGCCAAGTCATACATCACTGAGACAGTGATGTATGACTTAACAGTCATGCCTCTGCCATGGCATGTGTCAACTTATTTGTGGTCCTGCAGGGGAGTGACATGTGCTACATGCACACCATAGTGGCGCTGGCTATCAGGACATGGGTGCATCATGGTGTCTGTTGCTGGTATGCATCACATGCATTTCCTATTTGACTGGGCATCCCTTTCATCCGGAAACCTGTACTGACTCAGTGGCAAGAGCTGTGATGTGTCCACACCGTGTCCTCTGCACTGTCCAACTACTGTGTACTTGGTGCATGTGTCCACACTGGGGTGTTGCAATCCAACAGACACCAGACAGATGGGTGCAAGGCCATGTGGGATGTGAGTGCCATGCTTGGCATCAGACTGACAATTGGCTTCTCCTGTTCAGTTAGGGCACTTTTAGCAATGTACAACTAATGATGCCAGGGCTTGCTCTGTGATGTGCTGTGCTCACAGTGGTGTGTGCATTTGGTGCAGGTGACTGATGTCTGTCTGTTTCCCCATTGTTTGCAGATACATCCACGGCCACGGAAGGGGACAGCTCCACGGACCAGGAGGAGCCAGAGAGCCAGACTGGGTCAGCAGCCGAGGAGTGGTCGGAGGGACCCAGTGGCACGGAGGGCGAGGGGAGCCACACCGAGGAGTCCTCAGCACCATCCACCTCAGCTGAGGACCAGAGCAACTCGGAGGATGACTCCCTTGTGGAGGCGGGTGTCAGCAGCCACCACACCCCAGCTAGTGTTGCTGTCCCCGCCACCACCAGCACCACCACCGCCCTCCCATCGGCTCCCATTCCCCAGGTCCGTGGAGGCTCCCATGTTCGGGAGCGTGTCTCCTTTGGGCCAGGCACCGCACCCCCTGCCCCTGTGTCCCCTGCTGCCCTGAGTGAGGAGTCTGTGTACCTCCTTCGCCAGCTCCATGTAGGGCAGACAGCCATGCTGAGTGTCCTCCATGCGCACACTGCACTGTTGACTCAGCTGGTGTCGTTCATGGAGGGCATCTCATCGGGCATGTCTGACCTACAGAGGGGCAACAGGTCCATGGACTCCTCCCTGACGGCAGCAGTGTCCCTCCTCAGACAGTCCCTCACCCCTCCTGCCTCTGCTCCATCCACACTCCCCAGCACCTTGCCCGTCCCAAGCACACACACACGGGCACAGGCACACACCAGCACACACACATCCAGCACACAGACACACACGCCACAAACTAAACGCACACGCACGCACAGTCAGGGGACTGAAACCAGACTCACAGCGGATGGGGCCCTGGTACACACACACGCATCCACGGGCAATGCGCAGTCCTCAGTTGCCTCTCCCTCCAAAGCACCTTCCCTTGCCTCACCTGCAACCCCAAAGACCCAGCGCCTCTTCCTCAGTGACCTCGGCCTCTTCCCCTCCGATCCAGCTGCCCCAGCATCCAGGGGGAAGAGGAAGCCCCCCACACGGAGCAGAGTGCCCCTCGCCCCCGGACACCCTCCCCCAGGCGCAGACAGACTGAGGCCCCCACCCGCAAGTCCCCCGGAGTGGTAAGAGCAAGACCCCGCCGCCGCCCTGCAGCTCAAGCACCAGGTCACCTTCCTCCATCCCTCAGGCCCCCACTCCACAGGTGCCCCCGCCACACCCTGCCCCAGGTTCCCCCACCCACAGATATACCATCCCCAAGAGGCACCGGCCTTCTCCCCCTGCCACTTGCTCTCCCGGCACCACACCCCCGCTGCGCTTGTCTGTGCCACTGATGTGGTGAGGGTGTCCTCCCCCTCTGTCCAGCCCACCTTGCCTGTTCCCCATTCTCCTCCCCTGGTGGTAGGCACTGCAGTGGAGTCCACTACCACCCTGTCTGACTTGGGCACTGCAGTGGCGGACCTGTCCACTGCATCTGCAGGGTCCACTGCAGTCGTGCCGGCACCCACAACATCTGAGCCATGCCCCCTGTTGTGCCGGCACACACCATGTCAGACACCTCCACTGCAGTTGTCAGTGGCTCTCCAGCACCCACCACCCCTTCCCTGCTTCCTCCTGGTGAGCCCTGATCCTGTCCCTGCGGTGCCTGGCCTACCCCCCGGTTGCCCCTCCTAGTGGATTGTCCCTGGTTTTGTGCAGGCATGTGTAGGGTGGCATCTGCCACTGTCACCCACTTGTGACTTTGTTGATGGACTGGCCATTGGCCTTTGTTTATGTTCTACCGGACTTCTACTTTTAATGCCACATATGCTGAATAAAGCAACTTTCTGTTCTCTAGTGCTTTTGCTTCTGATGTACATGATGTTGATGATGCTAAGAATGCCCTTGCTGCAGTGATGGTGATATTTGGTCTCATGATAATGAAGTGTTACTGTGCAGGAACCCATGTGGTCCAGGGGTTATGTGTCCTATCCTGTGGTGTATCCATGTCATCCATAGCAGCATCTGAGGGTGTCATGTGTTCAGTATTTGGCAATGAGATTTCCTACTTAGATTGGCAACTTCACATCTGTGGCTTCCACCCCTGCACATCTGTTGTGCCTGCCATTGTTCTATTCGTCTACTTCCCTGACCGTGTGGCCATCTCCAGTGAACATGCAGGTTTGGGCATCAATGGGGAAGGACTCATCTGTGTTGTCAGTGCAACATTGCTATACAAGTGTGTTGGATCTGTGCTGATGATTCCGTTGGCACTTCCATGACCAGGCTGATGGGACGGGAGCCCTCATTTGTTGCTAATTGTTGATTGTGTGTCCCATTGCTGCCATGGTATGGTATCTGTTCGCCTCACATCTGCAGTCTCCACAGGGTATCTGCATGTGTGTGCCCATTGGTGCAAATATGTGGGTCTGCATTCGGATGGTCACTTCTGTCATTGTGTCATTGATGATTGTTGACGGTGTCAGCCCCCATAGGTGTTGTTTGTCTGCACATGGCCAAAGTTATGTCTTATTTGCACTGCAGGATTTGGCTCCCCCAATTTATGTTGCAATGGGACACATACACTACTTTGCCACTGATGTGTTTGTTGTTCTGTGACCAGGAATCATCCATGCAGTTTGGCAGTTGCACCTCTTACTTTGTCAACACTTGCCTTTTGGTCACTGTGATGATGGGGGTTTGGACCCCATTGCCACAATGTTCAAAATGTGCTTCAGCTATGGACCCCACACTTACATTTTGGTCACTGTGATGATGGGGTTTGGTCCCCATTGCCACAATGTTCAAAATGTGCTTCAGCTATGGACCCCACACTTACATTTTGGTCACTGTGATGATGGGGGTTTGGACCCCATTGCCACAATGTTCAAAATGTGCTTCAGCTATGGACCCCACACTTACATTTTGGTCACTGTGATGATGGGGGTTTGGACCCCATTGCCACAATGTTCAACATGTGCTTCAGCTATGGACCCCACACTTACATTTTGGGCACTGTGATGATGGGGTTTGGTCCCCATTGCCACAATGTTCAAAATGTGCTTCAGCTATGGACCCCACACTTACATTTTGGTCACTGTGATGATGGGGGTTTGGTCCCCATTGCCACAATGTTCAAAATGTGCTTCAGCTATGGACCCCACACTTACATTTTGGTCACTGTGATGATGGGGGTTTGGACCCCATTGCCACAATGTTCAAAATGTGCTTCAGCTATGGACCCCACACTTACATTTTGGTCACTGTGATGATGGGGTTTGGACCCCATTGCCACAATGGTCATGGCCTGCTTGCATTGTGGGTGCCACACACATATATGTGTGGCACATGTGCTAGGGGTCACATTGTATGTTCAAAGTCATGTTCGGTGTTGTAGGCATTTGACACAGTCTACACACGCTTGTCATGGTGTTGGGGGATGTCTCCTTCTTGCATTCCCTAGGTTGTGGTGTGCTGGTTGTGTCATGCATTGTCCATCCTATGAGTGGTAGTGGTAGGCATCCTGCCCCCCCTGGCTAAGGGTGGTAGTAGTGGTAGGCATCCTGCCCCCTGGGTAAGGGTGGTAGTAGTGGTAGGCATCCTGCCCCCCTGGGTGATGGTGGTAGTAGTGGTAGGCATCCTGCCCCCCTGGGTGAGGGTGGTAGTAGTGGTGGGCATCCTGCCCCCCTGGGTGAGGGTGGTAGTAGTGGTGGGCATCCTGCCCCCTGGCTAAGGGTGGTAGTAGTGGTAGGCATCCTGCCCCCGTGGGTGAGGGTGGTAGTAGTGGTAGGCATCCTGCCCCCTGTGTAAGGGTGGTAGTAGTGGTAGGCATCCTGCCCCCCTGGGTAAGGGTGGTAGTAGTGGTAGGCATCCTGCCCCCTGGGTGAGGGTGGTAGTAGTGGTAGGCATCCTGCCCCCCTGGGTGAGGGTGGTAGTAGTGGTAGGCATCCTGCCCCCCTGGCTGAGGGTGGTAGTAGTGGTAGGCATCCTGCCCCCTGGGTAAGGGTGGTAGTAGTGGTAGGCATCCTGCCCCCCTGGGTAAGGGTGGTAGTAGTGGTAGGCATCCTGCCCCCCTGGGTGATGGTGGTAGTAGTGGTAGGCATCCTGCCCCCCTGGGTGAGGGTGGTTGTGGTGGTAGGCATCATGCCACCTCTGGGTGAGGGTGGTAGTGGTGGTAGGCATCATGCCACCCCTGGGTAGGGGTGGTGGTGCGCATTCAGGCCCCTGTGTGCATATGTGGCATTGGTGATGGGCATCCCGCCCCTATGGTGCTGCTGTTGCTGGTGTAAGTATATTCAGCATCCCCGTGTGTGTGTGTGATGTGTCGTGTACGTGTTGTATGTGTTTTGTGGTTGGTGTCTGGCTTACCTTCTGCGCCGTACGCGTCCGTGCCTGTCCCGGTAGTAAATGTAGAATATTGGTATGATCGGGACGAAGGGATTCATGGTTGGTTCGTGTCGTTCGTCCTTCTCGTTGCTTCGCGTCGTCCTCGTCGCTTCGCCTCGTCCTCGTCACTTCGCGTCGTCCTCGTCGCTGCCGTGTTCGTCTCGTAGCCGTGGATCGTGTTGTGGCGCGAATCGGAGCTTATGTGCGCCTCTCCCGGATGCTTTGACGTGCCGTGCGTAGCGACGGGTTCGGCGCGTACGGAAAGCTCATCGTACTTGTCCGGCCGGACGGGGCTGCATTTTTCCTTCCGTGCGACTCGATTCGGCGTTTCCGGATTCGCCTCGGTCGGAGAACAGGACCTGGTTTGGGTGAGTACGGCTCGGCCGGATTTTTGCTGTTGTGCGCATCGTACTTGCTCGTTCGGTGTGCTGTACGGATCGGTCGGGAAACAGGCTTTCGCATGGCTTTTTTCCCGACCGAATGGTATTGGGTGCGCCTCCGACCGAGATCGGAATCGGCCCCTCTGTAGGTAAAAGCTCTTACTGTGTCCTAAACAACATCTTTTTCATTTTACAAATACAAACATTTTGCAGATTTGTTTTTGGAAAATGAGTAAGTGCTGACCATTCCAGCATTCTCCTAAATCATGTCGTGCCGGTATTATATATTTCTTCGCCCAAAGTGTTCCCGTCATGCCAGCTTAAACTCATTCACCAAATGGCCTGGGAATAGAACTGTTGCCTGAAACATTTTACATAATGCTAAAGGCCCACCACGTATGAGCCGCAGAGCCCTTTCACTTGAACCCCTCCAACATGTCTCTGTCTGAAGACCCACACATCACAGTCACACATACAAGAGTAAGACACCATCTCATTTGCATCCTATATTCATTTCCCCTTCAATGAAAACATTCAGGTAGAAGCTGCTCTAAACCATACAATCAAAGAGCAGACTTCAGAGACATTTCCATCATGTGCTCAGCTTTCTTATAGGCCATGTAAGTCATTTTTCAGAAAATTTGTGTATTTCCTAATAAACTACATAAATTAAATGCACTTTCTAGTATAGTGTTGCTTCACCAAACTATCAATAGGAGTTAGGTCTCCCAGCCCGCATGATTTCAGCTGTCTTTGTCACTCCCAGTGCAATGATTGTACGGTTTGAAAGGGGTCTGTCCAAAGTAGTTTCCAAGCCTGTTGACAATATTCAAGAGTTCTTACATTCCCCTTTGCCTACCACCCCCTTACAGTAATCTCTGACACAGAAAACCATGACTCAAATCCTTCACGATGAAGGCATGAGGCGGGGGGGAGTCAGGATTTAAAAGAATGGGTCTCATCAGAGAAGAAAGGTAGTATATCCTGCTCTCACGACCACAGTCTTCCGCTATCTCATGGTGATAATAGCAGAGTTTAGCAACATCTATCCTGCCCTAACGCAAGGAGGGAGTCGTCGCAGTACATGGATTGGATTTCAATAATCCTGCCTTTCTACCTCTGCCCATAGCGTTTCACTTCACAAATTAGAAGAGTCTAGTGGGGGTTTCAATTGAGCTACATGTATGTATCGTTTATGTTTGGAAAGGGCCAAGGCTAGACTTCCCTCATATATAGGTTTAAAGAGTACATGTCATGGGGTTTTATTTCCACATGCGATAGAAAATATTTTAGATTGAATCCCTCTAAGAATGTCGGGGCATATTATCAACGGCCAGCGATAATTATCGCTGGCCGTGCTTAGCGACAGATTCCCTATCGCAGGCTATCTCTGGAATTTATCGCCCTGGTAGCGCGTTATTAACAACGCGCTTCTCCAGGGCGATAAAAATTCCAGAGATAGCGAAGTTATCGCCGCTTTGCAGGGAACATCGCTGGTTTTCCAGCGATGTTCCCTGCAAAGCGGCGATACTCTGCTGATACGACCCTGTGGTCGTATCAGCAGAATCCACCCCTATGTTAGGGATGGCTAAGTCAGGATTTTAGCAGACGTTAGATTTTGGCGAAACGGCCGTTTCGCGAAATCTAACCTCTGCTAAAATCATGTGGGCTGCCTTGTAAATATCGCGATGTGAACATCAGCGATATTTGCAACGTAGTCCATCCGGGGTACGCCCACTTTGCATCTCATTAGAGATGCAAAGATGGGCGTTGAGGAAAGAGGCGATAATGCAAGGATTCACGCGATAGCGTGACCTTGCTGATTAGGCGATAAAATTATCGCCGCTTTTCGTCCGAAAACGGACGCAAAAGCGGCGATAATTGTTTATCGCCTCGTTGCTAATATGCCCCGTCAAATGGAAATTATATAGGTTTTTCTGAACTACATTTTATAAATAAGGGTTGAAGTTCATTTTAGACAAGTTAACTGCCCAAACCTATTTGCCCTATAGGTAGATATATTTAAACAGATTGTCCCACTGTGGAAGAACATTACAGCCATGTATTTGATATGGTGCAATCGGGATTTTGATCCTTAGACATTCGAGGAGAGCAAAAGCGACATAGAAACTCATTAAATCCAGAGGGACACAAAGTGACCCCCAGAACCACCAATTTTGAACAGTTGACTCTGAAGCCTAAAAGCAGGGCAAAGTATATAAGCTCCTACATATGTAGTGACATAAAACGTTCAGGACTTGTAGGAAGCATAGACAACTGTCAGCAAATAACAGATGCATAAACATTTAAGCACACTGTGAATATTTGAATTGGAGTTTATCATTTGTAAGACAGGCTCCATTATTAGAGGAAAGCAGTCCATGGCTAGAGAGTAGCCCTGCCCTGCACCTCTGCATAGAAAAATTGCTGTAGCCATCTTATTGTTAACTTTAATGTTAGTGGATGTGGGAACAAAATGAAACAAAAAATAGGCCTGAATTAACAGGACCCAACCTTGTTATCTCCTGAACTCAGAGTAAAAAGGACTTGATGGCCATATTGAATGGCTTCTCCATGTCTAGCGAGAGAAGGAGCATATAAGATTGCCTATAGGAAGGGACATTAGAAAGGTTCAAAGCCAGTTATATTTTATCGTGGGCTTGTCTGTGTATAATAAAGGCTGCATGAGCTAAATGAATAATCTTGGGCCATATGATCTCAAGACGTATAGCAAAGATTTTCAAACATATTTTGCATTATATTTCAATAGAACTATTGAAATGTAAGACCAACAAGAATAAGGATTTTTTCTGGGTTTACGTAATAGTCGACCAGTGTTCAATGTTTCTCCGATTAATAATTGTTCTAAGTCCCCTAGCCAAATGTAACTCCTTCTATATTTTAACAAATCTATGCCCATGTCATTTTTGAGCTTTTTTTGGTGTCTTTTTAGGTCACTTTTCTTAACTCAATTGAGTTTCAGACAAAGTGGCAGTGTGTTGTTTCTCCTCAGACTGCAGCTTTGCCCAGCAACCCACACCATTAACCTTGAGATGTCATCAGTTACATTCTCGTAGAAGTAATGATTCAGTCCCTCCCTAGGCGAACCTCTCTGAGCAGGATCACAGAATGATGGTCATTCATTTATCACAGCCTGAGAAATGTGTGTCCCCTATAAATGAATTGAAGGACAACACCCCTGGGGCATGATTAGGTAATATCTGTGTGCCTATTGAACAGGCCAAAACAAGGGGGAACTGATCTTTGAATAAGTGCACATTAATCATTGAAAGAGGCCTGTGAACATTGGAATGCAAAGTGAAATCCTTTCATGAGAACGTTGGAATCTCCAGTGATTGATCAGGTCCAAATCTGCGTTGCCCTGCATCATCGATGGGAGGCAATTGAGCAAGCACATATGAGGCCGGACTAGCCCTCAGTTGGGGGTTAATACCATGTTAAGGTCACCTCCCACCTGTAGGTCTCCCTTCCTGCAATAGGAAGGAATAAGCCTGCAACGATTTTTTCCATATTCCCCATGTAAACAAATTTAAAGAAGAAGGTTATAATTTTCTCCCAATGAGCCCCTTAGGTCTAGGACTCGGCCTTCTTTATCCTGGTTAGAAACGTTCAAACTGAAACATGTACTCTACACAACAATGTCCACACTTTTTCAGCTTTTGTAGGGGCCAAAGAGTGGGACCTAAAGGTATAAAGAAGCAGCCTCTTCTGCAGTACAATTATGCCCAACAAGTGGGGTTCTTGTATCATTGACACTAACAGTTTTTTCAGTCGACCTCCTCCTGTTTGAAAAGGCTCCCTTGAGCTAATGAGCTGACGAGCTCTGGTTGATACACCTGCGCCCAGCGAGTGGTACACAGTCCTAAGAAGACTTTGGGCAGCATTTCCACCCCCCCCCACCCAAAAGGAATGTGTTGCTCTATACTGAAGAAGGACAACTATCCTGAAACACTTGTCTAGAGATACACAGCACTGGCTGCACCAACAAGGGTGAAACACTAAAGCCTGTCACCAAAGTAAGTGTTATCATGCACCGCATTTACTATGATGCATCGGGGCAAATTGAGTGCTGGGATGTGAGGCAGTGTGCGCCCACCCTCCTCCAGCAGCTACTTTCCTTGTCTGATCAAAGCCCCATATCACTCACCCTGAAACCTCTCTAGCTTGCCTGCTTGCACAAACACATAGTTAGTTGTGCAGAAAAGCACCCTCCAAGAAGAGGGAAAATGTGTGGTATAATGAGCTTGATGGGAGCAGTTTGTTTACTGCCAGGCAGCATCACTGCATGCTAAGGGGTCGATTGCGATGCTGTCCGGAAAGGCTCTGAACGGCATCCAATTCGGTCGAATCCGATTCGGAAGCCTTGTTTCCGACCGACTCGGACACATTACGGGACGACCGATCATGATGTCCCGAAAGCGTCCGAACCTTACGACTCGGTTCCGAAGGCATTTGGAGTAACAGTGTAGTTCGGGGCCGATTCTTACAGGTCTACGGGCTGCGTTTCCGGACAAGAGATTAGGATGTTGGATTCGGACAGCCTTTCCGAGTCGGTTGTTCTAACACAAATCAGGTGCCGGAATCTGACTTTGGGGGCCCGTAGCAGGCCCCCTTTACCTATGGCCCTCCGAATCGGCCCCGTAGGGAAACCCATTGGTCCCCCCTTTTTCTGCATGCACAGTGTGGCAGGTACCATGTGGTGCCTGCCACAGGGTGCAAGGTTTTCCTAACCACCCCTTTTCTCAATGGGAGCCTATGTTCTCGTTCGTATCACAGGCTCCCATTGAAGTCAATGGGAGTCCGATCAAACGGTGTTCGGACACACCATAATCGGTCGGTTGGACTCCCCGAACCTGAGTCGTTCGGAAAGCATTCCCAAACCGATTCAGTTGGACTGCTTTCCGGACAACATCGTAATCGGGCCCTAAGTGTTGCACTGCACAACATCGTAATCATGCACTAGATAAACCAGCATAAGACAGCACAGGTCTCACTCACCTGTGCCATTCATTGACTACTGTGAAGGAGGGACAACGGCTCTGAAGCAAGTGTGGTAATTCTTAAAACAATACATGATCACTGCTGGAGAAGAGGCAGAGAGAACATCAAAGTGGCGTGACTGTTTGTTAACTACAGCATGCAATGCCCATCAGCCATACCATATTCTGACATTTTATATATAGATTTGACAGCCATCTTAGAAGTACGTAATCCACAGTGCTTCATGGCAATTATACTGACTCTGCAGTTGCTGGCACATGCAACATGACATTGTATTGTCCAAAACAGGATGACAAAAGTGTGGGTGCAATGCTTAAATTAACCTCAGCCACTGATAATTAATCAGGCGTATCCCAGTATATCTTTTTTTGCCTACCATAATATACAAGGTAGGACCCAGCCATGTACAAAATGCAAATCAGTCTTGGCCCTGCTCCAAAAGGAACAATGCAGCACGAACTGCCAGGCCATGTCCATTCTAAACCAGAACACAAGCAACATCTACTGGTTTCAGTCTATTTCGGCTTCTTCAGTAGGTTGTAGCTTGGTTCTAGTGGCAAAATGAGCACAGGACCCAAGTCTTGGCATATCAGTCACGCTTTAGACATTGCACTTAATTCAGACACTAGTCAGGACTGAATCCCAGGGCATCTTTTTTTACCCACCATGCCACCTTCGCAGCACTGAGCCATATGCAAATCAGCCTTGGCCCTGTTCTAATATGAACAGTCGAGCCAAACTGCTAGGCCAGGTCCATTTTTGTATACCTCATTGCCTGAAATTAGACTTCTCCATCTTTGGAACCAGGGGCTGGAATGACATCCCTGTCTTCATCAAGAGTGCTCCCAAACCAGCTCTAGTTTAGAAAGAGCTGATCTCAAGATACACTACTCTGGAAATTCTGATCCAATATGAGCAAGGATATTTCCAACGCTTAGCAAAACCCACAGCCAACTCCACAGTACTACTGTAGAGTAAAACAGTAGTCCTGGGGAATGGGGAATGATATAAAAGAAAGAAAACAGAGACACTGGATGTTGTCTCAAGCCTGGTCGCCAAGCTGGGATTAATGTGCCTCCTTGATATTTAAAAAGTAAAGGAGAGCTTTGACTTAACTAGAGTTTGGACATTGAATGCTTGAAGTGTTTCCTGTAATATACCTGCTGACACTCTCTGGGGCATATTCTCAAGGACTCATCGCCGAATTAGCGGCACTTTACCGCCACGAAAGTGGCGATAGATTTATCGCCCTATTCACAAGCCTGCGCTAACAGCCGACATTGTCAGTTTACCTGCGATAGCTGCCACTAAAAACATCGCCATGGCTGACAGCGACAACTAACGCTAATCATATGCAGAGTAGGCGTTCCCGTGCAAAAACTCACGATGACACCACTTCGCGATATTCTCAACGACCAGCCAGATCGGCGATGCGGTCCAAAAACAGGCGATAAGGCACGTTAGCAGCAGAGACTTAAGACCTGCTTTTTTCTGGTCTTAAGTAGGACGAAAACCTGCAGGATAAAGGGAGCCCAGCCCAGAGCCACATCTGAAGACCAACAGATGCCACGGAGCTACTAATTATGCAGCTTGGAGACCCAAGAGGGCCACAACACCCACCGCCACCACCCCCAGGCCCACTCCCACCCCCAGGACCCCCCCCCCCGGACAGCCACTGAGGCAGCGCAGAACAAGACAGCGGACCTTCCGAAAACGCACCAGCCTCAGAGACTTAACGCCAGAGGATGTCATTGCCTACTACAGGCTCAAAAGGACAACCATCCTCCACATCCTGACCCACATTGCCCACAGACTGACGGTACCAACACAGCGGACAACCAACATCCCTCCGCAGACAAAGCTGCTGGCTGTGCTGCACTTGTTGGCCTCTGGTACCTTCCAACCAACAATTGCCAGAGTCGGAGGAGTTTCACAGCCAGCCCTATCAAAGTTCCTCACACCTGTCTTGGATGCCATCATCAGCTTGATACCCCAGCACCTTGACTTCACCCACACTGCGCAGGAACAGCTGGAGACCAAGCAAGGCTTCTACGCCATAGCTAGCTTCCCGCACGTGTTGGGGGCAATTGACTGCACACATGTCCTACTTGTGCCCCCTGCCGACACTGCACACAATTACCGCAACAGAAAGCACACGCATTCCATCAATGTGCAGGCAATAGTGGACCACCGGGGACTGTTCACCAATGTCGTCGCCAACTTCTCAGGCAGTGTGCATGATTCCTACATCTTCCGACAGTCCATCATCAACCAGCGCTTTCAGGATGGCACCTATGGAAATTCACTGCTCGTTGGTAAGTACCAACGGAACACACCACACACCTCAACTCCACAATCATACAACTCACAACTGTGGGAATGCACATGTAACAAAATCACATACAACATGCCAACCAACATGCCCACCTACCAGACATGACAACACAATTAACTGTGGTAACTGGGGCCAGACATGTAGACAAACCATCCACAAAGGCATAGACCCTCTGCCACACAATTGCAGAATGTGGGGAGAGGTGGGAACCAAGAATGTGCGAAGGAGGCAATGGACCCATGAATAAGAATGTACACAATGCCAAGTGTGGCCGTGATGTGCTGGACAGTCTTGAGTATGCAGAGCACAGACATGTCCATGTGGACATATACTGCTGGTGTTTGTAGTGTTTTGAACAGTGGACGCAACCATGTTACCTCAGGCAGTGGGGAAGACCTTGGACATGTAGCTATGTCGCCCCCCCCTGTAAGCGTAAGCATAGTGGGCTGGGCCGGCGTACGCCAGTCCAATGTAGGAGTGTGAATAAATAGCCTGGGCTCTGTGCGTGGTTCACTTCCGGGATGGCCACCAAAGTAACTACTGCATGTGTCTCTGTGTCCGCCATATCCTGACCATAGGCCTACACACACGTGGCCGACCACCTTCAACGTCCAAATGTACACCGGCGACGAGGTGGCTATGTGACACGCCACCCGGCGCACATCTCGTCATCGCCTGCAGGGGCGTGTCTGCCAGGGCGGCGCCCCTCACCCTGCCACGAGGCCGCCGCCGTGACCGGTGGTGCCTGCGCGATCCTGTGTGCCTGCTGCACCCCAGCCCGCTGGTCCCCAGACCCGTCCAGCACCCAGCGGTGATTGCCCACCCCTGCGCACCCAGGCCTCACTGCTCACCTGCCGCCACCGGCGTGTCTCCAAGAGGGCCCACCACATGCCGGTGCAATCTTCAAGCCCGAGGCCCACGAGCTTGGCAGCCTCCTCAGCCGATCGCTGGCTTCCGCGCAACAGGCCCCCAGCGCACCCTGCGGCACCGCACCACAGAGTTCTGTGTGTGCTGACTGCTCCCTCCAGCCTACACTGCGGTCCAGCAGGTCTCAGACAAATCCATTCCAGTCTGTCCCCCAGGCCTACTGCATCATCGCAGGCTGCCCACCTGCTCAGCTCTTCAGGTGGGCCTACCTCACTGCACCGCAAGTCATCGCCACGTGGCGGTAGGCCCGTGCCGGACGCAGTGCCTCAGGTGCCACTACCTCTGTGCACCACAAGTCACTGTTCAGCCTCCAGGCCTACTGCATCATCGAAGGCTGCACACCCGCTCAGCTCTTCAGGTGGGCCTACCTCAGTGCACCGCAAGTCATCGTCCCGTGGGGCTACCCCACAAGTCTGCCTCCAGCAGCCAACAGCATGTCCTCGGTAACGCCACTGGAGCCCTTCACAGTCACGGGGCCACCCCCATCCCAGGCAGGCCGCTGGAAAGCCTGGATGGAACATCTGGAGATGTACTCCGAAGCGCATGACATCCCAGCACCGCGGCGGCGGCCCACGTGTAGGCGTGTGAGGAGTGTGAAGAAATGGCCCGGGGCTCTGGGCGTGGTTCAGTTCTGGGCTCTGGGTGTGGTTCCGTTCCGGGCTGGCCACAAAATTAACTATGGCGTGTGTCTCTGTTGTAGTGTCGGCGCCACCCGGCCCTTAATCGACAATCTTGCAATGTAGCATGCAACCAGAGGGCGGGCTCGGCTGAATGGATAAATAAAGGAGCGCAAGACCGCTCGGGGTCTTGGCTCATACATGCCAACTGTTGTGTGTGTATCTTCATTGCCGCAGCATAAGCCAAAGGCCTGGCCTCAATCGCAGCGCAAGTTCGGCCAGGCCTGAACTCCACATCTGTGTCCGCCCTATCCTTACCATAGGCCTACACACACGTGGCCGCCCACCTTCAACGGCCAACATTACAGTGTTGTTGTCAGGCTTGCGGACATGCGCAGACAGGCATGACAATGGTGTGCCGTAGGAGTGCAAGTGATGCAACCGCGCAGCGCACATAAGTAAATAGGCTTGGGGGGAGGGAGGAGCAGCTGTGAGGCTACGTAATACACATTGATCCCGCACATTTGCCTGAAGCAATACATGGCAAACATGAATCCCAAAGTCACACAAATCACACACCACAAAACTTGTAAGTCTGCCAACACAGCATGCAGAACCACCAATTTACACTAATCTCACTTACCTCTCACAGGTGATCAAGGATATGCACTCTGCCCGTGGATGATGACACCCCTCCGAGCCCCAAACACCCCGGCCCAGGAGCAGTACAACATGGCCCACAAACGCACCAGGGGCATTGTTGAGCGCACATTTGGCGTGTTAAAGTCACGTTTCAGGTGCCTGGACATCACAGGTGGAAGACTCCTGTACAGCCCAGAAATAGTGTGCAAGATGATCATTGCATGTTGTGTATTGCACAACATATGTGTACGCACCAATGGCCTATGGATCCAAGTGCCAGAAGCACCGGACGATGATGTGGAAGATGAGGCAGGTGGACCACACCCCACTGCAGCTGCAGCAGGAATAGCCCGAAGGAACGCAATCATTAACAATTTCTTCGCATGAGCACGTCACATTGTGACTGTCCTTAGCAATCATGGAACAGTACAAAATGACCACATGAACAACATGTGCAAATAAATTCATTGCAACACACATTCCCTGTGTGCATGTCAGGCCTCTGCATTGGCACATCACTCTGACAAGTGTAAGTGCAACATTAAGTGCTAACAATCTCACAAATAGCAAATAGATGGTGGGTATGTCCCCTCTGTACAGAGAGGCTGTTCAGGGTGTCACGTATTCGGAATGCCATTTCAGGGTATAAAATGTAGTACATAATCCCACTCATCAGCGTATCACAAGTGTACATAAACATGACATGAAGGCTGTCATTGGTGTTCAAAAAAAGACAACAGGGTGTCATTTGGGGTCAAATATGACATTTCGGGTGTCATTTGGGGTCAAATATGAAATTGCGGGTGTCATTTGGGGTCAAATATGAAATTGCGGGAATTTCGGGTGTCATTTGGGGTCAAATATGAAATTGCGGGTGTCATTTGGGGTCAAATATGAACCACCCTGATGCAGAGATGCACCCTGTGACTCAAGTCCCACAGCATGAGCAACATGGACGTAAGGGGGATGGGGGCACAGTGAACACCTCAGCAACATGGGAGATGCACACCAGCCAAAAAGCCAGCAGGAGTACCTTGCGTAGAACACATCAAGGTGTCCCCTGGACATATGTGCCATGTACAGATCACATGTGTACACGGACGTCATCCATCAATAGCAGTGAACAGTGTCAGCTAATAGGTGCAAGGTGAGAAGTCACGCGCCTCCTCACAGCAACCTGTACCCATCACTGTCAGACTGCAGCAAAACACCACTGCTACATCAGAGCATGCAAATTTGACCGTGAGGGCACGTACATGGCTGGTAAGGGTTCAACCGTACCAAAAGGCGAAGCAGTGACATCCCCCCCCCAAAAAAATCCACATCACATTTCCAGAATGCAAGCTGATGACAAACTAACATTAGGGATGAAAGCTCCTTTGTCTGAGCTAGAAGGCGGTAGCACATCTGCACCTCTGACCGTGGAATTGCATTCGCCCGGCACCCCCTGAGAGATACCATAGCAGCTGATGACGACTCCCACACTACGCACAGCGCTAACCAAAGACCAACGTATACACACCCCACACACAGAAGTCCTTGCTCGCAGTTCTCTTGCATGGAATGACCTTCACACTTACGCACAGACCATCCCAGGAGTCCAACCGCTGCACACTCAAACAAATCATTGCTCCGAGCTGTGGCATCCACATAACTTTGACTTTGACTTTTTTACACACAGCCCTATTTCCTACATTGACGTGGAGCTAAGTTGGGAAATTGCGAGATTGTTGTTTAGGAGCAATGAGGCCACAGCTAGTTCACACATTCCCAGTCATCTCACTGCCTATCTGGGACACGGTCAAACATGCGCATTGATATCAGTTCCCAGGGAGTACCTTTTTTTGGAATCACTGCCCCTATATTCATCCATACTTTCATACTTGCTTGATCATAGACATGACAAATCTGTGTGAATTAGAATGTTTTAATCACATTCGGTGGAGTGTTGAAGCTGGACCAGTACATGGCCATGCAAACCCCACTTTACATTGTTGCCCCGTGGAGGGCCAGCCAGAGTCCTTTAGGGATTGACAAGTTCATCGGAAGAGAAAGAGTTCAGTCCGCAGTCTGATTGCTGTGTCATTGGTAACCAAACCAAATATGGCAGTCCATGTCGAGGGCCAAGGTGAGTGTCGCAGAGTGTATCGGGGGACAGTGGAAGGTGTTATTCCAGGACATGATGCAGAGGGCAGAACCAAGCTGAAACAGGCCATATGGCGGAGATGAATGCTACCGCTTCCTTCTTACCACAAAGGCAGATTCATCCACATCATCGTCCTCTGATGTGTGATGTGCCTCACATGTGGGTGGTGGTATTTTGTCTGCAGCACTGTGTGGCACTGACACATCAGGGGCCGGAGGTGGAATGTCTGCCGCACTGTGTGGCAGTGACACATCAGAGGCCGGAGGTGGATTGTCTGCCTCACTGTGAGGCACTGACACATCAGGGGGCGGAGATGTGGATGGAGTAGTAGCAGCAGCATTCATCTGCGCCAGGCCTTGTGGCAGCAATGCCATGATGAGGATCTGCAGGGCATGGAAGATCCCAGCTACATCTCGCTGGTGTGCAGCCGTGGCAGCCATTCTTTCCGCCTGCATCCGCTCCATGATCTCCATGATCCTCCGCATGTGTCCCAACTCCCGGCTGTCATCGCTGGAGCCACTCTGACTAGACAGTTGTTCTTGTCTCAGAGTTATGACTCCAGCGATGTCAGACATGGCTTGTTGGAGAGCATGGAGCGGACTGTGGGTGTCCATTAGGGACTGTAAGTGGTCCCTGATGGGACTTAGACACCCAGGTATGGCAACTAGTTTGGCTGCCATGAGGTCAAACCCCACCCTCACTTGATCAGCCATCTCCTTCTGGCCCTCTAACACACGGCGTTGGAATGCCATGTGTTGGTCGTGGGGGTCCTGGGAGACAGCCGTGGTGGTGGGTGCTTCCTGCTCTGTGGTCTGTGCAGGGGGTGGGGTCTCCTCGATGCAGCTGGGCTGCCCTGCTCCTGGGGGTGAGGTGCTGAGGGTGTCCATGAGCTGTTGGAGGGCGTCGGTGTCGATGGTGTGGAGGTCCTCTTCATCATCAGTGAAGAGATGTACGGTCTGCTCTGCAGGAGGTGTTGATTCTCCCTCTGCAATGTAAAGGGGAGATGCAGTTTAACAGTGTGTTCCATGTATGTTCACGCATTGGACAAGTTTACAGACTGACTGCATGACAATGTACATTGTGACTGTTTAAGAGGAGATGCCTATTTGATGCGGGACAGTGGACATTTCTACACCATCAGGGATGTGGGGTTGTACTTGCACATTATCATCTGACAGTTTCCTGCTATGCCAGATGTGATTGGCCAGTTTCTACACACAAGCGGCAGCAGTTGTGTCCTCTGTTCTGTTGTGAAAGTGTTGCAGTTTGTACCACATTGTTGTCAATGTTGATGTGCTCTGATTCTCATGTGTGTGCTGCATTGTGGGAGAGTCGCCCCTGCAGCTCTGATATTGCTGGCCCTTATCCCTTTCAGGCGGTGTGCCTTTCACTTCTGTGCTTATACAGTGCTAAGATGTTGCAGACTTGGGTAAATTGGGCTCTTGGTGGGAGTTGGGACTCTTGGGCATGGTTTGTCCGCACATGTCTTGTTGACGTCAGGGGTTGTTTGTGCACGTGGATGTGTCAGAGTGTGACCAGCTCCTTTACGGATGTGGTCCACACTCAGCCACCTCAGTGTCGTGGTGTGCACCATGTCATGATAATTGGACTGCAGCCATGCTAATCGTCATGCAGTGTCACTTGCATTGTCAGTGTGGCTCACGGACCCGCAGCTTTGCTGGGTTCAGCACTTGTGCATGGGTTTGTTGTGAGATTAGTGATGTGTGGGGAGGGCCCCCTCTGGGCACATTGTCGACGGGGGCCTACTTGCTGTGTCTATGTGTGCTACAGTATGCCAAGGAGATCAGGGACATGATCCAGAGTCATTGTGGGTGTGCACTCTGCTATACCTAATTGTGCATGTGTGCCATTGTGTCCATCTGCTCCCGTCCCCCCAGTCCCTGGTCGTTACTCACCCTGTTGCTGTTGGTTCAGGTCATGTTGAGCAGTGTCCGGTCCCCCAACTCCTGCCACCGTCTCCCCACTGATGACTGTGGACACCATTTCCTCCATCTCATCCAGCTCCTGATGTGGCGCTGGACTCCCACCTCCAGTCTGCATTGCTGCTTTCCGGTTGTTAGCAAGTTTCAGCTTGGTTTTGCGCATCACATAATTCCAGCGCTTCTTGCAATCGTCCACTTCCCTTCTCTTCACTCCGACTGCATTCACCTTGGCCAAGATGGACTGCCATATTGCATTTTTAGTTGCCAATGACACAGTAGAGGTGATGAACAGTTGTTGGTGGTGTTCTATCACCTCCGTAATCAAGATCTTGTTTTCCTGTGGACTGAATCGCGGGTTCCTCTTCTTCTTCTCCTTACCCTTCTCCTTCCCCGAGGTCCCTGGCTGGTCCTCCGGGGGTTTGTGGGGTTCTGGTTGGCCTCTGTAGTTGCTCCGGCTTCCTCCATGGTGCTTCTCAGTTGTTTGGGTTTTGTTTTTCTTTTCTTTTTTTTTGCAGCTTTTATGGTGATTTTCCCGCCTGACGTGGGAATAGCAAGCCTGGCGCTGCTTATCGCTGATGTTTTTATCGCTGTTGGGCCCATCGCCACTTTTTTCACGTTCGGGTTTCCTTTTTATCGGCGTCCCGGTAATTTTAACGCGGACATTTGACGCGTTATCGGGAAACTATCGCCTGTTGCCGGCGTGTGGAGAATACGCCGTTAACACTGCGTTATTTTCCCGCGATAGACGGCGTTATGTAAAATTGCGTTAACCTAGGTTGGCGATAATTATCGCACGTTCTTGAGGATATCCCCCTCTGTGTTTCAGCTCTCTGTTAAAATTTGAAACTCTCCCTTTCTTCGGAACGGAAATAAAATTAATAAAATAAATATTAATTTTGATATAATAACAAAATAATCATCAGGATTTCAATATGCTTGTTTATCAATGAGAGTTACCTTCAAAAATAGGACATAACCTTTCATGCTTGGTTTGAATTCATGATAAAAGGTGCTAAACAAACAAATGCTAAAAGTTTGTAATTCCTACAGAAGACTCATTTAGAAACAAACAAATACTATTGTGTTCATAATTCCGATGTATGAGTTTTAGCGGAGAAAAAAACAAGCGCTATGGAGTACATAATCGATCTCGATAACTCCTTGTGAAACAAACAAATGCAAGACTTTCTATTGGAAGCTATTTTTCCGGTGCCAGATGTCTTTGCTGAAGCCCTGTCGGTGAATCCTTGTGAAACAAAACATTGGAAGACTATAATTGCCAGATACGTCTCTGGTTCCGGATGCCTGCTGGCTTCACAGAAAAAAATAACAGGGTTCCAACAACAAGTTCCAGCGTCAGCAACCCTGAATGACGAATGCCTAGAAAGGATTGTTTAGACCGTGAGGAATTTACAGTCTATGCTTCAATATGACTTCCATGTATGGCAAGTCGCATGAGAGTCATACAGCCTCATGGAACTTGTAGACCTTGTTGTCTTTTTTTAGATGTTTCATAAAATCCATCCTTCTAAGACGCAAGGGTCTGTCCAGGCAGCACCCAGACCCTTCCATCCTCCACCACTCCTGAAGACGTGCATGCTCATAGAAGTGCATCATGATAGACCAGCGTGCAATTGTAAGCACATCTTAAACTACCTTACTCGGAGCTGAAGACACATCTATTTAGAGGTACACTACATCCCGATTCAGTAGCAGTCCACTTTCACTCTTTAAAGCCAGTTACCCCTGCTATCACACATTGACTGTGTCTTTCCTTTTGCCCGTGTACAACCCTCCACTGCCTTTGGGCTAAATTCACCCAATACAAATACCACATAAATACATGCATACATACTTTTCGATTTTCCAGCAACCAGCACTGCAATTGTCGGAGCTTACAATGTCACAGCAGTGGGCACTGGGGTAGATGAATAGTAGAACTCCGTTTTTTTTTCTGGAACAGTGGGCAATAACAATGCTTCTCCATTTTAGTTCATGTGGGGATTATTTGGGGAGCGGATTCCCACAGCAAACTGTGATGATAGGGCTCAGATTGTGATAACTGTAGTCTTTCACAACCGATGTCTTCGGGTCACTTTATAAATTGACCCAAACTGAGCAGCGAGTACACTCCTCTAGCACTTGACATTCAAGATAGTGAGCCACAGCAGCTCAAGGTTTACTTAAGGAAGGAATGTTGGGTAGAAACTTAGAACTTAACAAGCACACCCCACTTAAATCAAACTGTAGCCAGTGCTTTAACCCGTTAAGTGCTTCTGTCGGCCAACGGCCGTCGCGAGCACTACCTCGGTAGTGCTGCGCACGTCCGTTGGCCGACGCGGCCCCGCCCGCTTAATAGAACGTTCCGCACTGGCGCGGAACGTTCTAAGCAGTTAACCGGTTAATTTTCAAAAATAAAAAGTAATCCCGACACAAGTACATATTTAAAAAAAAGAGACAAATATTTGCAATAAGAGCTAAACCTTTCTGCCCTCCTTTATTATATTTCAGCCTAAGAAAGACTCTGTTGAACAAAGTAAATCCTATTTATATGTTGTTTAGCACAGATTTTACAATGTATGCAAAGCCTGTTCCTATTGTATTTGACACCGGGACAGCATTAAAATGTCTCTATTATAGATGAACAATGAAACTGCTTGATATCAGGCTAACACAACTGCTGCCCAATCAAATACATGTAAAAGAAGATCATAAAAAGGACAGAGACAAAGCCATTCTCTCAGTTCTGTTTTGTAATCCTTTTTTGTGATTGCAAGATCTCTGATGCACAGCTAAACCTATCTCTGTCTGTAGCTAAAATATAAAAATAAAAACATCACTAAGCAGTAAGTCTGATGTTTCATCTGTTAAAGCAGATGAATTAAATCATACATACCCCATCCTGCTGGAATCATTTAACACGCTTTGTCACACATTCTAAGGTTAGTGCCGTTAACAACAACTTAACACCACAATCCGAAGGCTTGTATAAAATTTGGCAAGAAGAAAAGTAGCTACAGAATGAAAGCTGGATGGTGTTCTAGATTAAGATGTACATCCTCAAGTTTAATTGAAAAACAAATATGTAGGATTATTTTCTTACAGTAAATTGAATTCACAGCTTGTAGGAAAGTAAAAGCATAAATCAAAAACCAACAAATTGTGGGGGATATTCACAAGAACGGGCGATAATTATCGCAAACCTAGGCTAACGCAATTTAACATAACGCCGTACAATTGATGGAAACTAACGCCGCATCAACGGCGTATTCTCAACACGCCGGCAACAGGCTATAGTGCCCCGATAACGCGTCAAATGTCTGCGATAAAATTACTGGGACGCCGATAAAAAAGGAAACACGAACGTGAAAAAAGTAGCGATGGGCCCACCAGCCATAAAAACATCAGCGATAAGCAGCGCCAGGCCTGCAATTCCCACGTCAGGTGGGAAAAATCACCATAAAAGCTGCAAAAAAAAAAGAAAGAGAAATCAAAATCCAAACCCAAACAACTGAGAAGCACCAAGGAGGACGCTGGAGCTACTACAGAGCCCAACCAGAACCCCACAAACCCCCGGAGGACCAGCCATGGACCTCGGGGAAGGAGAAGGGCAAGGAGAAGAAGAAGAGGAACCCGCGATTCAGTCCGCAGGAAAACAAGATCCTGATTACGGAGGTGATAGAACACCACCAACAACTGTTCATCACCTCCACTGTGTCATTGGCAACTAAAAATGCAATATGGCAGTCCATCTTGGCCAAGCTGAATGCAGTCGGAGTGAAGAGAAGGGAAGTGGACGACAGCAAGAAGCGCTGGAATGATGTGAAGCGCAAAACCAAGCAGAAACTCGCTAACAACCGGAAAGCAGCAATGCAGACTGGAGGTGGGAGTCCAGCGCCACATCAGGAGCTGGATGAGATGGAGGAAATGGTGTCCACAGTCATCAGTGGGGAGACGGTGGCAGGAGTTGGGGGACCGGACACTGCACAACATGACCTGACCCAACAGCAACAGGGTGAGTAACGGCCAGGGACTGGGGGGACGGGGGAGATGGGCACAACGGCAAACATGCACAATTAAGTATAGCGCAGTGCACACCCACAATGACCATGGATCATGTCCCAGATCTCCCTGGCATACTGCAGCACACATAGAAACAGCAAGTAGGCCCCCGTCGACAATGTGACCAGAGGGGGCCCTCCCTGCACATCACCAATCTCACATCAAACCCATGCATGTGCAAACCCATGCACAAGGCTGGCCCTCCATGGGGCTACAATGTAAAGTGGGGTATGCAAGGCCATGTACTGGTCCAGCTTCAACACTCCACCCAATGTGACCAAAACATTCTAATTCACACAGATGTGTCATGTCTATTAGCAAGCAAGTATGAAATCATGGATGAATGTAGGGGCAGTGATACCAGAAAAAGGTACTCCCTGGGAACTGATAGCAATGCGCATGTCTGACCGTGACCCAGACAGGCAGTGAGAAGACTGGGAATGTGTGAACCACCTGTGGGCCCAGTGCTCCTAAACAACAATCTCGCAATTTCCCAACTTAGCCCCACGTCAATGTAGGAAATAGGGCTGTGTGTAAAAATGCCTAAGTCCAAGTCATGTGGATGCCACAGCTCGGAGTAATGATTTGTTTTAGTGTGCAGCGGTTGGACTCCTGGGATGGTCTGTGCGTAAGTGTGAAGGTCATTCCATGCAAGAGAACTGCGAGCATGGACCTCTGTGTGTGGGGTGTGTATGCGTTGGTCCCTGGTTAGCGCTGCGCGTAGTGTGAGAGTCATCAGCTGCCATGGTTCTCTCAGGGGGAGCCGGGCGCATGCAACTCCAAGGTCGGAGGTGCAGATGTGCTACCGCCTCCAATACAGACAAAGGAGCTCTCCTCCCTAATGTTAGTTTGTCATCTGCTAGCATTCTGGAAGAGTGATGTGGTTGGGGGGGTGATGTCATTGCTTCGCCTTCCGGCACGGTATTCCTGCTGCCTATGTAGGCGGTGTGCATCTCCCATGTTGCTGAGGTGTTCACTGTGCCCCCATCCCCCTTATGTCCATGTTGCTCATGTTGTGGGACTTGAGTCACAGGGTGCATCTCTGCATCATGGTGGGTCATATTTGACCCCAAGTGACACCTGCTATTTCATATTTGACCACAAATGACACCCGCAATTTCATATTTGACCCCAAGTGACACCCGCAATTTCATATTTGACCCCAAATGACACCCGCAATTTCATGTTTGACCCCAAATGACAACCGCAATTTCATATTTGACCCCAAATGACACCCGCAAATTCACACCTGACCCCGAATGACACCCTGTTGTCTGATTTGGAACACCAATGACAGCCTACATGTCATGCTATGTGTACACATGTGATACGCTGATGAGTGGGAATACGTACTACATCTGACACCCTGAAATGGCATTCTGAATACGTGACACCCTGAACAGCCTCTCTGTACAGAGGCGACATACCCACCATCTATTTGCATATGTGAGATTGTTAGCACTCAATGTTGCACTTACACTTGTCCAAATGATGTTCAAATGCAGAGGACTGACATGCACACAGGGAATGTGTGTTGCAATGAATTTATCTGCACATGCTGGTCATGTGGTCATTCTGTACTGCACCATGATTGCTAAGGACTGTCACAATGTGACGTGCCCATGCGAAGAAATTGTCAATCATTGTGTTCCTTCGGGCCGTTCCTGCTGCAGCTGCAGTGGGGTGTGGCCCACCTGCCTCATCACCCTCATCATCGTCCGGTGCATCTGGCACTTGGATCCATGGGGCATTGCTGCGTACACATATGTTGTGCAATACACAACATGCAATGATCAACTTGCACACTATTCCTGGGCTGTACAGGAGTCTACCACCTGTGACATCCAGGCACCTGAAACGTGACTTAGACACGCCTAATGTGCGCTCAACAATGCCCCAGGTGCATTTGTGGGCCACATTGTACTGCCCCTGGGCCGGGGTGTTCGGGGCTCGGAGGGGTGTCATCATCCACGGGCAGAGTGCATATCCCTGACCACCTGTGAGAGGTAAGTGAGATCAGTGTAAACTGGTGGTTCTGCATGCTGTGTTGGCAAACTCACAAGTTTTTTGGTGTGTGATTTGTGTGACTTTGGATTCATGTTTGCCATGTATTGCTTCTGGCAAATGTGCGGGGACAATGTGTGTTACGTAGCCTCACAGCTGCTCCTCCCTCCCCCAGGGCCTATTCACCTGTGAGCGCAGCACGCTTGCATCACTTGCACTCCTACGGCACACCTTTGTCATGCCTGTCTGTGCATGTCCGCAAGCCTGACAACAACACTACAATGTTGGCCGTTGAAGGTGGGTGGCCACGTGTGTGTAGGCCTTGGTAAGGATAGTGCGGACACAGATGTGGAGTCCAGGCCTGGCTGAACTCGCGCTGCGATTGGGGCTAGGCCTCTGGCTCATGCTGCGGGAATGAAGATACACACACAACAGTTGGCATGTATGAGCCAAGACCCCGAGCGCTCCTTCATTTACCATTCTGGCGAGCCCGCCCTCCGGGTGCATGCTACTGTCAGGTCAGGTCATGTCATGTGGGTAACACGATCAAGCATGAAATGCTTTGGGTACGAGTGGCGGCTCTCATAGAGGGCTTGCCACTTACACATGTAACACATACTCTTGGCCATCAGCGCTTGGGACCCCATGCTGTAGGCAACACTCTGGCTGATGAGGCAGCCAGAAATGCAGTAGCCACTTGTTCAGTAGCAGCAGTCACAAGGTCTGTGACAGAAGTCGATACCGACACACTGGCAGCCGTGGCGGCTACCAGAGACGGGAAGTAATACCCACAGGGCTTTCCGTCCAGATATGAATACCAATTGTCCCCGGAACAAGTTCCGACAGTAACAATTCCTTCCATTGGGGATCCGCTGATTCCCAACGAGGACCGCAGACATGCGTTGATCACAGCTGCACATGAGGGCAAGGCTTCGGCGCACGCCGGTGTATCGGCAACGGTGACCCTTTTGCAGCAATGTCCTATTTCTGCCCCCGAATGGCATTGCTGCAAGCTCCCTGTGGCCTTCTGTTCCCACTATGATAGCAAGCTTCAACAAATTAAGGAGGCTCAAAGCACTGTTATTCCAACATAAGGTTGCCTTGACCTCGGCCCGTGAAACATTCGAGCTACAGGTGGCTCGGACATCAAGTGAAATACAACCCCAATTAAATAGCAGTCGCCTCCCACATTTTGGGGAGTTGATACACCAATTATACAATGTATCTGACACAGGAGGCCTTGCACCTTTTTTTAAATTGTTGAGCTCAGGTCTTGTGTCCTCGTTTCGAAGGATATTTGGTGTGATTCCGGCTTTTATTCATTCCATTCTTTTCCAGTGCCTTTGGCTGGGTTGCCGTTGATCCTGTTGCTCGCTGGTGCTGTCCTGGTACTTCTATAACTACTTCATAATGGCTGCCCTTCATGTGGTACTCGATCATCTGGTCCAGCTGGAGCTGTACCGTAGCCGATTGCAGGAATACCTTGGTTGCCTGCCTATGGCTGTTGGGGGTGCTGCCTACAATGTGACTTACAGATACGCATACTTTACATGCGTTCATCCAGTTTTTTGGTGCCGCGACTGTCCTTTCTCCTTGGCTTTGGATTTGTGCCTCTCAAACGCCATACGGCCTTGCCCTGATTACGACCGGTTGCTGTGGCCCCTATTGCGTCATGATCAATCATGTGCAACTGGTAGCCGCATGCTGATGGCAGCCGTGAATGGAGTGCTGGCACAATGGGACATCTGTGAAGGGACGTCGCGCCTGCTGCACCACAGCTACATTGAGTGCGATACAGGTTGTCCGACCATGCTTTTTGAAGCTATGGATTATGATGAGCACGTATGCTCCTTCGAGTTGTTGAATTGGGTGTTGTCCCTCCTTGTCTCTGAGGAGGGGGACCGTCTTTTGGGACACCTTGCCTTCCAAGGTTCAACGGATCTCATATGATTCCGATGATTAATGTTCAACAAGACATTTTTGATTTTTCTACTTCTCGTATTTTACCACTAATCAACCTTGTTCTGATTTTGATTTAATTGAATTTTGCCCCTGCTATGCTCAGTGCTTTGACTCTGCTTGCGACTTGGACCTTGTTTTTTCTATTCTTCTGCAACCTGGCCAGGGGAAGGGTCTCATGTGGCTTTAAGGGAGCCCGTTGGCATCTTTAGGTAGAATGGGTCCGGAGGCCATGATGCTGCCTTAGCACACAACACTACAGGCTTCTTCTAAGGCAAGGATGTGTTCGCTGGTCACATGCGAGCCCCTGGCTGCGCTGGTTCCCTGCTTGTTCCTGGAGTTTTGTTTGTGCATCGTGAGCAAGGTCAAACAACACCGTCCCCTGTGATTTTGATCTGGTCAGGCCCTGGCTCGTTGCCAAAACATGCCCTGCAGCTGCTGTTTGTGGGACAAGCACCTTTTTCTTGATGTTAGGAGAATGCATGTTACACGCAGACACACTTGAGGAGTGACTTTTCAAGAATGAGGAGCTGTATGGAGCTGTGATGTAGAGACCCAATCTATGTCTTAGGGGACTGGGGTCTGCTATACAGACCCAGGGATCTGCTATGTTGTCATCTTGGTTTTCCCGTCCATGGGGAGGGAGTGTAGGTTTAATAGTCCTGTCTCCAGGATCAATGTACATTGATTTCTCCTATTATTTGGTATGGACTTGCTACAATGCTGACAATGTTTGTATTATGCATTCTGATTTTAGTAGTGGCTCGTATGCTGCATTTCAGAGCATGTTAGTTGATATAAACATTTTGGACTGACTCAGTGGCTCTGTCAATCTCTTGTTGTGGATTTGTACGAGAGTCTGAGCGATGGGGAATAACCTGTTGACACGATCCCTGAGTGATTAGGGGAGTGTTGTGTTCTGGGTTGTCTAAACAACAGTTTCTCAATCTCTGTATGGGAGGGCAGGTGGGACACCATGGCTAGCCGGTCGTGGCTCATGGGTACTAAGGCTGTAGGAGGCGTAGCCCCTATATCCCGTAGTGCTGCATTGCTGTGCATAGTTCTGTGTATGTGCAAACTCCCTACAACACTACATTGCGACATTGTCGATTGAGGGCTGGGTGGCGCCGACACCACAACAGAGACACACGCCATAGTTACTTTGGTGGCCATCCCGGAAGTGGACCACGCCCAGGGCCCCGGACCCCGGGCTGTTGGTTCACACTCCTGCGCTGGACTGGCATACGCCGGACCAGCCCACTACGCTTACGCTTACAGGGGTGGCGACATGGCTACATGTCCAAGGTCTTCCCCACTGCCTGTGGTGACATGGTTGCGTCCACTGTCCACATCACTACAGGCACCAGCAGTATATGTCCACATGGACATGTCTGTGCTCTGCATACTCAAGACTGTCTGGCACATGACCGCCACACTTGGCATTGTGTACATTCTCATTCATGGGTCCATTGCCTCCTTCGCACTTTCTTGGTTCCCACCTCTCCCCACCTTCTGCAGTCATGTGGCAGAGGGGCTATGCCTTTGTGGATGGTTTGTCTACATATCTGGCCCCTGTTGCCACAGTTACTTGTGTTGTCGTGTCTGGTAGGTGTTCATAAGCAGCATACAGTACATTTATAGTTTAAATCAATAATGTACCATTAATTCATTTAAAGGGCATTCAAATATATATATCCTCAGAATCCAAAAAGGCACACACTATTGCTTTATATGTGACTCTTATTTTATTCGGTCACTTTTCATAACATATTTTCATATTCAATGTTCAAGATAAAAGGTGGTTGCTCCAAGGGAGAATGTGAAGAAAGAAAGTGCTCGTGAAGTAAGATAGAATATACAAGAGGGGATCCAATCAAGCAAAACAATGGTTCATCATTTTATATACATTACAATCTCATTAGCAAAACTGGTCGTGATTCATGATGACACCAGTTCTACATTGGGGCCTGTCCATTAGTTAATTCATGGTTGTTCTTTCTGTTCTTTTTCAAAAGTTAACAAACAATATTTGTCTGTAAGCGGGTAGGACTGGGATAATATCAAGTACAGGCCCGAGCAGGGGAGAGTGTCGACGTTTCGACCCTAGTGCAATGAGGGCAGTTTGTATCCTCTGCAAGCGGGTCTTCCTCAGGACAGAAAGGAGGGATGGGGGAGCAACTAATCATGGGTGATGCACAGTTAAGGTGCCGCCCTAGGCATGGATATAAAGGTCCGCAATAGAATTGCGGCTTGATATCAGCAGTTTGTCTTCAATCAATGGGTGAGAAAAATCGCCCACGGCGTCTCAATGAATCATCTTCGCACAGCCCGGGGAATCCAGCTGGTCTGCTCGAGTGGGACCAGCTGGATTCCCCGGGCTATGCGAAGATGATTCATTGAGACGCCGTGGGCATTTTCTCACCCATTGATTGAAGACAAACTGCTGATATCAAGCCGCAATTCTATTGCGGACCTTTATATCCATGCCTAGAGGCGGCACCTTAACTGTGCATCACCCATGATTGGTTGCTCCCCCATCCCTCCTTTCTGTCCTGAGGAAGACCCGCTTGCAGAGGATACAAACTGCCCTCATTGCACTAGAGTCGAAACGTCGACATTCTCCCCCGCTCGGGGCCTGTACTTGATATTATCCCAGTCCTACCCGCTACAGACAAATATTGTTTGTTAACTTTTGAAAAGAACAGAAAGAACAACCATGAATTAACTAATGGACAGGCCTCAATGTAGAACTGGTGTCATCATGAATCACGACCAGTTTTGCTAATGAGATTGTAATGTATATAAAATGATGAACCATTGTTTTGCTTGATTGGATCCCCTCTTGTATATTCTATCTTACTTCACGAGCACTTTCTTTCTTCACATTCTCCCTTGGAGCAACCACCTTTTATCTTGAACATTGAATATGATAATATGTTATGAAAAGTGACCGAATAAAATAAGAGTCACATATAAAGCAATAGTGTGTGCCTTTTTGGATTCTGAGGATATATATATTTGAATGCCCTTTAAATGAATTAATGGTACATTATTGATTTAAACTATACATGTACCGTATGCTGCTTATGAATGCTTCAGACAACTAAGCTTTAATATAAGTCTAGGACCATTGTTTTCCTATACCAATTAGTACCCAGGTCCATTGACTTCTATGGGTTACCCCATTATATCTTAATGGGTGTCTGGTAGGTGGGCATGTTTGTTGGCATGTTGTATGTGATTTAGTTACGTGTGCATTCCCACAGTTGTGAGTTGTATGATTGTGCAGTTGAGGTGTGTGGTGTGTTCCGTTGGTGCTTGCCAACGAGCAGTGCATTTCCATAGGTGCCATCCTGGAAGCGCTGGTTGGTGATGGGCTGTCGGAGGATGTGGGAGTCATGCACACACTGCCTGGGAAGTTGGCAACGGCATTGGTGAACAGTCCCAGGTGGTCCACTTTTGCCTGCACATTGATGGGATTTGTGTGCTTTCTGTAGCGGTAATTGTGTGCAGTGTCGGCAAAGGGCACGAGTAGGACATGTGTGCAGTGAATTGCCCCCAACAGGTGCAGGGAGCCAGCTATGGTGTAGATGCCTTGCTTGGTCTCCAGCTGTTCCTGCACAGTGTGGGGGTGGTGAAGGTGGTGGGGTAACAAGCTGATGATGGCATCCAAGACCGGTGTGAGGAACTTTGATAGGGCTGGCTGTGAGACTCCTCCGACTCTGGCAATTGTTGGTTGGGAGGTACCAGGGGCCAACAGGTGCAGCACAGCCAGCAGCTCTGTCTGCGGAGGAATGTTGGTTGTCCGCGGTGTTGGTGCCGTCAGCCTGTGGGCAATGTGGGTCAGGATGCGGTGGATGGTTGTCCTTTTGGGCCTGTGGTGGGCAATGACATCCTCTGGCGTTGAGTCTCTGGGGCTGGTGCGTTTTTGGAAGGTCCGCTGTCTTGTTCTGCGCTGCCTCAGTGGCAGTCCGGGGGGGGGTGGGTCCGGGGGGTGGTGGCGGTGGGTGTTGTGGCCCTCTTGGGTCTCCAGGCTTCATGATTAGTAGCTCCATGGCATCAGTTGGTCTTCAGATGTGGCTCTGGGCTGGGCTCCCTTTGTGCTGCAGGTTTTTATCCTACTTAAAACCAGGCAAATGCAGGTCTTAAGTCCCTGCTGCTAACGTGCCTTATCGCCTGTTTTTGGTCCGCATCGCCGTTCTGGCTAGTCGTTGGGAATATTGCGAAGTGGTCTTATCGTAGGTTTTTGCACGGGAACGCCTACTCTGCATATGATTAGCATTAGTTGTCGCTGTCAGCCTTGGCGATGTTTTAGGCAGCAGCTATCGCAGGTTAACTGACGATGTGGGCTGTTAGCGCAGGCTTGTGAATGGGGCGATGGGTCTATCGCAACGTTCGTGGCGGTTAAGTGCTGCTAATTCGGCGATGGGTCCTTGAGAATATGCCCCTAGATGTCTTCAGCGAACAATAAATCATTTACGTCTCCCAATTTTGAGTCAATCATATCTAAATGTTCTCCCTTGAAAATTGCTTGGAAGTACTCGATTGCATTCTGTCTGTGTTTTCCCATTTGTGGTATTTTAACACCCTTCTGAATTCTCTGCTGCACGCACAGTCCAACACACTCAATGCGAATGTTGGGATTTTTTTCTTTAATACTTATGGGCAAGTAGATATTTATTCAAAGTTCATCATGATCCTTATGCTCAAGACTGTGTTTTGAGATTTTTAGAAGATTTCCAGTCCACCAACACCTTCCATGAGAACACTGTAAAAAGTTACACATTGCTCTATATGTACACTTCTGGAGAATATCTGTTTTTTAAACAAATGGACATAAAAACAGAACCACATTTTTACATGTTTAGCATGAATAATGACCGTAGTGACCACCATTCTTATCTTTCTGTAGGTACTCACACATGGTCACAATTTCTAACTCATGGGTAATGCTTCAAGGAATGCTAAATCTCTGGATGACGCTCTTGGAATACATATCAGATCCCAATACCTCAAATAGGTAAGAATGCCTAGGGTTGCCTTAAAGGGGAATTAGATGTCAATATGTTAAAATGTTGTAGTATTTACATACCACAGAAGCCTTATTTGTTGACTTGTAGACCGGCCTTAGGACAGGAGGTGAGGACGGTGGAGTAAAAGAGGGCAACCAAAACCACCTCAACGTTAGTTGGCCAACCAGTGGGCAGCGACTTAATGGATGTGACTTCCGGAAAGGCAGGAGTTGTTCCATCGAGGAAGATTTACTGATTGGCAGTGGGGCAGAGAGAGAATACTCGGCACTGGGGCATGCTGGTAGGGGTCAAACAACGCGCTCGGAGACAAGGTTGTGGGACTAGCAGGCGCTTGGTTTGAACACAGCTCCTGAAATAATTAGTAAGGACCAGGACACTGAGTCTTCCCAGTTTTACACCAAAGATTCTGGTGCTGGAGGGCCTCCTGGCTCTCGTCAGAACCAACTTCCACCCTGCAACTTCAGCTGGGCATCGCTGAGAGATTGAGAGTGAAAGTGAAGAAACGCTCTGCACGATCGTCTTCAATATCTCTGTCTCCGCTTTGGCAGCTGCTCGTGCTACCAAAGGCTGAAGTCTGGTGGGGTGACTCAACATTAGCCCAGCTGCAATAATGGTGGAAATAAGGTCTCTCCAAGCAGGGAATAATGACCAAATAAGCGAAACAGTAGAGGCAGAGGCACCACTGACCAGATGTGCAGAGGAAGAGGAGGAATCTCCTTCACACACTGATGTTATTCTGGAAGCACTACAATCCTCCTGCAGGCTTTAGAGCTTAAGATTAGAACAGTGGGAGAGGATCCTCTGCCAGGACCTTTTTAACACGACCGGCTGATTGGTTCACTGACAAAATATCAAACCTGAAAAGATCGTCATACAAAGATATTGTGAAATAAATATTGACGTCAAAAATATAATCGTCCTATAGTTATAATACAAAAATATTGTCAAAAATATATCGTTGTCACTAATACTTCTTAAGTCTTTATTTCGATTATAAAACCATAAAAGACATACAAGCAATTAAAAAATAGGCAGGGTAAAAATGTGGTAACAGAATAGTTGGGTGATGCCAGGGTTACATTGATCTGGGACAAACACAGTAAAATATTTAAAAAGAAACATTAATCCATAATTTCAGCGGGCACTAATATACTATTAAAACATTTCATTAGGATAGATATGAGAAGAGATTACTGCTCAATTGTAATTTGTAAAGGGAGCGGAGAATGGTGAAACCAAACAACATACAATCTAAAAGATAAAAGCTACCCAGGTCTTACACAAAGTCAATAGACTCCACCACAATTCTCGGCAGTGTGGCAGACACAGGCTGCCACATAACCCACATGATAAGGATAAGACAAAATAAAACAGATCAAGTTAATAAACCCTTGAATTTATTTGCCCGAATCACCCATGCCCAACTCAGAAATGTTGCCGTAGCAATGACAATAGGTTCCTGGGTACATGTCTGTAGGATCCTCAGGGCCTCTATAGCGTCTCTCGTGCCTAGGGTGGAACAAATGGGTTTGAGCCATTTCGTCCTTGGTGGCCTGTAGGCCGGACAAACAAATAGGATATGAGCAATTGATTCAGATTGTGCTAAACACAACGGGCACAATTCAGACGTTGACTTGGACCATTTGCTAGAGAAAACTCTAGTTGGAAGGGAGCCCACCCTAAACTGATGGTAAAGCTTCCTATCCAACGGTTTTGAAATAATATCCCAATATTGTTCAAATCCACCCTCATGTTTAATTGACAGGAAGTCCCTAGTCAAAGTAGGCCCTGTGATGGAAGAGAAACGCTTGGACTTCACCATATCCATATAAGCCGCTTTAAGCTCTTTTTTTGTCGGCAAGGGAGTCGTTTCTGGGTTCTCCCACAATGTACCCATCCCCATATATAAATTTAAATAGTAAACTTTAAATATATTAATAAATAACAATAATGTTATAAAAATTAAATATGTTTAATTGATTTTAAGAGAAATCTAACAATTACATTAAAAATAAATCAAACATATATAATACATATATATATTTATTTACATATATATAATTAAAAATATTATTAAACCAAAAATTTCCATTTAAATTATAACGTAAGGATTTTTTTAAATATAAAATTATAACAAATAAATATATATATTTCTACATATACCCAATAGCATAAAAAAGTCAACAGAATAAAAAAAATGCAATTTACTGAAAAAATATTACATATTCAAAACTTAATAATTATAAATATTATTATTTCAAATACAAGAAAACATAATAATATAATTTTTAACAATATAAAGTAAAGTATAACATTTTACAAATAATACATTTTCTATTCCCACTCCGATCTATACAATAGTAGGCAAAGTATTGGACTCAGGAGGAGTAAAATTTACTATTCCTACTCCACACAATGCAACTGTAGGGAAGAATATATGATGTTGCCCCGCATGCCAACACCACGCATACCATTACAACGCATTTGTAACAACACAAGTGCTGTTACAACGCGTTACCATCACAACGCATACTTTTACATCACATATGCCTTTACCACGCATGCCATTACAATGCAAAGGCATGCGTGGTAAAGGCATATACTTTGTAAAAGTGGTTAAGGTAAGTATATATATATATATATATATATATATATATATATATATATATATATATATATATATATATATATATATTACAAAAAGAGTTGCCTCTAGGTGGGATGCACTCCTAGGTGGAAATTACGCAAAACAAGGGCACACGCCATGAACAAAGTCCTTTTCTGGATTCCTGCCAGACGCGTTTCGAGCCAACGCCCTCTTCAGTGGCAGACCATGTGACGTGACGGCCACTGAAGAGGGCGTTGGCCCGAAACGCATCTGGCAGGATACCAGAAAAGGACTTTGTTCATGGCGTGTGCCCTTGCTTTGGCGTAATTTCCACCTGGGAGTGCATCCCACCTAGAGGCAACTCTTTTTGTAATATATATATAAATATATATATTATCTACTGGTGGTCGCCAGTAGATAGTTATAGTTAGGACCTATTTTCCATAGGAAATTCACAACATTCTATTTGAAATAACTTTGGCGCCGGTTGACGAATGTTTGCGAAATTCTCAAAACTCGTGGGGCGCTCCGCTCCGCTCCTATCCTGAAAGGTTCGGGGTGATTCAGCAAGCGGGGGCCGAGAAAAAAGGGGGGTCCCAAAACGTGTTTTCCCAATGTTAATTCCCATAGGAAATTTTAGACACGGCTACAGCTCGAACTGCTGAACGGAATTACACCAAATTTGGCAAAAGGTAGCGCTTAGTTCAGAAAGCGACCTTTTTTAAAATGGTGTAAATCCGTTCAGTAGTTGCGGAGAAATTAAAAAAATAAGAGTCAAAAAATCAATTTCCCATAGGAAACTTTAGACACGGCTACAGCCCTAACTGCTGAACGGAATTACACCAAATTAGGCAAAGAGGTAGTTCTTGGTTCAGAAAGAACTCTTTTTGATAAATGGTGTAAATCCGTTCAGTAGTTGCTGAGAAAATCAAAAGTAAAACCACATATATATCTATGGCCGCGGAGGGTCCACGCACCCTGAGCGCACCTTCCCGATCACGAGCTGTATGCTAATTGGCTGTTAACACTCCAAACCAGGAAGTGTTGGCAGCCATCTTGTTCCTCGGTAGAACCGAGGCACAAGAAACAAGTGCGCAAAACGCAAAAAGGGGGCAGGGTAGAAACACCCTGACCCCCTAGGCCTGCTTAGGGGCTCCCAGAAGGACCCCCAGGGCCAAAAAAAGCATTTTTTGTTTTTAAATCGGCGGGATGCGCTTAGGAAGCGCGGATCCCGCCGTGAAAAAAAATTTAAAAAACGAAGCGCGGGCTCCCGCGCTTTGTTGTTATTTGGCCCCCGGGTGGGCCAAGTCCCGGGGGCATGCGGGGGTTTATTAAATATTTGTTGGGGGGGCCTCTAAGGCCCCCCAAGCCCCGGGGACCGCCACCCCCCGGTGCTTTAAATAACAAATGGTACAGGAGGGCACTCGGCCCTCCCGCAGCCCCGGGGACCGCCACCCCCGGGGCTTCTTTTTTTTAAATAACATTCGCTGTGTGGGGGGGCTCGAGCCCCCCCCACACGTCCCGGGGACCGCCACCTCCCTGGGGCACTAAGAATTTTAAATTTTGGATCCGTTTCTGACCCCCGAAGCCCCGGGGGCCACCACCTTCCCGGGGCTTTGAACATGTTGGGAGGGGGGCCGCGCGGCCCCCCTCCTGGAGCCTGTGATGGCCCTGGGGACCACCACCCCCCAGGGCTGGCTCCTGCAGTGTCCCGGGGTGCCTACCCCCGGGACACAGCTGTTTGCTATGACAGGACGGGAGCCTCGCGGCTCCTGTCCTGTCATAGCAAACTTGCTTTGGATTTTGGAAGAGAGAGCAGGAAACCTGCTCTCTCTTCCAAAATTCAAAGCAAATTGCTTTTCCACACGGGGAGCTGCATCTTACCAGCTCCCCATGTGGAAAGCAATGCCGGCTCCCGAGGGACGCGGGAGCCGGTGGGACCGTGGGGGATTGGGGACCCCCACGGTCCCCAACGGAGAGGGCCAGCCCCGGGGGATGGGGTCCCCGGGGCTACAAGTGGCCCAGGAGGGGGGCCACGCGGCCCCCTTCCCCAAAATTTATAAAAATAAAAAATATTTTAAAAAATAACAAAGGATGTGGTCCCCGGGGCCATAAGTGGCCTGAGGAGGGGGGCAACGCAGCCCCCCTCCAAAACAATTTTTAAAAAAAATAAAGGCCATGCCCCGGGGGATGGGGTCCCCGGGGCAAATAAATTACAAAAAGAAGGGGGGCCACATAGCGCCCCTTCTTAAAAAAAAAAAAAAAAAAAGACCGGCATCGCGCCGGAGGCCACGGCCCCTCCTTGCAGCACTCTGCAAACGCGCCCCCTGGTGCGTTTGCAGATGGGGAATGAATTCCCCTTGAATACTGGGGGTCCCTGGGGGCCAACTAGCCCACCAGGAGCCTCCAGTACGCGCCAGGGGGCTGCATTGCAGAGAGGTGTTCTGAGGCCACGCCCCTTTTTACACCTCTCTGCAACGCAGCTCTGTGGTGCTTAATGGAGGTAGCTAGTGGGCTAGTTGCACCCCAGGGACCCTCAGGATTCAAGGGGAGTTAATCTCCCGACTTAAAACGCGCCACAGGGCGCGTTTGCACAGTGGTGAAGGGAGTGGGCGGGGCCTGAGGTGACATGTGTGCAAACACGCCCTTTGGCGTGTTTTAAGTTGGGGGATTAAGTCCCCTTGAATCCTGAGGGTCCCTGGGGTCCAACTAGCCCACCAGTTACCTCCAGTAAGCGCCACAGAGCTGCGTTGCAGAGAGGTGTAAAAAGGGGCGTGGCCTCGGACCACCTCTCTGCAACGCAGGCCTGCGGTGCTTACTGGAAGTACCTGGTGGGCTAGTTGGGCCCCAGGGACCCTCAGGATTCAAGGTGACCTAATCCCCCAACTTAAAACGCACCACGGGGCGCTTTTGCACAGTGGTGAAGGGAGGGGCGGGGCCTCAGGTGACATGTGCGCAAACACGCCCTGTGGTGCGTTTTAAGTTGGGGAATTAATTCCCTTGAATCCTGAGGGACCCTGGGGGCCAACTAGCCCACCAGGTACCTTCAGTAAGCACAACAGAGTTGCATTGCAGAGAGGTGAAAAAGGTGCGTGGCCTCGAACGCATCTCTGCAACTCAGCTCTGTGGTCCTAACTGTAGGTACCTGGGGGCTAGTTGGGCCCCAGGGACCCTCAGGATTCAAGGGGACTTAATCCGCAACTTAAAACGCGCCAAGGGGCGCGTTTGCACACATGTCACCTCAGGCCCCACCTCCCTTCACCACTGTGCAAACGCGCCCTGTAGCGCGTTTTAAGAGGTAGTTTTAATCCCCCTGCCTTATTATGTACTAGGGACTTACAGAGGAGGTCATGCTAATCACAGGGGTACCCCAACGCATAGTGTTCCCTAGTGTATGTAGGTGTTTTCACTGTATTCTAAGTGTCTTTTAGCATAGCACTGACTCTGGTTAGTCAGAGTCAGTTACCACCAGTACACGTCTGAAAAAGTTGTGGGCACAGGATGATTTTGCAACAAGGCCTCTTTCTGCTCCTCTGTTTGGTCTTTCTGCACATCTTTTGCTTCTTCCTGCACTTTTCTTCGTCTTTGTGGACTTCTGTTGCTTCTTTCTGCATTTCTTTTGCTTCTTTCTGTGCGTGTTTTCTTCTTTCTTCACATGTCCTACCTCTGTAGGCATAGTTAGAAATTAGCATTTAAAAAACCTTTGAAATTCACTAAAAAAACCATAGGTTTTAGGGAAAGTTATAGTTAGTTGGACATTGCACTCAGTACAAAACCCGTGAAATTCCCCTGTTATAGTTAGTTCAGCTAACTATAACTTGCGCCCGCAATGCACTGCTGATGACGTCACATATTACATCACTCATGACATGGTCAGTGACATCACTGATGACATCACTGATGACATCTCAAATGACATCACTGATGACATCATCCATGTGATAATTTGATGCATCTTCTCACACCCTAACATAACTTTTGATACACCCACTCTAAATTGCAGACTGCCATTCTCAAAACCATAGACACTCCAACACCAATAACTACATACCCACTCACTGATTCTTAGGTCTACACACACATCCACTCACTCACCCGTACAGTCACTCATACTTACGGTCACTCAGTACAGGACTATCATATGCACTCATACACCTACATAGACACTCACACACCGCCACTCATCCATAGAGGTACTCACACACCTAGTCAGTCATGCAAATAATTAATCACACTGACATTTACTCACCTATATTGTTATACACACACCAGCTCACTTACTCATACAAATACTAGCACATTCTTACGCTCTTATACAATCACTGATACAAGTACACACTCATCCATACAGCCACTCTCACAATCACACACTCTCACGTATACCCATTTATATACTCCAACACACATATATACTGCCTTTCACATATGTAGTTACTCACACATGTACCATTGAGATATACATTCACTCACTAACACACCCATACACACACTCACCCACCCATACAGTCCATCACAGATGCACTCTTGAAACCATGCACCCAGTGAATCACCCACTCACATATCTATGCACAGAGTCACACACACCCCACCCACACAAACACTCAGGCACCCATACAGATACTCAGACAACCAATCAATAACCCATGTAGACACTCATGTAGCTATTCGCAAACCCATACAGCCGCTTACACACCAACAGACAGACGGATACAGACATTCACACAGTTTAGTCACTAACCCATGCATTCAGTAAGATACGTATAATCACTCACTTATAGAGTCAGTCACGCACCTACTAAATCATCCATTCAGACACTTATACACCCACTCATTCTTCAATACGCCTTTCCCTATATATATTAAACATATTTAAACTTTACAGAAACACACAGTCACTGGATGATGTCATCAGTGATGTCATTTGAGATGTCATCAGTGATGTCATCAGTGATGTCACTGACCATGTCATGAGTGATGTAATATGTGACGTCATCAGCAGTGCATTGCGGGGCGCGCGAGTTATAGTTAGCTGAACTAACTATAACGGGGGAATTTCACGGGTTTTGTACGAGTGCAATGTCCAACTAACTATAACTTTCCCTAAAACCTATGGTTTTTTCAGTGAATATATATAAATATATATATATATATATTTATATATTACCCACTGGCGGTTGCCAGTAGGTAGTTATAGGTAGGACCTTGTTTCTATTCAAAAAGCGTTTTTTCTTTTGCCAATATCTTTTGTGCCGTTTGAAAAATCTTCGTGAAATTTTCAAAACTAATGGGGCACTCCGGTCAGCTCCTGTATTGAACGTTTTGGGGTGATTCGTCAAGCGGGGGCCGAGAAAAAAGGGGGGTCCCAAAACGTGTTTTCCACATGTTAATTTCCATAGGAAACTTTAGACAAGTTTCAAGCCCGAACAGCTGAACGGAATTACACCAAATTTGGCAAAAAGGTAGCTCTTGGTTCAGAAAGCGCCCTTTTTTTAAATGGTGTAAATCCGTTCATTAGTTTTCTAAATATTAAAGGAAAAAAAATTTATATATCTGGGCGGAGCCTAACCACACATCTCATCGTGAGATCTGATTGGCTGTCAGCACTTCATCCAAGAAGTGTTGGCAGCCATCTTGGGACCAATATCCATGATAGCACCCCATTAAAATGCATTGTAGTGAATGGAAGGTTTTGAGGGTCACCAAAAGGAGAACGTATAAAGGGTGATAAGACTTTAGTTACATTATAAATCATTTGTTGATGGTACCATACTAATTTTAGGAATTATGGTGTGTTCTAAGGTGATTTTACCCTGTGAAAAAGCCTTCTGCTGGGATATCATGAATCATGTTTGAGAGAAAACTATTTTCTCATACTTTTCCCATAGAGGTTTGGAAGGTGATCTAGAAGCTAAAATGAGAGCATATTTTCTGTAAATTCACATTATCTTTCTCAGTCATGTGAGAATGAAGTCTGACATTCTCAGTAAAACATGTACATCCAACAAGGGCAGAGACTGTCAGTTGATTCCTTTGTGTTCTACTGCAGCTTCCCAGAGTGTTCTAAAGAACAACTAGAGCGCTAACAGTCTTACTTATGACAAAAGTATGGCACACCTGAAGCCATCTTGATTGGAATAAAGTGGTAACACTTAAAACGTTTAATTTAAAAAGGAACAAAATGAGGGGGTTCATTTTGCCATAGAAATTATGATTAGTGCTGCAGAAAGAAAGATTAGGGCACATTTTGAGTGACTTCTCAAATCCTCTTCTATTTCATTAAAATATTCTGACATGCAGACTGAAACATGCTCTTTCAATACCAGGAGCAGACTTCCTTGGTGAGCAGTAGCTTTACTACAGTGATCTAATGAGCAACTAGAGTGCTAACATTCTGAATTTATGGCAAATGTGTGACACATCTGAATGCCTTCTTGATGGAATCAAAGTAAAAACTGAAAGTATTTACTACTGAGGAGACTGCAGTAAATGAGGAAATTAGGAAACTTCATAACAAATAAGTCTCCCAAGATGGCCACCAGAGACAAAAGAGCCCAAATGTAGCACAAATATCACCCAGATGTAGCCCACGTATAGCCCAATGACAGAATGTCCCGGAGTGTTCTAAAGAACAACTAGAGCGCTAACAGTCTTACTTATGACAAAAGTATGGCACACCTGAAGCCACCTTGCTTGGAATAAACTGGTAACACTTAAAACATTTAATTTAAAAAGGAACAAACTGAGGGGTTCCTTTTGCCATAGAAATTATGATTAGTGCTGAAGAACGAAAAATTAGGGCACATTTTGAGTGACTTCTCAAATCCTCTTCTATTTCATTAAAAAATTCTGACATGCAGACTGAAACATGCACTTTCAATACCAGCAGCAGACTTCCCTAGTGAGCAGTAGCTTTACTACAGTGATCTAATGAGCAACTAGAGTGCTAACATTCAGAATTTATGGCGAATGTGTGACACATCTGAATGCCTTCTTGATGGAATCAAAGTGAAAAACTGAAAGCATTTCCTACTGAGGAGACTGCAGTAAATGAGGAAATTAGGAAACTTCATAACAAATAAATCTCCCAGGATGGCCACCAGAGACAAAAGAGCCCAAATGTAGCACAAATATCACCCAGATGTAGCCCACGTATAGCCCAATGACAGAAGTATGCAAAACACTTTTTATTTTTTGTTTTTTTGCACTTTTATATAGTGCAGACTGGTCAGGTATTAGAGTGCTTTACATGAGCATTGGTTACATCACACAAGGACAAATTCATGTTGGTTGTAGACATGGGGAGATTAAATGATTTGACCAGAATCACAGAATGTCGAGCGGAAGCAGAAACTCCAACCTGGTTCCCCAGTTGTAAAGTCTGCAGCTCTGGAAGTAATACCACATCCTCTCCCCTAAGTGCAACATTTAATCAAGTGGTCAACTGGATAAAAAAACATAAAGATAACAAATAATTTAAAAGTGCTTTGTTGCTAGTTGAAAACTCAGAAAATATGTCCTCATTTTAGTTTTTTAGAACACTAACCATAATTTCGATGCAAATAAGACCCTCTCATTTCTGTAATTTCTAAAGGAAATGCTCTAGGTATTACAGTTTTGATTACATCAAGATGACGTCAGGCGTGCCACACATTTGTAATAAATATAGAATGTTAGCAATCTAGTTGTTCATTAGGATACTGTTGAGAGGCCAGGGGCACAGACTCAGAAAATTGTAGGCAGGTAGGAGGGTGCAGAGGCAACAATTTGACCACACTGGGCAGGCAGGAAGGGCAGTGGCAGCACAACAGACTATGGAGGGCAGTGGAAAGGGGGGCAGGGGCAACAAACCAACAATGCAGGACAGGCAAGAGAGGCTGTGGCAATATAATAGACCATTGTGGGCAGAAGGAAGAGGCAGTGGTAGTACAACCATACATGCCAACAGACCCGATTCAGCCAGGAAACGCCCAATGTTTTTAAGCCCAAATGGGCTTTATTTGATCTGTCTCCTGTCTACAATCTCCTCTTTTTCAATGTAAGTCAATGGGGAAAATCAATACCCCAGTTTTTTTTCAAAATCTTCATCTTACCAAGTTCAAAATGTTAGCAAGTATGGTACATTGGATCATGGAAGGCAGGAGGAATTGGGGTAGGGACATGGACTCGGAAAACAGAGGGCAGGAGGGACATGGACAGTTGCACCAAACTGACCTTTCAGGGCAGGCATCAGGGTTTGCAGCAGCACAAAACACCACACAGGGCATGCGGGACGGGAGTGCAGCACAACAATCCATGGAAAGCAATAGGGAGGGGACAGGAACATGCACATGGACAACAGAGAACAGAGGGGAAAGAGGCAATGGCAGCTAGCTGACCATAATGGACAGACAGGAGAGAAAGCTGCAGCATAACGGACCATAAAGGGCAGGAGGTAGGGATCAGGGGCATTACAAAAGAACAGACAAGCCAAGAGGGAGGGAATAGGGGTCTGCACATGGAAAACAGAGGGCAGGGGGCAAGGGGGCAGGGCAGGAGCAGCAAGCTGACAATGTAGGTCAGGCAGGATGGGCACTAGAAGCAAGACACACCATGGAGAGCAACAGTGAGACTATAATGGCATACACACAGACCATGGAGGGAAAGTGGGAGGGGGTCAGGAGCAGCTAGCTGACCACACAGGGAAGGTGGGAGGGGCCGTGGCAGCACAGAAGGGAGGGTTAGTGGCGGCACAATGGCCATGATGGGCGAGAAAGAGGGGGCAGGTGCATGCAGAGAGGACCATGGAGGATAGAAGGGAGGGGTAGGAGCTGGGCACAGACAAGAGAGTTCAGGGGAAGGGGCCTCGCAACAGACCACACAGGGCAGGCAGGAGGAGCAGTTGCAGCACAACAGACCAGGGAGAGCAGAAGGGTGTGGCAGTAAAATGGACCATGGAGGACAGGAGGAAGGGGATAGGGGCATGGAACATGTACAGGCAGGGTGGAGGTGGAAGGGACAGGTTACAGTCATCTGACAATGCTAGGCAGGTGGGAGGGGAGTGGCAGCTCAACAGAACACTCAGAGTAGATAGGAGGGGCAGGTCCATGGAACAAGGTGGGCAAAAAGGATGGAGCAGGGGCATGCACACAGACTTCGGAGGGCAGGGGGAAGGAGAGTAGGGGCAGCAAGCTAAGCACAGAGGCTCAGCAGAAGGTCAATGATGGGGCATAGAATTGGGCAATGGAGGGCAGGAGGAGTGGACTGGGACATCATGCTAAATGGAGGGCAGTGGCAGCACATCAGGCCATGCATGGCAGGAGGGAGAAGGCTAGTGCATGGATTCAGACAACAGAGGATAGGGAGGAGGTGGATGGGGCAGCAAGCAAACTGTTCAGAGAAGGCGGGATGGCCAGTGGCAGAACAGCGGCCACACAGGGCTGTAATGAGGGAGCAGGGGCATGGACTTGGACAATGGATGGCAAGGAGGAGGGGAGGCAGGAGCAGCAAGCTAGGGTGGGGGCAGCACAATGCCAGGCCAGGCCCTGCTTCCAACTCACCACCATCCATTGTGATAGGCATCTTACTTAACGTTAAAAAAAACCTAGAAATTTGCTGGAAAAAACAAATATTACAGGGACGTTATAGTTAGACTCAGATTTCACTCGTAGAAAACCAGTGAAATTCAGCAGTTATAGTTGCCTGAGCTAACTATAACTTACACCCCCGCAATGCACTGCTTATGACCTCAGACATTACATCATTCATGACATGGTCAGTGACATCACTCATGACATCACTCATGACATCTCAAATGAGCTGTGAATGGAATGGAACTATAATCGCTAGAACTTTATTTATGGATAGTGTGTGTATATTAACACCCCCTTTTTCTTTCGTGCAAGAACCATTGTAATACGCAACGTGCCCAGATCAATATGGCCGTTAGCCTTTCACTTTAAAGTAATGTGTAGTCCATTGTTTATGTTGATGTTTGCAATCCTAAGTATGTTTATTATGAACAAGTCACGTTGACAAACATACAGGTACGGCGGTCACGGGGCAAGATATGCTGAAATGACATTGTGTGCATATTAACACTTGTTTTCTTTTCTTTATTGTATCAATTCCTGAATTTTCAAATCGTGACCAGGCCAATATGGCCGCCAGCTTTTTGGATTAAAGTAATATGTAGTCCTGTGTTAATGTTGGCAACTGGAGGCATTTGTACATTTAAATCAGGAAGCTACAATGACGTCTTGTATCGTTATCAAGGTTCAGATGAGCCGAAATGTGTGGATCGCATTTTGCATTTGAGATGTCATCAGTGATGTCATCAATGATGTCACTGATCATGTCATGAGTGATGTAATATGTGACGTCATCAGCAGTGCATTGCGAGGGCGTGAGTCATATATATGTTGTTGCTTCGTGATGCTTTGGCTCCCCTCTGATGAAGGTCAAGACATGACCGAAATGCATTAGGAAATGCCAGCATGAAAATAAAATCTTTTAAATCACCGGAAGGAGTGCGGCTCATTCCTTTCTCATGCAGAGAGGTTTGTTTGATATATATATATATATCTCTCTGAGAAGGGTAAAGCACGGGGTGGTGTTTTGCGCGAGATATAATCAAACAAAAAATGTGCAAATGAATTGAATTGGTCAAAATTGTATATTTATGCAGCATGTATCACTTGTTTAGTATGTCACTTCACTGAAACATAAACAAACATTGATTAAAACCAAAATGTAAAAAAGATCTTTGTGCCTGTGTTCCCATTTATGAAAGGGAGAAAATAAAAACTGCAAAACTCGACGAGAGTGCGACCCATTTTTCCTTTCCATCTGGGAAGGACAGTGTGAGAATTGCAGGCGGCGTGGTTCTGCCGTGGGGTAACGCACCCATGAGGAGCGCTGCAACAAACCGGCAACCTTTGAACCGTCTTGGATGATATATATATATATATGTGTGATCAAGCTTGCGGGAGCGCAGGCGTAACGCGTTATGCTGGGCACTTGCCACTTATCTCTGATGCATTGATATCACCGAATAAAAGCACTTTTTTCTAAGGATTTGCCCCGTGTGGTCCGTACCTACTGTGCTGCTGTGAAGTTGGCGCTTTAAGGACTTTTGGTTTTCCATATATATATATATATATATATATATATATATATATATATATTATCTACTGGCGGTCGCCAGTAGATAGTTATAGTTAGGACCTATTTTCCATAGGAAATCCGCAACATTCTATTTGAAATAACTCTTGCGCCGGTTGACGAATCTTCGCGAAAGCTTCCAACTTGTTGGGGCGCTCCGCTCCGCTCCTAGCCTGAAAGTCTCGGGTTGATTCGTCAAGCGGGGGCCGAGAAAAAAGGGGGGTCCCAAAACGCGTTTTCCCCATTAATTTTTCCATAGGATCCTTTCATCGCGGCTACAGCCCGAACTGCTGAACGGAATTACACCAAATTTGGCAAAGAGGTAGCCCTTGGTTCAGAGTTGTGCCTTTTGCTTAAATGGTGTAAATCCGTTCAGTAGTTTCTGAGAAAATCGCAAATAAAATCACATATATATCTATGGCCGAGTAGGGTCCGCAAACCCTCCCGATCACGAGCTGCATGCTAATTGGCTGTCAACACTCCAAATCAGGAAGTGTTGGCAGCCATTTTGTCCCTCGGTAGAACCGAGGGACAGAAACAAGTGCGCAAAGCGCAAAAGGGGCAGGGTAGAAACACCCTGACCCCTAGGTCTGCTCAGAGGGTCCCACAAGGACCCCCTGGGCAGAAAAAGCATTTTTTTAAATCGGCGGGATGCGCTTAGGGTGCGCGGATCCCGCCGAGAAAAAAAGAAACAAGTGCGCAAAACGCACAAAGGGGGCAGGGTAGAAACACCCTGACCCCTAGGTCTGCTCAGGGGGTCCCACAAGGACCCCTGGGCAGAAAAAGCATTTTTTAAAAAATCGGCGGGATGCACTTAGGGTGCGCGAATCCCGCCGAAAAACAAAAAACCGAAGCGCGGTTCCCGCGCTTCGTTGGTAATTGGCCCCCGGGTGGGCCAAGTCCCGGGGGCATGCGGGGGGTTATGATTTTAATAAATGGGGGGGCCTCTAAGGCCCCCCCAAGCCCCGGGGACTGCCACCCCCCGGGGCTTTAAAAACAAATGGTGCAGGAGGGCTCTCTGGCCCTCCCGCAGCCCCGGGGACCGCCAGCCCCCAGGGATTCTTTTTTTTATTTAAAAAGTACCTGTGTGGGGGGGCTCCAGTTAAGAGTTAAATATGGGGGTCCGTTACGGACCCCCAGAGCCCCGGGGACCACCACCTCCCGGGGCTTTGAACATGGAGGGAGGGGGCCACGCGGCCCCCTCCTGGAGCCCTTGATGGCCCTGGGGACCGCCACCCCCAGGGCCGGCTCCTGCAGTGTCCCGGGGTGCCTACCCCCGGGACACTGTAGTTTGCTATGACAGGACGGGAGCCTCGCGGCTCCCGTCCTGTCATAGCAAACTGCTTGGAATATTGGAAGAGAGAGCAGAAAACCTGCTCTCTCTTCCAATATCCAAAGCAGATTGCTTTTCCACACGGGGAGCTGCATGTTAGCAGCTCCCCATGTGGAGCAACGCCGGCCTCCCGCAGGAGGCGGGGAGCCGGCATGGTCCGTGGGGAGTTGGGGTCCCCACGGACCCCAAAGGATAGGGCCAGCCCCAGGGGATGGGGTCCCCGCGGCAAGTAGTGGCCCGGGAGGGGGACCACGCGGCCCCCCTCCCACATTTTTTTTTTTTAAATGTAAAAAAAATTAAAAATAAAGGCCTGCCCCGGGGGATGGGGTCCCCGGGGCAAAAGGAGGCCTGAGGAGGGGGGCCACGCAGCCCCCCTCCTTAAAAATGTATTTAAAAGTGTGGCCATGCCCCGGGGGATGGGGTCCCCGGGACCGGATTCGGCCATGGGAGGGGGGCCACGCGGCCCCCTTCCTGTTTAATTTAAAAACTAAAAAAAAAAAGGGGTAAGGCCCTGGGGATGGGGTCCCCAGGGCCCAAAAATAGGAAAAGGAAGGGGCCACACAGCCCTCTTCGGGAAAAAAAAAAAAAAACGATTGACCCGCAGGCCCCGCCCCCTTCCTTTACCACTCTGCAAACGCGCCCCCTGGTGCGTTTGCAGATGGGGAACGAATTCCCCTTAAATACTGGGGGTCCCTGGGGGCCAACTAGCCCACCAGGAACCTCCAGTATGCGCCAGGGGGCTGCGTTGCAGAGAGGTGTACAGAGGCCACGCCCCTTTACTCCTCTCTGCAACGCAGCTCTGTGGCGCTTTGGAGGTACACGGTGGGCTACTTGGACTCCAGGGACCCTCAGGATTCAAGGGGACTTAATCCCCCAACTTAAAACGCACCACGGGGCGCGTTTGCACAGTGGTGAAGGGAGGGGGCAGGGCTTCAGGTGACATGTGTGCAAACAGGCCCCGTGGCGTGTTTTAAGATGGGGAATTAAATCCTCTTCAATCCTCAGGGTCCCTGGGGGCCAACTAGCCCACCAGGTACCTCCAGTAAGCACCACGGAGCTGCGTTGCAGAGTGTTGTAAAAAGGGGCGTGGCCTCTGAACACCTCTCTGCAACGCAGCTCTCTGGTGCATACTGGAGGTACCTGGTGGGCTAGTTGGCCCCTAGGGACTCTCGGGATTGAGGAGGAATTAATTCTCCACCTTAAAACGCGCCACACGGCGTGTTAGCAGACATGTATCTCAGGCCCCACCCCTTTATTCACCATTGTGCAAATATTCCTCTAAAATCAGCCGAACTACGAATTCCGATTTACTCACCTGTTATCAGGAGAGACCTCAGTGCTGCATCTTTGAACCCAGCACTGATCCTGAAAAGTAATAATAACTGTACTTACCAGTAACTTGAATTTCCGACCATAGGCTAACATTGACTGGTTTCACTTGGAAATTCTTCTAAGTGTGGAGTTTTGGAACTTTATAATATTCCTCTAAAATCAGCCGAACTACGAATTCCGATTTACTCACCTGTTATCAGGAGAGAACCCAGTGCTGCATCTTTTAGCCCAGCACTGACCTTGAAAAGTAATTCTAACCGTACTTACCAGTAACTTGTATTTCCTTCCATAGGAATCCATTGTCTGGTTTTCAGCAGAAAAGTTTCAAAGTGTCGATTTTCACAAACTACAAATATTCCTTAAAAATCGCCTGTATGACTTAAACGCATTCTTTCAACTGTTTACAGGAGATGCACCAGTGCTGGATCCAGGATCCACCACTGAGTAAGAAAAAGTAACGATAACACTACTTACCTGCTAAGTGAATTTCCTCCCATAGGAAAACATTGGTGATTCTATGTGAAAAAGTTTCTGTCAACTTTTAAAATACAATAATATTCCTTAAAAATCACTACTGTAACCAAAACGCTTTTACTCAACTGTTTACAGGAGATGTCCCAGGACTGAATCTAGGATCCAGTCCTGTGGTTAGAAAAGTAAGACATAAAGTAACTAATTGCATTTAACTAGAAATTCACATTGAGCTCAATGTTGCATTGTGTTTGAAATTGTGTTGCCCATTGCAACAACTGTAACTACTGTACTTAAAAGTCTATTGCCTATTTGCAAAGTATTTAAACTAAAGTAATTCATTCTGAGAAAGTATATTTTGCAATGTAATGTATAATGTAATTACAATGTAATTTAAAAAATAAAATATCTAGAAATAAATAGTTTAAAAAAATGTAGTAAATCAGTATCAAAAAAATAAATATAACAATTAATACAATTAAAAAATTGTCAATTATAATACCTTTGAAATTCACTGAAAAAAAACATAGGTTTCAGGCACGTTATAGTTAGAAATTAGCATTTAAAAAAACTTACAAATTCACTGAAAAAACCATAGGTTTCAGGCACGTTATAGTTAGAAATTAGCATTTAAAAAACCTTTGAAATTCACTGAAAAAACCATAGGTTTTAGGGACAGTTATAGTTAGTTGGACATTGCACTCGTACAAAACCCGTGAAATTCCCCGTTATATTTAGTTCAGCTAACTATAACTCGCGCCCCGCAATGCACTGCTGATGACGTCACATATTACATCACTCATGACATGGTCAGTGACATCACTGATGACATCACTGATGACATCTCAAATGACATCACTGATGACATCATCCATGTGATAATTTCATGCATCTTCTCACACCCTAATATAACTTTTGATACACCCACTCTAAATTACAGACTGCCATTCGCAAAACCATACCCACTCCAATACCAATAACTACATACCCACTCACTGATTCTTAGGTCTACACACACACATCTACTCACTCACCCGTCCAGTCACTCATACTTACAGTCACTCAGTACAGGACTATCATATGCACTCATACACCTATATAAACACTCACACACCGCCACTTATCCATAGAGGTACTCACACACCTAGTCAGTCATGCAAAAATTAATCACACACCCATTTACTCACCTATAGAGTTATACACACACCAGCTCACTTACTCATACAAATACTAGCACATTCTTACGCTCTTATACAATAACTGATACAAGCACACACGCATCCATACAGCCACTCTCACAATCACACACTCTCACTTATAGCCTTTTAAATACTCTAACACACATATATACTGCCTTTTACATATGTAGTTACTCGCACATGTACCACTGAGATATACATTCACTCACTAACACACCCATACACACACTCACCCACCCAAGCAGTCCATCACAGACGCACTCTTCAAATCATGCACCCAGTGAATCACCCACTCACACATCTATGTACAGAGTCGCACACACCCCACCCACACAAACACTCAGGCACCCATACAGATACTCAGACAACCAATCAATAACTCATATAGACACTCATGTAGCTATTCACAAACCCATGCAGCCACTTACACAGCAACAGACAGACAGATACATACATTCACACAGTTTAGTCACTAACCCATGCATTTAGTAAGATACGTTTAATCACTCACTTATACAGTTAGTCACGCACCTACTAAATCATCCATACAGACACTTACACACCCACTCATTCTTCAATACGCCTTTCTCTATATATATTAAAAATATTTAAACTTTACAGAAACACACAGCATTCCTGGAATAACATTATCGCCCAACGCATTTCAAGGTTCACTACCTCTTAATCATGGGCTACTTCCACAGTGGTGTTCGGGCAGTGTAGGGTGTCATGCTGGGGCTGGTGTTTCAGGGTTTAGGGCAGTGCAGTGGTGTTCGGGCAGTGTACGGGGTTGTGCTGGGGCTGGTGTTTCAGGGTTTAGGGCAGTTCAGTGCTGTTCGGGCAGTGTAGGGGGTCGTGCTGGGGCTGGTGTTTCAGGGTTTAGGGCAGTGCAGTGGTGTTCGGGCAGTGTAGGGGGTTGTGCTGGGGCTGCTGTTTCAGGGTTTTGGGCAGAGCAGTGGTGTTCGGGCACTGTAGGGGGTCGTGCCGGGGGTGGTGTTTCAGGGTTTAGGGCAGTGCAGTGGTGTTCGGGCAGTGTAGGGGTCTTGCTGGGGGTGGTGTTTCAGGGTTTAGAGCAGTGCAGTGGTGTTCGGGCAGTGTAGGGTGTAGTGCTGAGGGGTGGTGTTTCAGGGTTTAGGGCAGTGCAGTGGTGTTCGGGCAGTGTAGGGGGTCGTGCAGGGGTGGTGTTTCAGGGTTTAGGGCAGTGCAGTGGTGTTTGGGCAGTGTAGGGGGTCGTGCAGGGGTGGTGTTTCAGGGTTTAGGGCAGTGCAGCGGTGTTCGGCCAGTGTAGGTGGTCTTGCTGGGGGTGGTGTTTCAGGGTTTAGTGCAGTGGTGTTCGGGCAGTGTAGGGGGTCTTGCTGGGGGTAGTGTTTCAGGGTTTAGGGCAGTGCAGTGGTGTTCGGGCAGTGTAGGGGGTCTTGCTGGGGCTGGTGTTTCAGGGTTTAGGGCAGTGCAGTGGTGTTCGGGCAGTGTAAGGGGTCATGCTGGGGCTGGTGTTTCCGGGTTTAGGGCAGTGCAGTGGTGTTCGGGCAGTGTAGGGGGTTGTGCTGGGGCTGGTGTTTAAGGGTTTAGGGCAGTGCAGTGGTGTTCGGCCAGTGTAGGTGGTCTTGCTGGGGGTAGTGTTTCAGGGTTTAGGGCAGTGCAGTGGTGTTCGGGTAGTGTAGGGGGTCTTGCTGGGGGTAGTGTTTCAGGGTTTAGGGCAGTGCAGTGGTGTTCGGGCAGTGTAGGGGTCTTGCTGGGGCTGGTGTTTCAGGGTTTAGGGCAGTGCAGTGGTGTTCGGGCAGTGTAGGGGGTCATGCTGGGGCTGGTGTTTCAGGGTTTAGGGCAGTGCAGTGGTGTTCGGGCAGTGTAGGGGGTCGTGCTGGGGCTGGTGTTTCAGGGTTTAGGGTAGTGCAGTAGTTTTCGGGCAGTGTAGGCGGTCGTGCTGGGGCTGGTGTTTCAGGGTTTAGGGCAGTGCAGTGGTGTTCAGGCAGTGTAGGGGTCGTGCAGGGGGTGGTATTTCAGGGTTTAGGGCAGTGTAGTGGTGTTCGGGCAGTGTAAGGGGTCATGCTGGGGCTGGTGTTTCAGGGTTTAGGGCAGTACAGTGGTGTTCGGGCAGTGTAGGGGGTCATGCTGGGGCTGGTGTTTCAGGGTTTAGGGCAGGGCAGTGGTGTTCGGGCAGTGTAGGGGGTTGTGCTGGGGCTGGTGTTTCAGGGTTTAGGGCAGTGCAGTGGTGTTCGGGCAGTGTAGGTGGTGGTGCTGGGGCTGGTGTTTCAGGGTTTAGGGCAGTGCAGTGGTGTTCGGGCAGTGTAGGGGTCATGCTGGGGCTGGTGTTTCAGGGTTTAGGGCAGTGCAGTGGTGTTTGGACAGTGTAGGGGTCTTGCTGGGGCTGGTGTTTCAGAGTCTAGGGCAGTGCAGTGGTGTTCGGGCAGTGTAGGTGGTCTTGCTGGGGCTGGTGTTTCAGGGTTTAGGGCAGTGCAGTGGTGTTCGGGCAGTATAGGGGGTTGTGCTGGGGGTGGTGTTTCAGGGTTTAGGGCAGTGCAGTGGTGTTCGGGCAGTGTAGGGGGTCATGCTGGGGTAGTGTTTTAGGGTTTAGGGCAGAGCAATGGTGTTCAGGCAGTGTATGGGGTTGTGCTGGAGGTGGTGCTTCAGGGTTTAGGGCAGTGCAGTGGTGTTTGGGCAGTGTAGGGGGTCGTGCAGGGGTGGTGTTTCAGGGTTTAGGGCAGTGCAGTGGTGTTCGGCCAGTGTAGGTGGTCTTGCTGGGGGTGGTGTTTCAGGTTTTAGTGCAGTGGTGTTCGGGCAGTGTAGGGGGTCGTGCTGGGGGTCGTGTTTCAGGGTTTAGGGCAGTGCAGTGGTGTACCGGCAGTGTAGGGGGTCGTGCAGGGGGTGGTGTTTCAGGGTTTAGGGCAGTGCAGTGGTGTTCGGGCAGTGTAGGGGGTCGTGCTGGGGGTGGTGTTTCAGGGTTTAGGGCAGTGCAGTGGTGTTTGGGCAGTGTAGGTGGTCATGCAGGGGATGGTATTTCAGGGTTTAGGGCAGTGCAGTGGTGTTCAGGCAGTGTAGGGGGTCTTGCTGGGGCTGGTGTTTCAGGGTTTATGGCAGTGCAGTGGTGTTCAGGCAGTGTAGGGGGTCATGCTGGGGCTGGTGTTTGAGGGTTTAGGGCAGTGCAGTGGTGTTCGGGCAGTGTAGGGGGTGGTGCTGGGGCTGGTGTTTCAGGGTTTAGGGCAGTGCAGTGGTTTTCGGGCAGTGTAGGAGGTCGTGCTGGGGCTGGTGTTTCAGGGTTTAGGGCAGTGCAGTGGTGTTCGGGCAGTGTACGGGGTCATGCTGGGGCTGGTGTTTCAGGGTTTAGGGCAGTGCAGTGGTGTTCGGGCAGTGTAGGGGGTCGTGCTGGGGGTGGTGTTTCAGGGTTTAGGGCAGTGCAGTGGTGTTCAGGCAGTGTAGGGGGTCGTGCTGGGGCTGGTGTTTCAGGGTTTAGGGCAGTGCAGTGGTGTTCGGGCAGTGTAGGGGGTCGTGCTGGGGCTGGAGTTTCAGGGTTTTGGGCAGAGCAGTGGTGTTCGGGCAGTGTAGGGGGTCGTGCCGGGGGTGGTGTTTCAGGGTTTAGGGCAGTGCAGTGGTGTTCGGGCAGTGTAGGGGGTCTTGCTGGGGGTGGTGTTTCAGGGTTTAGGGCAGTGGTGTTCGGGCAGTGTGGGGGGTCTTGCTGGGGGTGATGGTTCAGGGTTTAGGGCAGTGCAGTGGTGTTCAGGCAGTGTAGGGGGTCTTGCTGGGGGTAGTGTTTCAGGGTTTAGGGCAGTGCAGTGGTGTTCGTGCAGTGTAGGGTGTCATGCTGGGGGTGGTGTTTCAGGGTTTAGGGCAGTGCAGTGGTGTTCGGGCTGTGTAGGGGGTCGTGCAGGGGTGGTGTTTCAGGGTTTAGGGCAGTGCAGTGGTGTTCGGGCAGTGTAGGGGGTCGTGCTGGGGGTGGTGTTTCAGGGTTTAGGGCAGTGCAGTGGTGTTCGGGCAGTGTAGGGGGTCGTGCAGGGGGTGGTGTTTCAGGGTTTAGGGCAGTGCAGTGGTGTTCGGGCAGTGTAGGGGGTCATGCAGGGGGTGGTGTTTCAGGGTTTAGGGCAGTGCAGTGGTGTTCGGGCAGTGTAGGGGGTCGTGCTGGGGGTGGTGTTTCAGGGTTTAGGGCAGTGCAGTGGTGTTCAGGCAGTGTAGGGGGTCGTGCAGGGGGTGGTGTTTCAGGGTTTAGGGCAGTTCAGTGGTGTTCGGGCAGTGTAGGGGGTCGTGCTGGGGCTGGTGTTTCAGGGTTTAGGGCAGTGCAGTGGTGTTCGGGCAGTGTAGGGGGTCTTGCTGGGGGTGGTGTTTCAGGGTTTAGGGCAGTGGTGTTCAGGCAGTGTAGGGGGTCTTGCTGGGGGTGATGTTTCAGGGTTTAGGGCAGTGCAGTGGTGTTCACGCAGTGTAGGGGGTCTTGCTGGGGGTAGTGTTTCAGGGTTTAGGGCAGTGCAGTTGTGTTCGTGCAGTGTAGGGGGTCGTGCTGGGGATGGTGTTTCAGGGTTTAGGGCAGTGCAGTAGTGTTCGGGCAGTGTAGGGGGTCGTGCAGGGGGTGGGGTTTCAGGGTTTAGGGCAGTGCAGTGGTGTTCGGGCAGTGTAGGGGGTCGTGCTGGGGGTGGTGTTTCAGGGTTTAGGGCAGTGCAGTGGTGTTCGGGCAGTGTAGGGGGTCGTGCTGAGGCTGGTGTTTCACGGTTTAGGGCAGTGCAGTGGTGTTCGGGCTGTGTAGGGGGTCGTGCTGGTGTTTCAGGGTTTAGGGCAGTGCAGTGGTGTTCGGGCAGTGTAGGCGGTCGTGCTGGGGCTGGTGTTTCAGGGTTAAGGGCAGTGCAGTGGTGTTCGGGCAGAGTAGGGGGTCGTGCTGGGGCTGGTGTTTCAGGGCTTAGGGCAGTGCAGTGGTGCTCGGGCAGTGTAGGGGGTCGTGCTGGGGGTGGTGTTTCAGGGTTTAGGGCAGTGCAGTTGTGTTCGGGCAGTGTAGGGGTCTTGCTGGGGGTAGTGTTTCAGGGTTTAGGGCAGTGCAGTGGTGTTCGGGCAGTATAGGGGGTTGTGCTGGGGGTGGTGTTTCAGGGTTTAGGGCAGTGCAGTGGTGTTCGGGCAGTGTAGGGGGTCGTGCTGGGGTAGTGTTTTAGGGTTTAGGGCAGAGCAATGGTGTTCAGGCAGTGTATGGGGTTGTGCTGGAGGTGGTGCTTCAGGGTTTAGGGCAGTGCAGTGGTGTTTGGGCAGTGTAGGGGGTCGTGCAGGGGGTGGTGTTTCAGGGTTTAGGGCAGTGCAGTGGTGTTCGGCCAGTGTAGGTGGTCTTGCTGGGGGTGGTGTTTCAGGTTTTAGTGCAGTGGTGTTCGGGCAGTGTAGGGGGTCGTGCGGGGGGTCGTGTTTCAGGGTTTAGGGCAGTGCAGTGGTGTTCCGGCAGTGTAGGGGGTCGTGCAGGGGGTGGTGTTTCAGGGTTTAGGGCAGTGCAGTGGTGTTTGGGCAGTGTAGGGGGTCGTGCTGGGGGTGGTGTTTCAGGGTTTAGGGTAGTGCAGTGGTGTTCGGGCAGTGTAGGGTGTCATGCTGAGGGGCGGTGTTTCAGGGTTTAGGGCAGTGCAGTGGTGTTCGGGCAGTGTAGGGGGTCGTGCAGGGGGTGGTGTTTCAGGGTTTAGGGCAGTGCAGTGGTGTTTGGGCAGTGTAGGTGGTCATGCAGGGGATGGTATTTCAGGGTTTAGGGCAGTGCAGTGGTGTTCGGCCAGTGTAGGTGGTCTTGCTGGGGGTGGTGTTTCAGGGTTTAGTGCAGTGGTGTTCGGGCAGTGTAGGGGGTCTTGCTGGGGGTGGTGTTTCAGGGTTTAGGGCAGTGCAGTGGTGTTCAGGCAGTGTAGGGGGTCTTGCTGGGGCTGGTGTTTCAGGGTTTAGGGCAGTGCAGTGGTGTTCAGGCCGTGTAGGGGGTCATGCTGGGGCTGGTGTTTGAGGGTTTAGGTCAGTGCAGTGGTGTTCGGGCAGTGTAGGGGGTGGTGCTGGGGCTGGTGTTTCAGGGTTTAGGGCAGTGCAGTGGTTTTCGGGCAGTGTAGGAGGTCGTGCTGGGGCTGGTGTTTCAGGGTTTAGGGCAGTGCAGTGGTGTTCGGGCAGTGTACGGGGTCATGCTGGAGCTGGTGTTTCAGGGTTTAGGGCAGTGCAGTGGTGTTCGGGCAGTGTAGGGGGTCGTGCTGGGGGTGGTGTTTCAGGGTTTAGGGCAGTGCAGTGGTGTTCAGGCAGTGTAGGGGGTCGTGCTGGGGCTGGTGTTTCAGGGTTTAGGGCAGTGCAGTGGTGTTCGGGCAGTGTAGGGGGTCGTGCTGGGGCTGGAGTTTCAGGGTTTTGGGCAGAGCAGTGGTGTTCGGGCAGTGTAGGGGGTCGTGCCGGGGGTGGTGTTTCAGGGTTTAGGGCAGTGCAGTGGTGTTCGGGCAGTGTAGGGGGTCTTGCTGGGGGTGGTGTTTCAGGGTTTAGGGCAGTGGTGTTCGGGCAGTGTGGGGGGTCTTGCTGGGGGTGATGTTTCAGGGTTTAGGGCAGTGCAGTGGTGTTCAGGCAGTGTAGGGGGTCTTGCTGGGGGTAGTGTTTCAGGGTTTAGGGCAGTGCAGTGGTGTTCGTGCAGTGTAGGGTGTCGTGCTGGGGGTGGTGTTTCAGGGTTTAGGGCAGTGCAGTGGTGTTCGGGCTGTGTAGGGGTCGTGCAGGGGGTGGTGTTTCAGGGTTTAGGGCAGTGCAGTGGTGTTCGGGCAGTGTAGGGGGTCGTGCTGGGGGTGGTGTTTCAGGGTTTAGGGCAGTGCAGTGGTGTTCGGGCAGTGTAGGGGTCGTGCAGGGGGTGGTGTTTCAGGGTTTAGGGCAGTGCAGTGGTGTTCGGGCAGTGTAGGGGGTCATGCAGGGGGTGGTGTTTCAGGGTTTAGGGCAGTGCAGTGGTGTTCGGGCAGTGTAGGGGGTCGTGCTGGGGGTGGTGTTTCAGGGTTTAGGGCAGTGCAGTGGTGTTCGGGCAGTGTAGGGGGTCTTGCTGGGGTGGTGTTTCAGGGTTTAGGGCAGTGGTGTTCAGGCAGTGTAGGGGGTCTTGCTGGGGGTGATGTTTCAGGGTTTAGGGCAGTGCAGTGGTGTTCAGGCAGTGTAGGGGGTCTTGCTGGGGGTAGTGTTTCAGGGTTTAGGGCAGTGCAGTTGTGTTCATGCAGTGTAGGGGGTCGTGCTGGGGATGGTGTTTCAGGGTTTAGGGCAGTGCAGTAGTGTTCGGGCAGTGTAGGGGGTCGTGCAGGGGGTGGGGTTTCAGGGTTTAGGGCAGTGCAGTGGTGTTCGGGCAGTGTAGGGGGTCGTGCTGGGGGTGGTGTTTCAGGGTTTAGGGCAGTGCAGTGGTGTTCGGGCAGTGTAGGGGGTCGTGCTGAGGCTGGTGTTTCACGGTTTAGGGCAGTGCAGTGGTGTTCGGGCTGTGTAGGGGGTCATGCTGGTGTTTCAGAGTTTAGGGCAGTGCAGTGGTGTTCGGGCAGTGTAGGCGGTCGTGCTGGGGCTGGTGTTTCAGGGTTAAGGGCAGTGCAGTGGTGTTCGGGCAGAGTAGGGGGTCGTGCTGGGGCTGGTGTTTCAGGGCTTAGGGCAGTGCAGTGGTGCTCGGGCAGTGTAGGGGGTCGTGCTGGGGGTGGTGTTTCAGGGTTTAGGGCAGTGCAGTTGTGTTCGGGCAGTGTAGGGGGTCTTGCTGGGGGTAGTGTTTCAGGGTTTAGGGCAGTGCAGTGGTGTTCGTGCAGTGTAGGGTGTCGTGCTGGGGGTGGTGTTTCAGGGTTTAGGGCAGTGCAGTAGTGTTTGGGCAGTGTAGGGGGTCGTGCAGGGGGTGGTGCTTCAGTGTTTAGGGCAGTGCAGTGGTGTTCGGGCAGTGTAGGGGGTCGTGCTGGGGGTGGTGTTTCAGGGTTTAGGGCAGTGCAGTGGTGTTCGGGCAGTGTAGGGGGTCACGCTGGGGCTGGTGTTTCAGGGTTTAGGGCAGTGCAGTGGTGTTCGGGCAGTGTAGGGAGTCGTGCTGGGGCTGGAGTTTCAGGGTTTTGGGCAGAGCAGTGGTGTTCGGGCAGTGTAGGGGGTCGTGCCGGGGGTGGTGTTTCAGGGTTTTGGGCAGTGCAGTGGTGTTCGGGCAGTGTAGGGTGTCTTGCTGGGGGTGGTGTTTCAGGGTTTAGGGCAGTGGTGTTCGGGCAGTGTGGGGGGTCTTGCTGGGGGTGATGTTTCAGGGTTTAGGGCAGTGCAGTGGTGTTCAGGCAGTGTAGGGGGTCTTGCTGGGGGTAGTGTTTCATGGTTTAGGGCAGTGCAGTGGTGTTCGTGCAGTGTAGGGTGTCGTGCTGGGGGTGGTGTTTCAGGGTTTAGGGCAGTGCAGTAGTGTTCGGGCAGTGTAGGGGGTCGTGCAGGGGGTGGTGTTTCAGGGTTTAGGGCAGTGCAGTGGTGTTCGGGCAGTGTAGGGGGTCATGCTGGGGGTGGTGTTTCAGGGTTTAGGGCAGTGTAGGTGTGTTCGGGCAGTGTAGGGGGTCGTGCAGGGGGTGGTGTTTCAGGGTTTAGGGCAATGCAGTGGTGTTCGGGCAGTGTAGGGGGTCGTGCTGGGGGTGGTGTTTCAGGGTTTAGAGCAGTGCAGTGGTGTTCGGGCAGAGTAGGGGGTCGTGCAGGGGGTGGTGTTTCAGGGTTTAGGGCAGTGCAGTGGTGTTCGGGCAGTGTAGGGGGTCGTGCTGGGGCTGGTGTTTCAGGGTTTAGGGCAGTGCAGTGGTGTTCTGGGCAGTGTAGGCGGTCTTGCTGGGGGTGGTGTTTCAGGGTTTAGGGCAGTGGTGTTCAGGCAGTGTAGGGGTCTTGCTGGGGGTGATGTTTCAGGGTTTAGGGCAGTGCAGTGGTGTTCAGGCAGTGTAGGGGGTCTTGCTGGGGGTAGTGTTTCAGGGTTTAGGGCAGTGCAGTTGAGTTCGTGCAGTGTAGGGGGTCGTGCTGGGGATTGTGTTTCAGGGTTTAGGGCAGTGCAGTAGTGTTCGGGCAGTGTAGGGGGTCGTGCAGGGGGTGGGGTTTCAGGGTTTAGGGCAGTGCAGTGGTGTTCGGGCAGTGTAGGGGGTCGTGCAGGGGGTGGTGTTTCAGGGTTTAGGGCAGTGCAGTGGTGTTTGGGCAGTGTAGAGGGTCGTGCAGGGGGTGGTGTTTCAGGGTTTAGGGCAGTGCAGTGGTGTTCGGCCAGTGTAGGTGGTCTTGCTGGGGGTGGTGTTTCAGGGTTTAGTGCAGTGGTGTTCGGGCAGTGTAGGGTGTCTTGCTGGGGGTAGTGTTTCAGGGTTTAGGGCAGTGCAGTGGTGTTCGGGCAGTGTAGGGGGTCTTGCTGGGGCTGGTGTTTCAGGGTTTAGGGCAGTGCAGTGGTGTTCGGGCAGTGTAGGGGGTCGTGCTGGGGCTGGTGTTTCCGGGTTTAGGGCAGTGCAGTGGTGTTCGAGCAGTGTAGGGGGTCGTGCTGGGGCTGGTGTTTCAGGGTTTAGGGCAGGGCAGTGGTGTTCGGCCAGTGTAGGGGGTCGTGCTGGGGCTGGTGTTTCAGGGTTTAGGGCAGTGCAGTGGTGTTCGGGCAGTGTAGGGGGTCTTGCTGGGGGTGGTGTTTCAGGGTTTAGGGCAGTGGTGTTCAGGCAGTGTAGGGGGTCTTGCTGGGGGTGATGTTTCAGGGTTTAGGGCAGTGCAGTTGTATTCGTGCAGTGTAGGGGGTCGTGCTGGGGATGGTGTTTCAGGGTTTAGGGCAGTGCAGTAGTGTTCGGGCAGTGTAGAGGGTCGTGCAGGGGGTGGGGTTTCAGGGTTTAGGGCAGTGCAGTGGTGTTTGGGCAGTGTAGGGGGTCGTGCTGGGGGTGGTGTTTCAGGGTTTAGGGCAGTGCAGTGGTGTTCGGGCAGTGTAGGGGGTCATGCTGAGGCTGGTGTTTCACGGTTTAGGGCAGTGCAGTGGTGTTCGGGCTGTGTAGGGGGTCGTGCTGGGGCTGGTGTTTCAGGGTTTAGGGCAGTGCAGTGGTGTTCGGGCAGTGTAGGCGGTCGTGCTGGGGCTGGTGTTTCAGGGTTTAGGGCAGTGCAGTGGTGTTCGGGCAGTGTAGGGGGCATGCTGGGGCTGGTGTTTCAGGGCTTAGGGCAGTGCAGTGGTGCTCGGGCAGTGTAGGGGGTCATGCTGGGGGTGGTGTTTCAGGGTTTAGGGCAGTGCAGTTGTGTTCGGGCAATGTATGGGGTCTTGCTGGGGGTAGTGTTTCAGGGTTTAGGGCAGTGCAGTGGTGTTCGTGCAGTGTAGGGTGTCGTGCTGGGGGTGGTGTTTCAGGGTTTAGGGCAGTGCAGTAGTGTTTGGGCAGTGTAGGGGGTCGTGCTGGGGTGGTGTTTCAGGGTTTAGGGCAGTGCAGTGGTGTTCGGGCAGTGTAGGGGGTCGTGCTGGGGGTGGTGTTTCAGGGTTTAGGGCAGTGCAGTGGTGTTCGGGCAGTGTAGGGGGTCGTGCTGGGGCTGGTGTTTCAGGGTTTAGGGCAGTGCAGTGGTGTTCGGGCAGTGTAGGGGGTCATGCTGGGGCTGGAGTTTCAGGGTTTTGGGCAGAGCAGTGGTGTTCGGCAGTGTAGGGGGTCATGCCGGGGGTGGTGTTTCAGGGTTTAGGGCAGTGCAGTGGTGTTCGGGCAGTGTAGGGGGTCTTGCTGGGGGTGGTATTTCAGGGTTTAGGGCAGTGGTGTTCAGGCAGTGTGGGGGTCTTGCTGGGGGTGATGTTTCAGGGTTTAGGGCAGTGCAGTGGTGTTCGGGCAGTGTAGGGGGTCTTGCTGGGGGTAGTGTTTCAGGGTTTAGGGCAGTGCAGTGGTGTTCGTGCAGTGTAGGGTGTCTTGCTGGGGGTGGTGTTTCAGGGTTTAGGGCAGTGCAGTAGTGTTCGGACAGTGTAGGGGGTCGTGCAGGGGGTGGTGTTTCAGGGTTTAAGGCAGTGCAGTGGTGTTCGGGCAGTGTAGGGAGTCGTGCTGGGGGTGGTGTTTCAGGGTTTAGGGCAGTGCAGTGGTGTTCGGGCAGTGTAGGGGGTCGTGCAGGGGGTGGTGTTTCTGGGTTTAGGGCAGTGCAGTGGTGTTCGGGCAGTGTAGGGGGTCGTGCTGGGGGTGGTGTTTCAGGGTTTAGGGCAGTGCAGTGGTGTTCGGGCAGTATAGGGGGTCGTGCTGGGGCTGGTGTTTCAGGGCTTAGGGCAGTGCAGTGGTGTTCGGGCAGTGTAGGGGGTCTTGCTGGGGGTGGTGTTTCAGGGTTTAGGGCAGTGGTGTTCAGGCAGTGTAGGGGGTCTTGCTGGGGGTGATGTTTCAGGGTTTAGGGCAGTGCAGTGGTGTTCAGGCAGTGTAGGGGGTCTTGCTGGGGGTAGTGTTTCAGGGTTTAGGGCAGTGCAGTTGTGTTCGTGCAGTGTAGGGGGTCGTGCTGGGGATGGTGTTTCAGGGTTTAGGCAGTGCACTAGTGTTCGGGCAGTGTAGGGGGTCGTGCAGCGGGTGGGGGTTTAGGGCAGTGCAGTGGTGTTCGGGCAGTGTAGGGGGTCGTGCTGGGGGTGGTGTTTCAGGGTTTAGGGCAGTGCAGTGGTGTTCGGGCAGTGTAGGGGGTCGTGCTGGGGGTGGTGTTTCAGGGTTTAGGGCAGTGCAGTGGTGTTCGGGCAGTGTAGGGGGTCTTGCTGGGGGTGGTGTTTCAGGGTTTAGGGCAGTGGTGTTCAGGCAGTGTAGGGGGTCTTGCTGGTGGTGATGTTTCAGGGTTTAGGGCAGTGCAGTGGTGTTCAGGCAGTGTAGGGGGTCTTGCTGGGGGTAGTGTTTCAGGGTTTAGGGCAGTGCAGTTGTGTTCGTGCAGTGTAGGGGGTTGTGCTGGGGATGGTGTTTCAGGGTTTAGGGCAGTGCAGTAGTGTTCGGGCAGTGTAGGGGGTCATGCAGGGGGTGGGGTTTCAGGGTTTAGGGCAGTGCAGTGGTGTTCGGGCAGTGTAGGGTTCGTGCTGGGGGTGGTGTTTCAGTGTTTAGGGCAGTGCAGTGGTGTTCGGGCAGTGTAGGGGGTCATCCTGAGGCTGGTGTTTCACGGTTTACGGCAGTGCAGTGGTGTTCGGGCTGTGTAGGGGGTCGTGCTGGGGCTGGTGTTTCAGGGTTTAGGGCAGTGCAGTGGTGTTTGGGCAGTGTAGGCGGTCGTGCTGGGGCTGGTGTTTCAGTGTTTAGGGCAGTGCAGTGGTGTTCGGGCAGTGTAGGGGGCATGCTGGGGCTGGTGTTTCAGGGCTTAGGGCAGTGCAGTGGTGCTCGGGCAGTGTAGGGGGTCGTGCTGGGGGTGGTGTTTCAGGGTTTAGGGTAGTGCAGTTGTGTTCGGGCAGTGTAGGGGGTCTTGCTGGGGGTGGTGTTTCAGGGTTTAGGGTAGTGCAGTTGTGTTCGGGCAGTGTAGGGGTCTTGCTGGGGGTAGTGTTTCAGGGTTTAGGGCAGTTCAGTTGTGTTCGGGCAGTGTAGGGGGTCTTGCTGGGGGTAGTGTTTCAGGGTTTAGGGCAGTGCAGTGGTGTTCGGTGCAGTGTAGGGTGTCGTGCTGGGCATGGTGTTTCAGGGTTTAGGGCAGTGCAGTAGTGTTCGGGCAGTGTAGGGGGTCGTGCAGGGGGTGGTGTTTCAGGGTTTAGGGCAGTGCAGTGGTGTTCGGGCAGTGTAGGGGGTCGTGCTGGGGGTGGTGTTTCAGGGTTTAGGGCAGTGCAGTGGTGTTCGGGCAGTGTAGGGGGTCGTGCTGGGGCTGGTGTTTCAGGGTTTAGGGCAGTGCAGTGGTGTTCGGGCAGTGTAGGGGGTCGTGCTGGGGCTGGAGTTTCAGGGTTTTGGGCAGAGCAGTGGTGTTCGGGCAGTGTAGGGGGTCGTGCCGGGGGTGGTGTTTCAGGGTTTAGGGCAGTAGAGTGGTGTTCGGGCAGTGTAGGGGGTCTTGCTGGGGGTGGTGTTTCAGGGTTTAGGGCAGTGGTGTTCGGGCAGTGTGGGGGGTCCTGCTGGTGGTGATATTTTCAGGGTTTAGGGCAGTGCAGTGGTGTTCGGGCAGTGTAGGGGGTCTTGCTGGGGGTAGTGTTTCAGGGTTTAGGGCAGTGCAGTGGTGTTCGTGCAGTGTAGGGTGTCGTGCTGGGGGTGGTGTTTCAGGGTTTAGGGCAGTGCAGTAGTGTTCGGGCAGTGTAGGGGTCTTGCTGGGGGTAGTGTTTCAGGGTTTAGGGCAGTGCAGTGGTGTTCGTGCAGTGTAGGGTGTCTTGCTGGGGGTGGTGTTTCAGGGTTTAGGGCAGTGCAGTAGTGTTCGGACAGTGTAGGGGGTCGTGCAGGGGGTGGTGTTTCAGGGTTTAAGGCAGTGCAGTGGTGTTCGGGCAGTGTAGGGAGTCGTGCTGGGGGTGGTGTTTCAGGGTTTAGGGCAGTGCAGTGGTGTTCGGGCAGTGTAGGGGGTCGTGCAGGGGGTGGTGTTTCTGGGTTTAGGGCAGTGCAGTGGTGTTCGGGCAGTGTAGGGGGTCGTGCTGGGGGTGGTGTTTCAGGGTTTAGGGCAGTGCAGTGGTGTTCGGGCAGTATAGGGGGTCGTGCAGGGGGTGGTGTTTCAGGGCTTAGGGCAGTGCAGTGGTGTTCGGGCAGTGTAGGGGGTCATGCTGGGGCTGGTGTTTCAGGGTTTAGGGCAGTGCAGTGGTATTCGGGCAGTGTAGGGGGTCTTGCTGGGGGTGGTGTTTCAGGGTTTAGGGCAGTGGTGTTCAGGCAGTGTAGGGGGTCTTGCTGGGGGTGATGTTTCAGGGTTTAGGGCAGTGCAGTGGTGTTCAGGCAGTGTAGGGGGTCTTGCTGGGGGTAGTGTTTCAGGGTTTAGGGCAGTGCAGTTGTGTTCGTGCAGTGTAGGGGGTCGTGCTGGGGATGGTGTTTCAGGGTTTAGGGCAGTGCACTAGTGTTCGGGCAGTGTAGGGGGTCGTGCAGCGGGTGGGGGTTTAGGGCAGTGCAGTGGTGTTCGGGCAGTGTAGGGGGTCGTGCTGGGGGTGGTGTTTCAGGGTTTAGGACAGTGCAGTGGTGTTCGGGCAGTGTAGGGGGTCGTGCTGGGGGTGGTGTTTCAGGGTTTAGGGCAGTGCAGTGGTGTTCGGGCAGTGTAGGGGGTCTTGCTGGGGGTGGTGTTTCAGGGTTTAGGGCAGTGGTGTTCAGGCAGTGTAGGGGGTCTTGCTGGTGGTGATGTTTCAGGGTTTAGGGCAGTGCAGTGGTGTTCAGGCAGTGTAGGGGGTCTTGCTGGGGGTAGTGTTTCAGGGTTTAGGGCAGTGCAGTTGTGTTCGTGCAGTGTAGGGGGTTGTGCTGGGGATGGTGTTTCAGGGTTTAGGGCAGTGCAGTAGTGTTCGGGCAGTGTAGGGGGTCATGCAGGGGGTGGGGTTTCAGGGTTTAGGGCAGTGCAGTGGTGTTCGGGCAGTGTAGGGGGTCGTGCTGGGGGTGGTGTTTCAGTGTTTAGGGCAGTGCAGTGGTGTTCGGGCAGTGTAGGGGGTCATCCTGAGGCTGGTGTTTCACGGTTTAGGGCAGTGCAGTGGTGTTCGGGCTGTGTAGGGGGTCGTGCTGGGGCTGGTGTTTCAGGGTTTAGGGCAGTGCAGTGGTGTTTGGGCAGTGTAGGCGGTCGTGCTGGTGCTGGTGTTTCAGTGTTTAGGGCAGTGCAGTGGTGTTCGGGCAGTGTAGGGGGCATGCTGGGGCTGGTGTTTCAGGGCTTAGGGCAGTGCAGTGGTGCTCGGGCAGTGTAGGGGGTCGTGCTGGGGGTGGTGTTTCAGGGTTTAGGGTAGTGCAGTTGTGTTCGGGCAGTGTAGGGGGTCTTGCTGGGGGTGGTGTTTCAGGGTTTAGGGTAGTGCAGTTGTGTTCGGGCAGTGTAGGGGGTCTTGCTGGGGGTAGTGTTTCAGGGTTTAGGGCAGTGCAGTTGTGTTCGGGCAGTGTAGGGGGTCTTGCTGGGGGTAGTGTTTCAGGGTTTAGGGCAGTGCAGTGGTGTTCGTGCAGTGTAGGGTGTCGTGGCTGGGCATGGTGTTTCAGGGTTTAGGGCAGTGCAGTAGTGTTCGGGCAGTGTAGGGGGTCGTGCAGGGGGTGGTGTTTCAGGGTTTAGGGCAGTGCAGTGGTGTTCGGGCAGTGTAGGGGGTCGTGCTGGGGGTGGTGTTTCAGGGTTTAGGGCAGTGCAGTGGTGTTCGGGCAGTGTAGGGGGTCGTGCTGGGGCTGGTGTTTCAGGGTTTAGGGCAGTGCAATGGTGTTCTGGCAGTGTAGGGGTCGTGCTGGGGCTGGAGTTTCAGGGTTTTGGGCAGAGCAGTGGTGTTCGGGCAGTGTAGGGGGTCGTGCCGGGGGTGGTGTTTCAGGGTTTAGGGCAGTAGAGTGGTGTTCGGGCAGTGTAGGGGTCTTGCTGGGGGTGGTGTTTCAGGGTTTAGGGCAGTGGTGTTCGGGCAGTGTGGGGGGTCCTGCTGGTGGTGATATTTTCAGGGTTTAGGGCAGTGCAGTGGTGTTCGGGCAGTGTAGGGGGTCTTGCTGGGGATAGTGTTTCAGGGTTTAGGGCAGTGCAGTGGTGTTCGTGCAGTGTAGGGTGTCGTGCTGGGGGTGGTGTTTCAGGGTTTAGGGCAGTGCAGTAGTGTTCGGGCAGTGTAGGGGTTCGTGCAGGGGATGGTGTTTCAGGGTTTAGGGCAGTGCAGTGGTGTTCGGGCAGTGTAGGGGTTCGTGCTGGGGGTGGTGTTTCAGGGTTTAGGGCAGTGCAGTGGTGTTCGGGCAGTGTAGGGGGTCGTGCAGGGGGTGGTGTTTCTGGGTTTAGGGCAGTGCAGTGGTGTTCGGGCAGTGTAGGGGTCGTGCTGGGGGTGGTGTTTCAGGGTTTAGGGCAGTGCAGTGGTGTTCGGGCAGTATAGGGGGTCGTGCAGGGGGTGGTGTTTCAGGGTTAAGGGCAGTGCAGTGGTGTTCGGGCAGTGTAGGGGGTGTTGCTGGGGCTGGTGTTTCAGTGTTTAGGGCAGTGCAGTGGTGTTCGGGCAGTGTAGGGGGTCTTGCTGGGGGTGGTGTTTCAGGGTTTAGGGCAGTGGTGTTCAGGCAGTGTAGGGGGTCTTGCTGGGGGTGATGTTTCAGGGTTTAGGGCAGTGCAGTGGTGTTCAGGCAGTGTAGGGGGTCTTGCTGGGGGTAGTGTTTCAGGGTTTAGGGCAGTGCAGTTATGTTCGTGCAGAGTAGGGGGTCGTGCTGGGGATGGTGTTTCAGGGTTTCGGGCAGTGCATTAGTGTTCGGGCAGTGTAGGGGGTCGTGCAGGGGGTGGGGTTTCAGGGTTTAGGGCAGTGCAGTGGTGTTCGGGCAGTGTAGGGGGTCGTGCTGGGGGTGGTGTTTCAGGGTTTAGAGCAGTGCAGTGGTGTTCGGGCAGTGTATAGGGTCGTGCTGAGGCTGGTGTTTCACGGTTTAGGGCAGTGCAGTGGTGTTCGGGCTGTGTAGGGGGTCGTGCTGGGGCTGGTGTTTCAGGGTTTAGGGCAGTGCAGTGGTGTTCGGGCAGTGTAGGTGGTCGTGCTGGGGCTGGTGTTTCAGGGCTTAGGGCAGTGCAGTGGTGTTCGGGCAGTGTAGGGGGTCGTGCTGGGGCTGGTGTTTTAGGGCTTAGGGCAGTGCAGTGGTGCTCGGGCAGTGTAGGGGGTCGTGCTGGGGGTGGTGTTTCAGGGTTTAGGGTAGTGCAGTGGTATTCGGGCAGTGTAGAGGGTCGTGCTGGGGCTGGTGTTTCAAGGTTTAGGGCAGTGCAGTGGTGTTTTGATCAGTGTAGGGGGTCGTTCTGGGGCTGGCGTTTCAGGGTTTTGGGCAGAGCAGTGGTGTTCGGGCAGTGTAGGGGGTCGTGCTGGGGGTGGTGTTTCAGGGTTTAGGGCAGTGCAGTGGTGTTCGGGCAGTGTAGGGGGTAGTGCTGGGGGTGGTGTTTCAGGGTTTAGGGCAGTGGTGTTCGGGCAGTGTAGGGGGTGTTGCTGGGGGTGATGTTTCAGGGATTAGGGCAGTGCAGTGGCGTTCGGGCAGTGTAGGGGGTCGTGCTGGGGCTGGTGTTTCAGGGTTTAGGGCAGTGGTGTTCAGGCAGTGTAGGGGGTCTTGCTGGGGGTGATGTTTCAGGGTTTAGGGCAGTGCAGTGGTGTTCAGGCAGTGTAGGGGGTCTTGCTGGGGGTAGTGTTTCAGGGTTTAGGGCAGTGCAGTTATGTTCGTGCAGTGTAGGGGGTCGTGCTGGGGATGGTGTTTCAGGGTTTCGGGCAGTGCATTAGTGTTCGGGCAGTGTAGGGGGTCGTGCAGGGGGTGGGGTTTCAGGGTTTAGGGCAGTGCAGTGGTGTTCGGGCAGTGTAGGGGGTCGTGCTGGGGGTGGTGTTTCAGGGTTTAGAGCAGTGCAGTGGTGTTCGGGCAGTGTAGGGGGTCGTGCTGAGGCTGGTGTTTCACGGTTTAGGGCAGTGCAGTGGTGTTCGGGCTGTGTAGGGGGTCGTGCTGGGGCTGGTGTTTCAGGGTTTAGGGCAGTGCAGTGGTGTTCGGGCAGTGTAGGCGGTCGTGCTGGGGCTGGTGTTTCAGGGCTTAGGGCAGTGCAGTGGTGTTCGGGCAGTGTAGGGGGTCGTGCTGGGGCTGGTGTTTTAGGGCTTAGGGCAGTGCAGTGGTGCTCGGGCAGTGTAGGGGGTCGTGCTGGGGGTGGTGTTTCAGGGTTTAGGGTAGTGCAGTTGTATTCGGGCAGTGTAGAGGGTCGTGCTGGGGCTGGTGTTTCAAGGTTTAGGGCAGTGCAGTGGTGTTTTGATCAGTGTAGGGGGTCGTTCTGGGGCTGGCGTTTCAGGGTTTTGGGCAGAGCAGTGGTGTTCGGGCAGTGTAGGGGGTCGTGCTGGGGGTGGTGTTTCAGGGTTTAGGGCAGTGCAGTGGTGTTCGGGCAGTGTAGGGGTAGTGCTGGGGGTGGTGTTTCAGGGTTTAGGGCAGTGGTGTTCGGGCAGTGTAGGGGTGTTGCTGGGGGTGATGTTTCAGGGATTAGGGCAGTGCAGTGGTGTTCGGGCAGTGTAGGGGGTCGTGCTGGGGCTGGTGTTTCAAGGTTTAGGGCAGTGCAGTGGTGTTTTGATCAGTGTAGGGGGTCGTTCTGGGGCTGGCGTTTCAGGGTTTTGGGCAGAGCAGTGGTGTTCGGGCAGTGTAGGGGGTCGTGCTGGGGGTGGTGTTTCAGGGTTTAGGGCAGTGCAGTGGTGTTCGGGCAGTGTAGGGGGTAGTGCTGGGGGTGGTGTTTCAGGGTTTAGGGCAGTGGTGTTCGGGCAGTGTAGGGGGTGTTGCTGGGGGTGATGTTTCAGGGATTAGGGCAGTGCCGTGGTGTTCGGGAAGTATAGGGGGTCTTGCTGGGGGTAGAGTTTCAGGGTTTAGGGCAGTGCAGTGGTGTTCGGGCAGTGTAGGGGTCGTGCTGGGGGTGGTGTTTCAGGGTTTAGGGCAGTGCAGTGGTGTTCGGGCAGTGTAGGGGGTCGTGAAGGGGGTGGTGTTTCAGGGTTTAGGGCAGTGCAGTGATGTTCGGGCAGTGTAGGGGGTCGTGCTAGGGATGGTGTTTCAGGGTTTAGGTCAGTGCAGTGGTGTCCGGGCAGTGTAGGGGGTCGTGCAGGGGCTGGTGTTTCAGGGTTTAGGGCAGTGCAGTGGTGTTCGGGCAGTGTAGGGGGTCGTGCTGGGGGTAGTGCTTTAGTGTTTAGGGTAGTACAGTGGTGCTTGTGTAGTGTAGGGGGTCGTGCTGGGGGTAGTGTTTTAGGGTTTAGGGTAGTGCAGTGGTGTTTGTGTAGTGTAGGGGGTCATGTTTTAGGGTAGTGCAGTGGTGTTTGGGTAGTGTAGGGGGTCGTGCTGGGGGTAGTGTTTTAGGATTTAGTTTAGTGCAGTGGTGTTTGGGTAGTGTAGGGGGTAGTGTTTTAGGTTTTAGGGTAGTGCAGTGGTGTTTGTGTAGTGTAGGGGGTCATGTTTTAGGGTAGTGCAGTGGTGTTTGGATAGTGTAGGGGGTCGTGCTGGGGGTAGTGTTTTAGGATTTAGTTTAGTGCAGTGGTGTTTGTGTAGTGTAGGGGGTCGTGCTGGCGGTAGTGTTTTAGGGTTTAGGGTAGTGCAGTGGTGCTTGTGTAGTGTAGGGGGTCGTGCTGGGGGTAGTGTTTTAGGGTTTAGGGTAGTGCAGTGGTGTTTGTGTAGTGTAGGGGATCATGTTTTAGGGTAGTGCAGTGGTGTTTGGGTAGTGTAGGGGGTCGTGCTGGGGGTAGTGTTTTAGGATTTAGGTTAGTGCAGTGGTGTTTGGGTAGTGTAGGGGGTCATGCTGGGGGTAGTGTTTTAGGGTTTAGGGTAGTGCAGTGGTGCTTGTGTAGTGTAGGGGGTCATGCTGGGGGTAGTGTTTTAGGGTTTAGGGTAGTGCAGTGGTGTTTGTGTAGTGTAGGGGTCATGTTTTAGGGTAGTGCAGTGGTGTTTGGGTAGTGTAGGGGGTCGTGCTGGGGGTAGTGTTTTAGGGTTTAGGATAGTGCAGTGGTGTTTGTGTAGTATAGGGGGTCATGCTGGGGGTAGTGTTTTAGGGTTTAGGATAGTGCAGTGGTGCTTGTGTAGTGTAGGGGGTTGTGCTGGGGGTAGTGTTTTAGGGTTTAGGGTAGTGCAGTGGTGTTTTTGTAGTGTAGGGGGGTCATGTTTTAAGATGCAACGCTCCAATACCTGACCAGTCTGCACTACTTAGAACGCGCCAGGAGGCATGTTTGCAGAGTGGTGGGGAAAGGGGGCATGGCCTTTGTCCACCTCTCAGCAATCCCACTGTGTGGGGCTTGCTGGAGGTAAGACGTAGGCTAGTTGGCCCCTAAAGGACCCCCAGCAGCGAAGGGGACTTCAATCCTCATCCAAGAGCGCGCCAGGGAGCACGTTTGCAGAGTGGTGGGCAAAGGGGGCGTGGCCTGCTATGAGTACTTAGCAATCCTGCTGTGTGGGACTTACTGGAGGTAATAGAAGGGGTAGTTGGCCATCAAGGATGTCCTTGGGGGCCAACTACCCCTCCTGTTACCTGCAGTAAATCCCACACAGTGGGATTGCTAAGACGTCTAAGGAGGACATGCCCCCCTTTCTCCAACACTCTGCAAACGCGCCTCCTGGCAGACTACTGGATGGGGGATGAAGTCCAATTTACTCTGGAGGGACTTTGGGGGCCAAGAAGCCCTCTTGGTACCTCGTCTAAGTCCTATGCAGCGAAATTCCTGAGCACTGGTCGGAGGCCCAGCACCCTTTGTCCACCACTCTGCAAATGTGACTACTACTTAAAGAAGCGTCTTTCTGCACCGCTGAATTAGAAGTAGTTTTAATCCCCTGCCCTATTATGTACTAGGGCCTTACAGAGGAGGTCATGCCAAACACAGGGGTACCCCAACGCATAGTGTTCCCTAGTGTATGTAGGTGTTTTCACTGTATTCTAAGTGTCTTTTAGCATAGCACTGGCTCTAGGCCTGGTTAGTCAGAGTCAGTTACCACCAGTACCCGTCAGCAAAAAGTTGGGGGCACAGGATGACTTTGCAACAAGGCCTCTTTCTGCTCCTCTGTCGGTTCTTTGTGCACATCTCTTGCTTCTTTCTGCACCTTTCTTCATCTTTCTGGACTTCTGTTGCCTCTTTCTGCATTTCTGTTGCTTCTTTCTGCGCCTTTCTTCCGCTTTCTGCACATGTCCTACCTCTGTAGGCATAGTTAGAAATTAGCATATAAAAAACATTTGAAATTCACTGAAAAAACCACAGGTTTCAGGGACGTTATAGTTAGAAATTAGCATTTAAAAAACCTTTGAAATTCACTGAAAAACCATAGGTTTCAGGGACGTTATAGTTAGAAATTAGCATTTAAAAAACCTTAGAAATTCACTGAAAAACTATAGGTTTCAGGGAGGTTATAGTTAGTTGGACATTTCACTCGTACAAAACCAGAGAAAACTCCCCGTTATAGTTAGTTCAGCTAACTATAACTCGCGCTCCCTGCAATGCACTGCTGATGACGTCACATATTACATCATTCATGGCATGGTCAGTGACATCACTGATGACATCACTGATGACATCTCAAATGACATCACTGATGACATCATCCAGTCACTGTGTGTTTCTGTAAAGTTTAAATATGTTTTATATATATGCCAAGGTGTATTGAAGAATGAGTGGGTGTATAAGTGTCTGGATGGATGATTTAGTAGGTGCGTGACTGACTGTATAAGTGAGTGATTAAATGTGTCTTACTGAATGCATGGGTTGGTGAGTAGCTACATGAGTGTGTATATCGGTTATTGATTGGTTGCTTGAGAATTTGTATGGGAGACTGAGTGTGTGTGTGGGTGGGTGTGAGGTGTGTGACTCTGTGCATAGATGTGTGAGTGGTTGATTCACTGGGTGTATGGGTTCAAGAGTGCATGTGAAAACAGATGTATGGGCGGGTGAGTGTGTGTATGGGTGTGTTGGTGAGTGAATGGATGTCTCAGTGGTACATGTCCAAGTAACTACATAGGTGAAAAGACTTTATGTGAGAGTTGGAGTATAAATGACTATACATGAGAGTCAGTGATTGTGAGAGTGGCTGTATGGATGAGTGTGTACTTGTATCAGTGATTATATAAGAGAGTAAGTATGCATTAGTATCTGTATTAACCCTGGGCGGTGAACTACGCTACGCTCGCGGAATTTGCGAAGTTTTGGTAACTTCGCGATTTGCGTAGAACGCAAAGTTACCGTGCACTACGCAATTTGCGGCGTAGCGTAGCTGTTTTTCTTCTTCGCGCGCTCAATATACGTTCTCGCGCGCGTGGTAACGACCTACCGTGATTCTGCGTTCGCCGACGCGACTTCCTATCCGTTCGCGGGCGCCACGAGATTTGGAATCCGGCCGCACGATCCCGCGAGAGTGTGCGAACGCGAACACGTCATTCGGACGCGCGATCTGACTTCCGGCTGCAGTGTTGGTAAGATCGCGATCCCGAACACGAAGAAACTACAATCTGGCGAAGAATATATCTCGAGCATCATAAAACCTTCTCGAAAATGATGAATTAGTTCATTTTGCACAAAAACTCCTCAGGTTGTCATTTAGAGATGTAGTTTGGTGAGCAAGGAGTCCTTTTTCTTTTTTTCCAAGAGGAAGGAAGTGCCCCTGATTCTCAAACTTCCTGTTCCTGTCCAGCAGGCTCCTCCCAGTGCTTTGTCCATGTGCTGTTCACTTTCATTTGGATTTGGAGCTGGAAGGATCACTTTTTGTGTCTGTCTGCTGCATCATATCATTGGATTGGATTTGAGGACTCTTGGATTTGAGATTTTACAAGTAATTTGGAGAATTGGTGTACTTGTTTGTTTGATTGGGGCTTGTTTGTACCTCACATTTTTTTGTGGGATTTCCATAGTTTTTAAAATGTATTGTTGTGGCCTGTAGTTTCGGCAGGGGCCTAGTTGTTTTTCTTTGATTGGAATTTCAGCCAGTAGGCCCGGACTAGAGCCAGAGGTACCCATGGGTGCATGTTTCTGTGGTGTCTGTTGAATTTAAAGTTTAAACATCATGTAGGCCGGGCATCCATGGATGGCATTGGATTGATTTGCAAAATGTGGGTTTTGGGGTGGTATTTTATATTTTTGGGTGTTTGTTAAATAAATAGGCCTTTTCAGCCAGTAGGTAACCCTGGACGTTCAGCTCGCGGACTTTGGGCAAGTCCGCACTGCGCGACAACGCGGACTTACACTTTTTATCTTCTTCGCGCGCTCAATGTACGTTTGCGCGCGCGATAACGAAAATTTGTGACGATCGCGATGCCGAACACGCAGAATTTACAATCTGGCGAACAATATCTCTCGAGCATCATTAAACCTTCTCGAAAATGTTGATTTAGTTCATTTTGCACAAAAACTCCTTAGGTTGTCATTTAGATGTAGTTTGGTGATCAAGGAGTCATTTTTTTTTTGTTTTATAATTTTTTCCAAGAGGTAGCAAGTTGCCCAGAGTCTCCAACTGCCTGGTCCTGTCCTTTGTCTTCACTTTTTTGTTATTTTGGGTGGCCTGGCCATGTGGGTGGCGGCCATTTTGTAAAGCCAGGCATTGTGCTTTTGCCATAGGCCTGCATTGTCTGTCTTGTGTTCCTTTTCTTGTTGTTCTGGGTGGCCTGGCCATGTGTTGGCGGCCATTTTGTGTGAACAGCCACTGTGCTTTTGCCATAGGCCTCCAAGCTTGCGGCCTAGTGTGCCAGTAGGCCCGGAGGTAGTCATCCTCATGGGTGCATAAAAACTGTTTCTGTGTTGTCTGTTGAATTGTAACATAATTTAGGCCATGGATGGCATTGGATTGATTTGCAAAATGTGGCTTTTGGGGCGTATTTTATTTTTTTGTGTGTTTGTTAAATAGATAGGCCTTTTCAGCCAGTAGGTTACCCTGGGCGTTCAGCTCGCTGACTTTGGGCAAGCCCGCACTGCGCGACAACGCGGACTTACACTTTTTATCTTCTTCGCGCGCTCAATGTATGTTTTCGCGCGCGCGATAACGACATTTTGTGACGATCGCGATGCCGAACACGCAGAATTTACAATCTGGCGAACAATATCTCTCGAGCATCATTAAACCTTCTCGAAAATGTTGATTTAGTTCATTTTACACAAAAAATTCCTCAGGTTGTTATTTAGATGTAGTTTGGTGAGCAAGGAGTCATTTTTTTTTGTTTTACAATTTTTTCCAAGAGGTAGCAAGTTGCCCAGAGTCTCCAACTGCCTGGTCCTGTCCTTTGTCTTCACTTTTTGTTATTTTGGGTGGCCTGGCCATGTGGGTGGCGGCCATTTTGTAAAGCCAGGCATTGTGCTTTTGCCATAGGCCTGCATTGTCTGTCTTGTGTTCCTTTTCTTGTTGTTCTGGGTGGCCTGGCCATGTGTTGGCGGCCATTTTGTGTGAACAGCCACTGTGCTTTTGCCATAGGCCTCCAAGCTTGCGGCCTAGTGTGCCAGTAGGCCCGGAGGTAGTCATCCTCATGGGTGCATAAAAACTGTTTCTGTGTTGTCTGTTGAATTGTAACATAATTTAGGCCATGGATGGCATTGGATTGATTTGCAAAATGTGGCTTTTGGGGTGTATTTTATTTTTTTGGGTGTTTGTTAAATAAATAGGCCTTTTCAGCCAGTAGGTAACCCTGGGCGTTCAGCTCGCGGACTTTGGGCAAGTCCGCACTGCGCGACAACGCGGACTTACACTTTTTATCTTCTTCGCAGCTCAATGTACGTTCGCGCGCGATAACGATATTTTGTGACGATCGCGATGCCGAACACGCAGAATTTACAATCTGGCGAACAATATCTCTCGAGCATCATTAAACCTTCTCGAAAATGTTGATTTAGTTCATTTTGCACAAAAAACTCCTCAGGTTGTCATTTAGTTGTAGTTTGGTGAGCAAGGATTCATTTTTTTTGTTTTACAATTTTTTCCAAGAGGTAGCAAGTTGCCCAGAGTCTCCAACTGCCTGGTCCTGTCCTTTGTCTTCACTTTTTTGTTATTTTTGGTGGCCTGGCCATGTGGGCGGCGGCCATTTTGTTAAACCAGCCACTGTGCTTTTGCCATAGGCCTCCAAGCTTGCGGCCCAGTATGCCAGTAGGCCCAGAGGTAGTCACCATGGGTGCATAAAACTGTTTCTGTGTAGTCTGTGGAATTTTGACATCATTTAGGCCATGGATGGCATTGAATTGATTCAATTGAATTGCGAAATGTGTTTTTTTTTGGAGGGTCTGACTATTTCACTTTTTGGGTGTGTTAAATAAATGCCTTTTTTGCGTGTGTACTGTGTAATTATAATTGTGTTGTTGTAGTGGTTGTCTAACTTTCCAAAGTGTTTTTAGCCATGTGGATTTTAGTTTTTGCATTAAAGCTGTGTGTGTTTTATAAGGCATCCTTTGTCTGCCCATATATAGGCCTGCTTGAGTTCATTGTTTGCCGTGCCTTGTGCCTGTGAGTCACCATGTTTCTGGGGGCCATTTTGTTGTGGTAGTTATTAGTGTGCTGTTTTTGCCACATAGGCCTGCGTGTCTTTCCATTGTTCCTCTTGTCTTACTGCTTCCAAATCCATCCCCATTGCCAGCTGCAGCTCCCTGATGCTGCTATATAATACATCCCACGTGATGCACAAATTTAGGCCAAACATGCTCCAGTACATTTTAGTTTTTGTTCTTTACTATTCTTATTCTTCCAGAGTGTACACTAGCACTACACAGTAGCCAGGAAAGCCCTGGCCTTGTTGTCAACGTCTCATAAATGGCTACACTGTGTGTTGTTGTTCACAGAGTTTCTGAAATGTAATAATTGAGGCCACCACACACTAAGTTCTATATTCTATTTGTTTGATTTGTGCTATGTTTGACTGATGTTCTGGCTTTTTTGCTTTTAGGTGCACAAAGACTGAGGAGGAGGTGTGTCTCTCATCATTGCCTGTTGCACTTCCAGACAGACATCCTGCTGCTGTACACACAACACAACGTGACGTGTGACCTGACCAGACATCTCTGCAACTGAGTGCTGCTGACATCTGAAGAAGATGGGCCCAAAGAAAGCAGGTACCAGGTCCTCCAGTACCAAGAAAGTTGCTATTGAGAAGAAGAAGGAACAGAAGAAGCAAGTGACACTGAAGTCTGGTGTGCCGGCCAATACCTTTTGGGGAAAAAAATTGCGCCTGCAGCAGCGGTGTCCGGGGGCAAGCTGGGGGCAGCACCTCCGCATCAGTGGACCCAACCCACCAACCCAGGCCCAAGCACATGAGTGGGGAAGAGGTAGCCAGCCTAATGGTGGAAAGCAGTGATGCTGAGCCGGAGATAAACTTATCGCTATCTCAAAGTAGTACCCAATCAACGCAGGAGGAAACACAGCAGATAAGTGGTCAACAACAACAGCCGCAACCACCGCCTGCAATAGTAGTTGTTGTTCCTCCTGAAGTAGGGGCAGTTCAGGAAATTGAGCCTCATGCAGAGGTAGAAGAAGAAGCCACTCATTTAGAAGATCCATTGTCTTCCAAATCCCCAGCAAGGAAAAGGAGAGGTAGTCCATCAAGTTCTTCGCCAAGCCCCCTTCTGATGATCTAGATGCCACTTGGAAGCCACAAACTGAGTCTGAGAGGGAGCCACGTTCCAAGACCAAGCTAGGGAAAAGGAAGGTTCCAGAAAGCCTTACACTTATGGAGGTCGATGTAGAACAGCAAGATGATGATGATGATGACGACGAGCCAGTCATCACGAACATCACTCCCGGCCCCGAGGAGATGGAGACCAACATTCTTACTCTATCCAAAATCGCTGCGAGGGATGTAGCACGCATACCTCCACAGGTAACACCAACACGACCTACAGCTTCCATATTTGCATTAGCAAAGGCCCGGCAGCAACCTACATCCAGCACAACCACCACCTCTGTAGGAGTAGGTAGTGGTACAGCAGCACAGAGTCAAATTCAACACACACCCTACAGATCATCCGGAATTGGAAGTGGCACCTCCAGCAGGAGGCCAAAGTTAAGCTCCCCAGTTTGGGACTTTTTTACGGTTAGCAAAAAGGAGGAGAACATTGCTATATGCTCCATTTGTAATACCTCTGTTAGTCGTGGTAAGCTTGGTACAAACTATGGTACCGGAGGCCAAATGACCCATCTGAAAAAACACCACTTGATCAGCTGGGAGGACCACCTTCGCGCCATAAAAAAAACTGCAACCATTGGTGTTGGTGGGGATAAAGGAGTAGAAGAAGAAGATCCGATCACGGTGGAAGAGGAAGGACAGGGAGACATTCTCTCTGGTAGTGGTACACAAGGTGTCCCTGACCCCAGCAGTGCAGTCTTAACGTTGCACACATCTTCAGCAACATCTCAGTGGCACAAGAGTAAGAGTCAGCCGGAGACACCAAGAAGTACCAGGTCCGCACTACCAAAAAGTGCGTTGAGCCTAAGAGAAAGGAAAACCATGCAGCCTACCATTATCAGCATGTTTGGGGGTGAGGGGCAGTACGAACGCAACCAACCAATAGCACGTTTGTACAATGCGAAGCTGGCTAAAATGTTAGCACTGGACCTTCTCCCTTTTTCTTTTGTTGAAGGGTTGGGTTTTGTGGAATTTGTGTCAACCATCTGCCCAAAATGGCATGTTCCCAGCCGCTACTATTTTGCCAGAGTTGCAGTTCCAGCACTACATCACGACGTGCTGGAATTGCTAGGAAAGGCCTTGAAGCAGAGTGCTGTTCACAGTATCCACCTGACTACAGACATGTGGACCAGTTGCCAAGCCAAAGATTACATGTGCATCACTGCACACTGGATCAGTTTTATGGGGGTTAGAGAACAGGTATCTGCTGGTATTGATACTGCAGAGATTTTTCATGCCACTCGCAAACATGCAACTGTAGCCATGTTTGCCATGGAGAAATCTCATACTGCTGCAAACATTTTGGAAGAGTTTAACACCAAGGTCTTTGAGTGGCTGCGCCCAAGAGGGCTTACGATTGGTTTTGTTGCCACGGACAACGGCAGTAATGTAGTTTTGGCCATGCACAATGGTGGCTATTTCAGGGTCCCGTGTTTGGCACACTGCATTAACATTGTTGTTCAAGACTTTTGAAAAATGAATCAAAAGTCAGCAACTTACTGGTCACCTGCAGAAGAATATGCACACATTTCAGCCATTCTTTTAAAGCCCGGAAGCAGCTGAGGGTCATTCAACGTGGAGCATAATATGCCAGTCAAAGCGCTCATCCAGGAGGTGCCAACACGTTGGAACTCAACTTATTACATGCTTGATCGTCTGTTTGAACTGTACATACCACTCAATGCTTATGTCATGCAAAGATTAGGGGAACCTACTGTGAGAGGCATGACCGTTGAGATGGCTCAATGGGACCTCATTAAATGCCTGACTGAGATGCTACTTCCTTTTTGAGATCTTCACACGTGAAGTCAGCAGGGAGGACTGTACTATGGGCCAAGCTATCCCATTGTTGCACATGCTAGAGCAACAGCTGAAGGATGTGTCTGAAACGTACGCAGGTGTGGATGACAAACAAGACGCATATCATTTGGCGGAGACCTTAGCCGCTCGCTTATCGGAAAATACAAGGATTAAAAATAAAATTTTGTCACAACCACATTACATTAGTGCCACAATTTTGGATCCACGGTACAAAGTATTTCTGAACAGCAAGGCAGTAATTCCTTTTCGGAAGTGGATGTTGCCAACTACAAAACTTTGATAGCTAAGGAAGCCACTATTTTCGAAAGCGAACGGCTGTTAATTACAGGCCCCCCACCCCAGGCCATAACCAGTACTACAGGGCATCCAGAGTCAAGTTCTACTTCGGAGCCTGAGGGCAGTGCATTTGCCTCCCAGCAGTCACCTACACCAACAATAACATCAAGAACAGGATCATCCACAGCACAATGTGCAACTGATTGGTTTCTACAGCAGGGGTTTGGTAAGTCCAGTGCTGATGCAAAGGCAAAACAGGCCGAGCATATCGGAGCACCCCTGAACATTGAGCGGATGGTCCAGGCCTATCTGGATGACCCAACAGAGGTCTTCATGGATCGAAACCCATTGGTGTATTGGTATGGGAAAAGAAGCCAATGGACAGTGCTCAGCAGGCTGGCGATAAAGTATCTGGCTTCCCCTGTCGCAAGTGTCTCTTCTGAGCGTGTTTTCAGTGCTGCTGGTGCCATTGTAACTTCGAAAAGGACCAGTCTCTCGGCCCAAAGCGTGGAGAGGTTAACCATGATCAAAATGAATCAGCACTTTATACCACCGGATTACAAAATACGTGAATCACAGCAGGAAGAGGAGAGCGACTTGGATGACATAAATAGTGCGTTACAGGACCTACTTCTGTCCGAACCACCAGAGTTTGAGGACGAGCTACTCTTCCCTGACAACTAGGCTTTCAAATTGTTGCTTTCTTCCTTCCTTTATGTGTCTGTGTATCTGTCTTTCTGGTTCAAATCAAATCACAACAAAACCATCACCACCGTCTTCTCTTTTTATTTCCCTATTGGAGTTGCACGTCTGTGCATTTAACTGTCCACTCTTCAGAGTCCTGCTTCATCTTCCTGTCTCGCACAAGTACATTTCCATCAAGCCAGACATTAGTACAAGAAATGTTGCCTTTACCAGTCCCGCCTCCATTAGAAGTGAAACGTGACTACTATAGCTATCCTCCGTTTTGTTTTCAAGCCGAAACTCACCAGTGTCCGAAGGCTACAGCCTCAGCAGGCATCCAAAGGTCCTCACTGTCAGGACAGAAGGTACTTGGCAGAGAAAGACAAGAGACTCTTCGAAGAAACTTGCTGACATTTGTGCAAACTCAAATGACCAGCAATGAGCGCTACACAGGCCGCGGCCCATCATCACAGTGCTGACCATGGGAAGCAACTTAAACTGTGACAAAGTGCCACAGATGAATAAGACGAAAACCGAAACAGCATCTAACACTCAAAATGAATGTGGACTGGAGTAATGATGAGGCCACTGCCCCGTAAAAAAAAAAAAAAAAATGTCAGAACTAGGCATCTGATGATCTGACAGCCAAAGAGAAGAGCAAGACAGGTAATGATGGAATGCATTGGATGCTTGCAGACTCTGAGCGATTGCTGTTGTTTGTTGTTGATGTTGTGCATGAAGTCGAACTCTACTCTACTAGTTAATCTACAAAGTGACTCAAGTAAGTCAGTGACAGTCAATGTTTCCCTTCTTGTTGTTTAATAACCAAATTGTACTCCTACTACTGCAGGTGCAGGCCAATATCTGTTGCAATGTTTTAATATGGAATATGGACTTAATCGGAGTCACTACAGACTGAGTTGTAGTTGGACAACACGTACCACACCATGATGATGACCATACTATCTTTTTGCGCGCAGTCATTCAGTTGGATCGGAGATGATTCAAGGAATAACTGCATTTCATGAAGTGGCATAAGGTAAACATAAACACAACAATTCAACAAGAAAGTAGTAAACACAGCAGACCTACATGTCCATGTAGTGGTGTAGTCGAGTGTAGTGATGACTGACAGCGGCGCATTGATTTTGTCACTTAATTAGGAAAATGCTAAGTTGCTGTGTATGCCTTTTGTCTGGCTATGTCAAAAATTAAGGTAAATGGAGGTTGGGTCACGGGCTGGTGCTGTGGTGGGCCTGTTCTGTCCTGTTGTTGTTGTTGCTTAATGCTGTAAACAGAATCTACATGATATATCCAAGCCGCCTCACTCTGAAAGTGTTCTCTCTTCTCTTCTTGGACTCCACCGTAAATGATGTTTTGTTTTATTCATTGATTTCTCAATACCCCTTTTGTTTTTCCATCTAGACGTTACAGGCCGGCCTTTACCCTGTGCTTGCTATACTGGGAGACACAACTCACATTTACCTTACCAATGGGCATCAGGAAGGCCACCAAGATTGATGTGCGGAGCGTCCATGGAAGATAGGACCAAGAGGAAGGACGAGATTCAACTCCACAATTTTAGCATGATAATACAGTAACTTTAGTATCATTCATCATTCATCTTTTAATTAATTTGAATCCTTTTTTCTCTGCAATGATTAGGACTGTGTGTTGTGTGTTTGTTTGCTAATTGATCCCTACAAATGTTTTTTAATTGTCTTTGCTATCTTTACAAGTAAGCCCAGTACAACATGGAATTTGGGTCTCTGAGGGCATATTACAGGCAAGGCAAGTTGCATAGAATATACTGGTGCCCTGTACTGTCTAATTGTCTAGTAGGAGTTATTAAGTACTACTCATTAACCATCAAGTTATCTAATCTTCATCATCATTAACGCATGCATTTCCCTTTTCTCCTTTATAGATTTTTTGGATAAGATCATGGTCGTCTGCCAAGATTGCGCTTTGCTTTTGTTGTCCATGCGTACTGTTTTTCATTTTCAAACCTTTCCCCAAACCCCCTTCCCATCCATTCATCAAACCCTAACCCTCTTCCCCGGGCTGTGATTTATATTGAGGTGTGATGTGACTACATAAAATGTACACCAATTGATCACACGCTTGCTGGGGCAGATGTGGTGAAAGCAACACTAATTCAATTGCAAGGCAGGGCGAGGAGCTTCTTCTGCTTGCCCACCCATGCTCAGTCTATGTGCAAGCCGTCACCGGCTAATAGTAGTACATCATAATTAATTGCCGTCATTGATTGGATTAATCATCAAACTCCTACCACACAGCAGTAAAGGTTACGAATTACGATTGTGTTAAGTTAAGTGACTCACTCGACAGCACAACTACAGTTTATAACTTCTTGTACTAGGCTGTCCCCGCCACCATTATGTTTAATTTGACTTTAGCAGTTGCAACTGCAATATTGTTTGTTTGGCAGTCGTCTTCTGTACTGTATTTTACTTCGTTCGACTACTCCTCCCACAGTCGCTCTCAGGCAAGTGACTGTCTCTTTTTATTTTTTTAGCAAATGCTACTGCCAGTGTCTACTCTACTACTACCACCACAACCATGGCATCTTCTACATTCTCTATGGAAACCATGCAGCCATCGCTGTGCCGAACGTAGTCATCATCAATCACAGGTAAGATAAGTTTGGTGGGAGGTAGAATACTAGTAGGACAAATAACTCAGTGAGGGGTACCGCATCTATCTGTTTGTTATACATCATCGGCAGATTATTTAAATCAAACACTGGCTGCGGCCCTGCAGCAGCAAGGAAACCAATGTGATGTTAATTCGTAAAACAGTAACCCCCACAAAACATTAACATTGTATGTTTAAGTATAAATATAATTTATTACCCTAACAAAAATAAACTATCCCACACCTGACCCACCCCTCTCCCTAACCCCAACCAATGTCCAAAACGAAAAAAGTCCAAAGAATGTCCCGAAACCCCAACGCCCAATTCCCACCCACCAAAACAAGGAATAAAAAGGGGCAAAGCAACAGGGTCCTCGATGTTATAATCGGCGGGCTTTGAGGTGTTTGTCCACCAGGATTTTCACCCGCTCCTCCATTTGCTCCTCTTGCCGTGCCATCTGGAGGAGAATCTTCCTGCGGAATGCCCTGCAGTGGCATCCACAATGGGGGACAGCAGTGCTGGCTGCTAGTGAATTGCGGCGGGCGGCTACCAGACCGCGGCGCCGTACCGCTGGAGTTGGGGCCTGGCTGGGGCCCGGGCATCGGACGAGGCTGCAGCTGCTGCCGCCTCCTCCTCCTCCTCCGCCTGAGCCACCAGCCGCCGGTACTCCTGGCATATGGCCTCCAGTTTCCGGCGCCGGGCCCTGACTGCCAACTCCTTCCGCGATGGTTTGTCTTGGGAAAAGAAAGAAAAAAAATATTGTTGTAACCAGTACTCTTACCTAAACAGTAACACAAAATTAATTCAACACATAATGGCACAGTAGCACTAGCAAGAAGCACAGTACATAACATTTGTGGTAATAATCTATCTATCCTCCCACTTCCTCGGCCTCTAACATTTGTGGGAGTTTCAGGCATTATACTAGCACTATGGACTCCAACCAGTACACAGTACACCAGTGTTCTTCTTATCTCTAGTTTAGCGAAATGACATAACCTGGTTGTAGCCGGCATTGCCAGCTCGGTCATCTATGCTTGAACCCAAGACAAACATACGAGTCATGACGCAGAGTCACATTAGTTTGATTTACTACTGTTTGCAGGTGGGGAAGCTCGTACTTTTCTATTACGGGTGGCACTGGCCATACTCTCTCTGTTACATGGAGGGCAATTGCTCAATTTCACAGTGCCTTGGCTACTACAAAAGGCAGATTATATATCTGATCCAATGATCGTTGCTTTTATATGGGACAACGACATAAGGTCAGTAGCGGTCGGTGGTGGGACTCGGGGAGTTCGGCCGGGCGGTGACGTGGGTAGGGGCAGGATGGGGGTAGTAAACTATGGATTACGGCCAATTACAGGTAAGTAAACATATAAATAAATGAAACTAATTTGTTACGCACACTGCATCGCATTTGGCGGTGCAGTGTGCACAATGAAATTCACTTTATTTATTTGTATGTTACAGTAAAGTTACCTGTATTTGCCCGCGTAATACATTGTTTACTACTACCCCCACCCTGCCCCTCCCCACATCGGCTTTGCTACGCTGGCGCGGTTTCTTTAACATTCCCTAAAACTGTGCATCCCGTGACAGTCTCCACCTATGCTGTCTATGATGAATACATACAGGCATCCATCCATTCTAAGTAAATGTCAATCATTCTTCTTAATCTCTCCACAAACGTTACTTTGTTTCACCAACAACAACGCATGCGTCCACTCACTCCGTTGCTTGCCTTGGCTTTGAGTTTCACCCAAACACCGCTGATGATTCTTGCTATCCATACTGTGTCCCCCCCCGAGGCAGGCATCCATTCTTCTTTCACCTCCCACCCATCCTTCAACAACACATGCATCTGATTCCTATCAGCCACCTATCCATGCTTCCAACGTATCCTTCTCTGCCAGTCGTCATATTAAATCTTGCCCGCCCTTCCTCCTTCCACCCTTCTTTCCCTTTTTGTTCAACACATCCATCAAGGTCATCTGATCTGACTTTTAGTCTCCTCCATAAAACTTTCACAGCTGAGTTGGAGTCAGATATAAGAGGCCATTGGTTAATGAAGTCACGCTGGTAATGCTATTGCTACTGCATTGCTCATGCTAAGTAAAGGGTGTCTTCTTTATTAACCGTTGTATAATGTTCACTACAACTTCATACCTAATAAGTCTCAACAACAGTACAGTGAGTGAAGTCCACTCCACACACCCTTCCAGCTGGTGCAATGTCAATAAGTCATGACTATAACTTACCACCGCCCGCCACTGCTGCTGGCTCACCCCTGTATCTCCTGCAGGTGCTGCATCTCCTGCCCCCTCCGGAATGGCCGCAACGCCATCGCCGCTGGCCCCAACGGCACTGGTGGTCGGTAGTACGCCTAGAAAAACATGACACATTTTTACATGCCTGTACACCTCCCCTATTTATTCTTTTTCACTAGCAAGATTGAAAAAAAGTTAATACATACATATTATTATTATAAATCACATTCAATAGTCCAAATCGGGTACTAGAGTACAGTCAGTAGACAGACACTAATAGTGTTATTATGGTCCCTAGGGTCATTATTATACTATACTCTACTCTTTGCAAAGTTAGCCTGAGCCATGCAACCATTTTTCGCTTCATGTCTTTTGCGCATGTTACCTCGCAGCTTGTTGTGCAGTAACAGTAAGACGCCTTTTTGAGCCCACATGAGCACATACAGCTACTGTCTGAGCGTTGCGTACAAGAGGTCGAAAAACAAGCCACTTTGTTATGGAGTTCGGTTAGTCCGTATTACTTAGCCATAGGTAACATGTTACAGTTTTTTGGCAGGACTGACAAATGCTTGCATTAACACGCACCATTTTTCTCAGGCAGAGGATTCCCTTCTACGAACCAGAGATTTGCAGAGCTTATGAATGATGCATGTAACCAGCAATTCTACGTTCTACGGTGAGGAGTCGCCCAGAATTCACACAGATCTTTTGTCTTATATCATCATGCACTTGTTGCAACAATTTTTATTGTTTTAATCTTATGCATTTTGCTGTTGGAGCTGGCTGGAGTACACTGAATTTTATAGAACAACAACATACAGAGGTTGTTATTTGAAAATAAACCTTTTGAACTTACACATAGACTCTGTGGTATTTGGTGTGGTGGTGGTGGTGGACTTACACGAGTGAGTGAGCGAAAGTGTGTTATGTTCTGGGTTGTGGAATCATAATCATTGGGTATCTTCGGGTGGGGGTTCGGGGACCTAATGAGACACTAGCTAGTCGTTCAGGGGATTGTGGGTTCACTTCTGACTGAGGTGTGAGGAACGTCCAAGTTCCAAACTCGCATCACCAACATCCTATTTAATTGTGCATAGTTCTGCATGGGGCTGTGCAGAATCCAAGTAGTATGTACTATATCCTATCAAAAATAGTCAAATATCTGGTTGTGCATTTTGTTTGTGGTAATTGTCAAAGCCTCAAGATTAAGAAGCCTAGAAGAGGACAACCGAAAGGACTGGACTCAGTGGCTAGAGCTATTAGTATTGGTCAATCTGAGTTTTATTCAAAACCGTACAATAAAGAGTGGCAATGCAAACTGGGCAAGCTTAGCGACAGACTAATAGTAGTAGTACAGAGTACAGACATTCATAGCAGAGGCAGTTAGAACTTAGAGGCAGGGATAACCAGAATTTAGAAACAGATAGTCAAGTCAAGATCAAAGAATCTTTTGTAAAAAATATAATTAGGGAGTGGAGCCAGAATTAATAGTTCTGAAAAAATAAGGTCCAGTAAAAGTTAGGGAAATATAATTGTTAATATAACCACTGGAGGACTTACTGGGACCAGCAGCAGGGCCCTCGGTAGAGGAGCGGTCCTCTGGTGGTTGTCCCGCCGACTCGGACCCCGTCTTCTTGCCCCTGGGTGCTGCAGATCAGTGATCATGTAAGATATAATAAAGAAAAAGAAAGACACAAACATTAATGATTGCTGTGAAACAAATAAATTATCTAAAAAACGCTCAAAAAACGTTTTAGGAAACAAAAATTGCAATAAAATTGACCTATCTAATCCGATCGACTACTGGCTTGCGGGATTCACGGACAGTCTACTTATTTGGGAACACTAATTCAGTGTTCCATTCTGATTGATTCAAATAAAATCCAGAACACTAACTAAGCCTAAGTACCACCTGACCTAGCCCACCTATTCCAGGCGGGCCAATTGTTCATTAAGCCTGCATTTCCATTTTTTTTTTCCATCAAAAATGCATAGATGAGAAGGAGGACACATGCATAAAGTCAGTGCATAATGCATACACCAAATTGTTGGTTGGTTGCGTCTGATGTTCTGCAGCTGACTGACACTGCTAAGCTAAGCTTACCAGTACCACTCACTAAACAAACTACAAAAGGTTCTACTAAGGACTGGGGTAAGCAGCACTCAGTGACAGAGGATGCGACACGCAGACCGCTCAAAAATTATCAACTAATAGTAACTAAACCTAGTATCAAATCCATCCACCACTATTTGACAGGAGGACAAAGGAAGGACTACAGTCTCTCTAGCAATAGCATTACCTAACTGAAGTTCTCTAAAGTAAACTCTTACATAATAATGACAAGCGAGCGCAAAGTTGCAAAAAGTAAGAGTACCGCCCAGCACCTGTGTCCTACAATCACAGAAGATTATTGAAACGTAATTTACCTGCAATGTAAGCAGCATTATTCTTGTTATTTGTAAAAAATGTATACACAAATCACAATACTTATACTACTATATATATTGGCTACTCACCAAGCCCCACGACCTCGACACCTAGCAGGTCCAACAGGTCCTGCTCCCGGTCAAGAATGTCTGACCACCGGTGGGCCAGCTGGTTATGGGTGCACCGGACCGCGGAGCAGCGAAACACTGCCCGACGCACCTTCGCCCACCGGCGGTGACGCTCCTGGGTCGGGTAACCGGAGCCTGGCCTGCCGCCTGCTGCCAAGGTCAAGGGGAGGTGGCGCCGAATAAAAAAACAGGGCGGCCACCTCCTCCTCCGTAAACAGCTGGCGGGCTTGCACCCCTGCAGGGCGCAGTCTGCCGCAAGGCAGGCGGCGATTGGGCGCACGCGCCTTGCACTTTGAGCCGCTGCTGCTACCCTTCGCCATGGTTCTGGAGTGGGAGGAGGTGAAAAAGAAAAGTTAGAAGGGAAAAATAAAGTTAGGGGAAGAAGTAGGAGCTTAAAGAAGAAAGTTATATAAAACAGTTGAAAAGTAAAAAAAACACAGTAAAAAGTTGAAAAAATGCAAAATATAGACTTAGGCAGAGAGAGAGATAGGTAAGAAATAAAGAAAAATTGAAAAACAGTGTAAAAACTAAGGATTGCAAAGATTGAGGGAGGATAGAAAAGCAGGCCCAGAACCATAGCATAGAGTGGTAAAACAAGATGGCCGCGCCCATCGCGACCGCATGGGTAAGTTCGCGCGATATTTCTCCCCAAGCACGCAAAAAACGTCGCGAACACATACAACGCGTTCCCGAACATGGAATGCGCATCGCGAGCACGCTATACGCGACCCGGAACAGGAAATAAGGGATCGCGAACGGGCGGGACAAGTGAAAACAAAATGGCCGCACCCATAGGCGACCGCATGGGTAAGTTCGCACCCCCGAGCACGCAAACAGCGTCCCGAACACGAACAACGCGTTCCCGAGCAAGAAAAACGCATCGCGAACGGGTGCGCCAAGCAGATACGCATGCTCGCGAAGCTAAGCGTAGCTCGCGTAGCGCTCCGAAGTCTTCGCGTAGCTTCGCGTAGCGCGACTACGCCAACTACGCCCAGGGTTAATCTGTATAGGTGTGTAAATGGGAGTGTGATTGATTATTTGCATGACTGACTAGGTGTGTGAGTAACTCCATGGATGAGTGGCGGTGTGTGAGTGTCTGTATAGGTGTATGAGTGCATATGATATTGTTGTATTGATGAGTGACTGCATGTATGAGTGATTGTATGGGTGAATGAGTGGATGTGTGTGTAGACCTAGGAATCAGTGAGTGCGCATGTAGTAACTGGTATTGGTGTGTCGATGGTTTCGAAAATGGTAGTCTGTGTTTTACAGTGGGTGTATCCAAGGTTATATTAGAGTGTGAGGAGGTGCATCAGATTTTCACGTGGATGATGTCATCAGTGAGGTCATCAGTGATGTCATTTGAGATGTCATCAGTGATGTCATCAGTGATGTCACTGACCATGTCATGAATGATGTAATATGTGACGTCATCAGCAGTGCATTGCGGGGGCGCGAGTTATAGTTAGCTGAACTAACTATAACGGGGGAATTTCTCTGGTTTTTTACGAGTGAAATGTCCAACTAACTATAACCTCCCTGAAACCTATGGTTTTTTCAGTGAATTTCTAAGGTTTTTTAAATGCTAATTTCTAACTATAACGTCCCTGAAACCTATGGTTTTTTCAGTGAATTTCAAAGGTTTTTGAAATGCTAATTTCTAACTATAACGTCCCTGAAACCTATGGTTTTTCAGTGAATTTCAAAGGTTTTTTAAATGCTAATTTCTAACTATGCCTACAAAGGTAGGACATGTGAAGAAAGAGGAAGAAAAGCGCACAAAGAAGCAAGACATGCAGAAAGAGGAAACAGAAGTCCAGAAAGACGAAGAAAAGTGCAAGAAGAAGCAAGAGATGTGCAGAAAGAACCAACAGAGGAGCAGAAAGTCCTCCTGTGCCCCCAACTTTTTGCTGACGGGTACTGGTGGTAACTGACTCTGACTAACCGGCCCTAGAGCCAGTACTACGCTAAAAGACACTTAGAATACAGTGAAAACACCTACATACACTAGGGAACACTATGCGTTGGGGTACCCCTGTGATTAGCATGACCTCCTCTGTATTTGCCATGAGTTAGTGCCTGGGTCATTGGATGAGTACATGGGTACTGACTGGATGATTAGAGTACTGCAAGGAGAGTGGATGGTGAATTTATAAACGCTTGTGTTTTGGCGGAGTGATTGGATAAGGACATGGAACTGGTTGGATGATTGGAGGAGTGCATGGGTAGTGACAAGGAGATGGCTGGACTGCATCAGTAGTCCTCAGGGATTGTAGCAGTGCATGTGTTAGTGCCTGCATCATTTCATGAGTACGTGGGTAGTGACTGGATGATTAGAGCACTGCAAGGAGAGTGCATGGTGAATTTATAAGTGCTTGTGATTTGGCGGAGTGATTGGATAAGTACATGGTGCTCGCTGGGTGATTGGAGGAGTGCATGGGTAGTGACAGGGGGATGGCTGGACTGCATCAGTAGTGCTCAGGGTATTGTAGCAGTGCATGAGTTAGTGCATGGGTCATTGCATGAGTGCATGGGTAGTGACTGGATGATTTGAGTACTGCAAGGAGAGTGCATGGTGAATTTATAAGTGCTTGTGTTTTGGCGGAGTGATTGGATAAGTACATGGGGCTCGCTGGGTGATTGGAGGAGTGCATGGGTAGTGACAGGGCGATGGCTGGACTACATCAGTAGTGCTCAGGGTATTGTAGCAGTGCATGAGTTAGTGCATGGGTCATTGCATGAGTGCATGGGTACTGACTGGATGATTAGAGTAATGCAAGGAGAGTGCATGGTGAATTTATAAGTGCTTGGGTTTTGGCGGAGTGATTGGATAAGTACATGGTGCTCGCTGGGTGATAGGAGGAGTGCATGGGTAGTGACAGGGCGATGGCTGGACTGCATCAGTAGTGCTCAGAATATTGTAGCAGTGCATGAGTTAGTGCCTGGGTCATTGGATGAGTACATGGGTACTGACTGGATGATTAGAGTACTGCAAGGAGAGTGGATGGTGAATTTATAATCGCTTGTGTTTTGGCGGAGTGATTGGATAAGGACATGGAACTGGTTGGGTGATTGGAGGAGTGCATGGGTAGTGACAAGGAGATGGCTGGACTGCATCAGTAGTCCTCAGGGGATTGTAGCAGTGTATGTGTTAGTGCCTGCATCATTGCATGAGTATGTGGGTAGTGACTGGATGATTAGAGCACTGCAAGGAGAGTGCAGGGTGAATTTATAAGTGCTTGTGTTTTGGCGGAGTGATTGGATAAGTACATGGTGCTCGCTGGGTGATTTGAGGAGTGCATGGATAGTGACAGGGCGATGGCTGGACTGCATCAGTAGTGCTCCGGGTATTGTAGCAGTGCTTGAGTTAGTGCAGGGGTCATTGCATGAGTGCATGGGTACTGACTGGATGATTAGAGTAAAGCAAGGAGAGTGCACTGTGAATTTATAAGTGCTTCGGTTTTGGCGGAGTGATTGGATAAGTACATGGTGCTCGCTGGGTGATAGGAGGAGTGCATGGGTAGTGACAGGGCGATGGCTGGACTGCATCAGTAGTGCTCAGGGTATTGCAGCAGTGCATGAGTTAGTACATGGGTCATTGCATGAGTGCATGGGTACTGACTGGATGATTAGAGTAATGCAAGGAGAGTGTATTTTGAATTTATAAGTGCTTGTGTTTTGGCGGAGTGATTGGATAAGTACATGGTGCTCGCTGGGTGATTGGAGGAGTGCATGGGTAGTGACAGGGCGATGGCTGGACTGCATCAGTAGTGCTCAGGGTATTGTAGCAGTGCATGAGTTAGTGCCTGGGTCATTGGATGAGTACATGGGTACTGACTGGATGATTAGAGTACTGCAAGGAGAGTGGATGGTGAATTTATAATCGCTTGTGTTTTGGCGGAGTGATTGGATAAGGACATGGAACTGGTTGGGTGATTGGAGGAGTGCATGGGTAGTGACAAGGAGATGGCTGGACTGCATCAGTAGTCCTCAGGGGATTGTAGCAGTGCATGTGTTAGTGCCTGCGTCATTGCATGAGTACATGGGTAGTGACTGGATGATTAGAGCACTGCAAGGAAAGTGCATGGTGAATTTATAAGTGCTTGTGTTTTGGCGGAGTGATTGGATAAATAGATGGTGCTCGCTGGGTGATCGGAGGAGTGCATGGGTAGTGACAGGGCGATGGCTGGACTGCATCAGTAGTGCTCAGAGTATTGTAGCAGTGCATGAGTTAGTGCATGGGTCATTGCATGAGTGCATGTGTACTGACTGGATGATTAGAGTACTGCAAGGAGAGTGCATGGTGAATCTATAAGTGCTTGGGTTTTGGCGGAGTGATTGGATAAGTACATAGTGCTGGCTGGGTGATTGGAGGAGTGCATGGGTAGTGACAAAGAGATGGCTGGGCTGCATCAGTAGTGCTCAGGGGATTGTAGCAGTGCATGTGTTAGTGCCTGGGTCATTGCATGAGTACATGGGTAGTGACTGGATTATTAGAGTACTGCAAGGAGAGTGCATGGTGAATTTATAAGTGCTTGTGTTTTGGCGGAGTGATTGGATAAGTACATGGTGTTCGCTGGGTGATTGGAGGAGTGCATGGGTAGTGACAGGGCGATGGCTGGACTGCATCAGTAGTACTCAGGGTATTGTAGCAGTGCATGAGTTAGTGCATGAGTTAGTGCATGGGTCATTGCATGAGTGCATGCGTACTGACTGGATGATTAGAGTAATGCAAGGAGAGTGCATGGTGATTTTATAAGTGCTTGGGTTTTGGCAGAGTGATTGGATAAGTACATGGTGCTCGCTGGGTGATAGGAGGAGTGCATGGTTAGTGACAGGGCGATGGCTGGACTGCATCAGTAGTGCTCAGGGTATTGTAGCAGTGCATGAGTTAGTGCATGGGTCATTGCATGAGTGCATGGGTACTGACTGGATGATTAGAGTAATGCAAGGAGAGTGCATGGTGAATTTATAAGTGCTTGGGTTTTGGCGGAGTGATTGGATAAGGACATGGAACTGGTTGGGTGATTGGAGGAGTGCCTGGGTAGTGACAAGGAGATGGCTGGACTGCATCAGTAGTGCTCAGAGTATTGTAGCAGTGCATGAGTTAGTGCCTGGGTCATTGGATGAGTACATGGGTACTGACTGGATGATTAGAGTACTGCAAGGAGAGTGGATGGTGAATTTATAATCGCTTGTGTTTTGAGCGGAGTGATTGGATAAGGACATGGAACTGGTTGGGTGATTGGAGGAGTGCATGGGTAGTGACAAGGAGATGGCTGGACTGCATCAGTAGTCCTCAGGGGATTGTAGCAGTGCATGTGTTAGTGCCTGCGTCATTGCATGAGTACGTGGGTAGTGACTGGATGATTAGAGTACTGCAAGGAGAGTGCATGGTGAATTTATAAGTGCTTGTGTTTTGGCGGAGTGATTGGATAAGTACATGGTGCTCGCTGGGTGATTGGAGGAGTGCATGGGTAGTGACAGGGCGATGGCTGGACTGCATCAGTAGTGCTCAGGGTATTGTAGCAGTGCATGAGTTAGTGCATGGGTCATTGCATGAGTGCATGGGTACTGACTGGATGATTAGAGTAATGCAAGGAGAGTGCATGGTGAATTTATAAGTGCTTGGGTTTTGGCGGAGTGATTGGATAAGTACATGGTGCTCGCTGGGTGATAGGAGGAGTGCATGGGTAGTGACAGGGCGATGGCTGGACTACATCAGTAGTGCTCAGGGTATTGTAGCAGTGCATGAGTTAGTGCATGGGTCATTGCATGAGTGCATGGGTACTGACTGGATGATTAGAGTAATGCAAGGAGAGTGCACGGTGAATTTATAAGTTCTTGGGTTTTGGCGGAGTGATTGGATAAGTACATGGTGCTCGCTGGGTGATAGGAGGAGTGCATGAGTAGTGACAGGGCGATGGCTGGACTGCATCAGTAGTGCTCAGAGTATTGTAGCAGTGCATGAGTTAGTGTCTGGGTCATTGGATGAGTACATGGGTACTGACTGGATGATTAGAGTACTGCAAGGAGAATGGATGGTGAATTTATAAACGCTTGTGTTTTGGCGAAGTGATTGGATAAGGACATGTTACTGGTTGGGTGATTAGAGGAGTGCATGGGTAGTGACAAAGAGATGGCTGGGCTGCATCAGTAGTGCTCAGGGGATTGTAGCAGTGCATGTGTTAGTGCCTGGGTCATTGCATGATTACTTGGGTAGTGACTGGATGATTAGAGTACTACAAGCAGAGTGCATGGTGAATTTATAAGTGCTTGTGTTTTGGCGGAGTGATTGGATAAGTACATGGTGCTCGCTGGGTGATTGGAGGAGTGCATGGGTAGTGACAGGGCAATGGCTGGACTGCATCAGTAGTGCTCAGAGTATTGTAGCAGTGCATGAGTTAGTGTCTGGGTCATTGGATGAGTACATGGGTACTGACTGGATGATTAGAGTACTGCAAGGAGAATGGATGGTGAATTTATAAACGCTTGTGTTTTGGCGAAGTGATTGGATAAGGACATGTTACTGGTTGGGTGATTAGAGGAGTGCATGGGTAGTGACAAAGAGATGGCTGGGCTGCATCAGTAGTGCTCAGGGGATTGTAGCAGTGCATGTGTTAGTGCCTGGGTCATTGCATGATTACATGGGTAGTGACTGGATGATTAGAGTACTACAAGCAGAGTGCATGGTGAATTTATAAGTGCTTGTGTTTTGGCGGAGTGATTGGATAAGTACATGGTGCTCGCTGGGTGATTGGAGGAGTGCATGGGTAGTGACAGGGCAATGGCTGGACTGCATCAGTGGTGCTCAGGGTATTGTAGCAGTGCATGAGTTAGTGAAAGGGTCATTGCATGAGTGCATGGGTACTGACTGGATGATTAGAGTAATGCAAGGAGAGTGCATGGTGAATTTATAAGTGCTTGGGTTTTGGCGGAGTGATTGGATAAGTACATGGTGCTGGCTGGGTGATTGGAGGAGTGCATGGGTAGTGACAAAGAGATGGCTGGGCTACATCAGTAGTGCTCAGGGGATTGTAGCATTGCATGTGTTAGTGCCTGGGTCATTGCATGAGTACATGGGTAGTGACTGGATGATTAGAGTACTGCAAGGAGAGTGCATGGTGAATTTATAAGTGCTTGTGTTTTGGCGGAGTGATTGGATAAGGACATGTTACTGGTTGGGTGATTAGAGGAGTGCATGGGTAGTGACAAAGAGATGGCTGGGCTGCATCAGTAGTGCTCAGGGTATTGTAGCAGTGCATGAGTTAGTGCATGGGTCATTGCATGAGTGCATGGGTACTGACTGGATGATTAGAGTAATGCAAGGAAAGTGCATGGTGAATTTATAAGTGCTTGGGTTTTGGCGGAGTGATTGGTTAAGTACATGGTGCTTGCTGGGTGATAGGAGGAGTGCATGGGTAGTGACAGGGCGATGGCTGGACTGCATCAGTAGTGCTCAGAGTATTGTAGCAGTGCATGAGTTAGTGCATGGGTCATTGCATGAGTCATTGCATGAGTGCATGGGTACTGACTGGATGATTAGATTACTGCAAGGAGAGTGCATGGTGAATTTATAAGTGCTTGGGTTTTGGCGGAGTGATTGGATAAGTACACACAGGTCACATCAGGCCTGCCCCCTCCCTCCACCACTGTGCAAACGCGCCTCCTGGCGGGTTTTAAGTTGGGGGATTAATTCCCCTTGAATCCTGAGGGTCCCTTGGGCCAACTAGCCCACCAGGTACCTCCAGTAAGCGCCACAGAGCTGCGTTGCAGAGAGGTGGTCCAAGGCCACTCCCCTTTTAACACCTCTGTGCAACGCAGCTCTGTGGCGCTTACTGGAGGTACCTAGTGGGCTAGTTGGACGCAAGGGACCTTCAGGATTCAAGGGACTTAATCCCCCAACTTACAACGCACCAGAGGGCCTGTTTGCACAGTGGTGAAGGGAGCGGGTGGGGCCTGATGTGACAAGTGTGCAAATGCGCTCGCGTGGCGCATTTTAAGTTGGGAGATTTACTCCCCTTGAATCCTGAGGGTCCCTAAGGCCCAACTAGCCCACCAGGTACCTCCAGTAAGCACCACAGAGCTGCGTTGCAGAGAGGTGGTCCGAGACCACGCCCCTTTTTACACCTCTCTGCAACGCAACTCTGTTGCACTTACTGAAGGTACCTGGTGGGCTAGTTGGCCCCCAGGGACCCTCAGGATACAAGGGGACTTAATCCCCCAACTTAAAATGCACCACAGACCGCGTTTGCACACTTGTCACATCAGGCCCCGCCCCCTCCCTTCACCACTGTGCAAACACGCCCCGTGGCACGTTTTAAGTTGGGGTATTAAGTCCCTTGAATCCGGAGGCTCTCGGAGTCCAACTAGCCCACCAGGTACCTCCAGTAAGCGCCACAGAGCTGCGTTGCAGAGAGGTGTAAAAAGGGGCGTGGCCTCGGACCACCTCTCTGCAAGGCAGAGCTGTGGCGCTTACTGGAGCTACCTGGTGGGCTAGTTGGCCCCCAAGGTCCCTCAGGATTCAAGGGGAATTAATTCCCCAACTTAAAATGCACCACAGGGCGTGTTTGCACACATGTCACCTGCAACCCCGCCCCTCCCTTCACCACTGTGCAAACGCGCCCCGTGGCGCGCTTTTAAGTTGGGGGATTAGGTCACCTGAATCCTGAGGGTCCCTGGGCCCAACTAGCCCACCAGGTACTTCCAGTAAGCGCCACAGGCCTGCATTGCAAAGAGGTGGTCCGAGGCCACGCCCTTTTACACCTCTCTGCAACGCAGCTCTGTGGGGCTTACTGGAGGTACCTGGTGGGCTAGTTGGACCCCAGGGACCCTCAGGATTCAAGGGGACTTAATCCCCCAACTTAGAACGCCACACGGCATGTTTGCACACATGTCACCTCAGGCTCCGCCCCCTCCCTTCACCACTGTGCAAACATGCCCCGTGGCGCGTTTTAAGTTGGGGAATTAAGTCCCCTTGAATCTTGAGGGTCCCTGGGGTCCAACTAGCCCACCAGGTACCTCCAGTAAGCGCCACAGAGCTGCGTTGCAGAGAGTTGTAAAAAGGGGCGTGGCCTGGACCACCTCTCTGCAACGCAGGCCTGTGGCGCTTACTGGAGGTACCTGGTGGGCTAGTTGGCCCCCAGGGGCCCTCAGGATTGAAGGGGAATTAATTCCCCAACTTAATACGCGCCACAGGGCATGTTTGCACACATGTCACCTCAGGCCCCGCCCCCTCCCTTCACCACTGTGCAAACGCGCCCCGTGACGCGTTTTAAGTTGGGGGATAAAGTCCCCTTGAATCCTGAGGGTCCCTGGGGTTCAATTAGCCCACCAGGTTCCTCCAGTAATTGCCACAGAGCTGCGTTGCAGAGAGGTGTAAAAGGGCGTGGCCTGGACCACCTCTCTGCAACGCAGGCCTGTGGCGCTTACTGGAGGTACCTGGTGGGCTAGTTGGCCCCCAGGGACCCCAGTATTGAAGGGGAATTCATTTCCCAACTTAAAACGCGCCACAGGGCGCGCTTGCAGAGTGTTGCTGGGAGGGGGCGGGGCCTCGGCACGATCGCGTGTTTTGTTGTTTGGAAGGGGGGCTGTGTGGCCCCCTTCTTTACTTTTGGGCCCTGGGGACCCCATCCCCCAGGGCCTGACCCCTCTTTAATAAAAAAAAAATGAACGGGAAGGGGGCCGCGTGGGCCCCCCTCCCGTGGCCAATTCCGGCCCCGGGGACCCCATCCCCCGGGACATGGCCAGATTTTCTTTTTTTTTATGGAGGGGGCTGCGTGGCCCCCCTCCTGAGGCCTCGACTGGCCCCGGGGACCCCATCCCCCGGGGCCGGCCTTTATTTATTTACTTTTTTTTAATTTAATTTTGGGGAGGGGGGCCGCGTGGCCCCCCTCCCGGGCCACTTCTAGCCCCGGGGACCCCATCCCCCGGGGCTGGCCCTCTCCATTGGGGACCGTGGGGGTCCCCAATGCCCCCACGGTCCCGCCGGCTCCCCGCGTCCTGCGGGAGCCGGCATTGCTTTCCACATGGGGAGCTGCTGACATGCAGCTCCCCATGTGGAAAGCAATCTGCTAGCTTCATTGAAGCGAGAGCAGGTTTCCTGCTCTCGCTTCAATGAAGCAAAGCAGTTTGTAATGACAGGGCGGGAGCCGCGCTGCTCCCGCCCTGTCATTGCAAACAGCAGTGTCCCGGGTGGGCACCCCGGGACACTGCAGGAGCCGGCCCTGGGGGTGGCGGTCCCCAGGGCCATCACGGGCTCCAGCCCCGGGAGGTGGTGGTCCACCCGGCTCGGGGGTCCGTAACGGACCCCCAAATTAGCTTTTTTAGTGCCCCGGGGAGGTGGCGGCCCCCGGGGCATGTGGGGGGGCTCGAGCCCCCCCACACAGGTACATTTATTTTTAAAAAAAGAAGCCCCGGGGGGTGGCGGTCCCCGGGGCTGCGGGGGGCAGTGTGCCCCCGCAAATATAATTGAAGTGAGCCCTGGGGGGTGGCGGTCCCCGGGGCTTAGGGGGGCCTCAGAGGCCCCCCCCAACTTTATAAAAACAAGCCCCGGGGGGTGGCGGTCCCTGGGGCAGTGGGGCCCCCCACACACATTGTTTTACTGCCCCTGGGACTTGGCCCACCCGGGGGCTTTTTGAATACGAAGCGCGGGAGCCCGCACTTCGTTTTTTTTTAATTTTCGGCCGAAATTCGCGCTGGGTGCGCGAATCTCGACGATTTAAAAAAACAAAAATGCTTTTTTTAGCCCTGGGGGTCCTTCTGGGACCCTCTGAGCAGGCCTAGGGGGTCAGGGTGTTTCTACCCTGCCCCCTTTTTGCGTTTTGCGCTTTAGCTTTTCTCTTTTCTTGTGCCTCGGTTCTACCGAAGCACAAGATGGCTGCCAACACTTCCTGGTTTGGAGTGTTGACAGCCAATTAGCATACAGCTCGTGATCGGGAGGGTGCGCGGACCCTACGCGGCCATAGATATATATGTGATTTTACTTTTGATTTTCTCAGGAACTACTGAACGGATTTACACCATTTAATGAAAAGGCACGACTCTGAACCAAGGGCTACCTTTTTGCCAAATTTGGTGTAATTCCGTTCAGCAGTTCGGGCTGTAGCTGCAACTAAAGGTTCCTATGGAAAATTGCATGGGGAAAACACGTTTTGGGACCCCCCTTTTTTCTCAGCCCCCACTTGACGAATCACCCCGAGACTTTCAGGATAGGAGCGGGCCGGAGCGCCCCACAAGTTTTGAAAATTTCGTGAAGATTCGTCAACCAGCGCCAAAGTTATTGGGAATAGAATGTTGCGGATTTCCTATGGAAAATAGGTCCTAACTATAACTATCTACTGGCGACCGCCAGTAGATAATATATATGTTATATACATGTATTATATATATATATGTTATATATATATATTATACATATCATATATAACATATATATATGCAAATATATATATTAAAATAACCCCTAAAACCCCAAAATTACCCTTTGTACCCTAATAACTATACACCCACAAAAGTCTAAAATTACCCTTACCACCCCATTACCCATTACCCATACCCCCTAAACCCTAAAATTACCCTGGGCACCCCAAAACCCAAACCCACCCTGAACCCTAAAAATAACCCTTCACCCCAAAACCCAAACTCAGCCTAAACCTTAAAATTACCCTAGGCACCCCAAAACCCAAACCCACCCTGAACCCTAAAAAAAACCTACACCCCAAAACCCAAACCCACCCTAAACCCTAAAATTACCCTGGGCACCCCAAAACCCAAACCCACCCTGAACCCTAAAAATACCCCTACACCCCAAAGCCCAAACAAACCCCAAACCCTAAAATTACCCTGGGCACCCCAAAACCTAAACCCACCCTGAACCCTAAAATTACCCTGTGCACCCCAAAAACCAAACCCACCCTGAACCCTAAAATTACCCTGGGCACCCCAAAACCCAAACCCACCCTGAACCCTAAAAATGCCCCTACACCCCAAAACCCAAACAAATCCTAAACCCTAAAAATCACCCTGGGCACCCCAAAACCGAAACCCACCCTTTACCCTAAAAATACCCCTACACCCCAAAACCCAAACAAACCCTGAACCCTAAAATTACCCTGGGCACCCCCAAACCCCCCCATAACCCCAAAATTACCATGGGCACCCCAAAACCTAAACCCACCCTGAACCCTAAAAATACCCCTGCACCCCAAATCCCAAACCCACCCTAAACCCTAAAATTACCCTGTGCACCCCAAAACTCAAACCCTCCCTGAACCCTAAAAATACCCCTTCACCCCAAAACCCAAACAAACCCCAAACTCTGAAATTACCCTTGGCGCCCCAAAACCCAAACAAAACTTGAACCCTAAAATTACCCTGGGCACCCCAAAAACCAAACCCACACTGAACCCTAAAAATACCCCTGCACCCCAAAACCCAAACAAACCCTGAACCCTAAAATTACCCTGGACACCCCAAAACCCAAACCCACCATCAACCTTAAAATTACCCTGGGCACCCCAAAACCCAAACTAACCCTGAACCCTAAAATTAACCTGGGCACCCCAAAACCCAAACCCACCCTGAACCCAAAAATGCCTTGCACCCCAAAACCCAAACAAACCCTGAACCCTAAAATTACTCTGGGCACCCAAAAACCCAAACCCACCCTCAACCCTAAAAATACCACTGCACCCCAAAACCAAAACCCACACTGAACCCTAAAATTACCCTGGGCACCCCCAAACCCGAAACAAACCCTGAACCCTAAAATTACCCTGGGCATCCCAAAACCCAAACCCACCCTCCACCCTAAAAATACCCCTGCACCCCAAAACCTATACCCCTATACTCCAAAACCCAAACCCACCCTAAACCCTATACTTACCTTATGCTTACATGTAAAATACATATGCCTTTACCATTCATGCCTTTACAACGAAATTCGTTGTAAAGGCATGCATGGTAAATGCATATGCATTGTAATGCCATGCATTGTAATGGCATTGCGGAGTAAAGGTAGTTACATTGTGTTGGCATGCAGGGTAATGGTATTCGTTGTCAAAATTTCGTTGTAATTGCTATTTATCATAGAGAAACTGTTGGACTGTGGAGGGTTAAAATGTACTATTCCCACTCCAGTCAGTGGAACAGTAGGGAAAGTGTTGGATTATGGAGGGGTAAAATTTACTATGCTCACTCCAGTCAGTGCAACTGTAGGGAAAGTGTTGGACTGTGGAGGGGCAATATTTGCTATTCCCACTGCAGTCAGTGCAACATTAGGAAAGTGTTGGAATGTGGAGGGGTAACATTTACTATTCCCACTCCAGTCAGAGCAACAGTAAGGAAAGTGTTGTATTGCGGAGGGGTAAAATGTACTATTTCCACTTCCAGTCTGTTCAAGATTAGGGAAAGTGTTGGACTGCAAAGGAATACATTTACTACTCCCACTGCACTCTCTGCAACATTAGCAACAGACTTATTCCCTTCACCAAACTAAAATATTTTCAGAAACATACTAAATACCCAAAAATATAAATATTTAAAAATCAAAGAATCTAAATATAATTTAAAAAAAAATATATATATTTATTGCAATTTTAATGCACCTCATAAATTATTACAAATATTATTATAGTTAAAATACCAACTATATTCTCAAAATAATAACAACCAATAAATACAATCGTATTTACATTTAAAAAGCACAGCACAAATAACACATACAATAATAAATAACATAATTCTTAAAAATTAATTAACTATTTTTAAATTTGTTATTGCTTAAATAACGTTCCACCATATACTTCTACAAAGCACACAACACAAATCTTAATTTAATTCTAAAAATTGTATTATTTACACATTTTGCATAATTAAATATTTATTGAAATATTAATAATAATTAAATATTAGTAATATAATTATATTTGATTATGTTCCACCCTTTATCCATACAAAACCAACAACCCACGCCTCATATATAAATGTAAAAAATATTATTTGCATTATTTTCATAATTGGTTGTCAATTAAACAATTATTATTTATAAATATCTAATAATAAAATAATTTTATTTAATTAACTTCCCAACCTGCCTTTCCGACACAGAAAGGCTGTCAGGACTTGACTTTGGGGGCCCCCAACTGGGCCCCCATGGGTGCATGACCTCCGGTTGGAGGCCGAGAGGGCACCTATTTTGCCCCCCTGCTTATCCCTGCACCCCGTGGCAGGCACCTTGAGGTGCCTTCCACGGGGTGCAGGGATGAACTGCACCTCCTATTTTACAATGGGGGCGTGTATTCCGGACGGAATCAGTGTCTGTCAGTCAGTCCCATGACCAAGACGATGTTGGTCGGAGGAAGCTCCGCCCAACATCGTAATAGGGCCCTAAATTTCAAACTACTAAAAATGTAAAAACTGTAGTAAAAAATTACCAATAATTATGCAAACAAGCTAAGGACAACTGGGATGGAGCACAGGTCGGATACAATGTGTAGATCGGACTTGGTCACAGCTTACCTTTGGACTGAGAAGAAAATTTCTAGTGGTGGGCAGAACTCACATAGTTTCACTCAGCGGAATTCCATGGAATTGCAGGAAATCTCTGCGAGATTCAGTGGAATTCCACCAATGGGTGGGAAATATGCAGCTTGCGCTGCATTTTAACATCTGTAGCACAAGCAGTGATGAAAGTCAGCGTGAACAGCACTATGTGTTCCACAAGAGCGTGCAGCCATTTGAGTGGATTTTGCTGTTGCTCGAACAAAAAATCTACTTGAGCAGCAGCAAATCTACTCAACCGACAGCTCTCTGATGACAACTACTTGTGCACGCTGGTGGCCACCTGCGTTAGATAATCACTCCAGCAGATGCCAAATCTCACTCGTGCTTGCCAGGTTGAATATTCTGGAGCCTCGTGGAAAAACATTCCGCCAAGCGCTGGTTGGCGGAATTTGACCAGAACTCTGCATTAAAGAGTGGTGGAAATTCCATCAATTGCATGAGCGAAACGGAACATTCTGCCCATCCCTAAATATTTCTTGAGGAAAAGTCCAGGAAAAGGTAGAGTTTAGCAGGGTAAGGCAGCAGGCTGTGTACAAGGAGGAGACGTCATCGCTGGGGAGCCGCTGGATGAAGTCTTGGTGAAGGCATCGATAATAGAGGGAAAAAGGTGTGAGTGGTAAAAGTAGGATTTCCAGGCCGAGGAGGTTGTCTTTGTTGATGGGGAGCCAGTTGCCATCGAGCATAGTGAAGAATCTTTACCTTTGGACTTAGACAACATTTTTGACCTCCAGTTGGATGAAGTTGCAGGCTGTAGCTGAAGAGTCCAGGACAAGGTAGAGTTTAGCAGGGTAGGGCAGCAGGCTGTGTACAAGGAGGAGACGTCATCGCTGGGGAGCCGCTGGATGAAGTCTTGGTGAAGGCATCGATAATAGAGGGAAAAAGGTGTGAGTGGTAAAAGTAGGATTTCCAGGCCGAGGAGGTTGTCTTTGTTGATGGGGAGCCGGTTGCCATCAAGCATAGTGAAGAATCTTTACCTTTGGACTTAGACAACGTTTTTGAAGTCAAAAACCTCCAGTTGGATGAAGCTGCAGGCTGTAGCTGAAGAGGGCTCCACAAGGCAGTATACTGTCACCGAGCAGTCCCACTGGCCAAGTCTTGCTGCTGTGGAGAAGAAAGTAACAGGAGCTACTGTGAAGTCAGGCTGACCGGCGATGCACCTTGGGAGGATCAGCTTGCACGTAGGCCAAAATCTTCGGTCAGTTCTCCAGGAAGATTTTGATGAAAATCTTTCTATGTACCAATATTTAGGGTTAGGCAGTAGCAGCACCGCTAATACCACTTCCAAGGGTCCAGGACCGGGAGAGCACCCCTTTGGTTGTTAGGACTCACTCCAGCATAGGTAAGGTGCAGAGTTCAAGGCCTCAGGAACTTGTTATGTCCCTGTGGTTCACACTGGAGCACTGCCACCTTGCCCTTGGAGTTACTTTTGGTGGTCCTAGGTTCAAGAAAATGGTCCAGTTCAAGCAGCAAGGCAGTCCATCTAGCAGCAGGGCAGTCATCTGGTAGCAGCAGGGCAGTTCCATGGGGTTCAGGCAGTCCTTTTGAAGTCTTTCACAGGTCCAGCATGGTATGGAAGAGTGGGTCTGAGAGTCCAATATTTATACCCAGCAGCGGCGCCTCCATTACTGTGTAGGAGCGGTGCCCCACTCCTTAGGGCCAGCAAACTCAAGCATGAAAAATAAAATGATAATAAAACAATTTTCTTATCATTTTAGTTTTCGTTTTTCAGGCTGCCAGGCGAGCCGACTGAGCGTCTCAGCCAGTCTTAGGGAGGGGCAGGGCCATGCAGCCTAGAGGAGGAGTGGTGGGCACTGTAAGCATGCATGTCAGTTTGGCCAGCCGTCTTAATACGGCCAAACCAACTTGCGCACTTAGATCTCTCCAACCCAGCTGTGTTGCACAGCCGGGTGGAGAACAGGCACAGGCTCCCTGTTCCTGAGCGAGCGTCAAACCAGCCCGCTCAGGCCAATCCTGGTGCTTCTCTCATGCTGGATAATAGTATTTTCAGCATGAGAACAGTGTCAGGATTGGCATACCGGAGTCTGGTAGCTTGTGCACCCCCATGGACTGCCGGGACTGGCAGAGAAGAGCACCGATGCGGCTGTCAGTAATATTTAGTTTTCATTCTCCCGAAATACTGTTTGCCATTATTTCAAAACTAGCCCATGTTTCTGTGTCTGTCTCGCTTGCAGCACCATCCTTCATACAACACATGTACGTTCAAAATGACTTTCCATACTTAAAAGGACCTGACATAAATATAAGTTATGTCTCGTCCGAAGGAAGCCAGTACAGGGTCTAACTCAGCTGTCACAGTTATTTCTTTTTCCAGAACTGCCTCATCCCTTCACTGTATTATGACTCTTCCTGTTGCGTTTTCCCAATAACCTCTGAATTGCAGAACTGTATGACACTGATTAACCCAGCTAGGGAGCTCTGGGACTGCATGCCTACACAGCATGCCCTCTGCAGTCACAGAAACTTGCCTCATTGTGCCAGTGTGCCTCTTTGATATTTCTTTATTGCTCCTCCCAGAATTGTGGGATTATCTCCTCCATAAACAGTGATCCTCACCTTACGGAAGGATCTTTAGAAAGTGAACACCAATTCTGTGTGCCGTTGAGACATACAGAGCCCCACATAGGGCAGAGCTCAGGCTTTCTCTTCATAGCTGCAGGACAGGCTTTAGCACTGGTGGCGCCCGGGGCGACAATTTTTTTGGGCGCCCCCCCATGAGCTCTTCCTTGAAGTCCCTCACTAGTCACTACCACCAGGTAAAAGTGCCCCTCATCTCTCCACAACCCCTCTCTCACGTACATTTAATTTGTTTTATAGTGCTGTTCAAGGCTGTCTTTACTAATCCACTTAGCTATCCACATAGAATACAGATCAGTTCTTTGCAACAGACATATTAACTCTCTGCACTACTTTACGGCGAGTCAAAACTGCCACTAGACAAAACTCTGATCTCTCTCTCTAGCAGGAACATTTATTAAAAGAGTTATTTTGACATTTTTATTGCTACCTGAAAACTGGATACACAAGGAACACTGCAGCAGGTGCTTTTAAATCGTAAGTTATTGCTAAACACAGCACCCTCCCTTGAGGTCAGTGCCCCCCTCCAGGTCAATGCCCAGTGTGGCCGCACCAGTCACACTGCCCTAAAGCTGGCCCTGCACAGCTGGAGACGGTTTCGAAAGTCATTCGGTGCACAAGTTTGTTCCTCTCAATAATCAGCGGCTCACAAATAACTTGCTGCAATATTTGTTTTGTGCCCATTTTTCTTCTGTTCTTGTATCGTCTTGTAGGCCCTCTACTCATTCTTTTTCTTATTTTGCCCGATCTGCTTCGCCTGTCTATTTCCTTTTGTAATTTACCACCCTTGATTTAACGTCTTTTGTCCTTTTTATTTTTCTAAATTAGACATAATACAGAGAACTTTCGTTTTTCCATCTCTGGCATGGCCACCATACATCCAGACTTCTAGTCTTATTTATCTCCCTACTACTACTTATAGTTGAGGATTTAATTCTACAGAATGCACAAGCACATGGATGGACAAGGTGCTGACACCTGTCAGGGGAGCGTTTAAGATCTCTGGCATTGTTCGTGTGTGGTACTGAGGCAGAAACCTTTCCACGGCACGCAGCAATTAACCTTTAATTACATGCAACATGTAACAATGGACACCCGTTGTCACTGAGCTACGAAATTGACTTTATAATTGTTAGACCTACAGCTCTTGGGATGTATAACTGATATTTGACATTTACCAAAAGCCTGATTTTTCGTTCGGCAAATGCGCACTCATGGTACATTTCACATTAAGGAACACGTGCTCCTGCTACAGATATCAAAAGGCACGATCTGTATGCATTTAAGTGCCAGCTTGCTACTTGAGGAGTAAGCGTGCACCAACTCTGGGGCAGATTTACAAGCCCGTTGCGCCACTTTTGCGCCGCCGTTGCGTCACTTTTGTGACGCAGCGGCGACGTAAACCATGCGCCACGTTGCGCATTATTTACAACGTGACGCATCTAGGGAGATGCGTCACGTTGTAAAGCCCTGCGCCACATGAAACCTGCGTCAGGTTTCATGTGGGCGTTCCTCCGCAGGGTGGGCGTTCCGTCGAAGGAATGCCTCGTAAAAGTGACGCAGTGAAATCTACAAGATTTCACTGAGTCACTTTTCCGACGCCGCTGCGACGAATCCTTACGCCTGCTTCAAGCAGGCGTAAGGAGTGGCGCACCACGTTAGGTATGGGCGGCCCACGAGCATTGCTGGAGTTGCGTCGCGCTTGCGACACGACTCCAGCAATGCGCCGCCCTTGCGCCACAGGATGCGACACGCATCGGCCTTTCCTTGCGCCACGGTGCGCCGCATTGTAAATGCGGCGCTTCCGTGGTGGCGCAAGGAGAGAATTGCGTGTCGCAACTATTCTGGCGCATCCCTGCTGATTTGCAGGGATGCGCCAGAAGTTGTAAATCTGCCCCTCTGTACTTTTGATGTATATTCTCGGCTGTCTATCTCTGGCCATTTTATTGGTGGCTCTACGGATTTTGCGCAAGCAGCAGATGTCTTAGACAGAAGAGCCCTGTCCAACCCCCCACCCGCACAGTTTTTGTACGCTGATATTCTAGACAGAACTATCCGTGTGCATACTTTGAAGTCTTCAAGAGCTCCCATTCAGAATTGCCTTTCACAATATTGCTTTTAACCAATTTCATCTTAAAAATTAGCTGTAAAATGTACCATGTTGTCCGCTATTTTTCAAAGTTTTCTCAGTGAGGGCTCCCCACAACCACCTATTCCAATCACACTCAGATGCTTCACTCACTCGTCAAAAATGTTTGCGCCGCACAACTTTCAAAAGTCAACAGCCGCCACTGTTTATACCTGGTGCCAGCCTTTCAAGTGGGGGGATTTCCTATACTACTCCCACATCTATTTATGGAAAGTTCTTACATTCCCCTGTCAAGGCTCCAAGAAGTCTGGGGGGACAAACTATTAGTGTCAGGTTCTTTTCTGTGTTCTGGAGGCAAGCCCCTTGAAGTGTAAGTGCAGCAGGGAACAGCTCTAACCCCATCCATCTTGGCAGGATAGCCCATCCTGCCAACACCTAGTCCCGTTTGTCTCACTGTCTGGGATGAATACACAAATCACTACAAAAGGGCCATTCACAGTCATGTAACCCGGAACACTGGCAGAAGCCACAAATGGTTAGGACAAGAAATGCCAAATTTCTAAGAGCGGCATTTTCAGAATTGTGACTTAAATTCCAACTTTATCATTAAAGAGGATGTGAAATTACAGTTCATTTGAGTGTAAACACCATATTTGTATCTGCTCCCAATCACTTATTAAATGTAATCAGATAACCCCATGATAGTCGATGGGAGAGATAGGGCTTACAGTAGTGAAAAACGACTTTATGCGGTTCTCACTATCAGGATATGTAAAACGTAAACCAACATGTCCTACTTATTAAATAAAAGGCACTCTGTCCTATGAGCCTTTAGGGCCTATTGTAGGGGTAACCTATGTGTATTAAAAAGGAAGATTTAGGAATGGGAAAAGTTCTATTTGGCCAGGTCAAAATAGCAGTTTAAAACTGGACTTCAGGCTGTAGTGGCAGAGCCTGAGACATGTTTTAAAAGGCTACTTCAGGGGGTGGTACAATGAGTGCTGCACGCCCACCAGTAGCATTTAATTTACAGACCCTGGGTACATGTAGTACCATTTACTATGGACTTACAAGTAAGTTAAATGCGCCAGTTATGTGCAGGTCAATTGTACCATATCGTAGGGAGAGAGCACAAGCACTTTATTACTGGTTAGCAGGGAAAAAGTGCACAGAGTCCTAATGCCAACAGCAACTGGCTAAGCAAAAGAAGGTAACAATCTGTGGCAGACTGTGCAAATATGGCCAGGTCCAACAAAGAGAATATAGATGCAGACAAAGAATAAGCCATATTTCTCAAACGAGTTTGAACACTAAGAGCAGGTAAGCATGATCATTATGACAATGAAGCACTTTGGAATCACCCTATCGGCTTCATAAAACAGTGGTGTAATTAAAGATCAGGAGTGCAATTCTGCTTGTCCAGAACAAGTTGCTTGCACCATCAACTTAACCAACTCCAAGATCTATTGCTTGTGTAACTGTAATTGAGAGCACACTGAAAGGTTTGAGGGTTATGAAAACAAAGCTGATTTGACTGGACGGTGTTAATTAGGAAAATGTTATGGATATCACAGACATCACCCATATGGGCTTGAAAGGAGCATCTGTGGTGATTGAAGAATCTTGGGCCCTGAGGTTAGAATGCTCTCACATCCATAGAAGACCCTGATACAAAATTTTAAGTGACTTTCTTGGATGTTTTAATATTCAAATACAATAAATAAATCATTGAGGGCTCTGCCCCAGCAACAATGTTATCCTTAAGGATATCCTTATACACAACTAGTATTTGTGCTCAAGCTGTTTTTCCTATGGTTACTACATTGTATCTACTAGAGATATTCCCCAGTAGTGCCATGGCAGCATTTTAAGACAAAAAGGGGATCTCTAAAAAATCAGGGAACAATTGATGAATCTCATGCCTTAACACAGATGGAAGACAATGGGGCATATTAGCAAGACCCACGTTAAAATTATCGCCGTTTTAGCGGCAGGAAACTGCCGCTAAAACGGCGATAATGGGCTTGCTAATATGCGTTATAGAATTCCAATAGAAGCCCAGGTTAGATGTCCTGCACATCTAACCTGGGCTTCTATTGGAATTCCATAACGCATATTAGCAAGCCCATTATCGCCGTTTTAGCGGCAGTTTCCTGCCGCTAAAATGGCGATAATTTTATCGCCGGTCTTGCTAATATGCCCCAATGTATTTAAACATCTGTTACATAATTAACGAATTTGGTTGAAGTAGAACGCTTTGACACCCCACATTTACTACACTGTATTTCACAAATGTGGATCAATACATGACAACGCTAAGAAGTATAAACCTGAAAACTCAGACCTCAGAGCAAAAGTTTAGTGTTGACGAAGACTTTTGCCATCTTGACATTTTGGTTCTGATTCTAGTAAAGTAAACATGAACTACTGGAAATGTGGGCTTTTCCATTGGTTGGGGCATGCTCAGGAATGACCCCACCTTCTAAGCTGGCTCCAGGCATAAATGTGACACCTCCAGGCACCCACTTCAGAACACTTTCTGGCCATGCCGAAGATCAGTAGAGTACTGAACCAGCTGTCTGTGACCTGATAGGGGGCCCTCACCTGTGTCCAACATCATGCTGATCCAAAAATGTGTGCATGGTAAAACCATGTGCAGAATGCATGTGCCTGTGCAAGACATAGACAACACACAGGTCCAAATGTGGAACAGTGTGCACATGGTGAATGTGTGTGTGCTGGTAGTGTGTGTTCACCTTCACACACTCTAGCACAGTCCAAAGGGAGTGTAGAACCAAAAAGTGTGCGGTGCCTGAGTGTTTGCGCTGCATGTCATGATGTTGGTGGTAGCCCAAAACATGTGTATCACTGTATTGCTCCCCTAAAGTCCTGTTACTGTAAAGAGAAGGGTATACAATCACATGGACACACAGTGCAGCACAGATAGTCAGCCTACTGCCCGGCTATGGGTGAAAACAAAAGTGGGAGGAATGTGCTGTATCGAATAGAATACAAATCATTTCTGGCTTTCTTCCTGCGTCAGGGCTTTTTAGGCTTTCTCGGGCCAACACAGACACCATTGCACCATGGAGCAAGGGTGAAATGTTGCATGCAGGAATGTATTTGTGCATGAATGTGCACCTCCCTGTTAAACAAAACATCCTGTGAGCCATAATCTGCCATCTACATGTGCTGCAAAATGCAGCACACACTGTAAGATAAAGTGACGAGAGTATGAGAGGTCCAACTCCTTGTAATGTCATTCATGGAATGGTTTTACATCCTGGTGCATTCCCAGGTTCTGTCAATCGAAGGTATGCAGTTCCTAAACAAATAGGAGAGGGAGGTCGGACGAACCTGAGGTATAAGATTGTGGGTGCTGCTCCTTCAGGAGCAAGGGCCCTCACACACCCAAATGGGTGTCATGTTTCATCATTGGGCAGCACGTTGTTGGGCAGGCGCTGCACTTCCCAATGGGCCCCGCAGGGGGGTTCTTTGCCAGAGTTCTTTGATTATTTGCTAATGTGAAGGGTGAGGTAAAATGTAGGTGTGATAATGTGAGTAGACTAGTGTAAAGTGATTTAAAAATAACTAAAGGCAATCCAAAGGCAGTTAAATATCTGGATTGCTTTGTTATGATTAAAAGCACCGAATGACTAGGAGTGGGTACAATGGTCCAAACTAGCTCTAAAAAGGTTTCGTGGAGGTCAGCATGCTGCTTGTCATATGGATTGTGTTTCTTGCCTATTCAAAGTCAAAAAATTGATCACAGCAATTTGTCAGGACCAAAGTGCTAGACTACTCAAGGGTGGGTCGGTAAAGAGGGCATATTATTTGAAATCGTACACAGCACAAATCACACAAGTATGTAGTGTGCCTTTGGAATAATAAACAGACCTTAAAGGGGGTTACTACGCTCCAACAAAGGGTAGCAGAGGGACGCTCATGGTACCACCAAAGTGATAGCAGAGCTTTGGTAGGTTGTTTGCCAGTCACGCTTTCGATGCACAGTGGCCTGAAGCCAATAAGTGTCCCTCTGCTCCCCTTTGTTGGGGCATAGTAACCCCCTTTTATGGTCAGTTTATTAATCCAAAGGTACACTACATACCCTTTTGCATGGGTCAGAACCACGCATATGCCCTGTTGTTGGGTACATTGCACCGGTTGCGCCTGTTGTAATGCGTGGAAGTGACTGCATAAGTATACGTCATACTATTTGCGTGGGTGAGAATCCATGCATCGGCCCTGTTGTTGGGTGCATTGCACCGGTTGTAATGCATGGAAGTGACTATATAAGTGCTAATGCGCTGTGTGTTCATCACCAAATGGCCATTTGAGTAGCAATCCATCATAAAAAACAACACATTAAGTCGAAATTGGGCGGAATACGCCCAGGACATGACGCAATGAGTGCATCAGGCTGCAGTGCATACTACGAAGTGAGAAGTTACTTTCTCGTACTATCTGTTAGTTTTTGCTTGTCGTTGGAGGTGTATTTGGAGGTGTATTTGAGAGTGTCTGTGCCTGTGCTGAAAATTTGGCCTTGTCAGTGTCTGATCTGTCCCTGTATTGTGTATTTGTATTACCTTTTTGTCCTTTTATATTGTATTGTTGATAAAATTGTCTGTTTATTGTTGAGAGCTTGTCTTTTTGGAGGTTACATTTATATGGGTAGTTATTGTATTAAGGAGTGTTATTTTGGGTTGTACTTTGTCTGAAAGGGATAGGGAGATGTTTGGCAGGGGAAATAATTTTTCAGAGGGAGAGTTGGGGGGCCTACTTTGGCTCATACTGCATTACCTGCCCAGGATGCTGGCCTCTAGCGGTAGGGTCAGGCAGGGGTACCCACCCAAGGACAAAAAGATAAGTGGGAGCATGTCCGCTGTCATCTAAATCAGACCTTTGGGCTGGATTGGACCGTTCATCAAATCAAACATCGATGGGCTGATGTGGTGACACGGGTAGGCCGATCTGGTTAACCACCTGGGACTGGAGATTGGAGGACCAGTAGTTATGTATGTATGTACCATCTGCATGTAGTAATGAATCTATAGTAGAAATTAATAACTTAAACATGGAATGTACATCGTTTGTTTAGCTGTATCTTTACTTTGCAACATGTACATTCAAATACCTTACTGTGAGTAAATAAAGCTACCTAAGGGATGTTTGTGTGACTCAGAGTGCTTACATTAAGCAAGCTGACAGCAAGCACAGTACCAATTGCTGCATTGCCATACCCTGCACAAGGGGCTGTTCAATGGGTTGCAGGCGATTGTTTTCAATGAAAATGCATGGAATTATGAGCATTCCCATATATAACATTCATCAGAGGATGATCCCAAATTGCCAGACCTCCACTGTTAATGACTGAGCAGGAGATATATGTCCAAACTCCATTTATGTAAAATGTACCATGTGTGCTGCATTGTGCTACACATGTACACAGATTACTATATATTATTTCAAAATATATAGGTGCAGAACAGTGGATTTTACAGGGCAACACTAAAACATAAAACCTGCTGACAAGACATGCATCCTTGGACTAAGTTGGAAGGTACCAAGATTTTCCGCTAGTCACCAGTGCTATTAAAGCCTTTCAGTGGCTTTTACAATGCCACAAACTGTGTCTGCCTGTCCTTCCCCATCAAAGCACTACTTAGATTTGCCGAGGGTCAATGGTGTCACCCATGTGTCATGGTACAATGGAATCTGACATGATGTTGGCCAGCATAAAAATTCCTGAGGCTCATTTCAGGTTTGTGATGATGGATACCTCAGACATTCATCATTCAACCAGTTCAGGCTTGCAAGCTGAATAGCTGTGCCACCAATTAATGTACTATTTAGATATGTGTGTTAAAGCTGTTGTGTAAATCTGAAATACTGGGATGACATAGTTTGTAAGATATGAAAATGACTATTTGCAACTGCACTATTTACAATACAATGTCCAATTCCTTGTCTTCTAGGAGGGCATCTCCCATTCACCCATCATGAGCTGGACAGCTTCCAGGACACTAACGCTACCAGTAAGTATCATAAGTACATGTATGTAGCATTTTGACGTTTGTGTTTGTTCTATTTGAATTGTAACAATGTGATGTCTCCTGGGAGATAATGATCAACTACTAAAATGTTGCAATAGGTCTTGCAACACAACAGAACCTGCCCACAGATTAATTTGGAATGAACAAGGAGGAATTTCATTGTGAATGTAAGGTGTATGCAAACAGGCCCACAGGCTCTAAGCATCTTTACATTTGTGTTTATGTTAGCACATCTGTAGCCATGCTGCTTTTGGCACAGTAACCATCATCTACTGCATAATCTGCATGTGTTCAACACAAACACATTAGAATGTACAACAAATGGCACGAACCAAATGAATCATGTTTCTACATATGTAGCAGCACAGTCAAATGTATGCTGTGAAGCTTATCTGGGCAGGTTTCTGTTGCATATGTCTAAAATTGTGTACAACACAGGTGATGTGCAACACCAATACACAGACACTGTTACCTAGTATGAACAGGTATGGATCATGAAATCTGAGTCACACACACTGTTAATATGCCATATATATTTCATCTACATGCAGCATGCCATGCTCATACATGCTGCATAGTTTTGAGCTTGCCTGCAAGATCATTTCAGTGTGAGTGACCATAAGCGTGCTCAAATATACCTGCTGTGTTATACTTAGTTTGTTTGTAGACACATACCTTTCCCTGCAGCACTATCTCAAACCAAAAGCAACATAGTAGAAACATGTATGACAGTGTCAGCAGGGTAGCCATTAAAATCTAACAATTTCGAACATGATAAATGCTGCAGTCTTTGAAGGTATATGTTACTTTGTGGGAGGCACATGGATAAGAGTTAGTATACCTCATAATTAAGGGGCTCATTCCGATACCCGGCGTAAATAAATCCGCCAGGCATGGAAGCGGCAAAAATCCGCCCGCACACACCGCCTGAACACCGACCATTACGATTACACAAACCGAAAACCGCCATCGGCGGAAAAATCACACAAAATACCGCCCGCCATCGTCCGAGTCGGAGTCAAACCGCCCGCCACGGACGGAAACACGCACGACAACACAAAACCGCCCGCCCACACGGCCGACACACCGCACGTGAAATTACGATCGCACCTCCATGAGCGCGGAAAAACAACAAATATACCGCCCGCCAGCGCAAACAACGCCGATGAGAATCGACACGGCAGAAGCCATGGCGCCCAGGTACCTGCACAGAAACCATCCGCACACAAAACCAATAGCATACAACATGGCCAACAAGTCCACACAGCAAGGCACACACAAATACACAAGCACAGTACACATCCCGAAAACACCCCCGGACAAACAAAAAATACAAAGGCCAGAACCCCAGACACAACACACCTGAAAACAACAGACCATGAGGACACACCCACATAGGTGAGTACAAAAGCAGCACTCCCACAGACCACAACCCCTTGCTACATTGCAAACCAGAGAGGAGAGGAGAGGACACAGTGACACAGCAAGGACAGCAGCACACCACAGAAACGCACACATCACAACCACCACCACCACCACCACCAAACACCGGCACCACAAACCCCCTGCACATTACACAACACACACCGCACCAGCACCACAAACACCATGGCACCACAAAGAATGCCCAAGTTCACGCCCATTGAGCTGACGGTCATGGTCGACGAGATCATCAAGGTGCACCCACAAATCTATGGGAACATGGTCCAGCACACACCACTAGCCACCAGAAACAGAATGTGGACCCGGATCGTAGACCAGGTCAATGCAGTCGGGACCCTGCCCAGGAACAGAACCGAGATAAACAAACGTTGGAATGACGTAAAGAGCCTGGTCAAGAAGAAGGAGGGCAAAAACAGAGAGCTGGCTGCCGTCACTGGCGGAGGGAATCCCGCGCTCTTTAAGACCTTCAAAGCGTGGGAGGAGAAGGTGCGAGTCGTAATCCATCCGGAGATCCTCGCCGGATTAGCAGGGGGAGTGGAGGCTGGTAAGTACAAACTAATGTATACCAGCACACCGCTATGTACTCACATGCGCAACTACCATGCCACAGCTCCCAGGGACAAACACCCCCATGTCCAGCACACAATACACAACACATCACACACACATGCAACAGACACTACCACACACAGCCCAAACCGAACAACTGTAAGATGCGTGGGGACATGTGTACACTAAGCCAGCCACGTAACCACCAACAGGTCCCCAAATATGCCAGAAGCGCCACAACGAGCACCCACCACACCCATGTGTCCGCCACAGCTGCACTAACCGACAAGTAACAGGTAAGTGGCAGGAACACAAAGTGCAGTGGGTGGGAGGGTGGACAGCCCAAGTACAACACACACCAGGCCCCAGTCCCACAGCACAGCAAGGAGGAGCATCCCCCACAGCCACGTGTCAGCCACCGCAGTGCACAACGACAGCCGAAAGGCAGACATCACGGTCCACAGCAATCGGTGTCAGTGGGTGTACAGCCACCCCCACGACCCACTACACCCCCCACCCCCACAGACCTGCAACATGGAGCACCCCCGCTTAGAGCCATGTGGCATCCAGTACAGTGCACGCACGAACAACTTGCAGGTGGGAAACTGGACAGGGCTGGATTACTGGAGGCATGAGGACCATAACACCACCAACACATGGGACATGTCACGTAGCACACGGACACGCAGCACCGCCCACCGTCACGAACAAGTGAACAATGTGCACACGGACATGAACAGCAGACTCACACCCCACATGACCCATCACAGACATAGCAACACCCAAGGAGCCACGTCTGCATGCACAAGCCACACTGAATATAGTCCCACACGGCAGCCACTGTGCAACTCATCACACACAACCGAAACACCATTGAAGTCCTGTCCATGTAGCCCCCACTGCCTGTCAACCCCACACCCCACAACTACGCCTATGTAAGACAAACAACACTAGACGCAACAGTGCGGAACAACAGAAATGCACACGAACACCACTGAACCCATCAAACTCACAGACACACCATGCACATACAACATACCATCCATCCCATCCGTCAGCCCCAGTCACATGAAAGGCATGTCATCCGCACAGCTGCCACACATACAGCAGTCACGCTAAGACACATGCCCATGACCAACCATGTGCCAGAAGTCAATTAAGCGCACGACACACTGTGAGCAACAACACACAACATGGGCCACACCCCCCCGAGCACTGCAGTGATGCACATGGCACAGGGCAGCACGCACACCAAGGAGATGGGACAACTGCAATACGTTGGCTGGCACACAACTATCACTCACTCATAACGATGCGTCCAATGCCATGTCCAGTAACCACAACAGACAGCAAATATGCAGGGCATGTCAGGCATGCACACACCTCAGACCATGCACTGTCATGCTGCCACAACACATGTCACGTTCGGCACCCATGGCTCACAGCATGTACCCCAAAAGCATATCCCCTCCCAAATGCGAAACTGGGGCATAGCCCCCATGTTGCCATATGCGTTCCTAAGCGTTCCATCTGAACCCCAAAAGCATATTCCATCCCAAATGCGAATCTGGGGCATGGCCCCCATGTTGCCATATGCGTTCCTAAGCGTTCCATCTGAACCCCAAAAGCATATTCCATCCCAAATGCGAATCTGGGGCATGGCCCCCATGTTGCCATATGCGTTCCTAAGCATTCCATTTGAACCCCAAAAGCATATTCCATCCCAAATGCGAATCTGGGGCATGGCCCCCATGTTGCCATATGCGTTCCTAAGCGTTCCATTTGAACCCCAAAAGCATATTCCATCCCAAATGCGAATCTGGGGCATGGCCCCCATGTTGCCATATGCGTTCCTAAGCGTTCCATTTGAACCCCAAAAGCAAAGTACAAACCAGACCCAGGATGGGCCAGGAGCCCGCATACACCAGAGTCACAATGAGTAGGGGCAAAGCAACACACCCATCGGCATGGCCAATCCGTCCCATGCCACATGTGCACAGCACACAGTCCCATTGCCTAGCACACACAACTACAGATGCCACAGCCACACACTCGCCTCCGGGAAACCCATGTACGAGATTGCACGAACTGCCAATGTCAGACGACTAATACATACTTCGCCAGGTGCAACACAATAACAAATCTCATTCTCTCCACAGGTGACGAACTGCTGGACGCTGGGGATGGAGACAGCAGCCAGCACAGCCAGCCTACAAGCCCCCAACGAGGACACACGGATCTGGAGGATCTGTCCACCTCTTCGGACACGGACCACCAAGCTGGCCCATCTGGCGTGGCAGGGCCCAGCCGCTCCCCAGGACCCCTCCTACCCACCAACCCATCATCCAGGGATGCTGAACAGTCCCAGTCCCCTGCTGCCACTGTCGTTGCGGCCACACCCACGGTCATTGCGGCCACTACCACTGCCGCAACCGCCACCATCGCCGCACCGACCACCACCGCCTCCACCACCACCACGTCTTCGCTGGCACCAGCCCCAGCGCAGGTGGTGGCCCGGCCGACTGGATCCACCCTGGGAGCCACAGCGAGGACCGTGGTGAGCAATGTGGCTAGTGGGCAGGCCGGTGGCAGCAGGACTGGTAGGAGGAGCAGGGTCAGGGAAACGCCAGCCTCCCCTGGGAGCCATGCCCTGCCTCAAATGGCCAGAGTCCTTGGGGCCTATGAAGAGGCCCAAGGACAATGGGCCAGGTCTGCTACTGACACGCGGGAGGTGCTGGGGGTGCTGAGGTCCATGGACGCCCATATGGGCCAATTCGTGTCCCGTATGGACCAACTCGTGGACCTCATGGGCCAGCTGGTGGTGGCGGTGGGGTCACAGGCAAGGCCAGCAACACCACCTCCGCCACCACCTGCTAGGGCGCAGGGTCGGCCAGCAGTGTCCACTTCCCCTGCGTCCACAGCCAGTGAGCACATCTCACCCACCACCAGCAGGTCGCCACCACACACCCCCCTCCCAAACGTGGAAGGGGCCGTCCGAAGAGGAAACAGATCTCCCGGGAGGACTTCGCACGCTCCAGTCGCAAGTGAGGCAGCCAGCCAGCCTTCCGCCAGCCTTCCTTGACCAGCCACTGCATTGACTTGCTCTACGATCCCACTCCACACAGCCAGCTGGATGGCATGTGTGTGTTGGACTATGGACATAGAACCAGTGGGTACACCCTGATCATCACGCAGCCATGACCGACAGCTCATTGTCACTGCACGCACCACTTTTGTCATCACCTTACACACAATCACATGTCACAGTTCGTAATAAATGCACCTTTTTCACTAACTGCTGTTTGTGCCCTGTGTTTTATTTGTACGGAATACAACGGCCACCTTGGGCGGAAGGGCACCTGATGCGTGGCATGGCAATGGAATCCGGAGGGCCTGTAGGGACCTAGGGGTGGGAGACAGAACAGGAGCACATTCAATGAGTGTGTCACACACCCATCACACAGTACATGTCAACAACTACAAGCAATGTACACACATCACACAGAGCAATAGGGCACAATGCCACAGTCACCAACAGTGGCATACTACCCTGGCCATGGAGCGTTGACACACTGCACGCAGTGAACATACGGCCACCCTGACACAGCACACACACACCTGCATAGATACAGACACATCATCCGTCGTACATGGACACTCACCGTCAAGTGAAGTAGCGGGCGATGAGCTGCTGGCGCACATTCCCAGCTTCCTCCTCTCCGCTGTCCACCTCACTCGAGCTGTCCTGGTCTGCGGGCTGGGGCCCTGGTTGATCTCCGTCATCCACAGTGAGGGGGATCTGCTTCCGAATGGCCAGATTGTGCAGCATGCAGCACGCCACCACTATCTGGCACACCTTCTGTGGGGAGTACGCCAGTGCACCCCGGTGCGGTCCAGGCACCTGAACCTGGACTTGAGGAGGCCAAAGGTACGCTCGACCACACGTCTGGTCCTCCCATGTGCCTCATTGTAGCGATCGTCTGCTGGGGTGCGAGGATTCCTCAATGGACTGAGCAGCCATGCCCCATTCGGATACGCAGAGTCACCTGGGTGTGAGGGACACAGAGAACCGTTGCTATTCCAACTGGACAGGGGACAGCATCGCACAACCAGCACGCTACACCACTCCACATACTCACCGACAATACAGGCACGATCCTGTTGCAGATTGGCCATCAGTCGTGGCAAGATGCTGTTGCGCATTATGTGTGCGTCATGGGCCGAGCCTGGAAACTTGGCACACACGTGGGTGATCACCATGTCCGCAAGGCACACCACTTGCACATTCAGGGAGTGCGTGTGCTTCCTGTTGCGGTACAGGTGCTCAGTGGCCTGTGGTGGAACAAGGCCAACATGAGTGCAGTCAATGGCTCCCACGACGTGTGGGATTCTGCCAAGGGCATAGAATGCACCCTTCACTGCCGCCAATTCACGAGCCCTGGGGAATCTGATGTACCTGTTCCGGTACAGCATCATGGCTGCCAGTACATCCCTCAGCACCTTGCTGAACATGGGCTGGGACATCCCTCCTCCACTGCCCACTGTGTGCTGGAATGACCCAGTGGCGAAGAAATGCATGGCGGCCATCACCTTAGCCGTGGGGGTGACAGCAGTCGGATACACCCTGCGGGGACGGAGATGGGGCTCTAACATGGCACACAGTCGATGCAGAGTTGGCCTGTCCAGCCGAAACTTCCTGATTACCTCTGTATCGTCCATGTCCGCCAGCAATTGGTATGGGCGGTCAATGTTCGGTCTCCGCCTGGGTTAAATGGCAGAGGACACATGTCAAAGCAACACGGCACATAGCAATTTCGCATACACATCACTGACATGACTGAGCAAGCACATGAGCCACAGCCCAGCTGTCAAGCTGGGACGGCACGGCCACAATACACTTACACAGGTCTCCCAACAATGGCAATGGCAAGTGAGACATACCACTGCCATGTGCATGCACATGGGGATCTAGGCCCCAATGACTTGCGGGGCGTGCTGATGGGGACTGACTGCATATTCGTCAAGCGGCAACGCCACGGCAACATGAGTGTCTGCTGAGCATGGAACTGCTTCCGAGGCTGGATGAGTATGGCACACGACGACGACGATGTGGGCACGGGCTGAGCGGCCAATACAAGTGGGACCTGTGGCACGAGGGGATATGAGACAGTAGTAGGTGTCAGCACTGCACCCTATGTACAGCACTGTACGGATCACAGCTCCCGAAACATTGACTGGTGTCCACATTGACAGCCCCATGCCAAGACGGCTGTGTGCTTGCAGTCACACGTCACAGGTGAGAGGTTACATTGCACGTGCCAGGTGGCAGACGTACATAGTGGGAGCTGGCATGTGTGTGCATGTGTCTCCTGTTCAGGATCCACCAGATGGGCGCTGACTCTGTACTGACCATTGGACACAGCATGTTCCGTGGAAGGCTTGTGTGTGTGGGATGGTGGCACTGGATGTGCCTCCGTTGGGTGGGGGGCCATGCACAGGGCGGGTACGTCGATGATTGCGCATTGTTGGTCACGGTGGGTGCACCAACTAAGATGTGTTGCCCTGTGTTCAATTCCTATGTCCGCATGATGATGGACTGTGGATGTGGGCAGACTACACATTGGTCGATGTGCTGTCTATATGCATGTGCCTTCACACCAGGCACAGCTGCCCCTGCACATGTGACCCCTGCTGGACTCGCTGCTGGGTCTGTGGAGCTGATGCACCTTCTGCGTGTGGGGCGGACAGCTCTCCTCACTTCCCTCATTGCGCATGTCATGTCTTTGCCGCAGGTGACATGGATCATGGAGGGCCCACATGTACGCGTGGGTAGGCTACACATGATTGTTCACTGGTCGCCACCCCCAGTCAGTGTTTCGAATGGGAAGGTTGTCGTGCTGGTGGTATGTTCGATGTGGCGGATGGGCGGGCCTAGGTGCGGGCTTACATTCCGGACATGGGGGGTAGTTGGATTGGCGACTAGTTGCAGTACACACGGGACACGTCTCTTCCTTTCCACATCTGGGTCATCCCTTGTACTAACTGACAGTGATACAGTCATCTTCGCCCCAGCCCTCATGTCCTCCCCTCGCCCCCCAATATGCATGCTCACCTGCGAGGCTAGCGCTTGCACAGGCAGCCCCAAGCTCGCACCAGAGAGGGCAAGGAGTGTATGTGTGGGTCCAGTTGCACGAGTGGGCTGTCTCAGGGTATGATGTGTGGCGGGACGCCGTCCACCTGCGTGGTGCCCCAAATGGAGACCCGGCCTGCATGGACTATGCATCACAGTCTTCGCCTTCCGGATCCGCCACCTGCGACACCCAGTGGCTGTGGCTGCCCTTGCGGCCAGGCCGCGTCCGTCTGTGGCTGATGGCCCACACATTCACTCTTTGGCCTCTCTGGGGAGGGCTCGGGGGTGGTGGCGCACGCGCTTGCACTTAGTCGCAATGGCATGTGGCGTGGTTGGTATGATGGGCAATGGATGGGATGGTGCGAGCCACCTCCCGTGACGTCAGTGCTGCTCGTGCTGTGGTGCGTCCCCCTACACTTCCATCTGACTTGTGCCATGCTAGACGTTGAGGTTCTATTGCCTGCGTGATATGACCAGGAGGAGCACGAGGAGACCTCTCACACACCATGCTCCACTGCCATCCCGTGCCCTGTATCGCCTGTGCGGATTGACTATGTTGGGGTTACACCTGGTCGACTGGGGCTGTGTGTGCCTTGTCAAGGGGCATGGCGGGCGCACAACAGGATCCAGCTTGTCCACAGAGGGTGGGCTGAGGTGCGCCTGGTACCGCTTTGTACGTGTGCCCGGCTGCTGTGCACACACGTGTTCACTCCCCCAACAGGTGTCCTCTCACAATGCCCAGGGAAGCGGTGGTGTACTGTTCATGACCCCTCCCAACACGGCGTGCTCCAACTTGGCATGTGCGCATCTACCCGTCGCACCCACCCACCTGAGCACTGCGTCCATACGACTTCACACGACACATGTGTGTCTTCCACAGTGGTGCTACTCATTTGCGTTGACATCCAATACCAGTGGACTACATGGTCATGTCACGACTGCCGTGTACTTCACATACTCTCATCCTCTCTCATTCGTACTTGTGAAATGAGTCAGCGGAGACAGTTTTGGTTTCAGACATTATATTGAGTCTTCTGTCCTCTGTGATGCAGTATAGTGGACACTACTGGCAGCGGAATACATGTTGAGGATATACTGAGCATGATTACAAATGGGATAGGGTGTGGGGTTACATCTGCTTGGCCAAGGCTGTGCTAATGTACATTTACGTATAGCTGCGGAGCTGCGGACTTTGACACAGACGGTATACATGTAGCCTACCAGACCGCTCGGCATCATGGGCACAGTCCATCTCAGTTCCATGTGACAGGTTTGCTGCGGTTGTTCCTCATGCACGCGTGCATGTGAGATGACATCAGGGCATGTGCTTGCGTGCATGCAGCGGCGTGCCACTTGTTGTTGCACTGTGGTGGTTACTGGACATGTCACAGTCACTGGGGTCGTGTTGTTGTTGTATGCACTTGTCGTCCATGCAAAGGTCCTGGTATGGGATTCCCGGGGCGGGGGTGGGAGGGGTGCAGCACCCACAGACTCCAGGCGACCTATTCATGTCCACTGAGCGGTGTGTGTGTCCATGTGCGCTGGATCCATGTCGTGTCCTGGTTGTTCGTGCAGTTCCGTCCATGTGGGTGCGATGCACAGAGCCCATGCCACTGCCTCCCACGATGCATGCGGTGTTCCTGGATGTGATGGGGAACAGTGTGCATGTCCCGGTCATATCCGATGTCATGGCGATGTCGTTGATGGTGTGGTTACAGTTGCCGGTCGTTTGGTATGGCTGTTGTGGTGGTGACTGGCCAGTCCGTGCGGAAGCTGAGCATGGGTGCGGGGTTGGACTTCATAGGTCACTCGGGGAACCTGCGTTGTGGTCCGACGTATTTACAGGTTGTCAGGTATGCGATGCCGTCCAGCAGGGCTTCCATGTCATTGGTGGTGTACATGTTTGCCAGCCAATGAAGCGGATGGTGGCTGTCAAGGTGTTGTTCGTAGGTTGTCCCTTGGAGGACCATGATGGGGCATGCTGGGTGACATTCGATGTAGCTGTTCTCGATGATCCGTCGTGTGGAGGCACAGTGGTTCCATTTCAGTGCGCGTGCGATGTTGGCCACATACGCCATGCCCCCATAGGCAGAGCAGGCCCTGTTGTGTGTGTCCAGAGGGAGGAGTAGTGGTAGCAGGTCCGCCTTCAGACATGCCGGGTTGGAGAGGCATATCTCGACGGGATGCTGGTAGGGACACCTCCGACAGTAGAAGACGGGCATGACGCAGCTGAACAATGTGATGCGGTAAGTCAGTCGGTAACTTACGTTCAGCAGGGACAGGAGATCGCATCCCAATGTATGTATCGTGTTGGTTTGGTACAGCTTGAGCTCTTCGGCGTAGTTGGGTAGGTGTGTTGCGGTTGCCATTTCGCAGTGGTTCGTAGAGGTGGCGTGCTCCGGCTGTGTGTGCAGTCTGCAATGTGCACGCTCCGGGGTTGCTGTGAGCTCTGTGTAGTCGTGGGGAGACAGGACTTGTGTTCTGTTGGCTTGTTTGGAGGACACGGGCCCTCTTCCCACATGCTTCTCAGACAGTTCAAGGTTGGTGCTGTGTGACTCCTTCCAATTAACTTGCATGTGGCCGACATGGGGAGTGTTTTCTTCTTTCTTCCCCGTCCGTTGTGTGCTTCTGTGATATGCGCTATCTGCCCTGTGGTCGGTCTCCTCTGCATGCCTGTGTTGGTCTTTTATTGGACAATGGCTGTATTCACCGGCTTCTGTCGTAGGGCTGTGGTTTCGGAGTTGGAATGGAAGGTCATTCAGTGCTGTCTGCTCTCCCTTGTGTGGGCGGCAGGCTGCCTTTCCGCTCTGCGTTGGGCCTTGTGTGTGACTGTTTATCTTGGGCCACCTGTTGTCGGTCCCCGGGCTCTTTGGTGTTCCGTTTTATATGTCTTGTTCATATGTGCAGGGTGGTATGGGTTTTCAGTGTGGTACTGGCGTTCCTCTTCCCGAAGGAGCCCTGCTTCTCCTAGTTGGTGTTGCCGCCGCTGTGTGCTTCGCCATGTTTGTTACACTGGGGTGTGTCCTGCTGTTGCGTGACTTCACTGACATGTGTGCGTCGGTTGTGTGGCGTTGGGTGTTGTCCGTGAATTGGGCGTTGGGGACATGTCTGTGGCCGGCCTGTCACGTGTCATGTGCGTTCGGGGTGGGGCTGATGTGTGTGCTGCTTGGTTGTGTCCCTGTGTCTGTGTGCGACGCATGCATGGCGCTGCGGTTGGCCTCTGCGTTGTGTGCATGTGTGGCGGCGTCATCGGCGCTTTGGGGCCGTGACGGGGTGGTTGGTTCCTAGTCCCAGGTGGTGTGTACACATGTGTTCCGCGATGTTAGGATTTGGCCTGTGTGTCATATGTGGATGCAATGGTGGATGTGTAGTGTACACGCGCTGGTGGGGGGTTGTCCGCTTTTTCCGCCCTTGCACTGTGTGCGCTGTTTGCGTGCACTTGTTGTGTGTGTGCCTACCTGCGTCTCCGCGGTACGTTGCGTCCTTGGTGGTGCATCAGCAGAAGCATGGGAAGGGCCTGCAGTGCTGGATTCATGCCCGGGGTGCCGCTTCTTCGTTGTCCGTGCTCTGCGTCCGTGTTTCCGCCTCTCTTTCACGTGCGGTGTCTCTTTGCCGTGGGAGCCGTTTGTTTGCGGCATCGTAATTTATGCGCCGGGCGGGACGTGTTTCGTCGGACGGTGTGTGTCAGTTGGGCTGCGCCGCTACGTGTGCGGGCGCACTTTGATGGCGGACGGTGTTGCTGGCTTGCCGGCGGTGTTTGGCCTGCTTTTCGCATCGTAATTGTGCGGGCGTGTGGACTGCTGCGTGCCGGCGGTAACTGGTGGTTTTTGCATCCGCCAGCACGGCGGTTGTGCTTCCGCCCGCCATCGTAATGGGCCCCTAAGTCACTTAAGGACACTTCACCATACCTTAGGCACTGTAAGTGGTCCTCTTTGTGTGATTTTACACGGTTCACTGACAAAATATCGATGTTAAAAATATAGAAGTAAAAAATATCGATGCAAAAATATAGAATGCAAAAATATCGACTCCCTATACTTATACAGGTAAGTACAAAAACATCGATGTAAAAAATATAGTTGTACAAAATATCGAATTTATATATATATATATATATATAATAGAATAATAAATATTAAATATGTTAAATAATACAATTAATATAAAAAAACAAAGTAGATTTAATATAAATTTAAAAAATATAATAAACTTAATTAAAAAGTTAAACACACATACATAATAATTCATATATATTTACTTTAAAGCAATTAATAAACTATTAATTTTAATTTATTTTATAATTTATTTATATGTGTGTACCAATAACATAAAATCTAATTAAAAAAACATTCTATTATAAATTAAAACATTAAACTATTTAAAATTCTTCAAACTTAAATTTCCCACTCCAGTGAGTGTAAAAGTAGGGAAAGTGTTGACGAGCCGAGGGGTAAAAATTACTATTCCCACTCCAGTCAGTGTAACAGTAGGGAAAGTGTTGGAAAGCGGAGGGGTAAAAATTACTATTCTCACACCAGTGAGTGCAACAGTAGGGAAAGTGTTGGAAAGCCAAGGGGTAAAAATTACTATTCCCACTCCAGTGAGTGCAACAGTAGGGAAAGTGTTGGATAGTGGAGGGGTAAAAATTACTATTCCAACTCCATTGAGAGCAACAGTAGGGAAAGTGTTGGATAGCGGAGGGGTAAAATTACTATTCCCACTCCAGTGAGTGCAACAGTAGGGAAAGTGTTGGATAGTGGCAGGATAAAATTTACTATTCCCACTCCAATAATTGTAAAAGTAGGGAAAGTATTGGATAGCGGAGGGGTACAAATTACTATTCCCACACCAGTGAGTGCAACAGGACGGGAAAGTGTTAAATTGCAGAGGAGTAACAATTAATAGGATCACTCCTGTCAGTTCAAAATTAAAAAAACATACACATTTTTACCAACAATAAAATTATTTATAAAGCAAAATAAATAAAAACATATAAATATGTTAAAAATTAAAATACAAATATATTTAATATTAAAATTAAAAAATATATTATAATGTTAAATCCATATAACAAATACCTACAAATATTATATTACATAAAATAAAAAATAATTTCAAAAGAAATAAATATTTTTAATGTAAAACTATTTAGAAACGAAAATATTAATTATTACATAAATTTAGTTTTTTTTATTTCCTACCCTATAACACCACACAATTCACAACCCACATCGAAATTAAAAAAAATGTACTTCCTCAACTAACATAATTAACTGCCAATTAAAGAAATATTATTAATTTAAAAAAAATTAAAACTCATGAAAATGATTTAACTTCCCACACTTTATTCCTATATTCCCCACAACCCACAGCTAAAATTAAACTGTAAAAAAATTAATTACACAATTATAACTTATTTTCAATTAAAAAACTAATAGTTTTTAACAAATAATTATAAAGTAAGTAAAATTAATTTACTCCCCACACTGTACCCCTCTAACAATAAAACCCACACACAAAAATATAAACAAATACCCTAATTAAATATAAATTAATGAATTAATGATGAACAAATTTCTAATTAATTAAACAAAAATTACTTCCCACCCTTTGCCCCTATAAACCCACAACCCACACCTAAAATTAATTACACAAATTCCATATTTAATTGTCAATTACTTAATATTAATTAACAACTAATTATTAATTAATGAAACATAAATTACTTACCACCCTTTACCCCATAAACCCCACAACCCACACCTAAAAAAATCACACAATTACCATAATTAATTGTCAATTAATTAGTTAATATAAATTAACAACTAATTATTAATTAATTGAACATAAATTACTTCCCACCCTTTACCCCTATAAACCCCACAACCCGCACCTAAGATTAATTACACAATTTCCGTAATTAATTTTCTATCAATTAATTAATATTACTTAAGAAATAATTAATAATTAATTAAAAATAAATTACTTCCCACCCTTTAGCCCATAAACCCCACAACCCACACCTAAAAAAATCACACAATTATCATAATTAATTGTCAATTAATTAGTTAATATAAATTAACTAATTATTAATTAAACATAAATTACTTCCCACCCTTTACCCCTATAAACCCCACAACCCGCACCTAAGATTAATTACACAATTTCCGTAATTAATTTTCTATCAATTAATTAATATTACTTAAGAAATAATTATTTAATTAAAAATAAATTACTTCCCACCCTTTAGCCCATAAACCCCACAACCCACACCTAAAAAAATCACACAATTACCATAATTAATTGTCAATTAATTAGTTAATATAAATTAACAACTAATTATTAATTAATTAAACAGAAATTACTTCCCACCCTTTACCCCTATAAACCCCATAACCCGCACCTACAATTAATAGCACAATTTCCATAATTAATTTTCAATCAATTAATGAATATAAATCAACAAATAATTATTAATTAATCAAAAATAAATTACTTTCCACCCTTTACCCCTATAAACCCCACAACCCACACCTAAAAAAATTACACAATTACCATAATTAATTATCAATTAATTAATTAATAATAATTAACAACCAATTAATAATTAATTGCAAATAAATTGCTTCTCACGATTAACGCTATAAGATCTAAATTAAATAAATAAAAAATAATCATTAATTTATTATAATTAAATTACTTCCCCCCATTCCCCTATAAACCCACAACCCACTACAGAACTAAAAAATGCAAAATTTTATTAAAATAAAATTCATAACTAATAAAAATATAACACATATATTAAAAAACATAAACAATACTTATACAAAAAAACATACATCACATACATTTAAAATATAAACTAAAATACATAACACTAATTAAAAAATCCATATTTTAAACATCTATATTTTTGCAAACAATATTAATGACTTCTATATTTTTTAAAACAATATTTCTTACCTTAAATTCGATATTCTTGACCACGATATTCTTGCTGTCGATATTTCTGAATCATGATATTTCTAACTCGATATTTGTGTAAGTCGGCATTTCCAACACAACATTCTGTCTCAGCACCATTTTACACACAGCCCAACACAGATAGTCAGATAGCTGTGCTGGGACACATACCGGGGCTTGCCTATACTGCACACACCATTTCACCATTGTACAAGTTGGTCATTGTTGTTGGCTAGGTACAAGTCATGGGTGTGTCCACACCTGCCTGAAAAACCTCCATTATCATTGACATTCACTGCTTGCTGAGTTTGGCACTGCATGCATGTCACTTTGTTTGACTACTTGCTATGTTTCAAGCACATGAGTCTACCATGTCCTCTTCCCCTGGGGAGGTGTTGCTTTGTTCCTGGTTCTGAGGTCTGGCTCCTATGCAGTAATATGTGTGTATTTTGTACAATAGATGTCATGTGTGGTATACTCAGCCTCAAAACTTGTGAGGACTCTCAGGCAGAGGAACACATTTACCCTACGTATACCAGTGGAGCTTTCAACACAATTTGTCAGTTGACACAGAGCTACAACAATGACCATTACATTTCTTGCATATTGATATCCAAGGTATAGGACTGCCATAGTACATCATTGTGTGCACATGTATGATGCTAATTATGAGGTATAATCATGGGTATCTGCCTATTATCAGTGCAACCATGATGATATATGTACTTTAGGATCTCTTCCGTGAGAGCATTGAGGCTGTGGTATGTGTTTGCTCACATTATCAAATTGTCATGCTTATTGCGCTAGATACAAGCTGATGAGTGTAACTGTGTTATTAGCTCACATGCCTCACAGCCCCCCCCCCCCTTTGTAGCAGATAGGCATTTGCATGCTTCCTAGGGCGTCTCACTGCGTGTGAGCCATGTAGCAGCAGCCTATTTTCACACCCTGACGATCCGTTGAGACCCAACACATTATTCCATTACAGTGTATATACTTGTAGTTGGTGCATATCTAAAGAGAGCAGGCTTCTAGTGACTTTGGCTCACTCTCCTTGAGATGGTTAGAAGGGGGGTTCTGATAATACCCATCCACCATGGTATAGTTAGTCCTTTATGAAACATACATACATCACTCTGGTTTATAGTAGTACATTTATTTACAGATGTGGATGATTCAGCATAAGTATTTTACCAGTATTTGTGGCCACAACACCAACAGTGAGCAAAGGATGTCCAGATAGAGTCCGTTTTGGAGACGTGTCGTTAGACTTGTAGAAGTGAGGAGAATTTCAGTGACGAGGTGCAAATTGCCATTAGGGAAGGTAGGCCTCTGCAGTTGTCCACAAGTGGATAAGATTAGCAGGTGTACAAACAAAAATGTACAGTACGGGGTGGCAAAGGAGGAGGCATTATGATAAGCAGGACCACTGAGAAACTGGCCAGGGGGAACAGACAAATGTTACCTGGCAGTTTTCTGACTGAAACTGGGGAAGTCCGCATCTTCCTCCCATGATGGGTATTGTGCCTCCCCTGCAGTTGGTGGTGTTTGTGTGGGAGGCATTTGAAGCACACACACGCAGGGGCAGAAGATGTGGCTCCCCTGTCCCAGTCAGCATTTGTCTGTGCCAGCAAGGAAGGCAGCACAGTGGTGGCAAAAGATTAATGGCTTCTCAGCAATGCAACAACGTCGCTATGGAGGGCACCCATTTCTGCTATGCAGGGATCCAACTTGCGCTCCATAAATGACATGATGTTAATGATGGTCCCCAGCTTGGTGGCAACCTCACTGGTGTCAGATGCTGAGGCCTGTTGTTCTTGCCTCATGACACCAGCAATGTCAACTAGGGACTGAACCATACTATGGAGGCAAGGGTATGTGCCTTTAATTGCCTCAGATGTATCTTTTTCGGGACTGAGGCACCTAAGGACTCCTTCTAGGGTGCCCACAATGGTCTCCATCAATGCTCGCAACTCATCCGCATTCGCTGCCGGACCCCTACCACTCTCTGTTGGAAAACAGCTTAGCGGTCCTCAGAGTTTGCAGCTGGTCTTGGACTGGCAGATGAGGCATGTCCTGTGGATGACAGTTCCTTTGGAGACCCTGCAACACTGTCATCCCTTGTCATGTCCGGAGAAGGAGATTCTATGAAGTCAGGATTTGCTGAAAGGTGTCATTGTCCATGGGGGGCAGGATCTCATCACTAAAAGGTTGGTCATCCAGGACAGGCTGCTGGACAGGAGGTGTTGCTTGTCCCTCTGCATGAAATTGTAACATGTTAATGATGATCTATGATAGATGTTGACATTAGTAATTTTGGTGACATTCAGACTTCTTTTTCAATCACTTTATGTTACACATAGATGTGTTGAACATGTGTTACTAACAGTAAATGAGGGCAAGTTACACTGTTGTTGCCTAGAACATGGCAATCTCTGTCACACAACCACTGCGTGCCAAGGGGGCGATTCTTGTCATACCACACATTGCAACACAGTTACTCAGCTTGCTGGCCTGCCCTGGCTGACAGGGTGGGTGGAGGTAAGGGCCCCATTTAAAATGTTTTTAAAAGCAAAATGGTATTGTTTTACAATAAGACAATCAAATTCACCGCAGATGGTTTCCCCAGTATTTTACATACATGCTATGAGCATTGTTCTTTTAATCTAACATTCATTGTATCATGGATATTAGTTCTGTTCAATGCCCATTTGGTTGCTCTGCTACAGCACCTTGTGCATACCATTCCCCTATATCTTCAGGTTTACCCCACTCCCTGTGCCTTCCCCTGTCACCCCACTAGCTTAACATCATGATAACATGTACGTTGTGTCTGGCTTGCATCGGTTGTGCACACCCAGTTAGTTACTATCAGGCTACCCCATTTATCTCACTATTTTGGATATTCTCATAATGGTCACTAAGCTGATCCATGTGTATGGAACTGTCAGGGGAGTCTATGTCCGGTGTCTCTGATTCTCTACTAGTACGTTCCATGCCCTTGCTTTATCTATGAAATGAAATGAAATTAAATGAAATTTGTACTTGTAAAGCGCACTTATACCCCCAAAGGGGTGTCCCGGCGCTGTACGCATACCGCTGTGGAGCCCTTCCTGGCTTTTCCCTGTGAGATGTCCACTCCTGGGCACCCCCAAGGTGAAGACAGGCATCCCAGCGCTGTTGGGGCCGTTGTGGAGATTAAGCAAGCTATTGCCCAGAGTTGCAGAGTGGGACCCATGATTAGAATAGGCACCGAGGCGAGAATTATCAGGTCCGAGGAAATTGAGCCCAAGACCCGCTGAGGCGGGAATTGAACCCTGGTCCCGGGCCAGATCTCTGCATCAGGGTCTGCCGCTCTAACCATTGAGCCACACTTCTCCACATCTATGGTGCAGCCGCCTTGTCTGGCTTCTCGTAATAAGGTGGCCCTTTCTTATCATGCCCATATTAATAGTGTGGCCCTCCATTTGTCTACACGGGGGAGGTTGTGGCTTTCCACTGCCTTGTAATTTTACTCTTGGCTAGCACCAGGGCCAGGTCCACAAATTTAGTTGTCACTTTATTTTTCTGTGGCTGAGGGAATCCCCTCAGGTGAAATTTTAGGGGCCACATGGAATCGTTCTGTCAGTGATTTTGTTTATACAGTAGATTACCCCTTCCCAATACTCTCACAAGATAAGGCATGCCCATACTAAGTGAATCATCTCCACTCCTTGCTTCCCACATCTGGGACATACAACATCCTACGCCCTGTAGATCTTTTTCATTTTCCTCAGAGTTAGATAGGCCCTATGCAGGTAGCAAAATATAATTAGCTTGAACCGTGCATTTCGCAAGACCTTGGGCACTGCAGCTAATATTTTAGTCCAAGTTGTATCCAGTATAGGTCGGGCCACATCCTCTCCCCAACTTTGTTTTAACTCCACTAATGGTTTATTGATATCTCCCCTGATTGCCTGGTATAAAAGTGCCACTGCCCTTCTCCTGCCTGTCACTGTATGTAAGACCCGACTGCTCTGGTGGATAGGCTACTCTGTCAGGCCAGCTCACCAATGGTCCCTAACAGTGTCTATCACCACTCTGTGCAACAGAAACTGTCCCAGCGGCATGTCTTAGATATCAGAGAGCACTTTGAAGGACAGTAGGTTGGCATCCTGAAAGAGGTCATCCACCCTGGTCACCCCCGTCCCTCCCAATCCGCCAGCCCTCCCAGTGCTCCCATGTCAATCACAACTGTCAGGCACTGCAAGGGCAGATCTGGCGCATAAAGCAAGGGGGGGTCAGGTGTGGCCCAGGCAATGCCTCCAAACATGCCTTACCACTTTCAGCTCCCCCAGGCACCCCAGCATTGGGTCTCCAGTGGACAGGAGGATCCAGTAGAGCAAGTGTAGATCTGGTGTCGGGACTCGCCTGTCTTGACCAGGGTGTAACCAGTTGTACAACCATCGGTTATACCACTGTAATTGGGTGGGTAAATAATAAACTTCTATGTCTGGTGCTGTTAGTCCCCCATCGGATGTGGGGCATTGCAGTTTGGCAAGAGCCATTCTGCGCCGTTCCCTCCCCCATATAAGTTCAAAAGGGAAGGAGTTTACCTCTGAGAATATCTTACGGAGAATAATGAGGGGCAGTGTCGAGAAACAGTAAAGTAGTCAGGGCAATGCCACCATTTTCACAACTGCCTCCCGCCCTGAAACGGACAGAGGTAGTGCCCCCCAGGTGTTTACGTTGGCACGGAGCACTTGAACTGCCGCTCTGATGTCACCATTAATTATGTCATTGAGGCTATGGTATATTCTGAACCCCAGATAGGTCATACAGGAACACTCCCAGGTGAGTCCGTGTAGTTCAGATGGGATAGGCATCGCTTTAGTGTGATCATTTTGGATTATGGTCAGATATCGTGCAACAAAGATATTCTTAGTGGCATATGCATCCCTGTACCTCATGGGGACAAAGAAAGGTATCCAGCCAGACATGCAGATCATGCATCCCTAAAATACCAAGAATAATCCCTAGTTCCCGGGTGCATATGGTGCCAGATATCTACAAGACCCCACTGCTGCTGCCAGGATTGAAAAATACGCACCATTCTTATCACGGTAATTCCGATAGTGGTGGATGAGAGCGGTCCATCTTGTGGTCAGTCACGCAGTTGAAATCCCCACCCACCATAATGGGATTTATAAGATATGGTACCATTCTATGGGGAATATCTGCAAAAAAATCCCCCCTGTTCTGAATTAGGGACATAGTGTCCCACCAGTACCAGATCTCCCCCTGCTAGCCCGATTAACACCAGATCATTTCTCCCATTGGGATATTTTAGGTCACTTGTCTTCTGAAATGGGAACCCTGGACAAACCCAGATCAATACACCTTGGACAAACGCTGTATATGTAGTGGCAATCAACTG